>OY735206.1:58679234-58789234 GCA_963457665.1 Thysanoteuthis rhombus | reverse complement strand
ATTCCAATATTATCTATGTTTTCAAAAGAGGTTTTTTAGGCTCTGAGAACAAAGGACTAAGAAGCACAATTCCCTCCCCGTGTATTTGATATTTTCTGGAGATCTCAGTTAAGATTTGAATGCTAATTGATTTGTTTGATTACCCAACTGCTTCAAAATGTTTTCCTTTTGTTACACAATCGAAGGTAGTCTCTAGTCGAGTACGAGAACCATTCTTCATTTTGAAGTTATATTATATTATATAACTCATTTTCCTCAGGCTTGTTTCATACGAAATATGAGAGCTTGGCATGTTAACAACCGATCGGTTGCAGTAGCATTGTAACATTAGGGAAATTGTTTTTGAAGGGTCAGTGTTCATTGTCTCTCTGGCAGGGATATCAAAGTGAAATGAAGAATGAGAAATAATGAAGCAATTATGTGAAAGTATTGGCTCAGTGACGCCTTCGATAAAAGTCTGGCGATTCTTGGGGAAGGTCTATATCCAATATCAGGTGATAAAAGTTTGATGATGATGATAATGATGATGATCAAACCATGGTGTTTGTTATTTCACCCAAGTTTCCCATTTCGTCGGACCTTATCCAACCACGTCAAGAAGCTTGTAAGTAGATTTAGAGTGGATCTCTCTTTTCATTAGTTCCTCACTCTGGGTTACCATTGTGGTAAGCTGGTCGTGTCAAATATGTTTTCAGGTCTACATCAACATGCTACAGATAGATATTAAAATCGCTGACTAAATAACGTGCTTTGCTCTCATCCGGTCACGTTTGAAACTGAACTGTCATTCATGGTTAAAGCAACGTAATCCTTACATGTATCTAAATCATATAATCATATTACATATCAAGTCGACTTTTCGCTTTGTTTTCGAAAGATAGTGTCATTTTTTGCAATTATCTGTTATGTGCTATTCCGTTAGAACAAATAGTACTGGGTACAGAGAGACCACAAAACAAATTCCACACTTACTTACTGCCACTACGTTTTTTCCAGTAGCTGGTGTGTGCCTCCCAGTTTTCCATACAGTAGGGTGTGACTCTCACCACTAGTTCACTAATATTGAACATCACAGGGCATTCGATAATTCAGCTCTGTGGGGCTAAGTCGTATGCTTTTGGGGCATCAATCAATCCGATTGAAATGATTTTTCTTCCTTCCCCTTATTGCTTTTAGTGTAGAGCAAGTCGTGTGCCCTTTGGTTCCTTTCCTGTATCATTCCTGTACTCTGAAAGCCTTCTTCTTTTCATGGATATATATGCTGTGGTGAATATGTAAAATTAATATCTTATATACTCATATCCCTCTCATTATTTCAGTTACTTTTTTTTTATTACTGCTTGTGTGTCTACTTCTATGAAGTTGAATTTCACCAGCCTTCCTCTTCTTCTTCATTGCATGACAGCCACAGTTTCGCATGCAGTTTTCAGGGATCAGCATTGTTAGTCGTGATGTCCAGCAGTTTTCTTACGGTCTTGTCGCAAGACAAGCTTATTGCCATTTCAGATTTTTAGTGGATTCTATATTGCTGACTCCTGTTTTTCCCTATAATATTTTGCTGTTTTGAGAATTATGACATGTGATGTTGAGCGTGATTCTCTGCTGTGCACGTTTCTTATTTGACTGTCATTCTTTCTAGTTGGTTCTGTTTCAGCACTATATCAGTAAGATTCATTGGTTTTATACCCTTCTTTTTTTAGGACCAGCTGGATTTCATGTTTTTGGAGGTTTAAATTGCTCTACCAAAAGTTTTGTCAACCTAGCGTGATTCTTGGAGTTGATTTATTCTTCTTTTCCGTATTTCATGTGGATTCTTTTTCTTAAGAAGAGGTTTGACTTCTTCAGCACTTCTCAAATACAAAAAAATCCATGATTTTCAATATTTACTCTAAATTTAAGAACATGAAAAATTAACACAAATGCGTTTTCTCATTACTTACGCTTTGTTCTGGAAACAGAGCTTAATTTTCAAAGTGAGAGTCATCTTGAATTTCGTCTTCAACTATATAAAACTGTCATAGACATCTACCTAGCTTCCATATGCAAAGACGTGTATGAATAGGTGAGATGCAAATCACTGATATATACACATATATATATATATGTGTGTGTGTATGTGTGTGTGTATGTGTGTGTGTGTATGTGTGTGTGTATGTATGTGTGTGTGTGGTGGGACTGAAGCAGATTGGGCAATTTGTTGATCGCTCAAAGACATTTCGTTGCGAATATAACCTTTTTACGGAAAATGTTTGGGTGCGTGTTCGAAATAGAAAACGCAGAGCTAAAGTAAAAAGTAAACTATAAGATCTACCTGGGACAGGAAATTTCCCCTGAAATCCTAGAAAAAGAAAGAAATTGAACGCAGACTCGACCAAGGTTGGTAATCTTTTGGAAGAGCAAGCTCGATATTCACGACCAAAAAGATTCCTCCATTTTTGCAAAGAAGGTTTACAACCCATGTACCATCTTAACTATCACCTATGGAGCTAAAACAGGAAGCCTAACAAAAAAAACTGGCTCTCAAACAAAGAGCCATGCAACATGCAGGAGAAAAAAATCATGCCTTTCAATACATGGAGAGATCTCAGGATAGTACGGTTAATCAGAGAAGCATAGGAGTGAGAGATATAAATTTAATTTGATACTTGAAATAGCAATTGACAGGTCACGTTGTAAGAACGTCAAGCAATAATTGGAAACCATAACCCACAACATTGATCCCCAAAGATCATATGTGAAATCGTGCCCGGTAAAAAATAAGATGGCTTGACGAAGTAGACAAGTTTACATAGTACTGGCTCCGCAGCATGCAAGATCTGCCGACTCACTGGGAAGGTGTAGGTCGAAAACAGATATCAAAATGATGACGATATTGATGATACAATCAAATTTTTTTTTCATTCTTGTAAAAGTGACACATTACGAGTTGTTGCATGTTCCCTATACAATATTTATAATGACTTATTTTAAGTTGTGATTACTGAATGTATACTGTCTACGGAAATATCAGTTTTCGCTCCATATTCTTATTGTATTGATTTAGCTTACTTGCTGACAAACTGTACGTGCATTTTCAGTTCATCAATAATCTTCGTGTAAGGCGGTTCGTGATCTTTCTTTCTGTTAGAATATCTTGGGTGTCAATAATATGCTACTTGTTCTTGATTCACTCTGTTCATTATGTGCTTATTACCCTGTTCAGCTCATTAAAATTTGACCGACAAAAACAATGCAGAAAAAAACCCAATTATCTTAGAGATAGAAAGTAATGATTTGCGATGAATTTCGAAAAGAAGTTGCTTGAGCAGCAAAAAAAACTGCATATTCGCCATCAACTAGAAAAATGCACGATACATGTTTCAAAACAAACGTGTGATAAGAGTTCAGTGAATACTGGTCGAATGCAAACTTCTAAATATGTGTTTTAAGTATTGCTAAACTCCAATCCGAGTCAGAGTTGGCTTTATCCCATTCTGTAACAATAACAATCATCACGAAATTTAGGGTTTAAACCCTTAACCATTTCTCTATCCCGTCAGGTTAAAAAAAAAAAACATAACAAAGACAAAAAAATAAACGTTGTTTGAAATTGATATCTCTCCAGCGTGATATGGAGTAACGATTGTTAGGCATCTCTCTTACCGAACAATTCAAACTATTACTCTTATAAACTTTTGAATTCATTTATTGTAATATAATACGAAAGTTGCAATAATCATTTCCAGTCAGTATAGAATTAACAGTGAAGCAAGCTTGTTTCATATAGTTGACACAGAAGTTTCTCTGTTCTTTTATTATCGAGTATCATGAAGGAAGCTGACCTATCATTGGTGTCATCGGTGCAGCTGAGTAGGAGCAAATGTCATCAGATGAAAAATCTGTTCCGTGGAATTTGAGAGTCATCTCACCGTTAGTAATGTGAAGATGGCCGTTGTTTCATCTTAATGCTATCATGAAACCAATAATGACCACCCGATGCAACAAGAAATAGAGGTTATAAAATACTGAAAGGTTTCGCGATGATGATGAGACGCCATAATTTAGTAAAATGCCTCGACGCAGACATACAGCAGCCTAGTGAAGGTCTGTTGATCCAAATGAGCAACTCATTATGTCACACTATTTGTTGTATGCAGCGATACATGTGACGTATTTTTGCTTTGACTTGGATGACATAGCGTAAACAATTCGTGACGTTCAAACAAACATCTTACAAAAATTGGACGATATATTTATTGAAATCAAACTAAACGTAACAATCGATCATAATAATATTATAGACATTTCTTATCAGAGGACACATCCAAATGGTGATGGTAACTTTCAATTATAGAGAAAATAGTTGAAAACAAGACTGTAATCCTCACACTGTGTGTAGGCACTCTGAACGGGAATAATGATGTCTGTAAACCAGACCGGTCTCAGACTCCTTACCTTTATATTTAGATGTACTAAAAATACTGCGGTGAACAATCTGGTGTATGCATTCAATGCATTGTTGAAGTCCTGTTTTTATCCCCAGGCTTGATTTTTTGCATTCATATCATTCAAAGAAAGAATATTTCTCTTCTTCAGACTGTCAAATTCCTTCCATTAACTGATATGTTCTTAGTATTTCTCTCATTGATTAGACATATACATACACACCTACCCCCCAACATATATATACATATATGTGGATGTGAGTGTACACATATATATAATGCAGTGTGTATGCACGCTTGTAGAAGTGAGTGACTGAGGTACGAAGAGGATGAGAACCTAAATCATTATTGTGATAGTTGGATATTTTCAGTTCTAGTAATCGGCGCAAAAAATCAAAATCTGATTTTAAAGACGGCGCAAATTTTCCTCTGAAATTGGTAAACCAGTTTCCGCATTCCGTTCCGAATAGATATTGCATCATGCCAAATTCAGTCTGGAAAAACAAATAGAATAATGATAAGATGGGAGAGTACACATATCCCATAGTTTTGTATTCAGTAGCTTCGAATTTCTGAAAAGCAAACAAGAACCTCACTTTACCCGATTAATTTGTCCCAAATTTTCCTGGCGTAAAACTGATTCGCATTTAGCAATTGATATAGAATTATGCAGAATCCCTCACTATAGAATGCAAATGATTTCATTGAACCTTCGTCCTTTTAAAATCATCTATCAAGAATTGGAAGAAAAAGTATCAAAAAAAAGAAACTTTCGGCAAATATTGCCAAAACCATTAGGGTTGACAAAGATGAATCCCCGTCCTTTTAGATCGTTCGTCGATAATTATTAAACAAATATTCTAAAAAACAACTTTCAGCAAATATTGCCTAAACTGGAAAGGTTTATAAAGATGAATCCGATATTTTTTATTTGTTTTGTAATCTCTTCACACCAAGGTTGTTTTTTTTTAGAAAAAATATTTGTTCGTAGTTGATTGCTCAGGTCTCGATTTTTTTCCTACATTGTATAGAGATCGCTTTTTCTAATTTTCTGTAGACTTTGATGCTTCTTGTTTGTAGGTAGCATCGGTATTTATATCAGAATCCTCGATGGCTTTAACAAGTTTAAATCTTTTCCATGCTATTTAATAGTGATCTCTCAAGTTGTATTTTAGCTGTTAAACCCTCATTTCTATTCACCCTCTCCAAATGTACCTTGTTCATCGGGTTGAAAATAATAATTTTCCCTTAATTCTTGTCGTGATTCAAGCTATTCTCGCCCATTTTCTTTATCCACATTGAAACATCTGCTACTTTCAATAGCTATTATCTTTTTCTTTATTTTATACGACTGATTGAAACCAACAAAATTATTTGTGCAACAGCGCGAAATATTTTCAAACTTCTGATTAAATTTTTGTCAACGCCCTGACCTATATTTGTAGTTATTTAACTTGGGTTTTCCAGAAATGTCAGGAATGATCTCACTGTAGCCAAAGGATCCCAGGCATGAAACAGGGGAAGAATTCCAAATCGTTATAATGACTTTTTATTTGATTGGTAGAGCGGATAGCTGTGTATTCATCATCATCCTCATGAGTCTTATAATGTCAGTCGTTGGACATAGATCTTCCTAGGGATCCACCACATTTCTCTATCATGAGCGTCGCAGAGCCAGTATTTTCTGAATTTGTCTAGTTCTCTTGGTTAGGTTCCATGTTTCAGCTCAATAAGTGACTATCGGGAGGATGCATTGGTTGTATACCCTTCTATTTAGGATTATTGGGATCATCTTGGTTTTGAATGTTCAGCTTGCTTTGCCAAAAGCATGCCAAATGCAGTTGTTCAAATCAATGGTGATAATCGGGGTATGAACTCAAGTAACAACAAAATAATTGATTTTCGATTCTTAAGGGGACAGATGATCGTCACTTAAAATATAAGCTAAATACAACCATCCTACCCATATTAAGACATTTTACCTCATGCCAGACTAAATTGAGCGTGACAATATCTGCTTGTCCTGGCGCGTGTGTGGAGAGAGAGAGAGAAGGAGAAAGAGAGAGGGAGAGAGAGAGAGGGAGAGAGAGAAAGATATGCAGAACAAAAGGAATAGAGAAATACATAAAGATACATCTAGAGAGAAAAACAGAAAAAGGAAAAGTTTGTAGCTGCCGAACTGATAACCCGATATAAAATGATTATTTGATAAGACATTTCAGAATTGATAATTTTCTACATACATGCAGAAGCACTTATATAAAAGTACTTTACATGTATGGTTATACTTGTACGTGAATGTAAGATTTATTCATTTGATAATTGATGCTAAGAATTCATTTCGTATGATTTGAAAAGAAACCTTACTGAATAATTCTGTTGGATATGGAGATAAAATGGGACTTAAAAAGAATGTATTTTATCTTCAAATTTAAAAAAAGATTATTTGCTTTAATGAAACAACCTTAAGATGCATGTCTTCGGTATTAAAACGCGTGTCTCGAAAGGTTTTAATGATATAGGATTAGTAATGTTGCTGTGTTTCTTTTGATTACATCAACATGAATAGGAGTTTTCATTTTGTCTCAACGCTCACAAATTGAATGTTTCAAAAGAGGAAAAAATTCAATTGAATATAGACACAACTTCCAAATGATATGAGGCATCAGAAATGTATTTGAAAATGCGCATGCGCTTGTGCCTGGAATTCAAAATACTTTTGAAAGATTGAACCTAATCGAATTATCAACACGATATTTCAAGTTGAACTGATGCTTCTTGTAGTGGTGACATCTACGTGGTACCCAGGAAAGTTGGAAGTTTCAATGACATTTACGTGAAGCCTATTAACGACTGAAGCACTACAGTTCTTCATATCACCGTCTTCAGTAAAAATTGAATTACACTGAAAATGTCCCCATTTATGAAAACTATATGAGATTGCTTTGCCATTTGCAAGCGATATTGAATTTATGGTAAAATACGTTCTTAGACTTGGATATTAAGTGATATATTTGTGAGAAAGAAAACGCATATACTTTGCTCTCGTCATTGAATTGAATAAGTTCAGTAAAGTGGAAGCTTTAGATTGATTGCTGTATTTACGACATTCTAATGAATTTTCAAATCTTCAAATATAATTAAGAATTAGTAAATGCAGTCTATTAGACAATAATGATAAAGGTTATGAAAGCATTTTCATTAAAGGTTTTTATAAAACGACACGATATTTAACCTAAACATGATTGCCTTCGAGTCTTTACATTTCATTCAGTACAAAATACATCGAAATTCAATTGATATATGTTTAAATGCAACCTATATTGAAAGGTGTATAGCTGTAGAGAGGAAAACGTCTGCCTATTTGATATGAAATGAATATATCATGTTTAAGTTTTATGCAGGAAAATGCTAATAAAGTTAATAAAAAACAAATCCCGCATGTTCAAAAATTTTGGAATGTTAATCTTTATTCAGGTATAATTGACTTATATGTTAATTGAATATAAGCCACATTATTTCAATACGAATATATAGTAGAATTATCAATTTCCAAAAAATCAGTGAAAGGAATGCAGAATTATGATAGTATAGTAGTTGATAAAACAGTGTGGTTCAAATTATCATATAGATAATTTTTTCTTTTCTAAATTCTGCAAGAATGAGAAAATGGAATACTTTCTTCACAAAGGATTATAGTAACAGGATTAACAATGTCTACAAAGTTGAATTTGAATATACTCGTATTGGAAAATACAGGCTAGCTTTTCTATTTTTTAAAATCGTGACATGGGTTATCATGAGAAAGAAAAAACAGTATAAAATACAAACTCATACCAATTCATGAAATACTAAAATGTATGAATTAACAGCATGCATTTTCGAAAAATTGAATCTTCCAGACAAATCCTTCACTTTGTAATGTGAGATATTTGATCATGAATCATAGATACTAGTCGATCCTTAATTGATTCATTTAAACTGTGAATAAATTCGGCTGTAACAGCTTCAGCATCCATTCAATAGATTAACTTTCCATTATTTTTTTTTGGCAACAAACTGAAGCTCATTTTCATACATCTTCCTCTCGGGGATTCTCCAGAGTTTCAACCAGGTTGCAATCTAAAAAAAAAAATGATCAGTCCATTCATTTATCACTTCTGAAACTATTTCAGTCAGATAGTCGACCGTTTTGTGTGCACTGTACGAAATGGTGATGTCTTGCAAGGAGATAAGTTACATATGTAGACCAACCGACTTTTTCATAAAGTAAGGCTGTAAATGTTTTAAATAAATCAATATAAGCAAGGTAACTAAATTTTTTCTGCAACCAATACTCACCAAGGCCTGACCGACTGGTTTCTCACAAATACAGACCAAAATATTACTCCTCTATCACTTTGCTAATTCTTTCCCCTCAAAATGTAGCCCGCACTCCACACATCCTGTACATCAGGGGTAGTTGGGCACTGAAACGAACTGGATTGAAATCAATTTTCGAATACTCTCTAGCCAACTCCAGACCTTTCAACTCCCGTCTGAGCTTTAAAGAGGGTCGGATATTAGGTTGTTGTGTTATTAACCTGGACTTTCCTCGAGCTGATGTACCACTTGATACACGAGGTTCTTCAATGCATTTGACTGTTTGATTCTGTCCGATAAGCAGTTTCACTATTTCAAAGATTGTACTTTCTTTTTCAAACTGTGATATCAGAATTCTTTTCAACCTGCAATAATTCATTTTTACGACTCATGTTTCAATTTTTTTGTTGTGGTTATCAAATAATTCGAGCCTCTTAAAATGCAAAGCTATAACAAAAGTGGGCTCCATTTATCAAGTAAATCACAGAATGCCTTAATGTCTACTAGGTTGACACAGCTTGGTATTTCCAATGTTTGTATCTATTCATTTTGTTCCATCTTGCATGAGACTTAATTGATGATAATATAACCATTTTTGTATAATAGTTTCGCAAATACTTTAATTGCGATCATAGAACAATTATCCCTGTTTTATTTTCTTTCCCTCAAATTTTATCTAAGGGCCCTCGCAGTAAATCATGTAATAGCAAGTGTTCACACTATTTGTATAGTATACAGTTGTATATTCTATACATTTTCAATTCTATGGGATGGTCATTATGGATGGTGAGTCCTAGAGTAATTTAATTATTCCTTCTTCACACAAGTATTATGAAAATAAGCATTATTATTATCATGAATATCACATATCTAAAACCATCATTGGCACAGAGTTTTAGAAATCTGTTTTTGTCCTTTTGACAGTACTAATAAGCAATAAAAAATATAAATAACCTTTCAGCACTCTCTTTATCTACCTAAAACGTTTTTATTCAATCCATCGAAAAATATTTCAGCAGTTTTGGTTTCAAGATGTAATTGAACTAAAAGCTTTAAAATCAGTTAGATATCCTATATCTCACCAATATATATATATATATATGTGTGTGTGTGTGTGTATGCATGTGTTTGTGTACTTATTTATTTGTGTGTGCACGTATGTATATGAATGTGCCCTCCGATGAGCCTATATATATATATGGTATTTGTATTGCATGCGTACAACAACAGATTTATTCATATTAGAATGATTATGAAGTGGAGAGTAGTAGAAAAAATACATATCCAATTATACATGTGTGATATATGTACGTGAAAAGAAGGGATACTCAATATTCTTGGCTATCACCAGGAGATGTCCTCACATTATTAAGCTGCAAAAAAAAATCCACTTGTCTCTCGGCAACTGCAAAGTGGACACCATTTCCAGCTTTACAAATTTCACCAGATCGATCAATAATCCAAACTTATTTTTCAGGTGAAATCTATTTTTGGATACACTTTCATGACCAAACCATTACTTCAGCAAGATGCCTAACTTTTATATTCGATTATGAAGATAAGCCCTCCCAATAATGATAATAATAATAATAATAATAATAATAATAATAATAATAATAATAATAATAATAATAATAATATATGGAGGAGGAGGAGGAGGAGGAGGAGAAGAAGAAGAAGAAGAAGAAGAAGAAGAAGAAGAAGAAGAAGAAGAAGAAGAAGAAGAAGAAGAAGAAGAAGAAGAAGAAGAAGAAGAAGAAGAAGAAGAAGAAGAAGAAATGGGATTCGGTTGCTTATTACACCTTGTGCTAATGCTATTGACCATTTGGCGTAAAAAGACGGAAATTGTGTACATCATCAATGGGTAACTCAGGATAATTTCAAATAACCTCGCTAATAGAGCAGAGAAATGCTTTCGTCCAATACAAATTTTAAGACTTCCAGACCACTGTGATATCGAAGTCAGTTTGTACTGTGGATAGTGCTGGAGTCTTGGAATTTTAAAAACCTTCATATACTCCAGATAGTCTTGAAGTACCAAGAAGTATGTCTTCACATGAACTTGAATAAAACCTGTGTCATGTGCTGCAATATTTTGAGAACAAAGAAATAACGATTAAAATAAAAAATGTCAGTGCTGGCAAAAGAAAACCATCACGTTTACCAGGGATCGAGGATCTCCACGAAATCGTCAAAAGATGAAGAGACAATGAACCTCAGCTTGGCAATTTTCCAACAGATTAAACTCACGTTCGAGAATAAATGGATTCCGCTTTTTTAGAAGAAGGATTCACAACCAATACGTCATCCCAGTTGTCACCAATGTTGCTCGATCAGAGAACTTAACGAAAAATAACGGCTCTCAAACTAAGAACCATGGAACGTGAGAAAGGATCATAATCATCTTCACAGAGATACCACAAGAGAACAGAGAATATCAGATAGAAGCAGGAGACAGAGATATCGTAAATTTCATTAGTAAACTCCGATAGCAATGGACAGGCAATGTTGGACTAATGAAAAACAACTGCTTGACCTCAGCATGTAACTTGGATCCCAGAGAGTCCATGTATAACGGTGGCCTGCAAAAATAAGCTGGCTTGACGATTTTGATGAGTTCAGTAGATATTGGCGACGCAACATCCATGATCGAAAGGTCTGGCGTCTTTTGGAAAAGTTCTGTTTCTGACAACGAATGTTTCAAAGTTGCGACTGCCGTTGAAGATTTATATTTTGATAGCTCATTTTAATCAACCGAAACAGTGATGCTGGAATGACAGATTTAAGTGTCATTATCAGAGGATACCCCCTTCCTCGAAAACAAGCGCATCGTGGTCGTCATCCTGTGAATGTTAGCTACCCTAATGACAGGTATTCCATTAATAACCCCCAGAGAGGTGCCTGTCCCCATGCTTGTGTTGGCAAAAAGAAGAAATTGAACAAAAAAAAAAAAAGAAGAGATTAGTCAACTGATAATTTGAAAGGAAATCCTCACAAAAGAGTAATAGGGAATAATTGCAGCAAGAGAGTTGTTGATCAAGCGGTTTTTTCATGTTATCTCGCATACGTTGAGACCAAATGACTTCCTATTTCAGTGAAGCTAATAGTGTAAATAAGCGTTTACGTTTTACTAATTTCAACTGAGGTTAAAAGATGACTCTACTCTTTTAAGAGTTCATCGTTTCATAGAGTGGATAAGATGTTTTTTTTATTATCAAGATATGAATTTTATTTTAATCATATTATGTATTAAGGACAGAAAAACAGAGTAACAAACACAAACATTCACAGTTGCCTGTGTAGCTTATCAAATAAGAAAAATGTGTAATTGGATATCTTTTTTCATCTATCAGGGATTGACTTTCTTTATTCATGGATGTCTGAAGGACAATAGAAATGGAATAATAGGATTTTTTTTTAATAAGAGAGCAATTTTTGTTCTTCTTTCTATTTTTACTTGGGAGTGCTACCATAACTGAAAGAACTTATTGTATTTGCACGTATTCTGCTAATGCTCCAGTGAGTAAATTGCCACTGGCATGAAACATGTAACACTATTCATTAATCATATCCCAATCTGATAATTGGCGAAGATAAATAAAGAAACAAACTATATTTCTATCTTGTCAAATTCCCAATTTCTTTACTATGAAGTATGAGCCTCCCTTATAGGATATGAGAAATGGTTATCAAATTAGATCCTGAAAGGAAAAAAAAAAAACAACAACAAAAACAGAGGAATATATTTTCCTAATACCAGCCTAACGGGTTTTGCCTAGAATAGTATAGGTTCATATCACAAGAATCCATTTCTCTCCATGATGGATTTTCTACCGTAACAAGAACAAAAACGAGAACGATTTTCACTAAAGATAATGGTGTAAACCAATATATAGAATTTCCATTCCTCTACTGTAATTTGAACAGATGACCACCTGAATACTATACAGCCGTCTTACTGACCTAATTAAAATGACAAATCTTAGGTATCAACGAAAATTTATCATACAAATACATATTTGATATTTCTTCCAAATGGATAAAAATATTTTCATCAAGAAATATATTCATACGATGTGTTTTGTTTTCATTTTAATTAGAATTCAATAATTCCAGTATATATCTTCAGTTGGAATCAATTGGAGTAAAGTTTGACCATGCAGTAGAACGAGTTATCGTTTTTCTATTTTAGAAGTACCAAAGCCATAATAATCAGAAAATATTTTTTTGAATCAGTTAATTAGCTTTGAGAGAAGTTTCAAGAGAGGGCGATACAAATAAAATATGATATTTTGTTAAATATTAAAGCATAACGTTTAGTTTCTAATAATTTAATTTCATATTCAATAAGTTTTATAAAGGAGCTTTCTAAGTAAAAACCTAGGATCTCAAATAAAAACGATTACCTGGTTTGTATATAGCAAAAGATATTCAAGAAAAGAAATTCTATTATGTCTGTGAATATAATACAGATGTATTAACGCTGAATATTTTCCAAAGAACCCATTCACAGACAAATTTAACAGGATATTTTGACTTAAGCCGAGGTAAAGGTGAAGACTATATTGAAATAATGGTGTAATATGTGGAAAGGAGAAGCAAAAAAAATTAAATAGTTTCCATTCTCTTAACTATTCAGTATTCGTCATAAAAAAAAAAAGGATCACTTTCATTTATTTTTTAATTTCATAATTCTTTTTATTCCAGGAAATACACGATAATTAACCATCTCTAATTTTGGCAAGTTTCCTGTCCTGGTTACCTGATTCCTTCTTAAGTAAAATCATGGGGTTCAAATAATGATAAAAATGCTATTTGCAATGCAGTTCTTTTTCGAATCATACCCAAAAATTCTGAAAGGAGTCTGCTTTCAGGCATATCAGGTCCCTAAGTTTCTAGTTAATTGTGATGCATTCAGGCTGACCTCAAATTGAAATTATTAATGCCAAAAAATATGCTAGTAATTGGTGGTCAGATGTTAACAGTTTCAAAAGAATATAAATGTTAGTCTGGCAAGATCCAAGTATTCTTGAAATTGTTGGCGCAAAACATTAATCGGTATAGTTTGATCGCGTCTTGGGCCATTTCAGACATCAATAATTGCTGTAAACTGATATGAATCGGCTTATGAATTGCCAGCAACTTTCTTGCTGGAGAAGATGCTATTTCCTAAATATCTATACTAGACTAAATACTTCCCCTAACAATTGATGTAAATTGCTGTCCAAAAAATAAATAGAACGATAGATATATCAAAATCAGCATTTGATTTGATTCGTTTTTAAAAGTTTTTTATTAATTAATTGATACCACTTTTTACAAGAGAAGTAGAGTTAAAGTTTTAAAAAAGTGGGGTGCTAATGTAAAAAAAGATTTTCAGCTAATATAAAAATGGGGTAGTACTGTAAAAGAGGGGGTTGGTATTGAAAAAAAATGTCATCGAGCTTGCAAAGTTCAGATAAGTCATTAGGGCTAGAGGAAAATTGATTTAACCCCACCTCAACAGGAAGAGTTTGATGTTAGTAAAAGGAGAGGTATAATGTTAAAAAAAGGGCCGTTATGATAAGGGAAGGGGGAGTAATTTTAAGAAAAATGGGAACTATATCCAATCAAGTTTGAGGGGTAAGTAAAAAAAACTTTTAAAAAATATTCCCCCCGATTTTGACCCCTGAAGTAAGAAATGAAATCCTCTTTGATTTGTTTCCCAAAATAAAAGAAATCCCAAACCAATTTCAAACCCTGAGAATAAAACAAGATTTCTCTTTAATTTTGACTCCTGAACACGAAAAACAATTAATCTTCAATTATGACTATTAAAAGTGAAACAAAATCATCCCCTTTGAGTCCAAACATACAAAATAAATAACCTCCAATTTTGACCACTAAAAGTGGAGGAAATAACATTAATTTTGACCTCTAGAAGTTAAAACAAATTTTCCCCTCGAAAAGTATTTTTCATCATCTTACTATAATTCGCCAAGTATCTATCAGTATGTCTGTATGTCCGCGCCTGCTGCAAAACCTGCTCGATTTTTTTTTTTTGGTTACGGATTTGATCCACGGGAAGCTGACTAGTTTTTGGATAATACCCCCTGAAATATGTTTTTTTAAAATTCTATTTCAGAGTGGGTTTGTTAAAAGGATTATCATCAATGGTAAGAATAACTTTTGATGACATGATTAATAAGCATTTTTTCTCTCAAATCAATCCTCAGAGAAAAAATATGACGAAGATTGTCTTCTTTATACAGAAAAAGCATTTTTTCAAAATATACCCCCACCCAAATTGAAACGCCTAAGAAACATAGCTGTACTTTTAATGGATTCTAAGGAGAGTTTTAGATCTCTTGTTTTTAATTGGAATCTTTTTCCGGTTACTATAATTCTGCTTTATACTAATAATAGCTAAAAGAAAGTTGCTAATCAAACGTAATGATCACTGTGTTTATGTACACATTAGTTCGGTATTTGAATACAAATTATTCAATTGATAATGTAAAAAAAAACTACTACAACGATGATATATCCCTACGTATCCTTGTGTAATATATTTTTCTGAATATTTGTCATCCTCAGCCACTGTTTTTTAGCCTGTTTTCAAGTTCTGACTAATGTGAGACCAGGGAATTTTAGTTAGGTTTGCTTTTTGAGACATTTCGGGGGAAAAATAGGTTCATTTTTGCCGTCGAATACCGGAGCCACATTCTTCTTTGTTGAAATACTATTTTCAACCTTTTGCATGGTCCATGTGATCTAAATTAAAAACAAAACAGCTTATCCTCCGACGCATTCCAAATAACAGTTCTGTCGAAAGTTTTCTGGATTATTTATGTATTGTAAAACTTCATTCTAAACTTGGAATCGACTGTTTTTCTACTGCAACAACAAGAACAATACTCACCAAATTCGAGGGACTAAAAATTAACACTCAATGTGATTTGTAACCTCGACATACTGATGGGTAGTTGCCTCTCTCTCATAAGTCTTACATATCTATCAAATTTAGGGAGAAATAATTCCACGTGTACCGGAAATAATTATCTAAAATGAATACATGAAATCATCTAATATACAGATCTTAATTAATATTATCGAGGCTTATGTAAATCACAAGAAAAATATGTATATTATTTATGATTATCCGAAAGAAAGAGAACCTTTATTTTGGATTATTTAGAAAAGATCCCAAATGACCATACCGACCAAAAAAAGCTCTCTTCTTAATAAGAAAAAGAAAACAAAACAGAAACAAAGAGTAAGTTTTAGATGGTGCTCAGGGGGGTAATCATGCAGTAGTAAAAAGTATTAGCCGCAAAAATATGGTCAAAGGTGTCCGGGGACAACCACTGGCATGCAGATAGGTAGGGGTTTTTCCAATCTAATAAATAAACACATTCATAAGATTAACATTTTCTTATCATGATTTGAAATAACAACTGATTCATCCAAACGAAAGGAGACACAGGCGCCTATTTCATTCAAATGAATAAATACATTTATGCTAAAGATATACTGAAAATGCATACCGCAACTTGTCTATTTCATATATAATGAATAAATGAATATAATTACTTTTATTATATCACGATACAAAAACTATAATTTCTTTTCTCTTTATTACATATACGATGCAAAAATTACTGTTTTAAAAAAAACATTATTCATGAAATAGAAAAAGTTTAAGTTCTTCTATCTATCATGTATACAATACTAAAATATTGATTTTTTTATTACATGTTTAAGGCAAAAATTATATTTAAGAAAAACTATTACATATACGATACAAAATTATAACTTTTTCTTTTTGTTATGTATACAATACAAAAATTATGAAGTTTATTTATTTATCACATATACAATAGAAAATTATGATTTTTTTTTAATCTGTTATAAACAAAATACAAACATGATTTTTATTTATTTTATGTACAATACACAAGTTGGAGTAGACAACTTTAGTCGGAATACGAGTGGCATTGAAGTTTGACCTGGCGGCAACCAGGCTAGTTTTATTACCATTTCAGTGAATGTAGAAAACGATCGAGTATCTGTGGCGATAGCATTTCAAATACGACGGTTTAATTTCCTTTACACCTGCAATTTCTGCAGAGCAAAAGCAAACATCGAGCAGTTTATTCTTTATATTCCTATACCATACGAGTACTTATCAATATATCCCTTCGGAGAATAATTACGTAACCTCTGACGTGGCTGAAGTAGTTGAGTTACGCTTGTTGGTATCAATACTCGGCATTTGAGTTCAAGTGAAAACGCGATGATATCAGATCTCCCTTCTTCCAGTTGGCCTCTAGCGACGCCGACTGAACTTTATACAGCTCAGCGATTATTACAGATCTTATGGGACTCTAATAGCATACATTCAAGAGTTTCCTAATGAGTAAATAATTAAAAAAAGGTAACAGATTGTGATGGATACCAATTGATCTAAAGAAATAAAAACAAAACGCCAATAATCAGGATTTTTAGAGATGAATATCAAATGATGATGAAATCTTTCAATACTACAAACGCATGCAATACAACTGAAAATGCATTCCATGATACATAATTTAGTGACAATCATGAGAATTAGTACTTTAAACTTGTTGAAAAGAATAGTTATTTAAGCAAACTAAGACAATGCCTATTCAAAAGTGCATACTTTGAGGGGAATGGATTTTAAAGAATGTGGAGCAGTCTACCAGTTTACGGATCAAAAGTATTCTTTTAGATTTTGACAATTTTATAACTAACTTTAGACCCATTGCAAATTAACATATCTTATTTCTAAATTTAGTGCTATAATTATTGTTTGGTTTGATTTTAATTTATTGCGAACTTCTGATCCAAAAACTCAACATTTAGTTCATTGGATAGTTGTCAAGTCATACTTGTGCATATATGGAGACATTTATAGATACGTTACCAAGTGAAATTAAAATGTCCATGTAAAACTAAGCTAACAATGAAGACAATGATCTGTTTCGCCATCTTATTGTCTCAGCTGTTTTATACCTCTAACAAGTAGATGGTGCATAGTCATTAGTAACACAAAGAATTTGGTTTATGCACAGTTTTGAAGAATTGTTCTTTACGTCAATACATTTTCATTTATGCGTGAGATAACATATAATTGGATGGATTCTTTGCCTTGGTATTAAATTCTGTCCCACAATTCAATTCAGTTTTGCATTCATTGAATATACCACCTGATCCTTAGTACTTATGAAAATTACGTATCACATTCATAAATACCATTCATATATCAGTAACTGAAGTTCCAGGTGTTGCTAGGGACCAAAATATTATTACAAATATTATTAGTCGAAAAAATGACAGAAGCATTGATTTGTTTAAGTAGGAACCGGCCGTATTTTCAATTACAATAAAACTTAGAGGAAATACTAAATGCAGTTTTAGTTTTAAAAGAGTTTGGTGAATTAATGTTATTCGAAAAAGGGGGCCTGCAAAGAATAATAAATTACTTAATCAATGAATTCTAATAATTGCAACATTGACAACTACTAAAGATTAAAAATTTATGAGAACAGTAAATTTGATTTCAAGTGTGGTAAACGAGTTCAAAGTATCAATATTACTTGAAAATATTCAAATGATTACAAATTGTGTGTGAATTCAAATAACTTGGCTTAAATTTCTTCTTGGAATCGTTTTTTTTTTCTTTTTGGAAAAAGTGACTTTGAAAGTTCGAGTGGGTAAATTGGCTCTAAAGTGGGAATCATTTTCCATTGCATGAATAATTGAAACTAAATCATTTAGCTTGTGTTCTTTTTCGATGAAATTTCTCGTTGCCCAATTGTTCACAGTTTTGGCCCATCATGGATGTTAACCCTGTGCGTATGACGCTAAATATACCTTCCATCTGAATCCGTCTTTATGCAAGTGTGTCTTTAAAAGTGGGCGTCACCTGTTCGCTGACAGTTGTTTGGAAAATCTGATTTGATTCGAGGGAATTTAGACTTCATTTCCTCGGTGAATTGTTTTTTTTTGAGAAATTTCGAGTTTTAGACTTGTGTATAAATATGGTCGATCAAAGAAATAGAAAAATATCAAAAAAAATTTTAATCCTAACGTATCATAGTCGGAAGAGACTTAAAACAGTACAAAAATATGATATTTAAAATTGGTATAACACGAATATTGATTCCAAAAATATATTCTGGAAAAGTAAAATAAAATTCGTAAATGTCGTGTTCTTTCCTTCTCCGTTCATTGCCAGAGTATTGAACAGATTATCCGACGTGTCAATTTCTCACAGCGATAACGGAAGAATTTAATTTTATTCACTATAACTAACTTTGGACCAAAAACTGTCAGAAGCTGTGATTAATCAACCAAATTATAATTACTGATGGAGGTGCAAGTTGTGTAACGTTGAACAGCACAGCTGATTGAATTGGATCTCTTTACGTCCCCTTCGCACTGATGCCTTTCGGAAAGGCGTGAATACATATCTTCTAATAGTAAATATGGGTGAAATAACAGGTCATACTGGGTTATCTAATTTTGGGAAAGTGATTAGCAGGGACGAAGATTGCTCTGGTTCAGAATAGGGATTGGAAAAACCCTTACTGCGATGTCCTGTAGCCAGCCTGATTCCAAATTGACCACGTCCTGCTTTCTTTTGGACTTAGAGTAAGATTCTGTTGATTGAATATCCAGGTATCTCCATGCACTTTGGCTGAGCTTGTACCCTGGATATATAGGCGTCGTGTCATTCCATCATTTTTTAAGACGGTAAAAGACCCTCTATAATTGAAGTGTTGGTGGTTTCTTTCTTTATAAAAATGAGGAACTTTAAATACGTACGTGAACAATGATCTTTTATTGCCTGATACAATAAAGGGAGTGATGTTCACAGAAATTTCCACTAGCAAGAAAAAGCTGTGAAAAAAAAAGCAACTGTGCAAAAGGTGCTACCGAGAAGGTTGAGGAATTCAACTATGTTGGAAACTCATTTTTGCTAATACATATTTTCCGAGGTCTGTACAATAGACTCTGTGGTGATCTATACAATAATATAATAAAGATTACTGCTTGCATTGAAATAAAAAACTAATATCACCAACGGGTGCAAGCTCACGAAGAACCAGCGATCAGATATCCACGTATCATACCAGATATAAGTCACCCCTGCAATCACGATATCTGTTTCTACAAAATATTTTAAAAAAAACCAAAACAATGCATCTGATGTTTTCTTTAATTTTATTTCATTTTCTATGTTCCCGTATTCATACATTATGGCAAAAAAGTTGAGAATACCACTGACAGGTCAAAGTTTCAAGAAGATACACCTTCAATTTTTATAAACTAGATGTATAAAAAACATCAAACGTGTCGGGGAAAATGTTAATCTACTGAATCAAAGCAGAATATCTCAATTGAATAGATTAAACAAAAATCATAGTTTGAGAAACAACCAACAGATAATGCTTTATTTATTGCCTTTGCAAATTAACCCAGATATACAGCAATATTCATATAAATTCTTATACTGGCGATCATAAGGATACGTAGCCTGATGATGAAAAATCGATTATTCTACACAACAAATATTTATCTGTACATACATGTTGATTTATTTTACGCAATGTCTCTACATACATCACATTATGCATAAAACCTTGAAATTAAAATTCATTTTCCGGTTCTGCCGGGCTACAAACTTAAAGATCATCCCACGTATGTATATATGTATGTATGAGCATTGGAAGCAAGCTCGTATGTTGATCGTAGGCAGGTGCATGTTTAAGAATCTCCAATGATTAATCAAACGGGCAAAAATATTATTGATGCTCAAATAATGTTAGATAAAGGAAAGTTACTGGAAAATTCAATTAAAAATCTCAAAGGTCCTGTGAAATAATCATATAACGTGATTAAGAATGATAATATTTAATATGTTCACACATACATGAACGCAAAAACACAACCATATATATATATATATATATATATATATATATATATATATATATATATATATATATATATATATATATATATATATAACAGATGATTCTCTGAAAAATCCACTATCAGTCGATGCCGAAAAAACACAGAAAAAAGGAGAAACAACAGAAAAAAAGAAATCATCATCGTCATCATCACTCTTATCGTCCATCGTTAGACAGAGACATTCCCCAGGATTCGCCACACTTCCGATAATCCATCTTATAAGTGGCGATGTCTAACAGTTGTCTACCATTCTCACAACATGATCAGCCCATCGTTATTTGTTTTAAAAAAATGATTTCTATGAAGTGTGGGACTTCTGTTTCACCTTGATATACTAGGATGTTTTGTGGTCTCCCCATGAGATGTTAACGTAACGTAAGCTGCATGGTTCTCAGATTGAGGGTCAGTCTCTTGCTTGAGTTCCATGTTTCAGCTTCATCGGTGTCTATTGAGACAAACGAGCAATATAAAGCCAAAAAAGTAGAACCTGAAAACATACACAAAGAACAGCACAAACCCCACAACAAAAAAGTTCCCTAACTAAATGTGAGACGATTCAAAACACAAACATTATTCCAATTTGAAACCACACAGAAACAAATGAAACTACACAAAATCAACATAAATAGCTCTACAGCGGAGTAAGTAAATAAACAAGAACATCCCCAAACATCAATCTTCAAAAAGACAATTAATAAACACGAACACACTACGAATAATTATCAACAAATTCACAATTTAGTTATGAATAACCTAGAAACCTAGCTTTAAAACTGCACAAAAATAACTAGAACAGCACAAGACAAACAAGAAATAAATGTTCAATAACTAGATAATTACGAAAAACGAAGCTCAAAGAGCCCCAATTTACAGCGACTAAAAAGGCTACGATAATAACACAAACCCAACGGTAGAAACCATTCATTAATTTAACAGTTGATTCCGAGTTCTATCTATTCAATTTTATCCACCCCCAACCTTTATATAAACCACTTGAAGAGACGGTATAGGTAAATCCTGTTTTGTACCAATCACCATTATTAATTTTCAAGTGTACATAACTATCCCTCTCATTTAATCATTTGACTTAATGCATGTCTCAATTTTAAGCACATAATCTAGCTGCGTAATAAGGCAAGCATTGAATAAACATGTTATTAATAATAACAATTACATCAGCAATATTTACAGCAACAATAACAATAATGATAATAATAAAGATTTATACATCGATCGATACGATCAATGTTGAATACCTCAATTAACTAGCCAATTAAAAGGGATTGTCACTCACAAAAGTATTTACACAATCAAGCCCCCCCCAACATCTACCCTTTCCCATCTCTCCAAAAGGATAACAGCAAAACTTCTAGCTCAAACATAAGTGTCAACAAAACCATTAATCCGACCTAGATATCACACGAACAAATGGAGCTTTTAGTTCCATATAAGCAACTACATGAGGCAACATCAAAACAGAAAAAAACAACAGTCATCCATTGATTTCAATGGCGTGAAACAGATCTATAACAACTAAACCGTATCTATCTATCTATCTATCTATCTATCTATCTATCTATCTATCTAAACAGTAGGGTAAGCCAAAAATTATTGCTGCTTATCCATCGAAACCTTTATTGAACAATTATATCAATATCTTCGATTATTGTTTTTCGACAAATTCTAAATCTAGGTCCATACAGTTCTGAAAATGTTGTTCCCTCCTCTCTGGCCCTTTCCTGAATAATTCTGCGCCTTCCAATTTGCGCTATATCACAATGACTGTTTTAGCAATATCAACGGTCCTAGATTGTGTTGAATGTTTTTGGAACAAAAAGTAGGCACAATCAGGGCTGCTGGATGAATGTAGAAAGTCTTTCCGATGAGAGAAATTCTCGTATGACTTCTTTTCCTGCCATCAAAACTTAGCTGCTGCACTGGTATAAATTGAATATAGAAAAAAAGTGCAAATCACCTGACAGCCCACTTTTCAATAGTAATTTTCAATTTTCTAAAGACTTCCTCATAATAAGCACTTATTATCGTCCTGCATCCTCCGTGAAAATTTATGTAGAATATCTTTGATCATTAAAACAGCCCCCATCAGCTTCTGAACAGATTTCTCTGCCTTGGATTAGATTGGCTCAGTAGGCACCCCTCGGTAGCAACTGATTTGATTAAAATTTGTTGTATGGATTGTATTAGTAGATCCAAGACATCTTGATTACGTTTTCATCAGCTTCAAACTTGCTTTTAAGACTGTTGGATCAATATTAATGCAACTCTTCTGGCTCCCATCGAACCGACGATTGCTGACACTGTTATATATTCACTTAAAATTTAAAATGCAAAACTTTGTTAAACCCCATCGCTATCACAGCAGTAGTGATACAGCGGTTTTTGTTCATTTGTTTTTGGGCTTAAACCAGTTTTTTCATTCGTTGAGATTGTCACTGTCAACTTTTTTAGTTTATCTTCGAGGTGTTTCGACCCTACTTTATTTGCTTTTCTCTTTCAATGATTAGGAAAATTCTCACCCAGGTTCTGCTAAAAAATGATTCTAGCCCTTGATTAAAATGGTCTTTCCCATGGTTCAAAAACATAGCATCTTAATGAATGTTCTTTAACGAGACGAGTGTATCAATGAAATATTTTGTCTAAAGCTATCTACTTATCCCCGCACCATGTTCAAATATATACATATATATATATATATATATATATATATATATATATATATATATATATATATATATAGATATAGATAGATAGATAGAGAGAGAGAGAGATAGAGAGAGAGAGAGAGAGAGAGAGAGAGAGAGAGAAGGGGAAAAGGGAACAAAGGGAAAGGGAAGGAATTTAAGGATTTTAGGATTTTACATTCAAATATCCATTCATTGACAATTTTTCCTGACTGACTGGAATCGTCATTATTTGAGCTGATTATAAACCAAGGGAGAGAAATAGCCTATACAAAAAATATTTGAAAGGTTGAAAGGTTTTATGATACAGCAACACGTTTTCTTCTTCCCATGATGAATACTGGGAGAGCAGCAACGGATAAACAATGTCTAAACGCAGTTAATATTTAGGAGAGAAAGCATGACAATAGTGAAAAGTAATGTATTTGCTCTATGCCGTCTTTTCACCCACTCCAATTTCGAGAGTAGTCAGGTATTTTTAGTTTTTTCTCGAAAATCATGGACAAAGACCTCCCCGAGAATTCTCCAAACCTATCCATCGTTGGTATCATGGAGCCAATGCTTAGTGAACCTCTCCAGTTTGCTTTCTCATATATTGTCTGCCTAGGTTCTGCATTTGATCTCTGGGTATCCATTTTATTCGTAGTGATGTCCAATTTTCTTGCTTTCTTCGTT
Source organism: Thysanoteuthis rhombus (assembly GCA_963457665.1). Lineage (NCBI taxonomy): Eukaryota > Metazoa > Mollusca > Cephalopoda > Oegopsida > Thysanoteuthidae > Thysanoteuthis > Thysanoteuthis major. The sequence continues at coordinate 58,765,089 of OY735206.1, read as the reverse complement.
CAGTTCGGTAAGTATTAAAAGGAGGCTGATTGCATAAAGGACGATGTGTGAATATGTCAGTAATGATACATATCACATTTTTTTTAGTGAGGTTAGTATCGATTTTTCACAACGTTTTATGTATAGCTCTTCTTACACAAAATTAGAAATTATTTTCACAATAATGAATTCATATGAAAATATATTGAACTTACAAAGAATAGAGGAAATTAATTGTGAGAGATCCGTTCCTGATGTGTATTCTATTATCTATCAGTGTGTATGTACGATTCTGGTTTTTGCAGAAATTCAATTCTCTTCTAAATCAAATGTAGCAGAATGTTAGTATTTCTCGTGGGACATTATACAATCTAAATGAATATTACCATGACATATTTATGACCAGTATCTATAGCATTGGAATTCTGTGGCCCAAAATATGAATATGATGCCATCAAGAAATGATTACACCCCCCCAAGAAGGACTTCATCTAAAGTGAGGCATTAATGAAAATGTAAGTCACGATAATTTTTTTCAACTAGATTTTTCACTATATCTCCATGGCAAATTTCTTTTGACTGTGATTGGTGTCTTTGAATACTTGTGTACGTTTCTCTAAGCTTTATTTAGAGTATCACTCACTCAGATCAACACGTATACACACACACACACACACACACACACACACACACAATTGAAGTTACCGTCATTGATTTTACAATAAAAGCCGGATATTGTTATTTCTAACGTGTGTTCCAGGATATTTTTTATTCGGAAGCCCACAATTTATCCATCAGTGTTATAAATTAATGCATTATCTAGCAGTACACTCAGTGATTGATATAAACTCTATTTCCAGGGAGTAACAAACACGTTTACGAGGGAATATGAATTTCTTCTAGATCGTAAACGATTGCAAGCGGCGCTCGCTCAGTGTGTACGGATCGGAATGTATCTGATGCCTCTAAACTTCCAATATTCTGATAAAAATATCAAATTATGGGTAACTATGCTAGATATTGAAGGGCTTAATGGATATTTTATTTTCAGTGAACAAATAACGAATGTATGAACGTGCTGCTCAATCATGTGACGCTTGCTGGCATTTGTTTTTGTCATGCAACGGTATAGAAACAATTTCCCAACGGTTGAGCACAAAGAATACTACTGTACGACAGAGTAGTCATTAAATGCGTTTTGCAATATTTGTATGGGATCCTGGTGATTCCTGAACGAGTGATACATAGAAAAGGGAGATTCTCACCTTTCAGTGGTTATGAAGCATTGATTTTTCCTGTGTTCCGTTCAGCTTCTTGCTTCTGACGATGAATGGGCAGAAGAGGAAGCATTTAATGGTTAGAGAACAAAGGCTTTTGCGAATATCCAAGTGGGTCAGTCCCTGGGAAAATAGACAACTAGGCGCTGCACTTTGTAAATGGGTCTCCATGAAACTTTCAATGAAAGAGAAAAAGAATCATGCAAAGAATCAAAGCGGGTGGATAAGATATCAGTTGAGCAAGCTCGACTCTCAATAACAAGAAAAGCCCACAAGTCTGCGAAAAGGGTCTACAACCAGTAAATCATCTTATAAGTCACCAATGAAGCTTAAAAAAGGAACTCACCAAAAGATTGTCCCTCGAGAGCTGCAAACTATGCGTAGTTAACTAGAGAGAATAATGCTCAACTTCATGGAGAGATAATTAGACTTCATCGTATAATAGAGGAAAGACAGGAATCTGAGATATAAAAACTATTAAAAAACTCAAATGACATTGGGCTACTCATGTTGCAAAAATGTCAGAATAACGATGGACATAGTGACTTATAACATAGCTCCCCAGCGATCATATGTGAAATTGTGGCTGACAGAAAGTGAATTAGAGAGACGAGTTGGACAAATTCAGAAAGTAATGGCTTCACGACGCTCATAATAGGGAGGTCCAGCAAATCATGAGAAACGTCTCTGTCCAACAACAGACGATGAAAGGTTGCTACTGCTTCTGCTGTTGATAATGATTGTGATGGCATCATCCGGCTATGCCACTACGGTTTGCACCAATAGTATCAAAATTATTATTATTTGTTTCATCTTATACGGGCACTCAAATCTTTCTATGTTGGCGTCCAATGCATTTGTGTTAGTATCAACTTAACCAGTCATTTTATAAACTACCATTTGTAGTCAAACTAGGATTAGTGGGTCTATCTCATCAGACATTCAACGGATAGTTATGATTTAATCAACTTTTGTCTGTTTCCTTGATGGTGGCTTATCTTCCTTACAAATAATGTAGTATTGAATATATATATATATATATATATATATATATATATATATAATATATATATATATATATATATATATATATATATATATATATATATATATATATATATATACATATATATACGTCAAAAACATCTTCTCTAAAATTACCTGGAACATGTGTATCGTAATATTTCTTTAAAAAGATCATCATAAGTTATAAAAATATGCGTTGGCAAATCTATTGACAGTAATAAGTCTTACTTGTGTACGACTTGTATTATCCTTTATCGAAAACAGTAACTTTTTCAATTGGGAAATATCACGTTCATATCGATATTAATGAAAATGATAGGTCCATTGAGACTAGTCATCATATTTTCACCTTATGTCCCTCAAATATTTATCCAATCAGTCCTTTTATTTCATCAAATGTATGTGGTGCCCATGAACAAAATCACTCATCTATAGATGAATGCTTTGAAATGAATATTCAAGACTAGTCCACAGCTCTCATAGAAGGTTGTCTAATCGTATAGAAATAATTAATTGCAAAGATAGATTTACAACTTTCCCCCAAACTCTTGAAGAAAGGGGTTTAATCGATTGGGCAGAATGTTAGTGTAAAAGCAACAACAATGATGATGGTGCTGGTTTGTTTCAAAATTCATCATAAATCATCCCACTGTGGTTAAACATGATTATTGATATAATCTATTGAAAAAGATCTTTATCAGATTAGCAATAACAAATGTTCAGAATAGGATATTGTTACCCATATGTTTCTGCACGGGAATACACACATATTATAATATTTGAAAATAGGGAGAAAATATCGAATTGCTGAGTTCTGAAAAATGGTGTGACCAACCAGCCAAGTGAGCTACAGATTCATCTCCCTTCGAGTCCGTGTCTATCTGCTATCCGTGTGTGTTTTTGTACGCGTTTGTGTGTGCATTTCGAGCATTTTTGGTCTTATTATTGGTGCTAGAACAGTAAAAATCAGAATAAATGCAAATCTGAGATTATAAAGGACGTGTTTTTTTTTATAGATAATTTTGGAATTTTTTCTTGATAATTTCAAAATTTTTTTCAAAAATAATCTTGGACATTTTTGATGATAATTTCGCATATAAGTCTAGATAAATTTAGACATTCTCTGATGATGATTTTAGATAATCTTTGGTTATTTTCAGGTATTTTTTTCTTACATAACAACTCCTGGTACACACATATGCTATCGCGAATCATTCATGCACGGTTCAGATATTTCTTTGTATGCTTGTTGTATTTGTCATCTTTTACCCCAGTTTCTGCCGTGTCAATGGCCTTTCAAGCAATCTTATTTTCACGTCGAATTGAAGGACTTGGAAGCCCAAGGGTGTTGAGAGAGTGCAAGGTCACGTATTGAAGTGGAAATTAAATGAATCCCCCGCTGCACAACGTTTCTTAATCAGAGTCTGTCAAGATTGCTATATTTTTGCCAAACTTTGGAGACTGACCTGAAGGGATGTCAGCCAAGATACAGGATGTGATGATAAGAGACGAAGCAAATGTATTCCATATAAACCTCAAAGCAACATGAAATTGAATAATGCATAAATCCTTGCATAATAAATCCATCAAGATAGCTGCTAATTTATACGGTCAATATTCGTTCTAGTCAAAAGGAAAGAATAAATGATCATTTCAATTATTTAGTTGTTGTTGTTGTTTTCATTATTACTATTATTATCTACTATCAAAAATTAGAAGGCAGTTTTTCTTTTCATCGTATACTATTCTTTCTTGGGGGTTATCGGTTTAGATGTCAAATTCCTAGAGCAATTCGTGGGTTCTACTTCCCGGGACAGTCTCTGGTTTGTGATGGCACCATTTGTCTACCTGACTGAATCTTACTCGTTTGCATAGAGCTTAGTGCATGAGGGTTGCTATTCAGTCATATCCGATCTTGTGCTTATTCTCGGCCAGTTTCTTGGCTTCAGTCACCGGTACAGTCTGACTCCTCTCTCCATAGAGATTGTATTTGCCGTCTTTCCGGGTTCTGTCATTCTTTGCAATGTCACAGTTTGTCCTGGTACAATTGTTTTGGGTGACCATGATGGGGGATTATTTTTCTCTCTTCAGGTTTTCACTGCATAGCTATGTCTATGATTGTTCGTCTGCAAAATCTTCTATTTGTCTTTAGAATTTCTGTGAGGTATTTTCTGTTCCCATTTGCTTATCTTGTTGTCTTTTTCGTTACACCATCGTTTGCTACCTTTGCATTGTTTGTTTCCCTGCTCCAGGCAATTTTAATGATATTCTCAATACTTTTACATTCCCCTTGGCTATATGGGCCCAGTCTCCTACGCTGATTATTCTTATGAAACTTTCTCCCCTATTCATATACCGTCTGTATCATCTCTGGGATTTAGAGCCTTATGCATCGTCATGAATTTTTGTCATTATTAAGCCAACTATGGGGATCCATTGAAGAGGAAAGTTGCGTTGCAGAAATATTCCAGGTAAAAAAAGCCTTCCAACTTGGCTTGAAAGACAGTATTTGAAATTCTGATTTAAAAAAAAATTTTTTTGAAATTTGCTGACTCTCCCCCCCTCAATATATATATATATATATATATATATATATATATATATATATATATATATATATATACATATGTATGATGTGGGTAGATCAATAAAAGGGCATCTCAGTGATATACATCATGATAAGCTCAATGGTAAGAGCAAATCTACCTTTGAGCATCTACCCTATTGGTGGTAGATTCTATCCCTGCAGCAGCCCTGTTTTCTCCAATCACTCATTCAGTTTACGTTTGAATCGAGTGATATATTAACTCTGTGGAGATGGGAGCTCAACTTAAATAACTTTGTATATAATATAATGCGATTTATAATTCATTTTGTTGGATCATATATATCAATTCCTTAATGCAAAACTGTAGCCTTGAAAGAGGCGAATAGACCGATAATAAACGAAACAAGACTTTGGGTTGGAATCATTCATATGGGCTCTTCCATTACCGGCAGCTGTTCTACTCAAAGGTGAGAGAATCGCTGCGTTAAAATGGCCACCACATCATATTATCTATCCTTAACAACGAACTCTATGCAATGCGAAAACTAGATTAAATTGTTCCTGATAACCATCACGAAATGTATTAAATTTACTTATGATTCCTTATATATATATATTGAATCGTCAATTGTCTTCTAACTTTCAAAGCATGCAATATTTGATACTTTCAAGTTTTGGGGTTTAACTTTTTCCTGGAAAGTAAATAAATACCAAATGCGTGACCAAACAGTTTGGGCCACAGACGAACTAAAAATGCGTCAGGAAGTTATCGGATTGGATGCAACTTGAAGAGAAGAAATTTGTAATAATTTTCTTTTCATCCCATTTTTCAGGAAAATCCTTGCATGCAAACATGAAAAGTCCAATAAACTATTCAATTAAAATCTTTGTTACTAGAAAAGTTCATCCTTAAGATAGTTATTACACGCAATGACTCAAAATTGATCCCATTAGAAGAGAGAATACAGCTAAAGAAAGAGTGATTTTACGGGAAAAAAAACTTATACAAAAACTAAAATCTATGGACCTTTTTCAAAACAATGATAACATTTTAACATTTTGTTTCATTAACTGATCGTCCAGTAACCAGGTGCAATAAGTATGATCGAAATCTAAAGTAACAGTTGTGTCATTTTATTTATTATCACGATAGGACGAATATAATTTCGGACCCCTTATCACCTATGTAGATTATTACCGACAACTGTGAATTCAAAATGTCAACTGATGATTTGAAATATTTGAATAAATTTTTGTGTTGAAATGTTTTGTCTAGTATAGTTTGTTCATAATATCTGTGACATCATACTATACAATGTACTATATGTAGGATGACATCAGCAAGAAAAAAAGGAGATGCCCGTTGAAGATCAACGGAAAGAGGGTTTTTTCATTTTTTTTCACAATGGACAGTTTGTCGCTCCGAGGTCTTTTTTGTTTTCACATTGTCAACATGAGGCCTCAATAGGAACAACGCTGTATATATGATTTATTATACATGGGAATGCATGTTTCTTAAAGAAAAAATGAAAAGGGACCAACTTTTGTGTCTCTGAAAGCCTGAAGTAGAAATTTTTTTTTTTTGAAAACCGGACCCGAACTAAATCCATAGTCTTTGATATGTTCTCTACACTATAGTTTGATAACAGGTTCGTATTTTTCAAACACGGTTAAAAAATAATATACTACCCTTTGTCGAAGCACTGCAATCGAGAATACATGACGGCTAAATATGATCAAGAATAGAGGACCCATGCTTCATATCGTAATCTACTTATCTTCACTGGGAATTTTCTTGTTCTTAAAAGATGACCCTGTTCTACCGAAGGCTTGCCAACTTAGAATGATTACTCACTTGTTTCCTTTTCCTTTTCAGGACTTTGTAGAGATCCGTTGTCTTGGGTTGATTTAGTGGACTACTTAAAGTCGACAAATGCTTCAAGAATTAGCACTTCATATTCTGCTGCTTTCTTTTTGGGTTGATTTCTGAATTTCGTGGTTGGTTTTTATCAAGCAATTTGGTGATTTGGTATGTGCTCATTTTTGTGAAGTTTGTAGATGCAGTTCAGTAGGCTAATTGGTGTATAGTTGTCTAGATATTTCGTGTTACCTTCCACATGTAATAGCATTATGATTGCAGAGTCCCAATATTCCAGGATTCGGTATGTCTCAGACATGATTTGAAAAGGATGGCTACTTTCCTGGTGATGACTTAGTCAGTTTTTTGAGTCGGTTGACTTCACGATTGCCTCGTTGAGGGGGCTATTCCTTCTTTTATTTGATAGCTTCTTTCACTCACTACAGTGTAACTTCTGGAAAATCCCCAAATTGGTCACTTGTAACTTGTATATCCTGTTTGTCGTCTTGTGTGCCTTGTTCAGGGAATATATAATTTACTGTGGAATTTTTAGACGGTCCGTATCAGTTGTTAGGTCTTCAATTCCTTCTAACACACTAGTTATTTTCCCTTTTTGAGTTCAAAATGAATACATAAGCTTTAACCTTTACTTTATAAGTTACCACCATTTTTACCTTCTTGTGTCTGTCTTGGAATTCTTTAAGCTGTCTGCGGAGAGGGGTATTGCAATCTAGTCATCTTTGTGGACTGTTTTACTATTAACAACAGATTTAATTCATTTATGTTAGTTTCGCATGGCAATTATTCACAGAGAAAGATACAAGACAAAAAAGAATTAGGAATATATAATTATGTAGCAAAATAACCAGCCTGTCTACAATAGCAGTTTATAGTTTTTTTTTTTTCATCAAGGAAGTAATGAATGCTCTAGAAAATTCATGGAATAGTATTTAGGGTTGTTCAGTGCTGAAAAACTATTTCTTTAGCTTTCGTAAATAAACAAAATAATGAGGGAGATGCATGGCTTTTTGCATCACGATATTCAAAATAGGACTAGCTAATTAGACACCGTTACGATGAAAAAAAATCCCTACAGATTTTAAGCATATAGAAATATCCCAGGAGTAAATAGATGCTTGCAGTTTTTTCGTTAAATTTATTAGTGAATTCACGGTACAAAATTATGTTTTGACTTTCATTTAGCCGTTTCTAGAGCAACGACCGGTCTTGGCATATAATTAATAATTTTCGGATATGGCAGTTGACGTATTCAGATTATGCTTGGCATAGGACAGTCAGCAATTCTGAACGTGGAGATGGCTTTTTGGACTCAATCTGCAAGTTCATATCTGATATTGTCCACACGTACTCAATGAGAGTCATGTCAGAAGATTGATTAAAAGAGGCACCCTTCCAGCTTGCCTGTGTATAATAACCAAGCTGATGAAGATAATTTTTCGTTCTTGATAATTTCATTTTCTCTCTCAGCTCAGCAGCTTTTTCATGATGGTCGTTCTCAACATGGAACTTGGATTGTACAGATATTTTTTGCACGTCCGGTTGCGTGGCAGCTTTTAGAATTAAATTTGTTAAATAAATATAAATGTATTATTTTGGGTACTTATTATATGCTTGGAGTAATCATTTTGAATTCGTTGTTAGCTCTTGAGGCTGCATCGTTGAAGGAGTGACAATCAATAAAGTCAAATTGATTGTTACTAGAAAGGATCTTCAAGGATCATTTGCAGCAAAGAATAGCCTACAAAAATCAACATGGAACAATTTCAAAAGAGGCTGCGGAATATCTAATTTGGGAAGCTAAACGTTGGAATAAGATGACAGGATTTATACAAAACAAGATTGAAAGAAATGGTCATAAATATTTTAAAATTCAATGAGAGGATTCTCATTGTGTACAACAATAACAACGACACAAAAATTGTAATAGGAGAGATCAAATTGTCAAGAACGGAGAAAATGTTTTTCATTGATGGGTTTCCATCCATCACTAAGTATTGAAGATGAAAAACTATTCAAATCGATTCTTTTTTTTTTCAGAAATGCATTTTGAATGAAGTATCATAAATCAAAGTTATTTAAAATTTTATGACTACTTTTTTATCTTCAGCTTAATTTTGGTTTATTTTTATCTTCTAATTGGACGTTTTTTACTTACAGCCGGCGGGTATTCGGCCTGAAGAAAAGTTGCAATAAAAAAACAACTAGTTATTTGAGATGAAAGATAAAAAAGTACACATGAAAATTCAAAATATTCAAATCGAATTGGAGAATTTCGTTACACATCATATACAACAAATATTGTCTTTAAGATAGTTTCATCATCTTCATCTTTTGATCCATCCCGGATTCAAATTTGGAATGATCTTATTACAGTTGAGTTAGTTATTTTGGTGTCAAAGAAAACCCAGTCAGTATCTTACACACGCAAAAGTTAGAGTACTTGATGAACAATACATTTAAGGGATTTGCCGTCCTGTTTCAAGTGTTATCCTTTGTGTGAAATATTTCTAGTATCATTATGCATAAGCACTAACCTTCTCTGAAATATATTTTTGGAAAGAGTCAGTATATTGAACATCATCATCATTATCATCATCATCATCATCATCATCATCATCATCATCAGCAGCAGCAGCCTTTCAGCATCTGCCATTAGAAGAACTACCACAAGGTTTTCCAGACCTCTCTACAATGGGTATCTCGGAGCTAACACTCTCTGAACTTTTCTACTTGGTCGCAGCATCGTAGTTTTTGTTGGTCACAGTTACACATAAGATCTTTGGGGATCCAAGATGTGAGTCGTTATGTCTGGCAGTTGTCTGCCATCCTTGGGAAACGACCAGTCAATTAGCCATTTGGATTTTCTAATGTTTCCCTAAATGTACCTGACCCATGTTTGCTTACTGATATAATGTGCTGTTTTGTGATCACGCCCTGTGATGTTAAGCATGAATCTCTTCAGTGCATGTTGTTTGGTTTTCAGTTTGAAAGCCAATCTTTTGGTCAAATTCTATGTTTCAACCCATCATTTGATTTTCGGGACAATTCATTAGTTGTATATTCTTCGTTTTGATCCAATTTTCTTGTTTTTGAAGGTTGATATTGATTTAGCAGAAACTTGCCGACTTAAATTGATCGATTTCCTCTACTCCTGAGGATTTCATAAAGATTCGTTGTCCTAAATAGTTGTAGTGTTCCACTTTCCTTTCATTGCTTGGAGATCAAGTTTTCTAAAAAAAGACGATTTTGTCAGCATCGTAAGATTACATTGGTATTTTCCATTCATTCGATTCTCTAATTTATCCAATCCAAGTTCTGCCAAATCATCTAGGCTGCGAAGAGTGTGATTAGTCTGGTATCATTTTGTCCTACCTCTTTTTTCAAAGAGAAAGGGATCGGAACATTCGTGTAGCCTCAACTACAGTGTGGATAGATACACAAATTTTAATATCTACAGGATCTATGCTTTATTGTACGATGACATTTATGACTTTGTGGATAATTAAGCTTATCGGCCTATAGTGGTTTAGACCGGGTACGAATTTCATGTAAATGTATTATGATTGCAGTATTCCAATCATCCAAAACTTCTCTCTGTTTGAGACATAAGTTGAATCGATTGGTTAACGTCCTACTGATGACATTTCCAGCTTTTGTCATTGGGTAGATGTTGATGTTGATCTGGTAAAGATTACTTTACTTTTCTGATTGTTTAGTGGTTAGTGTCACCTTTCATAGGGTGACTTTAGGGGCATCGTCAAATTAGTTATTTTTGGCTTGTATATTTTATTTATTGGTCTGTGTTTTTCGTTTGGAGGAATACAGTTTCTGTTGAATTCTTGGATGCGTTTGACCTGTTATATTTCAATTTTCTTCGAGCATATTAGTTATTAGTATTTTTCCTGTACGAGTTTTGGAGATTTGAGATCTTTTTTTCTCCTCTTTACAACGGTTTTCATCAGTTGGATTTCTTGGATCTTTTCAGTGTTGTTTGTGGATTGAGATACCTGTGATTGTCTTTGATATTCGTTGTTCTCCTCAAAGTAATTACTTATTTTTGCTAGCTCTCTGGTTTAAACGTGTTGACGACTTCAATTAGAGGTGTTATCATTTTATTGTTGAGATCGTTGGTTCTGGTGTCGTTCTTATTTGCTTCTGGTTCGATGAGAAGTAGATATGTTTTTTCAGTTCGACCTGAAATGTTTCTCTCTACGCTTTTTATTGTTTGCTAACTGGTCGCAGGTCGGTGTTGAACATTTTCCTCCGTTTTTTTCTTTGTGTTAAACTTAATTTCAAATCCCACCATTCTGCAGTCACTTCCTACTTTGATTTGATTTAGAACTTTTCCCCCTTGGGGACACTGTTTTTGAAATTTACTGCTTTGCAGTTGATGTTGAGCAAACAAATATTGTACCCTGAGGTTCAATTATTTACACGATGTTGGATAGAAAACGTAGAAGAGTCTTTCTGTGCCCATCACTTGTAAACCCATTGATTATTGAGCCATTCAGAGCTTCAATTTTTTTTTAGCTGCTTCGATGGTTTTCTGTTAGAATTTCACTGAAATTTGCAGGGTAGTCAAGAAATAAGACATGTTATCACGCAAAATGGGAATACGTACTTCGTGTGTCATAAATCAGGAAAATGCATATAATAATTTCCTTTTTAATAAATATTGCACTTTTCTCCAGTGTTGCTCTTATGCTTATGAAATTCTTCATTCGTGAAAAATATCAGGCATAAAAAGACAATCTCTTTTAAATAGCTGTTAAATCTATCTATCTCTCTTTGTCCGTTTGTCCGTCTTCCGTCTGTCTGTCTGTCTGTCTGTCTGTCTGTCTGTCTGTCTCTCTCTCTCTCTCTATATATATATATATATAAATATATATATATAAATAAATAATTAAATAAATAAATATATATATATATATATATATATATATATATATATATATATATATATATATATATATATATATATATATATATATATACGTGTGTGTGTGTGTTTGTGTGTGCTTGTGTGCTTCTGAAGAAAAAAGAAGAAAGGGATGCAAGATACCCCCTCTGAGAACTTTGCATATATGAGAAATTTTTTGAATTTCATATCAGTACTCCTGAACATCCTATGCTTTTTTATCCTCATTCTTGATAATCAAGTTTGAACTACTAAACTTAGAATGTGTCTCCGTATAAGTCATTATACATTAAGGAAACTATTGGTTGTCATTTTCTGACGAACTGCGTAGTACGCAGATTCAAAGGACAGTAGAGTTGGGAAGAGATATACATGAAGATAAATAACTTGCAACCGCTATCTTCATATGGCTGTCTGGGAGTCTACTCAAAAAAATTCTATTACATTTCAGAAACAGCCTACGTAGTTTAATCAGTGAGGCACCTGCTGTGGAAAGGCAGACCCTTGAAGATAAATGATGCGAATTTGAATCTTGCTAGAAGCTAGTTCTATGTTCCTGAATGACAAGAAAGAGTGAGAGAGTTTTGATAAAAGAAAAAAAAAGCGCAAGTATTTAGTATGGAAGAAATACTAATCAAAAATTGTTATCGACTAGGAAAAACCTTCGTTTCAGTTCAAGATTTAGGAGCTAAAATAATTCACAAGGGTCTATTCGTTAATAGAATTGGTTTACTTTCTCTCTCTCTCCCTCTCTAAATATAAACTGGATAAATTTAGCCCTCTATCTATATATCATATGTAGTGACAAATGTTGCGATTTGCCAAGATTTTAGGTATGACTGTAACCTAATCCAAGGTGGAACCTATTTGAACACTATATGCTCTATTCATATCCAAAAATCATTGCAAGCAAGTTGGTGTCCCCCTGTGATGGCTTGTGCACGTATTTTGATATAGCTAACATCAAAAAGCTTCAATCCGAAGTCTCCACTGCTGCTAACCACATATTATTGCATGATACAACTAATTATAGGTATTCTGCCGTGCAGAATCTATTTCAGACGTTATTTTTGCACAAGTTCATTTCAAAGAAAATTACTCTTTGACAAAATCAACAGAGCTGGAGATTTAAAATTAATTCAATCTCCGTACAACCTCTTGTACTCTGATCAACATATAGTCAAAGATACTTTAGGCTGGACCGTACATATAACCTATCCCTAAGAGGCTGGATCAGGCTTCAATTTGTGCAGCCTCATCAGTTTATGCTTAGTCTAATTGTAATGTTCGGTGATGCTGATGGGGGGAGTGAAGGGAAAATGGCGTGAGGAAGAGAAAGGGAAGTTGACAGCTTGATGTCACCCGAACATGAAGAATTAAAGTTTATCAATATACAAACGTGCAGAAGCGTAAAGAGAAGCGAATACATTAATCTATATGGGATGATATTCGAATACTCTCAGATTCCCGAAATGGTGATGATAGTATGTTAGGCTTATTCGATGCTAGTGTTAGTCAAGGTACCGCAGACTGGGCTGCTAGAGAGAGAGAGAGAGAGAGAGAGAGAGAGGAAAAGGTCATGCATTGCCTCTAAACGGTTCACGCAATTTTTCGCTGTTGGTTTTTTTCATTTGTAAGAGCCAAAAACAGGATTAAAGTGAATTTCCGAATGGCTCAATCAGTTTATCTTTGCATCATATATTTCTGGCACAGAAAACGTATACTTTCATAGGTGGATATCACAGAATTGCGTACAAATTTCAGTTGTTCATAACCTTTAATGCAGTAAGACTTCTTTTACGTTCCAAAATTTCTTTTACATTTTTTGTACGAATTTAAGTAGTTCAAAGGATAGATAAGTTTTGTTAGTTAATCAATAAAACCAGTCCCTTGACTAACGGCTCTTGGGAGTATGTCTTGTTGGGGAAGATCAATTAAAAAAAAATTTGGAAATGAGGGGATAGATGAATAAGTTACTTGTTCAATCCTTTGTTTGGAAGAGTTCACTAAAAAAGTCCGAATTTTCAAATGTCAAGCGTGAATATTACCGGAGCTCACATTTGAAATTGTACCCACGACTTAAAACCTATTTAGGTAGGGGATTTTTCAAGAAACACAAAATCGTATTTCTGGACATAATAAAGAGTGAGTGTTTACATTTTCAGCCCTCTAGCTTCATTGGTAAAGCCTGTACTCGTGACACATACATAAATACATAACAAGTCAGCCAGAACCTATATTGTCAGTTTTGACTAGCAATTTTCCAATCTTTTTATTGACGAATAAAGAACTCACAAAAGTCAGATAAAAGGTGGTTTTATTTTGAGGACACCTTATTTACGATACGCATATAAATATATAAATGAATACATATGAATCTAGTTATTGGTGGGTGGATATAGATGTAGTATTCAGGTAATGTTTTTGAGCAAAGAATCAATATTGGAGACTTTACAGTTTATCATCAAAATAATCAATAATACCCAGTTCCAATGTGGAAGCAGGACGACTGGCATTGCATAATCGATTTGAATATTTGATTTATATTTCAATCATATTAATTTTTACTGAGGTTTTGTAACTTTCAATATCAATCTCCAGTATAAGAATCCTAACATGATGTCCAGTCGCACTGCATGACTTTCTTTCTCGTTGATTTTGATTTTGATTATTTCCTTTTTAATGAGCAAACATTCCAGACATGAGTCCACAGATATAACCCACTTGAATGAACATCGGCCTCAAATATTAAACTGGTGCAGGTACATAAGCATCCACATTATTCATATATATATATATATATATATATATATATATATATATATATATATATATATATATATATATATATATATATATGATGAATGAATGAATTGCTTGACTTTGAGGACAAAGATTGTTGGAATGGATTGTCACATCTATAAGACCATAGAAAGTGGGACCTATTCTGCAGATCGTCCCTAAATCCCAAGCAATGGATTTTTCAGGGGAGGCCAACTTGTCCAGGGCAACCCAAACCTTTCAACAAAGGGTTAGCATCCTAAGGTCCACTGACGTGTCATGTATAAGAGCCCGATCCTGCGATCTCGAGTGTCTTTCTGGCTGAAGCGTGCTAGTCGGACCCCACCTCTGCAGAATTTTTCAGAGAGAAGGATATGCCTGTAGTTGGACCACAGGGCGTTGACAGTCTGCAGTTGGTAGATACGAAGTCGACTGTAGAGTTACACCGTTCTTTTGTTGGAAAGTTGGGACAGTGTGACTGTCTATAACTTAAAGCACAGAACCTCTGGATAATATGATTGTCAGCATTTTGTAGACGTAGGTTCTCCAGTTGACCGTAGTTTTGAGTCGAGATGCCATACGCCCCGAAAAAAGAGATCTGTATTGATTTTAAAGGTTTGTTATCTCTTGGACTGTTGAACCAGACTAGCAGTATAACAGGCTGGTTGCCCAGGTAGAACCCTCTAAAGAGAGCAGGGTCGTTTATTCAGTCTGTATTGAACACAACCAGCATTCAGTAGAAAAAGTTCAGACTACCATTCAAGGGTAGTTGACGGATGCCCGAGCTGGCCTAGGTTTTCTGGTCTGCTTTTAGAAGTAAGAGGGGAAGAAGGGAACGGGGAGGGGAGTGATGGAAGGAGTAAGGGAAGAGAATTTTCGGTTGAAATGGAGTTTATATGCATATACATATACGTATATATATATATATATATATATATATATATATATATATATATATATATATATATGCGTGTGTGTGTGTGTTTGTGTAGTGAGACATGTAGTGTTTAGGGGTTGCTCTCATGTGATAATGCTCAATAGTTTTAAAAAATACAACAAATTGATTGAAAGGAACAGGTGCTCTATGTGTTCATGTGTGCGCGCATACACACACTTACACATATATATATATGAATACATACACATGCATGTATACACACACACGCATATATATATATATATATATATATATATATATATATATATATATATATATATATATATGTATATGGCAAAGAGCAGATAAGTTCTTCTTTGATAAGCTGTCCCCTAACAAGAAACTGAAAGCTGATCAAACCTTTGCCTTTTTAATGCTGCAGGATTGCACTTTTCAACGTTAGTGTTGGATAACACTTTTCACATAATGATTTTTATTTGGATGCTGGCAAACAAAACCGTGGACACAAGTTTCATCAGGTTTTATGATGGTTGTGTATGATGGCATGTAACTAAAATATAGGCTACATCGATGGAACAAAGGGGACTTTGAATATTTACTTTGTATTTTGTCTGAATAAGTTTTTACAGTTGTGCAACTTGCAATGTAAGCTAAACTGATCACTTAGTCTGTGTCCAGCAACAGTCATGATTACTTTTAAAAAAATCAACACTCCTTTAGTGGTCACTGCCCAAAGAAATCAGGGAGATACAAGTTATTTGTTGATCATCCTTTCCAATTTTTTTTTATCGATCGTCCCCAACTGGGTATGCTGCCAAAAGGCAGTGGTCATACGACTGTTTCTATCGAGTTACTAACTAGATTTGTTCTCTTGTGTCATTCCTGTATAAATAGCAATGCTGTTTCCAAACAGTAAATGTTTCATTGCACAATTTAAATCTACGTAAAACATTTGCTGAACCTAATGCATTCATTGATATTCAATTTTCTAAATTGATAATTCATATCAGAAACAGAGCAGCAAAAACCTATTGCTATATGAAAATTTTTTCCTAAAACCCGACTTAAGAGTCTTTCCAGATTATTGAAATGAAAAAAGTTCAACATCTGAGTATCAGGTAATCTTGTGGGATTATAATTTATTGTTCGGTCTTGTCCTTTTTAAACTTGAGTAATGAATTGTCTGATGGAGAAAAAAAAGTCAAATTCAATAGACTATGTGACTGCGTAGCCAGCTTAGGATTTCATCGATGATAATAACAATGCCTATACCAACGAAAGGAGGAGGGAGTCTGACAAAACAGTGATACGCTTGAATTCCTATTATTGATGGTTGTCTTGCCTAGAAAATCTTCATCTTACATGATGATAATGACGTTTGTTTGGCCATCATTAAGTAGATATGTAAATCTTCCAGCCAAGTAGTGAACCCCTTAAGATTTGATTTGTGATATTGTTTTTGATAATCTGGGTTTAGTCTGGCAGAACACTAAATAAGGAGTACTGGACGGGGGCTGTACCGTAATTGTACTGAGTTACTTGCCCAAGGCTTGTTGCATTTGAAAATCAAATATTGCTTTGATCTAATTCTTTTCTAATAAAAAAACAACAAAAACTTGAACAGTTAGGAGATATTAAAGTATATAAACCTATGAATAATTTCTGCATCTTTAGAATCAAACTCATTAATAACATTCATTATACGGCTGATAAAATGTTGGATGATGCCTTCATACCAATCAGGTTTGGGTCAGCAGCCTTCGTTGAAAATCAGCATTCCAATTCTAAGCGTTCGATTTCTTTGATTAGAATTGCCAAGGAGAAACTTTTCTATTTGCACTCAATCTCCAACATGTGGGGATATACAGAACCATTTCAGCTATATGCGTCTATCTAAAAAAACGCCCATGACAAAAAGGCGATAAATTGCTGTGTTGCTGTTAATCGAATTTGAGAATTCATATCAGCGTGTGAAGTTGAATCAAGCCGGGCAACTTTCCAAAAATTTATTTATATATCATATTTCCCATACACCTTCCTACCAAGGAGCGATCAATAAGAATTCCAAATAATATTGCACTGAAGATGTTGCCAGAGCAGTTCATGAAGACATGAAGCATTTAAGTCCTAAGAATATGGAAAGAAAAACGAGTTGGTCATATGAGCTGGTCAACACTTAATTTGCATTACCAAACAGAGACGTACAATTATCAGCATGTAATGTTAGTAGGCCTGTTAAGATGTCAAAGTAGATAGTTTAATCTCTGATTGACCATGCGTTGGGAAGTAAATTTGAGTTGCAATTATAAAAATGAAGTCGAGTTTTTCACAAAAGAACCATTGGAATATTTTACTCACAGAAGACGAGTAAGATCCATTGTACCTCTGACGAGTTTAACAATGCAACGTGGAAATATTCCATTGTTAGATACATAACCGTATAGATGGGAACAAATCTGGATACTGCTCGGTCGACCCCATCTCTGAATTCTAATCCGACTGGAGATCATAACAGCAATTTTTCTATTGTAAGCATAACAAATAAAAATATAGAAGTACATATTTTCGTATAAATGTTTTTATTGATGTGAGATAAGCCCGTACGTATTTGCATGTCATATCCCCGTTAATATCCAAGACTAGTAAATTTACCACAATTAGTAAGACAACTTCCTGGTAATAAGTTGGCCAGGAGTACAAACCACAGTAAATGAATGTGGATTTTCTTTTTATGGTAGGAAGTCAAAATCAACTCTACACTTTATACTTGAGTTTGGCAACATCACCTTATTGTAAGAATACATAAAGAAGACGGAGAATCAATAATGAAAATGGAGCTTATCGAATCGGGCAATTTTTAAACTATTAGACCAACCGGTTCATCTCGTATTTTTCACATGCCTACATAATTTGTAGTGACAAAAAACATTCCCGTGGCATATTCTGTAAATATACAGAATAATATTATTTCATATATTATTAATATAATTCATAACAATATATAACTATAAAAATCAAGAGAGACAGAATAAGCAGTCAGCTTTCAATAAGTAATTTCATTATCTCTACGAGATGGCAAGCTGAGACTCTCAAAGGAAAACAACATCTCTAGTATCAATTTAATTTTGTTTCATCATTTCGTTTTATATTATGATTTACGAAGTCTG
Organism: Thysanoteuthis rhombus; assembly: GCA_963457665.1. Lineage (NCBI taxonomy): Eukaryota > Metazoa > Mollusca > Cephalopoda > Oegopsida > Thysanoteuthidae > Thysanoteuthis > Thysanoteuthis major. The sequence goes on along the minus strand of OY735206.1, from coordinate 58,746,616 downwards.
ACTTCTGATTCCAATGTCAATTAATGCCACTTTATTGTATTTTCCACAGTTAACTATAGATAAAACCGTTTGAATGCCATGATTGAAAGATCATTGTGAACCTGAGTTGAAGATAATATTAGGTAAGAAGCATTGGAGACCGAGCTACTGACTGAGTTACAAAGTCTATAAGAGTTTTGATCGTATATACGCTTAGGAGTGTCTGTATGGATGCAAGATTTGTTTGTATAAAGAGTTTCAATAATAAACATTAGAATCGTAATACATTCTCCATGTAATCTATAAAATTCAGACAATATCAACTTCAAACAATGAAAATTAACTTCCGTCAATTTTTTGAAAGAAGATGAAAAATAGGAAAGAATGTTCGCTGGCAACTTTTTGTACTTCCAATCAATTAAACCCTAGAACATTCGGGCAATTTAATAGATCCCAGAAGAATATTTTACAGGGGCATGGATGAAGTTGAGGTTTATCTGAATTGTTTCCCTTTTGGATTAAGAAAAATAGTGCAGAAATTTAAAAAAAAACCCAAACGTTCTGAAAACCTTTCAATAATGTTGGTCAACAGTTGGGAACGTGGTCCCGATTGTAAAGTTTCACTCATTCGTTCACTGGATGTGAGAACAGAGCACGAATGAAAAGCAATTTAACTTAACTTTTTTAATTTATCAAATATTATATCATATGAATATGATAATTTGATATTTAGAATTACTCAACTATTTCCAATCAGTAACGATATAATTCATGAATTCAGTTCTGTTTTTCTCTAATGAATCGTCTTATTGCTCTTTATTTGTCCACTGTTTGCAATATCAAATGAGTGAGAGTGCAAAATTTGATAATTCACCTGCGGGAATACTTTTCCTGCATTGTTCCATACTTTAAAATCGTTTAAGTTAGAGTTAAAGAGAGTAACCAGAAAATGGAGAACATAATTCATAGGGGGACGCACTCCTGTAAAAATAGCAATACTCAAGTACCGACTTCCTTGTTGCAGATACGTCATAAATAGAACCCACTATATATATATATATATATATATATATATATATATATATATATATATATATATATATATATATATATATATATATATATATATATATATATATATATATATATATAGGATGACTAATGATTGTGTCATCCATAAATAGCTGTTTCGTTGTATAGCAACTCTTCAGTGTGGCTATTCACTATCCAATATCCCTTCCAGTTCTGCAAGGTAGGATAGAAACTTTTGCTTCCAACTCAGAGGCTGATATTTTACTCCGCCCTACGCAGAACCGTAAGGTCAGTAGGACCGAATTGAGCGATATATCTACTCACTCACAATTACCCATTCACCAAAACGCAATACATATATATATATACACACACACACACACATATATGTGTGTGTGTGTGTGTGTGTGTGTTTGTGTGTGAGTACGTACGTATGTGCGTATACCCAGTTATCTGCTACACCTTTTAAAATCTTTATCTTATCGATTTCATGTAACCACATATAATATTGGCACCGATGAGAATGTATTGAACATATGGTTTTATAATTTTTTTCCTTATTTAGTAGATGAAGTATCATGAATCATTATTTTTATCTTCAAGTTTTCTGACTACTTTTTGTGTTCATCTTAATTTGTTAGTTGCTTTTTAGCAATGAAAAGAAACTAATAAATCAAGACGAAAGTAAAAAGTAGTCAGAAAAATTGAAAGCGAAAATAATGATATCGTTATTTATCTGTGAAGTAATTTATCGTAAATTATTTTTCTGCAATGTCCACCGATACATCTTGTTTTCTGGTTGTGCACGTAATTGCAAATATTAGTATTTGTAACTTTTTCTGCGTAGAAGCACTTAGAATGATTTATATCGAATTTACTTTCGCTTGAAATCTGCTACGGATACTTCATTAACGCTCGTCTAAATAAATGAAGTATACGCACATACATATAAGAATGAACCAAAGCAGAAGCACACTGAAACGCATATAGATATCATTCACATGCATACGCACGCGTACACAGGAATGCATGTGTGTGTATATCAAAACAGAGCAACTGACTATGCATCGATTATCACTCGTTCGTCTATAAGAGTGGTTACAAAATGTGTGGGAATCTTCCCATCCTATTGCATGGAGGGAATGTAGGAAGACCAATGATGGTATGAGGCCATTGAGTAAAAACATGAAAGTTGTTGTGATTTTTTTTGGTAGTGGAGATGTATAATGCAAGATCTCCCATCAATCGGCCTACGATTTGAATAACAACTTGCAGAAAAATAACAGAATTCACATTGATGTGTATATCATTTACGATAGCAGAACGATTCTCTTGTAATAGATTGAAATTTCAAATGATGTGTTCTAAACTCCTTGTGCCTGCTTTGTTTGGGTGACAAAGGTACAACAGCAGCTGTACTATTATAAAACAGAGTATAATTCCATTACAAACCTATTGTAGCACCCCTTAAACTTTTATAGGGATCCCCAAAGGAAGTGTCGTTTTCGATATCTGGCTCAAAGAATGGTTCTGTATTACCTTCTGAGTAAAAGTATTGTGTGTGTGTGGGGGGGGGGGAGCACTGTCTCAGAATACGCAAAATAAGACGAATTTCATTAATTGTTGCAACTTACTTAAATGCAGTCATCCCGTTAATAGAAGTGGGGAATTACCTTGAAAAGGTTAAAAACCACTGGTCTATAAATTAGAATTAAAATCCCCAAATTGATTATATGCTGGTCTGAATTGTTGAGAGTTTGGTTATTGGGGGGGGGAGATAAGAGACAGGGATGTAGGAAAACAGAGGGAGATTATGTGTGCTCTTTTTATAACGGCTCATTGCCAGATAAACACCAAACGCTATTTTCACTTATTGCCTTTATGTAAAAGTAGAAAAGTCGCATAAGGCGAGTATTTGTAAGGAGGGATATATCTGTGTACTCAACGACAAGGTCTCAATATACAATAGAATTCACTGCAGGAATAATTCAAAATGCCTCTTACTCCAGGTGTTAGACATACGTGTCTTGGCTCGATTCAAAGGTTGAATTCTTCAACATCATCATCATCGTCGTCGTCGTCATCGTCGTCATCGTCAGTCTTGTCTCGTCCATCGTTGAATAGAACCCATCCCCAGGAAATGCCAGAATTCTTTGGCTCTGCAGAGCCAATACATTCAAAACCTTTTCAGTTTGTCTTGCCATATCACGTTCAGCTGGATCGGTTCCGCCGTATTTGATCCATGGGTAACCATGTTTTTAGCTGCAATGTCCTCCTGAGATTGTCTGCCATTCTTGCAATATGACCAGCCTATTGCCATTCAGTTACCTGGTGGAATCTATCATGTTTTGGTCTCCTGTTTAACCCTAATATACTGTTCAAACATGTGATCCGATCACAATGTTCTCATGTGCACGTTACATGGTTTCAGCTCCATTGGTGACTATCGGGGAGATTCATTGGTTGTATAGCTTTCTTTTAGGGATTAATACCAATTTTCTGTTCCTGAGAGTTGTGGTTGCCATCTTAGGGTGATTCTTAATTTCATTTTCTTTTGAAGATTTTATAGAGATTTGTTGTAGACCACTGTACCTATCTTGTTTTGTTCTGTGTTTCCGATTTTAATCGTGGTCTATTTAATTCTGACGTTGCTGTTGTACACAATCTTTGTTTTGCTGAAGTCCATGGGGAAGCCAATTTTCTTGCAATCTTCGTTCAAGTCATCGAGCATTAGGTGGAAGTCCTGGGGAGAAATTTGTAATTTCATTTCAGATCGTGAAATACATCATCATAAACTTACAGAATGAAGGATCAGAAATTCCCGGCTGTTATTAATCTTGGACATATCAAATCTGCCATCGTTTAATAAGATTGGAAAATGCCAAAACGAAATTCCAATCGCAAGATAGAGTCAGCCCCAGAACATCAGTATCGTATCTAGATAAGATAGATTATTACAGAGTCACCAGAAGGCTATTTTTCAAACAGGCAATATTTAACAGGGATAGCACAAAGCAATTACTCAATTAGACTCTTGAAATATCAGTATACGGTCATCTTTCAGAACAGTATTCGTTTCATTTATTTTCTAATGGAATACATGTACGTGGTCACATCAATAAACCTGTACCTTAATGATGAAAAATGAATTTATTTTACTCAACAATCTTTGAAATCATAATATCCTTCCCTGTCAATACTCATCGTTTTATATGGATGCAGCGAAAATTGCAGGACGAAATTAAGATAGTAAAAACGAGTCTGGCTTCTGACTAAGTATTCAAACATTCCCTATTTATGAAGAATATCTACAAAAGTATTCTGTTTGAACCATCTGCATACACTCATTATCAATTATTCCAGTTACTGAGTTTTAATCTGAATTATATATCTTTAGAAGTTTCTTGAGTGCATAGGGATATCAATTTAAAAGAAAATCATGTTAAAATCTCTAGGAAAAAAATTATTTACGTTCTGTACTTGCTGACCAAAGCGAAATCATTTTGTATTGGTCACTTGAGCTCCTAACCATTCTGCAAATAGTACTGGTAGATTTTCCATATTATAACACAACTCAAAACATTCGACATTAATCTGATTGATCATAAACACTTTTCAATCGCGAAATCTTATAATTCACCAAAGGTTTGTCAGCCAGCCTCTCTGTCTTTCCACGCTTACCACAAAATATCAAATAGATGATACTTTCAGAGGATACGGAATTGATCACTTTTGGGGATTCAAATCAATAGTAAAGTTTCATTTTTCACTTTTAGGAGTCAAAATCGAGGGATTTTTCGTTTACTTTGAGGGTTCGAAATCCGCAGGGATTCATGTGAGTTATGATGTCAAGTAGTTGCCTAACATTCTTGCAATACATCAAACCGATTGCTATGTTAGTTCCTGTGATGGTATTTATGATATCTCGGGCTATCTTTCTGCTGATATACTCTGCTGTCTTATGATTTCTCCATGTGAAATTGCACATGATTCTCTAATGTTCTCGTTTCAGGGTTCTCAGTTTGAGGGTCAATCTTTTACTTAAGTTCCATGTTTTAGTTTCATTGATGACTACTGATACAATGCATTGGCTGTAGAAGAACTTATTCTCCTGAAAGATTGCCGACGTTGTGTAATTTTTCGCTCAACTTCTTCTTCTTTTGAGGATTAAATGGAGATTCTCAGTTCTGGGTAGATGTAATTGTCTACTTTCCTCAGCTCTTTTGATTGCCGTGTCTGTCCTCAACATATCCGTTGTACTTGATAGTCATTCATGTTCAAAGTTCATGTGAAGGCCAACTTTCTTGCTTTCATCATTTAGTTCGTTTAGCATTAGTTGGAGATCATAATGGTTCTTAACATAATTGTCAAAGATCTAGAGGAGGGTCTTTTTTTAACTTTTAGAAGTCAATATTGAGGTACCTTCCTCCATTTTTGGCGTCGGAATTCACAAAAACTGCATCAATTTTAATGGGTCAAAATAAATGGGATTTTTTCACCTTGGAGAGTCAAAATTGAGGTGGGGGCATTTTTTTTCTCTTTTAGATGTCAAAATCGAGGGAAGAATAGTTTCCACACTCATGAGTTACAATCCAAATGAATTTTTTTTCTCTTTTAGGGGTCAGGAGGAAGGGAATTTCCTCTGATTTTTAAGGGTCAAAATCAAGAGGTAACAATTATTTTATTTTGAAGGATCGGAATGAAGTTGGAGCATATTTTCTCTTTCGAGAATTAAAATTGTAAATGAAATTCATTTTCATTTTTGCAGATCAAAACGAGGATGGAATTTTCTTCAATGATTTATAACGTGGCAGAACTTCGGGAATGAATTTGTTGATTTTTATTCAAGATACTCAAAATTGAGGAAGATTTTTTTTTCTGTTGTTGGTCAAAATCGAAGGGAAATTTCCTTCCTCCCTTTCAACTTCATCCTCTCCTCGAGCAATGTTTTTGTCATTTTTACTTTTTAAGGGCGCAAAATCAAAAGGTGAAATTTTTACCATTAATCCTTCCCTTTCCCAGATAATAACCCTCAAACTTCTCCTTTACTATTAATCCAATTTTCGAACATTAGCCACTTCTTCTAACAGTAATCCTTTCTTAACAATGATCACATTTATTAATTATGCACTTTTTGTTTAACATCACACCCCTATTTCTACCATCATGTTTTCTAAACTTTCTTCTTTCTTTTACCTCCTCCTCTTAACGATTAGCCCTACTTTCTTTAACGCCCTCATTTCAACTTTGTCCAAGACCTTTTTTTGATATTAACGTTTTCTTCACATAAATCCCCTATATATATATATTTTCATATTAGCCCGATATTTTTCCCCCCATAAGCCGAACATCTCTTACATTCTCACCCAGATTTTTGAGCAATAGTACCCTCTTTTTTAACAATTCAAAGGGAGGTATTAAATCATTTTTAAGAAACAAATTGAACTAAATGCTATCCCATTTCCATCTTCCTTTCTATTTCTTTTTGGACAGCTATTTACTTTTGTTAGTGTGGGTATTTAGTCTATTAAAGAGAATGCTTGAACAATCTTCTCCAGAAATGGATATCCGTCTCTTAACAACGTGGCATATTTGTGCATTCCAAAAATGAAGAAAGTGGATCTGCTTACTTCGATAACTGAAGTAGTAAAACATAGTATATTAGATGGCAAGAACACAAAATTTTTATTTGTATAACAAATATCTTGCCTGGAAGAGATATTGACACACATGTGTGTACGGTACAAGATGATAAATCCTGGTCTATAAATTACCCATTGATGTGTTAAAAATTGGCAACATATTTTCCCAGATCTGCGGTACACGAACTTTGATATTTCAGCGAAATTTTACTTGTAGTATAATCGGACCTTCCCATCTTAGTCGGAAATGTCGGTTTCCCCATACTTTTTGGTTCCCTAATTAAACGCATTTGAACATTACACCTGGTCGTGTGACCTCTCACAGTCCTCTAACATCAAATCTGACCTCCGTCCACATGCAAGAACTGATGCTCTTTTGCGTACCACGTTAGAAATTTCATGCTTTATTCAAAAGGTACTGTCATTCGTAATTCCAAAACTTATAAGCAGTGCTATTTATTTACTTTTTGTAGAAGGTTAAAACTATACATATACTTTTTCCATTAAAGAAATGATCAATATCATAAGTTTTTGATCTTAAAAATAGTTATTTTTTATCCTAGTGGTTGAAATAATGTGATTCTGATCAATTTGAAACAAAGTATTTATCTTCTTTCGTAGAAGGGTTGAAACTCCACGATTTAAGGAGTATGTATGTGTGTATGTATATATGTATGTATGTATGTATGTATGTATGTATGTATGTATGTATGTATGTATGTATGTATGTATATATATATATATATGTATATATATATATATATATATATATATATATATATATATATATATATATATATATATATATATATATATATATATATATAGCCTGTGATGCCTCCAGCAGCTGTAAAATATCGTTTCGTTATCAGTATTAGCTGAGCCTTACTTTCATCCAATTTAGTCAAGTTTAAACTGGTTTTTGGATGTTTGGGGGTTTATTCAACTTTTATCTTTACGCTTTATTTCATTCTTGCCTGAAACAATATTCTATCGATTTTTTTTTAGCTCAAACGTCAAGTTGTCTGTTGCGATGGATGCACGAAAATTCGGCATTCGTTGCATCGTAGCCAACTGAACTGGAGATATCACAACACAGAAGTATACCATTTATTGATTGCATCTTCTATCTTTCCAAAGGTTTTGTAACGACTGCTTTAATCATCACACTCGCTGTTGCGATAGTTATCTGACAGTTACATCGTCGAATTTGTAATGACATGTGTTTCTTTTCGTAACAATTCTTGTGAGTCAGGTTATCAATTGATTCCCTTGTCCTTTTAGCGAGACATATTATTCCAGTCCCTTGTAAAAGTATATATGCCTGATGGAATCGATTTATTCTTAGGCTGGACATCGACTGCCTCTCTACGAGCATGTCTCACTAATTGATTTTAATGGAAAAGTTTTGTTTTGCTATACTGGTTAAATCTGTTACGAATTGATGGCTTTATAAGACAGATTTGATTTTTTAAAAATCTCAATTGAATCGCATTGTGTGAGAATACAAAGATGGTTTCTGCTAAAAAAAACTTTGTTTTTGTGTCATGCAAAATATAATCAGAAAAGTGAATTCTCATATTATTCGATTCCCAAGAAAAGTTTTCGCTCATTCACTGTCCTAATGATTAGAGGATTCCCCGAATTCTTTTCGTTTCATACATTTGATTGTATTATATATTCACTTGCGTTGTTTATTGATTTGAATTTACTCTTGCAGATGCAATTCAGCAAGGGGGCCATAAATTGCAAATCACATTCAATGATATTTTTGTTTTAATAGAATTCTCGAGGTTGAGGTATGTGACTGCATTTCCGACTCACGGAGGTACGTGACTGCCCTACCGTTTTACTGCATATTGATGACAATGTTTGCAATTTTGATTAACATATTTTTTAAAGAATTGAGCTATATGTATCTTTATTTTAAGAAATTCAGATTAAATATTCTTTTCATCCTCTAACGTAATCTGTTCATTTTATTCCCAATTCTATTAGTATCTTCCCAGAATTCTTTTTTATTCTCAATATCTCATCCATTTCGATTAAAGAGTTCAATCATATCAGGTTTCACATCATGTACCGTTGCTAATAGTATAGGGGTGGTTAGTAAGATTTTGTAGCAGACTATTTGATAACGATCACTCTTAGTCTTACTGATGTGACTTTCGTTCAAAGCACGCTGATCTTGATAAATATCTCCCTGAATGAGTAGAGCCTCACCAATTGTTTATGAATAGTGCATTTTCTTCTAAAGCAAACATAACAAGATTTTTATTATTGGTAGCCGAACATTGCTCAATGGAAACAAATTCTATGAAGGTGTTATGGCTTCTTCTATTTCTTTTCGAATATTAACTTCTTTCCCGATCGTTTTGTCTTCATCCTCGACATGTTTATAACAGCAAATCTCCATGAAGACATAAAAAAGAGAAATAGAGCAGAAAATCTCTGTAGGGTAGCAAATTTTTGGTAAAGCAAGTTCGATATCCAAGAACAAAAAAAGTCTCTAGTCCAAAAAGAAGAGTATGCAATCAATGTATCCTACTGACGGCTATATAAGGAGCTGGGACATGGAACCTAACCAAAATATGACCCTCAAACTAAGAATTATGCAATCTGCACATGACAGAATCATGCTCAACATCACACGAAGAGATCAAAAGACGGTTCATCATACCAGAGAAAAGACAGAAGTTAGAGGCATCATAGAAACTGCAACAAAACAGATAGCAATGGGTTGGACAGTAACAAGAAATCAGACAATGGCTGCACATCACAACTCCTATATGGATCCCCAGATATCAGGTGCTAGTCTATGGCCGACAGAAAGTAAGATGGCGTGACTATCTAGATAAATTAAGAAAGCACAAGCACCGCAATGCCCATGATAGAGAGGTCTTGCGAATCTTAAGAAATGTCGATGTTCATGAACAGATGCTAACAGACCGATGATGATGATGAACATCTTTTCTACATTTGCAAAATCCCTTTTTCTATATTAGCCAAGTTCTTATTTTTACATACCCAATATCTTATCATATTTCCGCCCGTCTTTCAGTTTTTATAATCCATTTTTGTTTGCAATCAAGCGCCTGTTGGGGCATATAATATAATCTAGTTGTGATTATAGAAGGAACTTCAAATTTTGGATCCAGATACCTTCATGCATTATTTGCAAAATGGTTGGGAGCTAAATCAAGATGGATTCAGTTGAATTTTAAAAAAAAATTGAAACGGAATTCATGATTTTAGTTACACCTTGATGTCAGCTCAGTTAACATGGTTTGATACATGTGAAACTCAACAAAAAATAAACCTGTATACTTTACTCGAGAAAAATAAGTTGAAGTAGACTTCTTACGACGTTGAGATCAAAAAGTGACACCAAACTGGAATTACTACTTTTAAGTCAGACTTGCTTTAATGGATTTTCATGCTAACATTTATAGTTAGAAACAAGAGCTATAAACACAAGAAAATATTTTGTCTACTGTAAAGTGCATAAGGAAACATCGCTGTTATCATGACTGAAATCAATTAGAAACTAATTCATTAGAAATGGGAGGGATAAGTCTGATTAATCACTCAATAGAAATCGTCATGAGACTAATATTGTATCGCAGCATGTCATGTTATGTGTGATCATTTGCAAAAAAAGGTATTGATAGCTAAAAAAGTCTGAATATTCAAAAGAAATAGCATGAACGATGCGTGGCACAAAATGAGTGACCAGTATGGATTAAAGTTACATTGCCAATTAAACCTTTGGCTGAAGATATTAGGAGAATTTTCAAATGACAAAAATTCTTTTCCAGGCACTATAGGGAGTAAATATTTGAGTTTTCAGGCTTCTAGCTCCATCGGTGTGGTCCGTACCCAGCTAGCCAGACCTGCTCAAAAACAGAATAAACATGTCTCAATCGAAGCCATCGTGTGATTAATGTCTTTTGACAGCATGTCGTGATGGTGATCAGTTAAAAAAATGGATACCCTAATGTTTGGAAGTGATCACAAATGATTTGATTTTTTGAAAAAAAACAAAAACAAAATACAAGCATGAATACTGCCAGTGCTCAATTAAGCATAAACTAACATCACATATTGAACCCAATTAAAACTTTTTGAGGATTAGAATTTTGCCCCCCCCCCAGTGAATAATTTAGCTCCATTGGTACGGCCTGTACACATGTTGATACATGCACAAATACATCCAGAATCAGCTCACCAGACCGACTCAAAAAGTGAGGAAACCTTTATTGACAGTTTTGGTTGACATTTGCCAATTGCATGCGGGTATCGTTGAGACCATGTCAAAATATGAATTTTTAAGTTCTTAATGAAAGACAAGAAATGTCTTCCACCATTTTTGTACATTTTTACACATAAATTTGCTTTTCCCTGGAATATTCTGTGCGGAAGTATCTGCACTATAGATCTAGCATTGATTAGAGAAGCTACCCATGTATGGGTTAAAAGAATGCAAATGCATTAATTATCAGAGTTGTAAAAAACCTCTAATACAAAGAGTGAGTAAATCAACTTGGTCAACTTGCAAATCTTTGATTTGCCAACCCCTTTTTTAAAATCCTGCTCTATGTGAATTTTACAAGACATAACAGATTCCTCCTTCATTTCTTGTTTTCTAACTCTTTCGTTCTTGCATTATTTGTTTATCACTTCTTTTTTTTCTTTCCTCTTTTTCTCTTTCTTTCATTCTTCTCATCTTGCAAATCCTATTCTTCGCTATCATCACTTCCGGCTTTCATTCGTCTTCTTTTATTTGATCCGATTCTTTTCTTCTTGTCTTGCTTTATCTTTAGTCATTCTTTCACAACACATCCGTCATTATTTCGACATACTTTTTTCTCACCTCTTTCAATCAGATTTCTCTTTTTTATTTTGTGATTTTATCTGTTTAACATACTCAATTGATTCTAATTTCTTGTTACTTATCTCATTTTCTCCACTTGATTTCTTTTCCATATCTTTCGCTTTCCTCCATTTTTCCTTCAGTTTTACTTATATATTCACGTACGCTTCTTTAGATTTTACTTTCCTCGCTTTTCTTCGCTTCTTCTATCTTTTTTTACATCAGTTGGACATTTCTTCGTTTTGTTCTAAAAGAAAAGAAAGACACTGTATTAGTAAATAACCATACGCCAACGAACAAAAAATATTAGAACTGCTAAACTAATTAGTTATACAAGTTTTTGGGGCAGTTAATTACTGAAAGTATGTAACGTTTTCACAAATCTTATGATTTAAATTAATCGTGTGTCGTAGAGTTAATGCTTTCAAGAAACATCTAATTTTCTGTCAATTAATTTTTAGTATTTTTTTTCAGATTTCTCCATTTTGTGGCTGCATCAATATATTTAATAATTTGTTATGAATGCACCGCCAACCTCAAGCCAGAATCAATAATTAAACTATCATAATTATTTATCCGTTCCCTCACCAGACGCGAGATATATTCATCAATATTACATATCTTCTAAACAGCAAGAAATGGAGCAATTTTCGTCGCAAGCAGCGGTATTTACTGGATTGAGGTGGAATTTCCCTGTTTCCTGAAGTTAAATAGATATACATTGGGAAATGAAAATGCTCGGGGATATTTTAAAGAAGTTGATGAGTGAAAAGAAACACGTTGGAGAAAATTCTGAAGATTAAAATCATCAGTTGTATTGATTTTTTTTTTTACTTTGTTTTTTTTTTTCAATAATTCGGAATTTATTAATCCATTTGTTAACATACTTATGTATATACGAGTAATCGAGCACAGAATATTCATGTATGGGAATTAGCCCTGACGTGCATACAGATACATGTAAAAAGCGGGCGCACATACACAAGCACACACACACACACATATATATATGTATACATATATATATATATATATATATATATATATATATATATATATATATAGAGAGAGAGAGAGAGAGAGAGACAGACAGACAGAAAGACAGACAGACAGACAGAGACGGATACAGAGACAGAGAGAGGGAGATGGATATATAGTTGGATAGACAAAAGACGTATGCGAGCAGGTATTCGATGAAAAATTTGAAATGCTCATATGCTGTTGGGCTTGAGTATCAACCACTGGGGTGAATGTCTGGTTGAGCCTCTCAAATCAAGTACATCATGTGGTTAACTCCACCTTTACCATCGAACAAAGGACAAAAAATTACATTTTATTCAAAAAGTCAATGAAAACATGGGAATGGAGAAATATTGAACACCGATCAAATAACTAAAATTAGAAATAGAGCATCATGAATCTAAAATACTTAAAAAAAATTTTTTTTTTCTCAAATTTTGAGATGAGGATGAGTTTCATTCAATCAGGAAATTCACCATTTATTAGAAACATTAGGTTTTGAATTTATGCTTAAAATGTTTTTTAAAAAAAAAAAAATTCATGTCAGCCAACTCATGTGAGCACAACCTTTGTGGAAATTCTAATTAATATGTAAACTAATATTATAAATCTAAAAATAATTTTTATCATCGTGTTTATTTAAAGCCTTCTTAATTTTTTTGTTGTTCATCCTGTGTCGTCGTTGCAATGAAGTATTTCAAATTTTTAATGAGCAATTCATATTTTTCGTTCGTTCGATGAGTTACTTTTATCGTGTTTTTTTTTTTTAGTATTATTATAATCATTAATTGTAAATTTTTGATTATCTCGGAAGAATTATTTCCCTTGAGAAAAGTCATTCTCCCAAGACGCAGCTTGACAAAACAAGTATCAAACTAATGATTTGAACCTTTCAGTTTTTTTTTAGAGTTAGCATTGTCCAGTACAAGACTACAGTGATCTTCTTTGGGGATCAAACTCATGACACAACCAAGACGACTTAATTCTACTTTGAGTTTTAGCATGTGCTTATCCTTGTTAGTTTATCATCATTATTCGCAGTATGACCAGCCCATTGCCATTTGAGTTTTCGAATGATTTCAATATATCCATGACCCCTGTTTTGTTTGTTATATATTGCTTTGATATTGAGCGTGATTATCTCCTGTGCTCGTTGCATTATCCTTAGTTTCAGGGCCAATCGTTTACTTCCAGAGCATTTTTCTTTGAAATGTGACGTGTTTTCTTTTTTTTTTCAGTTGATAGAGATATTTTTTGGTACCAACAGTTGGAGTCAATTATATAAAGGTAATAACTAAGAACAATTCTTGTCAAATATATTTATTATATTATCTAAGTTCTTGATAGCATTTTACAATGCAGTCTGTTATTACAATGACAAAGTGTAAGAGAAACGAGGGAGATTTGCATATTGTGTATCAAACTGTATTTAACATAGTATCTCGGTCAAGCTGATTTAATTTTGAAAGGAGTCTTTAAATTCAATTAAAATCAGTATTGAGAAATCATCGGTTTTTATTGTATCGAATAGTTTGAATGTTCTGGCAATTCTGCAGCTTTATTAAGTGAATAAAATACTTATGTAATATAAAAAGCCTTCAACCCAACTTGTCAACATTGGTCTACATCGGTTTCTTCAAAAGTCAATCAGGCTGCAAACTTGGAGCCAGAGGACTGAAAATATAGGAATTTTTCTCCTTATGGAGTCTAAAAAAAATCTTTTTTCAATCATCACCACCAGTACATTTCATGGGATTCAAATTTACCATGTATGTTTCCGCTGAACTGGTCCCTTAGTTTGTTTCAAATTGTATTCACACTATTAGTGTTTATGATTGTTAGTGATTTAAAAGAGGCAAGATGATAAACTTATTCATGGATCACCATCTTTTTCTACTGTTTTAATCGATCATCCCCAACACAACATTGTACCAGAGCCACGTGCGGGTTTAGATCGATTGAATAACCGGACTTGTTACTTAATATTAGTTTTATGAAATATTTCTTTAAGTTGTTGAGAAATAAGATCAAATATGACTTCCAAAGTTATCAAAATTTAAAGAAAAATCTGTTCAGAATATCTGAGATGATTAAAATTTGAGAATATATATATATATATATATATATATATATATATATATATATATATATATATATATATATATATATATTAACCTAATGTAAAATAACAATTGCATGTAATCTGACATGGACTAATGAATTGAATGGAGCTGTACATTAGAATCATGGCTCAGTAGGGAGTGGAAGGTTGGCTCACACTGCTGGAAAGCAAAGCTAGTATAACTATTCCTCGATATTTGCGTCATGATGTAAGCCAAAAACGTTCACACATATTCCTCAAAGTTTTAGTTTTGTGTAAAACATAAAGCCTGTTGAGAAAACTAAACGGATTACATTACAAGACTTGATAATTGACTGAAATTAGATCACTTTTTTATTTTTTAAAAACATATGTAGTGTTTGAAATGGTAGAGCTTTCTTGAATCTATCTATCTATCTATCAATCAATCTATCTATCTATCTATCTATCTGTATATATATATGTATATATATATATATATATAAATATATATATATACATATATATGCACACACACACACACATATATATATATATATATATATATATATATATATATATATATATATATATGTATGAGTTGTAAAAGGATAAACATCTGCTGATGCTGCGGTCATTATCTACAGTGATGAGCTTGGTATCATCAGGTGTTGATCCGAAGATCATCACTGAATCAGTTGTTTCAGATCTTTCAACCCCTTCCAAATGGCCTTACCGGGGTTGCTCATACCCCAATATGTGTCCAAACGGCTAGCTCTTTCCATCCCATGGATCTCTTTTTTGAACCACAACCATCTTGAGAATTTTTCCTGCTGCTTTGGTTAAACTTCTTTCACTTTCTCTTTCAATTCCAAGAGCTGAGTGACATTTGGCTCTGCTGACTGTCGTTGATTAGCTTTGAATCCTTACAGATTTTTCTCTCAAATGTTTCTTCGAGGTGATCCTCCCATGGGACTGACATGTCTAGCAACACAACTTATTCGGTAGATTCAGACACAAAGACGATGTCCAGCCAATGAGCAGCAGTTTCAATGTAGCAAGGGAACTTCAGCTACCGCCCAAGATCCACTGACATCTGCCGGTCAGAAAGCCTGCAGATGCTGCTCTTTTGGTAGGATTAAGCTGCTCTCCAGTTTCAATTAAGACAGTGGTCCTCTCGGTGGGTCTTCACTTCTTTGCCCATTCCATTCCTGTGTTTATAGCTCCAGCTATGATCTTCAGGACCCGATCATGCCTTTCCGTGACACCCCTGTTTATGATATTTATTTGGGGGTTAGGAAAGGACCTTACCCCGGTTGGACCTCTTGTAACCACTCCAACAACCGCCCTTGTGTTGTAGCCTTTACTCTTTGTCCTGCTTAGCACCCACTGCCTTTCATTTCTCGTCAGTCCTCACTTGGATCCCTGCGTTAGACACCATTGTATCAATACAGTCCCTATATCGTACCACTATTTTGGATCGTGTTATCTAAAATTCTCTCTCAAATGATTCAAAAGGTAAGTTTAGTTTGCTGCTGTGTCGTGCAGGTGTGATGATGCTCAAGCTTTTCAAAAGCTCCAGCCATATCCTTGGATATTTATTGACTCTAATCTCCGATGGCTCATCCGTTCAAAGCGGCACAGTATAGACAATGGGGACTACAGGATCCTGAAGAGAATTCAATGCTGATAGATCCAGGCTTTGAACCTCCCAGATAGCCAAGACTTGTCCATGGCTTTCAGCCAAACGACCAATCCAGCAAAGGTGATTAGATGAATTCTGTGGCCTAAGCTGTTGACCAGCTTCTCTGTGAGGGTTTGGATGGCTGTGCTTGTGATGATCAACCAGAATCCATTATTTCTCCGCGCCACGGATGCTTATTTGGTTGGATTGAAATGCATCCACAACCACTTAACGATCATTTACAGTCCTTTCAGAATCCACCGACAACGTTGAAGCGATTCTGTTATGAACGTGAGGGCATCTAAAAATGCCCCGACGGGTGATTGCCTTTGAGCAAATATCATTCTTGGTCCTCTGCACTTTAGTTCAGCTGACTTGGTGTGCATGTCTATTGCTAGAGGGAATAGTGTCACAAAGATGGTAACCCTATCATAATGTCAATATTTACTTTGTGCCAGTTTGATAATATTGATTCTGAAGAGGCCTCCATCTTGAAATTGCTATAATAATCAGTGATTAGCCCTAAGATCCTGCTAGGGACATGATATTTAGTTAGTGTAAAGTGTACCAGCTTGAATGGAGCCATATGAGTTTACCGGGTCGAGTCAAAGTACAGCCAGGTTGCCCTTTCATCTTTATTGGCTTCCTCAATAAGCTTACACACCAGACTGGTATGCATTTGACAGCCTGGCATCCATTTCGTACCATTTTTCTTGATACACATCAAAGAACTGACACGAAACTGGTCTCTCTGGATGTAGTTCCTTTGAGATCCACACCCCTCAGCCACTCTCAAATATTCTGGGATCTCCCTCAGGATTTCCCATAGACACGGCAAAAGTATTGGATAGTTATTGGATACATTATATCGACTGCCACTTAGTGTTGCCGTTGAGCTTGCCTTTTGCAGAAACATCTGTGATTTATTTCAGCTACAGCAGGCACGTCAAACTGCTTTTCTGATTCAGGGAGATTTATTTGAATGTTTCTCTCTTCCAATTTCTGCTCTCTCTGGTCGCTGTACGTCTACTACATCTATTGATGTATTTTTCTTGGTGGACAAACCCAACAGCTCTTTTGGTCCAGCAGTTCCTTGGTGAACCAGAATGGGTTATTGATGAAGGTTGCTTGTCCAAGGACCCGTTTGGGCTGCAGCATCCAATGCCACTAAGCTCGGTGTGGAACCTTTGACGGATACTCGTCAGTTGAGCCACTCCTTCTCAATTGCAGCCGATCTTCAATGCCTTTATCCACTGCTTGATATTGTGGATCCACACTGGTGTATGGTTTGGTGGGTAGTGTGTTCGGGAGCACTTTCTTCTCCTATCCAAACCATTCTGCTGACTATGATGGCAGTATCTTCCTATCAGCGTGCCTTTTTTGTGCAGTTACCTCTAAAATTGAATGTTCGTTGTGCTGCTCATTCTCCAATTAGACATCTTTGGTTGATAGATCTTCAATCATCGATTGTTTTTGCAGACTTTGTCACATCTGCACTCGTGGTCCCCATCTTGTTTCCTGGTTATTTTGCTGTCCTATCTGTCCAACTTGGATATTCCTCCCCGTCTCGGTCACCCTTGGGGGTTTCTTTTCATTTGACTCATCATAGCGTTTTTTTCTTGGAAGTTCCCCCCACAGGGGACACGGATTGAGTTGTTAACCCGTCCTTTCCGAGTTGCCATCTCACTGAACTGTCACTTACATTGCAGTAGTCACTACTCTTTTCGAATTGAATATTTGACTAAGATAATTAAATCGACAGAGAGATTTGAAGGGGCCTATTGTTTTGCAAATAGATAAAAAAAAATATATATATTTAATCCAACCTATACAGGAATTAGATGTCAAGATCTTTTGAATGTTACGTGATACATTTCTATTCAATGCTGTTAGCCTCAATTCCATTAGCTTTTTATTAAATCAGGCCCTGATTGAAAACATTCTTTATTCGTCAACAAGCAGCCTTATTTTATGATTTAACAAATAAACTTCAACTTTTACGCCATCCCAGATTTGTCAGGAAAATATTTGCATCCAAATAGCAAGCAGGATGGTTCTGTCGAATTCAGCCTCTTTTTGTTAAGTATTTCAAAGTCAATAATAACGAAAATAATAGATTGGTTGTCTGACACTTTCTTTCATTGAACAATGAATGTCTTATCTACGGATAAGCTTGCTTTTTCTATTCAAACACCTTTCAGCATTCACTGCTATCGATTGATATTTGAATGAGTTATCGATCAATTCTACCATGAAATCGATTTTCTTTTCAAGCTATTAGCGTACAGTGGTATAAACTTAGTGAGTATAAACAAAGTGAAAAGTTACGATGGAGTCCATATTAAAAAGCCTGAAACTAAATGTCACGTTTCATTTTAAAAAAAAGATGAAAAGACAACACACATACACGCACACACACGCGCGCGCGCACACACACACACACACACACACACATATATATATATAGATAGATAGATTGAGATATAGTTTACAGGGCAAAATCAAATGAGAATATAAAGCTGAGTGTCTGGCAATATAGTGCAGCAACAATCTTCCAATCAGATTGCACTTTGAGAACTTACACCTTCTTAATATCATTATCCACATCTCCAGTATTTTATTGTCCGTCGTTTAGCTTAGACGTTCCGTGGGATTTGCCTAACCTCTATATCAGAGGCTCTGCAGTAACAATACTTCCTAAACTTGATCTAAAGTTTAAGTCGTGGTGTTTATCGGTTGCCTTCCATTCTTGCAATATGACCAGCCCATCACAATTTGAGTTTTCTGATTGATTCTATAATGTCTCTCCTTAATATATTGTGCTGTTTTGTGATCTTTTCATGTGATGTCAAGCATGATTTTTTGATGTTAACGTTGCTTTGTTTTCAGTTTGAGAGTCAGTCTTTTGGTTTAATTCCATGTTTCAGCTCCATACAAAACCATCGATAGGATGCATTGGTCGTATACTCTTCTTTTTTAAGAGTAATGAGATTTATTGCTCTGGAAGACTGAAACTGCTCTACCAAAGGTTTGCCATCCAAGACTGATTCTTTGTTTGATTTCCTCTTCTTTCAAAGATCCCTTGGAGATACGATAAAAGCAGTGCTTTACTTTCTCTTGTTTTTCCTTTTCCGATTATAATCGTAGCATGTGTAATTCTGGCGTGATTGTTGCACATGACCTTTGTTTTGCTGAGGTCTACGTGAAGGCTGACTTTCTGGCCTTTTCATTCAGTTTATCTAGCATTCGTTGGAGGCCATACAGTTGTTCTGCAAAAAAATGAAGATCAGGTTCAGATGCAGTAAGGATTGTTTTGGTGTTGAAAAAAACTAAACTAAAAATCTTTGCAGCATGATTCGATATACTGATGCCTGTATCAGTCCTGTGTTGGGTTTCCCAACGTATCATCCACAGGTTTTTGGGTAACAGGGGATTACTTTGTTGGGTTGTGGTCATTATCATGATAGTAAAACCTGTTCTTTTGTAGGATATAAAAAAAAAAAAAAAATAGAAATTATGTTATTTTATCGGAAAACTATTCATTGGTGGATTAATTCCTCGTAGATATTCATTCATTATAAAATCTTTTCATCCAAAGATGTGTATCCGAACGTAAATATGTACATGCATGCATCGAAATACTCATAGCAGTCAAATGCACGTATAATGTTTGTATGTCTACGTACGTGTATAGGTTGTATAAAAAAAATTGTTCATACATTTATATGTTTTTCTTGCACTTATATAAGTACATACATGATGAGGTAAAAGAGCATCACAAACATGTCTATGTTTCTGTTCTGTTCGGAGAATGATCCCTTTTCGGGACATTTTCATAGGAGGATGTTCCAGACCTTCAGAAAATAGACCCCAACCTCAAAATAAACAGAATCATTTGCCTCAAGATGCCCCAGTGGGAGGGTAACATAAACAAATAGAGACAAAATCCTTTACTTAAAAATATTCCAAGCTTTACTCCAAGTCACATGAGAGTTTAATGTTGAATGCATCAAGTATTGAATATTGAATTATATTATACTGTATTTTTGATCGTATGATATATATATATATATATATATATATATATATATATATATATATATATATATATATATATATATATATATGTGTGTGTATTTGTGTGTGTGTGTTATTGAGAAATAGATACATTATCTGAAAAATTGATTAAAAACTGCGTTATATCTTATTGACACTGAATATCGAATCATCTCTTGTGATCACTCGACAATGTGGATAGAATAAACAATAAAGAATAGGGCTGTTGCAAGAATCGTACCTCCGACCGACACAGTAGCGACTTCAACGTAGTGTTGCTCCTACCATTGAGGTAAACAGCCGTCGGTAATGCAATGATCAAATACATTATATATATATATATATATATATATATATATATATATATATATATATATATATATATATATATATATATATATATATATATATATATATATATATATATATATATATATATATATATATATATATATATATATATATATACGTATATGTATATGTATATGTATATATATATTGTTGTCTTTTCTCGTGAATATATCAGTGTATCCAAAACTTAGATTAGTCTAACACAAAAAAACTTACTTTAGGATGAAACAAGGATCGATCTCACTACAGTAGTCGTCACTTACTAGGTTTACTTGCCCATCTTCATAACTTCAGAATGACAGCATACATATGCATAGTCCTGTTCGTCTAAATTACAAACGTAAAATCCAATTTGCAAATGATATAACAACTGTTTAACTGATGGAATGATTGCTATTCATGCATGATAAGTTACAATATTTGCCCAGGATATTTATTTCTGAAATGTTAGTTTCCAGCTGTTTTTTCCCAATTAGAAGAGATTTATTCTCATTCTCATGATACGCAAATGGAAGAATAGAAAAATCAGTATTCTGAAAATGTACGATACTAAAGAGCATGAAGGCAGATATATCAACTTTGATAATCGGAAGAGTGCATGTGCATTCTAGTACTTTTGACTGTTTATTTCTTTGAATTTTAAAATACAAGTCAAAGAAATTGAGAGTATTCAATCGACTCTGTGTTTGTCTGAAAAATATTTACTTTTACGTAACATTTAAATGAAGAAAATAAGAAGTCAAAAAATATCAATGAAAAGAAGAAAGGAAAAAAACAAAACAAAACAAAATAATTATCCATGATATATAGGCCAAAAATATCTTTGGTCAGACATCTTCAAATTAGGGAGAGAGCGGAAAAATATGTACTTGATGTATTCTAGTAAAATTAGAGGACACCATCAATGAATAATAAGTAGAATGATTAAAATGATAACAAGACTGTCTACCAATATTGCTAGTAAATACCAATACTTACACAAACGCACGCACATGCCCATTTTCGGGCTTTTTCGGCATAGTTTGAAGTGTAACATCTGTTCCACGGCAGTGCCCGAGTCGCCTGTACTGACACTTGTCTGCCAAATCTGCCGGAAATTGTGTAGTGATGTGTGTCAAAGACCTAGTGCGTTGGTGTAATGTGTCAGCCAATGAGGTTAAACTGAGGTTCTGCATTGCTATGCACATTGGGAGCCTTTGAATTCGCCCGTGGGCTCTCTTATTCCAGCTGCAGGGAATTCATTACCCCGGGACAGCACTGTCTTATTGCACTTAAAGGGACTGGTCAGGCTCGTCCAGATGCTTTCGTATGTGCAGTTGTTTCAGCAACTTCTGTGTCATTTTGGTCACTTATTCCCATATATATTTCAGTGCATTTAATGTAATTTTTTTCAGTGTTTTTTCTTTCAATTATTTGCACGTGCTTTTCATGATATACCTTTATGTGTACATTATCTCTCTGGATCATCATTTCGTTTCGGAGAATTTAAAACAAAACAGTTATATTAACGTGTCACCCAAGGACTGTTGATTAAACACCAAATCTCCTGATTTTAATTTATAACTCAAATCATAGTACATGTTTATTGTTTGGTATATGGTATTATCATAATGTATTGCACGTAGACGTTATTTTATACTATATAACATTTTTTCTTTGAAACCAAGGGTTTATGTAGGTAACCCCACCCCGAAAATCTTTGACGGTGAGGAATCAAATAGTATAACAATAGACATGACATGCCGTTCGGGTCATTGAATGATTAAACATGAATCTATAAAGTTGCTCTCAGTCTAAAACTGCATGCAAACCAACTTGTGATATAATTTGTAAGAATACTGATAACAACATATTAAACTGAATAATTTTACAATTATTTCCAAACATTCTTAAAGTTAATATTTTCCACGTCGTGTACCATCTCGCCTCCATCAATTTATTCCTTTTGATTATCCTCATAAATTATTCCTTTAATATACTTCGATCATTTGTTTCTCAGCATTCCGTGTTCAAACTCCCAACCTGCCCAACTTCTTACAAGTCGAACAAATGGACGAGAACCAAATGTTTCCCCCTTTCCCTGGATATATATATATATATATATATATATATATATATATATATATATATATATATATATATATATATATATAAATTTGTAAATGAACATATCTTTTCAATTGTGTATTGTTGTTACCTGGTTATTATACGAGTGTTGGTACATGTGTATGTTAGAATGTATGTTAGAATATGTCTATTCACACATACATGTGTACATGTTACGCGTTCTTTGTACATGTTGTTTATAAGTATGTATTTATATATATACTTATATATATATATATATATATATGTATACATATATATATATATATATATATACATACATATATATATATATATATATATATATATATATAAGTCTCTGTGTGTGTGTGTGTCTGTGTATGTATATGTATATATATACTTCAGCTCAATCATCATGAATTCAAATAACACAGAAAATCTCAACTAAAAAATATCTTGTCAGCATTTGTAGACTTAATCGT
Source organism: Thysanoteuthis rhombus (assembly GCA_963457665.1). NCBI lineage: Eukaryota > Metazoa > Mollusca > Cephalopoda > Oegopsida > Thysanoteuthidae > Thysanoteuthis > Thysanoteuthis major. The sequence continues at coordinate 58,723,350 of OY735206.1, read as the reverse complement.
TAATTATTTCTCTTCAAAGATTTAATTCAATCGAGTAAGGGATGTTAATTGTAGAAGCATCAACTCTTGATAATAGAACGTGAAAAATGTTTTTCGAAATCAGTCATAAACATCCGTCAGAGCAGAAATGAATAATATTGAACGGGAAAAATCGCGTTACCAGTGCCACAGAAGGTTTTTTCTCAACGGGAAATTGAACTAAATTTTCTCTTTCAATGCTACCATACCTCTAAGTATTTGCTTTATAAAATCTTATTAATGCTGTTTTCTATTGCCACATTCTGAGATATGGTCGCTTTTTGTCGAACTTGATTTCTTTATTTCTGATTTCATAATCCTTTCTTCAGCAGTTGAAGTATGTTTGGATCCTAAATGAGTTGATAGACAACAATAAAATGATGGAATAAAGATTTAAAAAAAAATTATAAGGAAATCTATCATCCGAATCTTTTACAATGAATACTCCTGGAAAACCCCTGTGTATAATTATTTTCACCCGCTCTTCGTCATCCGGAAAAGAAAGATATTTGATTGTTTTTTTTTTAGAAAATCTTCAAAGGGGAAGTTCAAATTTCACAGATTATCCCACTGAATATCTTATAGCTGAAATTCAAACAACTTGTGTTACTGAAAAAGACCAACTTTTCGCACCCACGATATCTCACCACCAATATTTGGATAATAAAACCATTTTCAAAATATTTTTTTTTACTAAACAAAACAATACATACTAAATATTTTGTTGATTATTTCTTTTATACAGTTTAATTTTGCCCAAGTGACGAGTTCAAAGCGTTAGATCTATTTTTATTTGATACACTTGGTTTGTTTTTTTTGATAGAAGTTTTTGGAGATATTATCGTTCCGGCTACCCAAAGAACACCTGCTCAGCACGTTGTTAGCAACATTTAGGATTAAACTTCATCGTTCAAAAATAACATTATCTCCCAAATGGGACTTCTCATTCCCAGGCTTACTTGTGTGTATAAATATCGCAGCGTCCACAGATGGACGTACCGACCGACTGCAGTGTATTGCAACAAGATATACTCAAATGAATTCTACTTGCTTGAAAACGGAAATAAATGTAACAATTTTAAAGCGAGTAGTTTCTTTGGAGGGATTTGTCCTTTGCTTCCCAGAGAGTCAATGAAACTTAATGATCTTGATGGAATAATGATAAAGAGAAACATCTCATGAGGAGTAATATTTCTATTATAATTTTGCAAAGGTTTGTGAGGCAAAGACTGCAATAATGAACGATATCCTAATGGCTGGATATTCTAACTATGCTTCACGAGACCACTTTCGAACACCGCCAAATGAGGTGTCAAAAGACGATATGTAAATCAGGGTCAACTATCATCTTATATTACAAACTGTCAACCGAGACTGTCAACAAGACTGTCAGCATACATAGGTCTCTTCAGTTTCTGAAGAGGTCGGGCTTGTTATGTATGAATGTATGTATGTATCGTGTGTACCATTGGAACCAGAGAACTAAACATTTTCCTCATTATGTCTACAACAAACATTCAGTTTGTTTTGACCCCCTCCTTGATGAGCTACGATGGTGGGTTCGATTTGCAATGTAAATTTTTACCAAAATTAAACTTTAGTTTATATCTTGCAGCATTCACGCATCTTGTTTTTTTTTTTAAATCACAATTTTCCATGATCACTAACCAACAAAGTGCGAGAGCAGTTATTTATTTATTCAATTTATACATGAATATATATTTAAACTATTATACCGTCGTGTCACTAATCTTAGGGGAAGACCTCTATTGTCAGTGCACATCTGCTATGTCAGAGCATCTTGGATCTCTTCTCAAAGTTGTGGGCTGATGTACTATCCACAGTATCTGTGCATGTAAATACAGAGCTGTATAATCCGTAGGGTCCATGCTTTAAGCAGATGACAGCCGTACAGTCCTGATCCTCTTCTCAAAGAGCAAAACTCTATAGCCAGCTCGCATCTAACAACTGTGTACACACCGCGTGCTTTGATACAACTACACGTCAGTCTAGTTGTCGGAATACCCGAATACCTAGCTTACTTATGTCAAACCCTCAAACTTTTAATCTGGCTCCTATCTGTGACACCCCAGTGGACAATACGAGGCTAGCTGTTAAGTTATAGGGCAGGGCTAGCCCTAGGTAATATCGCCTCTCCTTAAAAACCCATAGTCTGGTCACAGATCCTATTGCTTTGGATATCATCCCCCCAAAATCTCTGTTTGCAAAGCTAAGCCATTCATCCATTCATTCATTCATTCATATATATATATATATATATATATATATATATATATATATATATATATATATATATATATTTATATTTATATATATGAGTGAGTATGTGTTTAAAAGTATGCTTGTGTATATGAGTTGATATGTGCTTCCATGAATATATGTGTGAGGAGTTTTTTCGGAGTAGTAAATAAATATATTGTGTGTAATCAATTTCCTAGAAAATGAAACGAGGAAAACATACAGTATTTGACCAATTTATCTTATGGTCTGAAAACTTTGGAAATAACGATGAAATTGGGCGCTAATGAGGGATATATTGGCAAAAACATCTTAAAGATGATAACATCATTCCGTGCCTTGCGGCAAGGTAATATTTTGGAGTGCAGCTGTATTGTTTGGGTAAAACACGGAAAGTTTTGTATTATGAAACAATATTCTTGAAAGAAGAAAAAGAAAAGAAGTCTGGTTAGTCAGTCCATGGAAACTGTTATAAAACTGATATCTTTTGGCATTGCACTGTCTTGGTGGTGATGAATTAGAAAAAATAGGAGAGGGGATGATCTATGAGTAGGTGTTGCTCTCTCGCCTTTCGTTGATCGGTGATCAGTAAAAAATCCCAAATCCCTAAAGAATAGGTGCGACGGTTGCCAGATGCAAGCTATTGGACCAATTTAACATAAACTTACATTGCAAACCAATCCTCCTCAAGAAAATCTTTTAGGAGGTAATTTTCAAGAAACCAGAAAAAAAAGGGCAATAAATTTAAATTTTCAGCCCTCAACCCTCTCGTCCAAATGGTGTGGCTTGTACGCTTGAAAGATACATACATAGCTAGCCAGATCCCCTGAAATGAATAAATGTATGTTGGCAGTTTTATTTGATGGTGTCTAATAGAAATGAAGAATACGATTAGCTTAGACCAAATAATTAAGAAGTAAGATGAGAATGCAGACACCTGAAGCTAAAAGAAGAAAAGTCCAATTCTGTCATAAGTGCTGGAGATAGTTGACCGTTACTTACTTATTTGGCAATCGACCCTGGTTCATAAATCCTGACAACCACACTAAATGAGTCGAGATATTAACTGTAAAGTTGGCAATTCGATGATCAAGTTCAAAGCCAAATCTCTGCCTATATCTGATGGGAGATCGGTCCGAAGCAAAAGTGGTTAATGGGAAGATGAGTCGAGTTTTTATAAATCCTTGGTTCCAAGTCTACCAAGCTGAATGTAGTGTCCCAGATTAGCTGTCGTCCAACTTATCCCGTGCTGGTGTTTGTTCCACTCTGCTAAAAGACATTATGATGTTTATTTCCTCGTCAGTTTCTACTCTTAACTTATTTGTCTCTTGAATCAGTGGGTACAATGTTTGAATATCATAATCACATAACGAAATTCCCACCTTGAAAATGAAATAAAATTACACACACACACACACACACACACACACACACACATATATGTGTGTATATATATCATGACCGTTGGATGGATGTTATATCCAATACAAGTCTGACACCTTCATTGACAATGGCTAAAACACAAAATGGGGGGATAGGCATTCATTCAAAGACGTTTTTCGGGCAATAAGCAAACATCTTCAGCGAGGTGAGTGAAAATTGAAGAAGGATGTGCGATTGCATGATATTCAGATATCCGTGAGTGTCCCAGTGACTTACACGATTAATGCAGACCTGTGCTTCATAGGTACTCCCATTGATAAAGATTATGGGTTTGAATCCTAACCGGGGCTCATCATCGCCATTTTTCGCTCGCTACCGTAAAATAATTCGGTCCAAGCAGAAATTTACTTCCTTAATTTTCTTTGCTTATTCCAAACACACACACACGCACGTGCGCGCACACACACACATACACACACACACAAACACACACACACACACACACACACACACACACACACACACACACATTTGATTTATAATATTTTGGTAGTGATGATATTCTCAGAAAAAGAAGAATGTATGTATTTATATCATCCGTATATATATGTACGTGTGTGTGTTTTATTCATGTATATATATATATATATATATATATATATATATATATATATATATATATATATATATGTGTGTTTGAGTGTGTGTGTATATATGTGTGTGTGTCTGTATGTGTGTATATATATAAAGCTATATCTACTCACGTATTTATATATATATATATATATATATCCATTGATTTATATCTGTATATATACAATTGTAATTTTTGCGTGTGTGTGTGTGTATATATACATATATATATATATATATATATATATATATATATATATATATATACATAAATTTGTGCATATATAAATGTGTGAAAGTTGAGAATAGGTGTAAAGCCATGAAAGTAAATTCAATTCAGTTGCAACTGACAGGCGACAGACTTGAACGGAAATACGTCAACAAGTCAGCTTTGTTCAGAAAAAAAAAATTCATGATATCATTTTGTAAAATTCATCATGAAATGTTACTGTATACCCATGCTCTCATTTTGTTATATTTTTGCAAATAGAAATTATTTCTTGAATATGTCAAGTTTCAGTAGCTACTTTTCATAAAATATTTTGCGGATGTTAACAGCATACCAACAGCTGCGATTCCTATGAATTTCGTGATCTTGTGGCAATTATTATCAATGGGGTGAACATTTGAATTACATTTTATTTTGTTTGGCACTGTATGCATATGTGTTTTAATAATTGGATCTCAATAAATACGTAGGACAAAACAGGAATAACGACATATCTAAAATCAACAGGTTTTACGTTCAGACTGCGACAGGAATTCTTTTTTCCTTTCAATTTTAGATGATTTCAAAATTAGTAAACTTCAATCCTATTTATGATGGTAAATTGGATCCTAATTTTACATTCGTCACTTGAATACTCCGAATGTGGCTTGTATTTCTTTTAGTGCTAATGTAGTTTTGACTATATCCATCCATATTATGTATGTGCTTATACTCCAAGATATCGGGGAGTATGCATTAAGGAGCAGTAACCAAGGCATGTCCAAAATCAGCAGGTTTCAAGTTTCTTACAGCTCACATCTTTTGGCCAAATTATGCGAAAAACCATTTTGTCGATTTCTATAGTGTCTGTGTTCTCCCTATCAGGGAGAAATATGTCGAAAAATATTTTTGTTTGTGTTTTTTTCCGTCTTTGATTTTCTCAAAAAGCATCAGTGTTAGATACAAAACGTCAAATCACATGTATATTTTGAATCAGCATTATCGAGAGACTGTTTCCTTATCATTTATTTGAACCAAAATACCTGTGAGGCATGAATGCTTTTGAAAAGAATATTTAGGGGCACTTATTGGTTGTTTGAATGTCATGACAGCCAAGTGATTATCGATTAATAAAACAGAATTGGCACACCACGTTCGAACCTCGAAAGAGAAATTTTGTATCTTTTTTCAATTTTTGTATGCTTTCAATCTGTTATAAAAGTGGTTCTACTTACAATGTAGAACTTGGGCCTCACTTTCCATTCATCATCAAAAAACTGCAAAAATGGATTTCCTCTCTTTTCAGTGCCAACATAATTTCGACTGTGTCTATAATACATAGAGTATCAAAGCGTTTTGCGTCAATGTTGTAAAAGGTAAAAAAAAAAACAAAAAAACTATGCATTTCAGAAGAAAACCAGAGACATATCTCAAATCAGCAGATCAATTTTTACCTACAGCACACATTTTAACGTAGGATTTCCCAGAAAAAGTTTGTTGACTTCTATGGTATCTGCATCCGTGTTCACCTGATAAAACAAGACAGATTTTATCGCAAACAAATCAGTGAGAGCAACAATAATACAACAATGTTTAAAATCGTATCAAATCCAATCGGCGTTCAAAATCTGATTGGAACATTTGAACTTTTCTTCTTTTCCTTCTATTTCTTTTCATTTCACGTGCTTACAATTAATTAGATCTTCAAACCTCTAGGAAATATCGAAAAAAAAAAAGAAATATTTCGAGATTTTATAAAACGGGTTGCACGTTTGCCTTTGCGAGTTTTCCCGGGAGTGTGTGCTTGCTGAACCTGATGTGGGATCGCAGTGGGAGAAAAAATCGAAATTCGAAATCAGTGGGTTGCATTCACGTACCACACACATTTCAAAGACGAATTTCACAATTCATATGATGTCTGTGTTCACGCTCTGAAGAGAGAGAAAAGTAATTGCTAAAGAAAACATTAAGAGTAATCAATACACCAGTTGTTTAGAAACAAGGTGCAAACAACTGGAGGACCAAGTTCATATTCCAATAGCGGAAGTATTACATTTTTTCCTTTTAACTTCAAGTGTTTTCAATTCATTAGATCATCAAACCTTTGCGGAATCAGGTTGAGAATATTTAATGTTTTTCAAGGGATTTTGTTTAAGAAAGAGTCCTATTTTCATTTGATATTGGTAACCAGGTATGTGGATTTTTCTTTGATTGAGTAATTATGACAACTTTCATAAAGAGGAAAAAAAAGTAACCTTACATCTAACCCTAAGCTAAGTCCGAACACAAAATAAAACATGGATACAATTTCAATCAGATCGTCCATTTTTTAATGCCAAAAGTGAGTACATGAATTTTCGGTTTTGAATAAGAAAAGGCTTTGGGAAGGGATTTATAGACGTATTGAAAGTTGTGGTCTGGTCTGCATGGTCTGGTCAAGAGTGGGTGTTGGCTACAGCGAGATTAAGTTGAGATAGCGGGAGGAAGGACACACGCGAGCATAAGCCCCGCTACCCTAATTTGATTCGATCAATCCATCGACTACATCTTTGCAGACAGAACTGACAAAGTCAGAGATTTTTTAATCAAGACAATGTGGAGAACGACCACAGGATGATAGGAAATAGAATTAGAATCAACTCTAAGAAGGAAAGCAGGGACATATCAAAAGAGTCAGAGAATCTTATTGAAAAACGCAGAAGTCTCAAATCAATCTGGAGTCAAAAGGAACGAACAGAAGATAAAAGAAGATACAGAAGAGCAGTCGTTGGAGAATAATCTCGAAAAGACGGTTTCAGATCGATTGAGAAAACAAAACAAAAAACAACTCAGTACAAAAAGAATGAAAATATCCAGCGTTTTCGAAGAGAATGGATACCTGACGATGGATAGGGACCACATTCTTGCCCGTACTCAGAGATTCTACAAAACCTCCATTCTCTGGACAAAAGACACGGAGCAATGAACAAGATAAATAAGTCATGGGTAACCAGTTCGAAGATTTCCAAGAAGTTACTCCGTGTGAAGTGAAGATAACTGTCAAACAAGCACAGAAAGATGAGGTACCTTGGCCACATAACATCACCATCATTAAGAAACTAGGAATCTAGTTAACTTATGCCTCAAAGTGAGTAAAGTTTTGGACACTACAATTGTAACGCTGTTTTGTGAGAAAAAAGGAACCAGAAATATCCTGACATTACGCTGAGAGATGATCTTTATAAACCAAGACTGAGAGAATAAAAGAGAATAAAGAAATTAGAATAGAAAGCAAATACCTAATTAATCTCAGATTTGTTGGCGTCAACACATTTCTCTGCTGAGAGACTTCAAGCTCGCCAAATAATGCTAGACGAATTGAATGAAGGAAGCAGGAAAGTTTGTCTAAGTATGAATCAAGTACAACCAATGTAATGTATTGCAACATATCGAAGAAAAAGATACAACGATGTATATCGGAAATGTCGAGTAGAAAACAATTGACCATTACACGTACCCAGGACAACAAATCATAAGTAAAACCTCAAAAGGAGAAGAAATCGGGTGAAAAATTAGTCCAGGATAACGAAGATTCGGTCGAGCAAGTTCGACCTTGAACAAGAAAATTACATTAGTCCTGAAAAGAAGGATATGCAACTTATGTATGCTCCCGATAGTCACCGATAGAGACGAAACGTAACCGAAAGATCGACCTTTAACTGAGAACCATGAAACTTGAACAAGGCAACACTGTATATTGGTGGAAAATACAAGGCAGAAATAAAGAATCCATTAGAAAACTTTTGGTAAAGAAGTGTCATGCAGCAAGAATATCTAACAACCGCTGGATATCATGAATCATATCACGGATCTAAAAAATCATTTGCAAAACTACAGCCGGTAAAAAATAAGATGACATGATTACAAGAGAGTATTGCCTTTGCAACACTGATAGAGAGATCAAGCGAATATTGGGAAAGATCTACATCCAACAGCAGACGCTGCTGTTGCTGATGATGCTCAGTCACCTGGAGACAGTCCATCTATCAGTACACGCAGTATGTGTTCCACTGTAACAAAGTGGATATCGGTCTCGTAATACGGGGGGACGTTCGATCATATTTCACCACATCCTGTATAAATGATGTTTTTGAATATATCAATATATATCTATATGAATCTAAGCTTCTACGTCAAAGTATTTATGACCGTTGTGTTTTTTTAAAATTCTATGTTGGTTACAACACTCAAAATGTTTGTGAAAGAGATACACATTTAAATGTATTCATATCATATGTTTATAAACCTACAAACATATTTTTATGAACCTATATATATATATATATATATATATATATATATATATTCGTAGAAAGAAACAGAAAAGATTGAGATTACATGAGATGAGAACTTGGCTTGAGAGCATTTATTTCACATTTGCTTTACTGGCGGCTGTTCAGTTTAAAGGTGAGAGCATCGCAACGTTGAAGTGGCTACCTGCTCGGTGGCAGCATTGATTCATACTGAAGCCCCCTTTTCACCAATTGTTTATTCTATTCATGTTGCCTCAATCAAGTGATATATCAACCGTGAAACGACGGGAGATTTTTTTCCCAAATTAGTTTCTATATGATAAAACACAATCAATAATCCATATATATATATATATATATATATATATATATATATATATATATATATATATATATATATATATATATATATATATATATGTGTATATATATATATATATATATATATATATATATATATATATATATATATATATGTGTATATATTGAACGTTTTTCAAAGAACGGTTGCAACATTGATTAAAATGTCTCCAGCAAAGAAGGATAAAAATATCTTCGTATATTTTGTTTTCATTTATCCTTTCCCCTTTTGGTTTTTGTTTTGTATTGTCTTTTAATTATCATCAGCAGGAGCAACAATATCATCCGAAATGATTAAGTGAAAGATCGTGATTTCAGTAAGTTTTTTTTTTTTCTCAAAGAAGACCGACATAGATGCAAGGATATTAAGTGTCTCAATAGGAATTTCAATCATATTATGTTATTCAGTTTTTCGTTTTGGAATTTAACGATAATATCACAAACCAGATATTTTTTTCACCATTTTCAAGCTTCTATGCTGTAATTGTTTTCCATTGCATCAGTTCATACACACAAATTTGTTCTCAAAAATCTTTTCTTTTTTGACTGTCCACAGTTTTGTCCATGTCGGACACAAATTTCAATATTTCAAGATAGTATAAGCAAAAACACTGCACTACAACAGTCTGCATTAGCTGATAATCGAATGTGACAAATACATTCACATAACTGTACAACTCTTATTAGGAATATATCATATTCAAAGACAACCGTACACTCGGTGCTCAGTTTTTACAATTTGCAATGATATTAGAAAAAATGCCTATGGTGGTTTATAAACGCAATCAAATATGATCAGCGCCGAATCGGCAATCTGATGTCTCCAATGTTGTTAAAAGCAGATTATTGTATGATATCACTAATTATGTGTATTCTGTTACGAGAGATCCGCTGTTTTTTTTGTTTTACATCATTCCACAAAATTAGGAGGGTCGAATTGACAAGAAAATTAGCATTTGAATTTGTTGTTCTTACAGCTAGATGGTGGTAATCTGTAAGTATCCCAATAAGGAATCAGACTCCATGTTTTGACTGAGAAAATCTTAGTTTGGCACGAGACCACAAGAATGGTTCACTGAGTATGTATCAAACTCATTATAGGAGTATTTGTCCACACTTTCATAACACACACACACACACACACACACACACACACACACACACACACATATATATATATATATATATATATATATATATATATATATATATATATATATATATATATATATATATATATATGTGCGTTTGTCTTACCATTGAGCTCAATAGCCGCCAGTAAAACAAAAGCCTAATAACTGCTTTCGATCCAAATTCTCATCTTGTTTATTGTTGGTCTTTTCCGACTCTTTCAACGTGACGGTTATGTTTTTGAGAAATTGATGTATCATAACGCAATTTATAATTCATTCTGTCGAACTAAATATGTCCATTTCTTAGATACATAATTGTCAAGTTGAAAGATACCAACAGACTGAGAATAAAGGCGATGAAAATCTTGGTAAAAAGCACTTATTTAGCCTTTGCATTACGATGTGCGTGTGGGAAAGATCTTTAAAAACCTCTGAACGAATCTTTATTATATTTTGTTTAATGGCAAGGCTCTAAGTAGATACAAATGTGGTTGTCGATGCTTAAAAGCTATGAATAAAAAGAATATTTGTTGGAAATAGAGTATTGCTGCTATGTGTTCAATTTACTGAAATCATTCCTGTCCTGAAGTAATGAACTGATAACTTTATTGTAATTCAGACTTGTTTTCTTCCAATGGTGAAGAGAATTCTACTCTGATAATTTCTTAAGATGCACCATAGACAAAGCACTCACAGATAAAGAAATAGCAAAAAACAAGAACAAAACGTTTTTCTCATCAATCAAAGTACTTATTCAGTACTTATTCTCATATAAATATTACAAACAATGAATTTAGACGAATAAAAACGCGTATAATACTGACAGCAATAAAAATTTGTTGGGAATATTTAAAAAAATATATTTTCAAAACATTATTGCGTTTCCATTTATTTATTATGAAGTGACAATTATATAATGAATTGGTTTTGATAAGAATGTAACAAAGACTTGGAATGTTCAAATGAATACATATTCAAAAACTCTTTTGTTGGTGAAAAATTTAGAATTTCTAGTAATCAAGGGATATATATTGAACAGAAACAAATGCATACACCTATATATACTTACTAGCTACGTTTATGAAACCAAATAAAAGGAGAAAGTTCTACGGGTAATATTTTGTTTAATTATATAAATATATGTATATATCAAAGAGAATTACGTGATCCGTAAAATTGATAAACTCATAGAAAGCATTGTGATAACTACTACTTTTCAAACAGTCACAACGCATATATATTATTGGGAACAAGTGTTACAAATATAAACATGATGAAAAAAAGTTTCAAAAGGTTTTAAAAAGAAAGAATATTACAAACAAGCACTCAGGAGCATGAACAGGGTATTGTAATATAAAAAAAAAAACACGAAAAAAACAATAATAGGATTTAATACATTTACGAAATTCCATCTTCATTTTCTTCTTGTTAGATATTAAAAATTTTTTATCATATATATATATATATATATATATATATATATATATATATTTACACATATATATATTGTATAGCAAATATTCAATATATATATATATACACACACACACACAAAGACATATATATATATATATATATATATATATATATATATATATATATATGTATGTATGTATATATACGCAATGTGTTTTATTTGATGCATTTGTTACGTGCAATCAAACACGCTATTTTATTCGGACATAGCTTACGGCCAAGTTATCATACGCAGCTTGCACTCATTTTCCCTGGAATTATAATTGCTTCAGGTATAAGAATCAATATTTGGTTGGTTTTGGTAATTATATGTTATTATGTAGGTTTTGGAGAGATTCTCCAAGAGCTGTTCACTGCAAGAAAGAAGGAAATGGTCAAAATGGACGAATATGGACAATCCTCTTTGGGTATTGATTTTTGAAGGTTCTGCTTGCTCTACCGAAGGCTTCCAGTCCTACAACAATTCTCTGTTTGATTTCTTCTTTTGTAGATTTTATGGAGACATTTGTCCTTGGTAGATGTAATGGTTTACCTTGTCCTGCTTTTCATTTTCAGTTTCGATTGCTGTGCATTTAATTCCTATATGTATGTTGAACATGATCTTTATTTGAAGTCATGTGAAAGTCAAATTTCTTGATTTCTTTGTTCAGACCATCTAGCATTAATTTTTCAGTTCAAGTTCGGAGGATCGAGTGAAAACTTTTGGTTGTTTAGAGGTTACAGTGTGGTTTGGAATATTTTCCTGCATTTTTTGTTAATTTGAATTTTATATCTTAACAGTCTGTTGTCACTCCTTACGTTGACTTGATTTAGGACCTGGATATCATTGACAGTGTCGCTTTTGTCCACTAAGATGTCTCCGTTCATGGTTTCATGGTCGGGGCTTTTCCAAGTTCATCTTTCATTGGTTTTTTTCTTTTTCTTGAAGAAGTATTTATGATTATAATTGTATGGAACCCTACCTTTGAGATCTGGTTAGCACCCTGGTCTCACTGATCATGGGGAAGTTCGATCGTCTCTAATTACGATATCTTTAAAAGATAGGAGAAATGATCACCTATCAAAGCGCAATGGTTTGCAAGCATGTCTCTTGATTCAATTTCTTAGAATACTGAGCTGGATGCTTTATGACGGACGAAAATATGCTTATCAAAAATCCAGCATATGCATACACACACGCAAACACACACACACACATATATATATATATATATATATATATATATATATATATATATATATATATATATATATAAGTTTATGCTATGCTCTTCCAACTTCGAAGTAGAGCACTCTGGTGGATGGGAAACTATGTGTAAATGAATATGTCTCTTAAATTCAATCTTACTGACCATCCGGTTCTGTAAAGGGCAGAATAAATATATAAAAACAAAGCCAATAAAGTGGTTATTTATTTTAAATTTCTATTTGATTCGTCAAAGTGAAGTATCATCATCATGTACATCTTTTTTGACCGTTGTCCTCATCTGAATCCATCTTTTGAACTCGACTTTTCGGTCGTTACATTTTACAGCGTTCTCCGGGTGGATGTTGTGAATTTGGGTTGTTCCGAAAAGAGACAGCCTAATGAGGATATTCTGCCTCCGTGCTTTGATGGACACCAATCGGCCCAGCTTTCCAAGCCCTCACCATTCAAGAGGCCTCCCTGAAGAAGGCCGTAGTATACAATGGCCGAAATTATGTGTTCAAAAAATGAGATCAGTGAAGTACAACAGTCTGAAAAGAAAATAGATCTATCTATCTATCGATCTATCTCTATATATATGTATATAAAAATTTCATTGAGACAATAAAATCTGATCAACTTGAAACCAAACGTCTGTCTGCGAGAGTATTTGATCGGATTTTATTGTTTCCATGAAATTCATATTTGCCTCTTGTGACTGTATCTTAGATTTCATTGCCTGTTGGAGCTTTCTGAAAAAAATTGCAGCTCCTTGTCTGGTCGCCTGGCTACTGACTCTAATTGTCACAGATCGTTTGAAAATTCTATCAGAAAATCGTAAATCACTTATTTGAAACTTCTATAAAATCTAATGGTCATTGCTCCTATGATATCAAAAGTAATCGCTGATCATATATTTTGCAGGGATAATTGATCTTTGAATGAAAAACCATGTATGGCTGTATCTACTAATTAATTCTTTGTTACTTCAAACTATATGAAAAAAAACGTCGTTTGAAACTGTCAACATTAGCATAGTCAACATCAAGATTTGTTTCTTTAGTTTTTCAAGTTTGTTCGTACGTATTGTATTATAGGCCAAAGCAATGAATTCAAAGTTTAAACTTTTGATCTTTATTATGTAAAGGAAAGAAACCTTTTTTCTAATCGGGTGTTCAATTACAGTTTAAGGTCATGGGAAATTTGCCCCTCAGTTTATGTCCAGCTGCATTCACGCTTGCTTTCGTAGTGATCACTGCCAAGCAAAAAAAGAAAGAAAAGAAAGTAAAACAATACAGAACAAAACCAAGAACAAAACAAAAAGGGGAGTAACATTCATCAATCATTTATTTTTCCCTTTTTTTAATTGATCACCTCAACACCGTATGCTGCCGAAAACACGTTGGTCGTACGACAATTTCTTTAGAGCTATTCACAGACCTGTATTAATATGTGTCTATTTGTCTGCAATTACACACGAGTAATTCACAAATGATCCACTAAATCTTCTAACCACGTATAATATCATGAAATAAATCTTGCTTTCATTAATATAATTCACAGTTATTGTACCTAGAAGCCTTTTATCATAGTTTATTATAGACAGTTATGACGATTGATGTTGCAATGAGCGGTAGTCCTTCAAATATCTTTGTAAACCAAGCTTTGTAGGGTCAAACATGTACAGCAGTCCTCAAATATGAAAGAGATTTTGAGTGAAGTATTTTGTTCCTATGTTCGTGCAATTGATTTCTCTCTGATTTCTCGATACCCTTTTAATGAGACCATAATCTTCACCCGAAATATCAACAGCGAACGCAATTTTCACTTCTATATATCTAGTGGCATGATCTCGAATATTCGTTGCCAAATCTTACCGACCACATCATCACTCATACTCCCAAGTTTACATTAGCTTCATGACTTGAATTGTGGCATATCAATCAAATTCGAATTATTATGGAAAGTAATAACAAGTGTCTTAATAGTGTGTTAGACTTGAGAGCTTCTATTGAGTAATATATAAATATACAAGGTGTCTCAGAAAGAAGAACACACACTTCATTTAGGATTTGACCCAAGTCTACTACTACTTGGTCCTAAAGCAGAAATCCACCCTTAAAAAATTTTAATTTCAGAAAATGCCCACTAACTATTAGGAAATCATTTCCAGGGCAAAATGTAGAACTGGGAAACGCTTGGAACAGTTTGCAGAGGGAACATTCTTGAAGGACAAAAGACTTATAAATTTTTAGGTGAAGCAATGCATTTGTTTTTGAAAAAGAGCTTTTCTTTTCAGACATTTTTTTTCTTGAAAGTGTACATGAATTCGAACCAGTTGTGGTGAAGTTTACAAGGCCTTAACACAAACACACACACACACACACACACACACACACACATATATATATATATATATATACATATATATATATATATATATATATATATATATATATATATATATATATCAACCATTGTGGTCTGGTTAGCACACTAGAGCTTTTTTCATTCGTACTGATGCAGATTATGTTCCTTGCGGGTTTCGTTCGACGTATTAACCATCGATTATTAAATGCTGATTTTTGTTAGGTGGGCCATCTTCACTTGGAAAATTTGCTTAACACACTATTTCTACTTTAGTTCAGATTCGTACCGTACCATGTTAAACTAAGCCTAGCAAAATATAGATGGATAGATAGATTGATAGATATCAAAAGAGAGATAATGGAGAGAAGCACTAACCTAATGGAAAACGAATAAATAGCGAGATGATTGGATATATACAATGATAGCTACGAATTAGAAATGTGTCCATTAAATCAATGTCAAGATATCTGCATCAAGCAATAAAGGATATATTTCTGATACATGAAACTAAATTGGATGGAACCGTTGAAGAAAGATCCTATATAGTAGAGGAAGCCGCTAAAAAGTATGCTCTTTGCTCTCATTTAAACATCTGCTTCTGGTTTCAACCAAAGAAACACTTGTACGGTAAGATAATTTATGGAATACCTTGTGCATCGTCTGTCTGTGTGAGGCTTCTGGGACTATCTTTCACTCGGCTGCTACAGAAGTGCAAACAAGAGAATCAGCAAATAACACGTTCGAGTCAGAAAGATAGGTTGAGGTATCTCACGTTTCTTGAGGTTGGAATATGAAAACGTGTACAGGTTACAAGGTAATGTCAATATCAGTTGGACCAAAAATATTTCTTTGAATCTATTTTAATGATATTTGTAAAACGTATACAATGCCATGAGAAAAAGATGATTCAAACCACCAAGGTTCTGTCTAGTATGTGTGTATATATATATATATATATTGGTTTAGAAAGATTTACAGTATTAGACTCTAAATAGAGAATAATTTTTTTAAAAACGTATTGGATATACTCTTGATACACCATACAACACACACACACACACACACACACACACACATATATACATATATATATATATATATATATATGTACATAGATATAAACGATATATCTATCCATCTATTCATCTTACTATCCATCTATCTATCTATCTAACTATCCATCTATTCATCTATCTATCTATCTATCTATCTATCTATCTATATCTATATCTATCTATCTATCTATCTATCTATCTATCTATCTATCTATATATATATATATATATATATATTGAACGTCTTTAACATCAATATGTCCATATGTGCGTCTGTTTGTTTACGTTTGTACGAGCGAACGTGTTATATAAATGACGATAAAATGATTGTATTCCAGGAATGTAAATATATCTACTTTTAATACGTCTTTTCTCTATTATATAATGTGGATTTCAGCTACTAGTTCTGGGAATTATAAATCATTTCTTGATTCCAGTTGAGTTATACGTACATGACATTCTTGGAAAAGCGCTATGTGTTTTTACATCCGTTCAATGAAACCCATTGTAATGTAAACAAGTTATGGATTCTTCCAACCCCACAACATCTAAATATAAGATACAAACAAAAGACAGGTTCCAGACTTTTTTGGCAGCTGATGTTATTACGTTTTTTTTTTCAACCACATTTTAACCTAAATGCTCGAAAAAGTCATTCTGAGTCTGGAGATTGATCATTTCAGCGCACACCATTAGACCTTGCATTCCATTAGCACTTGGATGAACCTAATGGGTACAATAAAAGACAGGTTGTCAAATCAGTATTGTCAAGGTAGAGACATTTAAAGACATTTGTGGCGGATATCATACAAAGTGTAATAGCTTCTGAACTGGATTACTGAGTGAAAAATATATCTGCTATTTTCTCTCTTCGCAGACTTCAACATTTCCAAGGTGTATAAAAATATCATGGGATTTTCCTGTACGTTTAGTGAGCTCTTTTCTCGTAAAACGCAAGGCTGTAATTGTCGAACACTCTGCATTGAATTCTTTTAGGTTGTAAATGTCTGCCATATATTTCTAGGTTGGTGTGATTTTAACCATGGAATCCAAATTATTTTACATTCCGTGAAAGCAATATATCAATGAAATATATAGAAATTCTTTTAAATGTCTCATGACATATCAAGACCCAAAGCAGTAAATTAAAACATTTTGATACGAAATTAATTTTTCATTCGGTTTTCTTTTTAGCATAGTAATTAATGGGAGCACAGTAAATGTGGCATAAATAAATAAGAAGGTATTTTAAACTAAATTCATAGCTGCTGTACAAAAAGTGATACAAAAACAAAGTATTACTAACATTGAAATATCATATAAGTCCGATTTATAAGGCTATAGAGCTGATGGAAAAATGTATTACTTTGTTATGCCAGTAAAAAAGTTTGTTTTCTTTATTTTACATACTATTTAAAATGAAAAATTCAGGCCTCTTTATAAAATAAGGGTATGCTTTACTTTAATCCGTCACTGGTTCTCTTACCTCCGTATAATCTACATTTTTCTTTTTCTCACAGTATACTGAGAGACGGTAAGATTACATTCAGAGTTTACATCTATTAGTATACCAGTGAATATCCATGGTAGACCAGCCCGTATACCAGGATAAACAATTTATCATAAGTTTTTTATTCACTATTTTACACTAATTATAATTGGGACGCCTCATTCACATCCAGATTTCAGATTACTCACTTCCATAGATTAACATCATTCAGGGTTAAAGAGGATCTATTAAAGTTTACATCAAAATATTTGCATCCAAACGAGGGGAATGCAGCTTCGGTATTGATGAGGGTCTATATTTTGCTTTACGAAAATGATGTCTAAGGGGAAATATATGCTAACGTAAACTGCCTAAATAAAAGTTGAATGAATGTTCATGCAAACATAACACAACCTGGAGATTGCCAAAGGCAATCAAAAAAAAAAAACATCCTCCATTATTCAAAAAGAGAAAAACAGTTAAAATCATGAAAAATTAATTCATTTCACGACCATTCGGGCAGCTACTGTAGAAACGCTATTTTGGAGCGTGTTCAATATGGCGGAAAATTAAACTCGGTGAGCTATCAAAAATGCCTTCTTACTTCACCGTCATCCCGCGAAACTCGATATGTGTCAGAAGATAAGTAATAAACTCGTAACTGATCAATTCTATCATGATGAACTTTGTGTTAATTATAAGGAAAACATAAATTTACTTACTGAAAATAATTGTGTAGGAAATATGAAACCAATGATAATAGAATCCGGTGAACGATGGGATTTTGCATTGGGAAAAACTCAGCCTAATTTCCAGATAAAATCTTATATTTCATTAAAAATATGAAGATATTGAAATATAAATATAGAGATAAGCCCTTATAGATCGGTTTGGTTAACAACACATTGTTTTTTGCAGAAATTGTATGAACTGATTGGTTTTTTGTGTCGTTTGGTAAGTGTTTTCTGAAATTCTTCCGTTTTAAATCGAAATCTATTACGGTTGCACAATAGAACAAAAGCATTTAAGTGTTCGCAGAGAACAATCAACAGAAAAGCTCTTTTTTTTTACAATGTAGGAAAGGTGATCCTGATTGTAAATTGTAAAAGTTTCACAATCGATATTAAAAATGCCCTAATAAAAAGACAGCCATTGAAAATATATACCGAATGGAGGAAAAAATGAATTGAGCTCCTACAAACACCAGTTCAACTGCGTGTCTATTTATTTTTTGATATTCAAGCATATTTTATATAGTTCTTTCACAGATTAAATACAAGAGATAAGATTGATTTCTAGCACAGATTACTTTTCTCTTGAGTGAGTTTATTCTTATGAAATATTTTCATCATCAGTGTTTTATTGTTCTCTGTCGGGTTTGCCTCTTCATTCACTGCTCTACCGGCTTCGGTTGCGCATGTGATCTTAGCAAACTCATGTTGTGAGTCATGATATCCATTGGTTAACTGCCATTCTTACAGCAGAGCCAGCCAATTGCCGTTTTCTAATGGATTCCATGATGTTTTTGACTCCTGTTTACCCCGAAGATTTTGTACTTTCTAGTGATCTCTCTGATTTTGAGCATGATTCTTTCTTGTGCACGTTGTATGGTTCTCAGTTTGAGGGTGAGTCTCTTTGTTAAATTACATGTTTCACCTCCATAGTTTGCTATCTGGAATACACATTGGTTATATACTCTTCTTTCTAGAACAATTGGGATTTTCTCATTCTTGAAGCAGAAGGCTTGCCATCCACGAGTAATTTTTTGCTTGATGTCTTCTTTTGAGGATTTCATAGAGACTCATTGTCATCGGCAGACGTAATGATCTACTTTTTATAGTTTTATGTTTTTGATTTTGATCATTGTGTTTTTCCATTCTAATATATTGTGCTGTCTTGTGATCTCTCCATGACATGATTTTTCCAATACAGGATCTCAAATGTGCGTGGTTCCTTGTTCGAGGGTCAATATTTCAGCTTTGTTTCATGTTTCAGCTCCATATATGAAGACCTTTTTTTTTTTAGGATCAACGAGATTTTTTTGTTCTTGTAGGTTGAGTTTTCGATCTTAGAGTGATGCTTTGCTCGATTTTTTAAAGGTTTTTATGGAGATTCATTGTCGTAGGTGAATGTAATAGTCAACCCTTATCAGTTCTACGTTTTCAATTCGGATACTTTTATTCATCTTCCATTTAATTATAAGTACAATTAAAAAAACAAAAACAAACATTCATTCAGTTGCCATATACAGGAGGTGAGATAATCGTCTGAGGGATTACCTTTGCCCTTGATTAAGTGATGCCAATTACTAAAGGCACTATTGGCCCCGTTGAATGCGGGGCTAGTTATTTGAGACTTATCTTGGAATACCGAGGAATACAATACTTACAGATATGAACAATCATTTATTATTATATAATATAGTTCATAAAAAATGTTAAACTTCCCTTAGAACAGTACCAGGTCAAATTAGAATAACTGAAGTAAAAAGGTTGCGATGCCCTAATCGTTTTATCAAGGAGAACTGTCTCGCCTTGAAAATCAGCATTCTCAATTCTGATTTTCAGGGTTATTTTTTGGAATTTCGGATCAGTTTTTACAGTCACAGCAAAGAAAGTGTGTGAGAAGAGACCTGTTCATTGATCGTCCCTCATTCAATTTTTTTAATTGATCACCCAAAATACGGCCTGCCAACATAAGACATTGGTCATGTAACACTTTATATACGTGATTAATCAGAACTATTTTTAATCTATTTTTTTATCAATTTTCTACTTTGGGTAATCAATTCTATCTGAAAATTCCGCAATTGCTTTCCACGAAAGTCGAATAAATTATCAATATGAGGAATTTGTCTTATGCCAAAAACGTATCAAGACACAGAGCTTTCGAATCTAATTATATTATCAATAATGAGAAATATATGCATTTGACTGAAAGTGCAGGAGGTTCTTATCTTATCCCATTTATAATTTCCAGATTATGGATTTTAGCAGAATACAGATTGTTGACTCCGAAATACAATTTCACTTCATTCTATACAATCTATCAGCCAAGGTTTTAACAATTAAATGATTCGATGTCAGAAAAACGGTATGTCACTCTCAATTAAGTCAAAATGATTTGGTCCTTAATACATACACACACACACACACACACACACACATATATATATATATATATATATATATGGGTGGATTATGTTTTCCATGTTTGTTTTTCTTTGAATCGTTACTTTTACCTGACCTCGCCTGCACTTCAAATTTGAATGGATCCCTCCTCCTTGTGAGTTTCTGAAGGAAATGTGTTCCTGTAAATGTCAATGTTTTACAGTAGTCGAATTCACGACGACGATTGAAAAGATTCTATAGCTTTGTATAATTTCATTTTGCCTGTAAACTTATGAATGAAGCCTTGGAGACAAGGGAGGTGTCATATTGAATTCCATGAATAGAGAATCATTATCTCTTCGATTGAAAAGAAGGAACGGGTGGAAAAAAAAGAATGGAGAAGAGAAAACCGGGAAAATGAAATTTAGAAAAGTTTCAAAAGAGATAATGGAGGTGGTAAAAAGACTTTTAAAAGTCATAAAAGGGAGAAGAAGAGGGAGCCGAATAGATTTATAGATGGGAAAAAATAATCCAACGGTAAAATAATGTTCCTGGAAGAGAAATAGAGGAATGCTTAGGAAAAAAAGCGAAATAATGGAAAAATCTAGGGAGAATGTGAAAAAGAGAGACAAAAAAAGATTCAGATTAGAACATTCATAAAAAGATATCATAGAAAGATAAAAGATAGAAAATTGCAGAATATTTTGCGATCAAGCCCAGCAAACTACGACTAACCTAAGTTTGGTGTTCTTTTGGTACCTTTCTCCTTTTGTTTCGTGTCAGATCGAACTAAAATGATTAAATTCATTTTAAAAGATAAATACATGGAAGCAAATTGTGGGAATTAGGGAACAAACAAGCTTTAATGCTGCAAAGTCAACTTTCACTTTATCTATATTCAGACTAAAGATTATTACTGAAAACTTTTGTGTTATATATATAGTAAATGAAAAAAAAGCATGATGTAAGGTTTCATAGATATGTATATCACAGCAGCTTGGCTTGGTCGTTAAAAAAGACGCCTATTGATCATTCATTCTTGATTTCAAATCATGGTACAGAAATGTTATTCATGCTCTGGTTTTTTACGGTAGAAAAAGAACATCCCCTGTCTCAACAAAGAGAAACAAACAGAACAAAATATATCTTACAATATATAGAGGTAATATCAAATAAGAAGAATCAAAGTGGTTGATACATTTAGGTTTCTTTGTTCCAGAATAAGTCAAACACAAGAAATACTATTTGGTGTCTACCGTACTGTTTCGGATAACAAATTACCCTAACTACAGCTTTATTAGTGAAGGTCATTGCTCTTGGATCAGGTCGCACTTTTGACCATGCAACTGTCAAAGCTTAACTTAAAATATGTGTATGAAGTATTTTGTGACCACGTCACTGTCAAAGCTTACCTTGCAACACATGTATGAACTATTTTTTGCCTTGGATAATGACGTATTTTACAATGAAGATAAAGAATGTTGTCAGGGCCTGGGAAAAAACAAAAATTTGAAATGATGGTTCTGAAGATGGATGGGTCCTCCTTAATTAGGGCGAATATAAGCTTTTCTCACATTTTGGCTTTAGTAAATGTAGAAAAAGCGAGCAAAAGGACCAGTCTAAAAGAGAGGGAAAAAAGACACTATCAATTGTTTAAATTTGTGAATATTGAATATGAAGTATCTTTGAAGGAAACAAACAAGCAAGAGAAATGACTGAACGAGAAAAACGAAATCGAACGCATCTGCTATGAAATATGCAAGGATCTGAATTAATTCATACCACGATGTGAAGTGAGAGAGCTTTTTAACAGCAAGGAATGTCGACCATTTTTTAAAAGTCAGAAAGTATTTTTTGGATTTTTTTCTAATCAATTAATAGTGTTCATAAGAAAGGAGAGATCGAGTGGACGAAGGGAATGGAATATTTTCCTATTTCACATCACCTTAAGTCATGTAATTATTTTAAGAAAAGTCAATTCTCAAAAGAGATGAAACGTAATAGGAGCTTCTGTCATTTAAGAAGCTACAACCTTTCATACCATATAATATTCTGGGCGTTGAGACCAATAATTTATGGGAGATACAAATAGATACACATTTCTGGGGGTGCAAAAGAAAATATAGCAAGGCTCGAAAAAAGAAAAAAAACAGCCTGTGTCCATTTCCAGAGAGTTTTTTTCTTCAAATCTCTTGAGAGCTTTACATTATTCTTTTTTGGTTGAAATAGTTTTATAGCAGGAATATATATATCCTTCCAGATTCTATCAACATCGTGAAAAAGTAGTAGGCTTGAACAGATCATTTTTTGTTCCTCTTTAAAACTTCCTTGAAAATGGTTGTAAGTACGTCCGAGATTTTCTAAGTTCATTTTAGTTGTTAGCTAAATTAAGAAGAAAGAGAAGATAGTATTGCCATTTAGGAGTTGGCAATCAGCAAAATCATTTTTTCCTTGAAAACCAGCATCCAAAACAAGCTTGAATGGAGATATGGAAGTGTGATAATATTGCATCAATCTAAAAGGAAAGACTGGTCTACCTGTCTAAGAAATCAGCATCCAAAATCTTGTTTTTTTTTTTATCATAACACCACTGGTAAGCATAAAACTATCTACGTAGGCCGTGAAATGTTGCAAACATGCGTATGATTTTGTTTCAAATGAAATTCAACACTTTCTGTAGAAATAATGTATGATTTATTTCTAAACAAGTTTATTTCAATAATTACCATCCTATTGGAAACTGCCAACCCAATTCACAGCAAAATTGTTGGATGTCTCTTGCGTGGGAACAAATAATATATTCTTGTATATGCAGATATAACCAACTGAAGTTTTAGATTGCTAAGAGCGTAACCAGTGACGATTAATGGAAGAATGTAAGTACATTCAAATACCAATAATATCAGCGAAAACATGGTTTTAAGGCATTAACGTTGAATTCATTTTTAATGGCAGTTTTCTACGAAAAAGGCTGAGATTCAAATTACTTATTCGTGCTTGGGGAGTGGGGTTATCCTAAAAGTGTGTTATATCACTCTCAAATACGCCTATCTATCGATGCGTACGAATGAATATGTATGAATATTTATTTTGATGTTTATGCAAATAAAAGCACGCTTGTATACGTGTTCACCTGTTTAGATACCTTACACATGTACACACGGGATATTATATATACATATGTGTATGTGTGTGTATTCAGATAACCATGTGATGTAAATATAGGTATGAATATATACATTATTTATACATACGTACATACATACATACACACACAAACACACACACACACACACACACACACACATATATATAGACCCAAATGAATTTTACACCACATGTAAAGATTAATTGAAAATTAGTAGACATAACCAAACATCATTGTTCATTAGTAAAAATATTATTTTTTATTATTATTATTATTATTATTATTATCATTATTATTATTATTATTATTATTATTATTATTATTATTATTATCAGCGATTTCACACCAAGTCCCCTCGAGCCTTCGGTCTGCCTTTCTGCACTCTCATCGTCCACAGCAGTACTATAGTTTACAGTTTCACACAAGTTGCCCGTTAGTTATCGCTGAAGTCTGAGTTACAGTATGTCTCTTCAGGTCTTCAGGTCTCATCTCATCTAATCTCATCCCTCCCTCATCTATCACAGCAGTGCTATGGTTCGTACTTCCACTACCATTAGGGTGTTTTCTTCTCCCTCCTCCTCTATTGAGCCACTGCTAACTGCATGGGTCGCTGATCTCATGTTTCCAGCACTATCCTCATTATTCGTTCAGTCCCCAGCAGTGTTGTGGTATGCATATTCTCCATGCTTCCTTTAATCCCCAGTCCTTACAATCTTGCTTTCAGCGTCTTCAGTACGGTTTCGAGTGCATCTTCTATTACTGGTACTACCCTGACTATCATATTGCACATCTTCTTTGGCCCTTTCACTCGGTCCTGGTATTTTCATAGCTTTTCAAACTCTTTCCCATTCACTAAATAGTGCGCAGGCATGACTGAGTCGATTATTTGGTAGGTTCTCCCCTTCTTGTCCGTGATTACTTTGTCCCGTCTTTTCGCTTAAATGTGATGGTCAGTTTGAATGTTAGAATCTTAAAGTTATGCGTGGTTTCCATTTTCCAGGGCTGTCTCCGATTTGTGTTACTATTTCTTTTCTGCATGATTGAATCCCATTCATTAGCTCAGTTCCCAGTGTATCACTATTGCTACTCTATCTTGCTTTTGCTTGTACTCCTTCTGGGCTAGTGGACTACATTCACTACTTATATGGTTAACGGTTCGATCCTTTCCTCTACATAGGCGGCATTTGCTGTTTGCCTGTGTTCAGTCGATTTTTTTTGTATAGTATGTCCTGATGCATTTGTTTTGAGCTGCCATAATGAGCAATTCTGTTTCTCTCTTCAGGTTTCCTTTTCGTAATCGTGACCATGATCTCTCATCTGCCACATCCTGTATCTGTCTTTCAAATTATCTTCATAGTTTTTCTTGTCCCCATTTTTCTTTCCTCGTTTGCAGTGCTGCTCCATCGTTTTTACTTTTTTGTTGTTCATTACACTGCTTTGGTTGTTCTTCATAATGTTCTCACTGTTGGCTTGCACATACTTTTCAAAACTTTTTCTGGCCCTCTGAACACAGTCTTCAATACCAATGAGTCCTCTGCCGCCTCCTTTAACGACAGTCTTTTGTTAGCTGGTCCTTCGTCCTTCCAAGGAATGGTCTAGTGTATTTTACTTCTGATGCAGCCTTGTGTTTAATTCTTTTGTCAGATTCCTGCCGTTTAGTTTGTAATATTATTCTTTTACAATCTCAAACCAGTTACCTGGTGGTTACTGCTGGAGTTTGAGTGACAGCAAGTCTCCCCAAGTTTTCAGCCCTCCTCTCCTTGTACTCATAGGTTGCAGTAATTCTGCGATTTACAGTTTCACACCGGTTGCCTTGTGGTTATCGATGAAGGTTACGGGACAATAAGTCTCAGGTCTTCAGCTAACGTCTCCTCTCTCTTTCACCTATCATGTCAGGGCTAGAATTCGTTGCAGTCCTTATATCTCTAGCACCTTCCTCAGTATCCGTGCAGTTCCCAGTAGAGCTGTGGTCTGTACAGTCTCAATACTTCCCCTAATCCTGATCTCCTCCAGTCTCACCCTCAGTGTTTTGGGGACAGTTCCAAGTGTGCCCACTATGACCGGTACTACACTGGTTTTCATGTTCCACATCTTCCTTAATTCTCTTGCTAGGTCCTGGTATTTTTCCCGTTTTTCACTCTCCTTCCTCTTCACTCTATGGTCTGCAGGTACAGCCACGTCTATTATTTGGCAGGCCTTCCTTTTTTTGTCTACTATTACTAAGTCCGGTCTTCTTGCCTTAATGCGGTGGTCAGTTTGGATGTCAAAGTCCCACAGTAGTCCATGATTTCTCGTCTGCTATATCTTGTATCTGTCTTTTAAACTCGCCGTACAATTTTTTCCCTTCCCATCTTTCTTTTCTTGTTTGCTGTACTGTTCCATTGTTTTCTACTTTATTGCTTGTTGCACTATCTCTCGCACTCTTTATGATTTCTTCACTATTTGTTTGCACATATCTTTCTAGGACTGTTTTAGCTCTCTGGACACAATCTTCTATGCTGATGAGCCCCCTGCCACCTTCTTTTCTCTTAACGTATAGTCTATCTGTATCGTCTCTAGGGTGTAATGCTTTATGCATCGTCATAAGTTTCCTTGTTCGCCTATCCATTGATTGGAGCTCTTCCTTTGTCCATCCTAGGAAGGGTCCTGTATACCTAACTACTGACACAGCCCAGGTGTTCATTCCTTTTATTAGATTTCTGCTGTTTAATTTGGTTTCTAATATTTTCCTTATCCTTCTCAGGTATTCTCTCTTAATTTTCTCCTTCATCTCTTCCCGTTTTATCGTGTCACATTCGAGGACACCTAGGTACTTGTATCGGTCTTGTGCAGTCAGTGCCCTAATCTTGCTGTTGTCCGGGAGTTCAATTCCTTCAGTCATTGAAAGCCTTCCTTTGTGCATCACCATGATTGTGCATTTTTCTATTCCAAACTCCATTCTTATGTCCTCACTATATTCCCTTACTTCGTTGAACAGAGTCTCAAGCTCTCCCCTGTTTTTTGCGAACAATTTTATATCGTCCATGTACATTAAGTGGTTGACTTTTCCTTTTGTTTTAGAGAAGTGGTATCCTTTGCTGTTTTTTAGGATTCTGTTAAGCGGTATCATTGTTAGAACAAATAATAGTGGGGACAACGAGTCTCCTTAGAAGATTCCCTTTTTTATCCCTACCTCTGCTACTTTGTCCACTGCGGCTGTCAAATCTACTTTCC
Source organism: Thysanoteuthis rhombus (assembly GCA_963457665.1). Classification (NCBI taxonomy): domain Eukaryota; kingdom Metazoa; phylum Mollusca; class Cephalopoda; order Oegopsida; family Thysanoteuthidae; genus Thysanoteuthis; species Thysanoteuthis major. Next base: position 58,696,017 of record OY735206.1, on the reverse strand, counting down.
ATATTATTATTATTTGCAATTTCCATCAAGTAGCCGGGTGGTTACCTATGGACACTGAATGACCGTAAGTCTCCTCAAGTCCCCGGCCTTCCAGTCCAAACTTTCATCTCACAGCAGTGCAGTTGATTTCAGTCTCACACCATTTCCCTGTTTGTTATAGCTATGGGCTGAGTGACAGTGTCTCCTCAGGTTTCCATCTCGCCTTTAATATTGCTCTGACCTTTCATAGCAGCACTGTAGTTTGTCCTTCCTCCATCATAACTTTCTTCTGGCTGTCAGGCCATTGCTACCAGCTTGGGGTCGTAGGTCTCATATTCTTAGTACTCTCCTCAGTATCTGTACAGCCCCCAGTAGAACTGTGGTCTGTATAGTCTTGGTCTTTCCTCCTCTGTAGTTCCTCCATCTTTGTATTCAGTGTTTTTGGTACAATTGCGTGTGCACTTACTATCAATGGTACTAATCTGACTTTCAGGCCCCATTACCTTTTTTGGTGCTCTTGCCAGGTTCTTGGTATTACTTTTCGCTCTTTTTTGTTTAGAGTCTATGATCCGCTGGTAAAGGCCACGTGTATTATTTGGTAGGTTCCCCTTCTTTTATCTCTAATTACTGGATCTGGTCTTCCTGCTTGGATAGAGGAGCCGGTTTTGATGCGAAAATCCTGGAATTTGTTGCCAATTTGTGCTGATATAATTTGTCTGCACGATTGAATCTTATTCGTTTGCTCTGCACCCTTGTGTATCACTGTCGCTACCCGGTTGAGTTTGTTTTTGCACTCCATTTGGGTTACTATGCTACATTCACTGGTCATACGGTTTACAATCTCTTCTCTTTCTCTTCATAGACGGGATATCATCTTGGTTATGGTCTTCTCAATTTTAGCCTTGATAGAGTTTGTCCAGATCGGTTTGGTTTTGGTTGTCATGATGATCGATTGTATTCCTCTAATCTTATTTCTTTGGAGTAGCTATGTTTAAGATCTTTAGTCTCTGATATTTTGTACCTCTGTTTTGAATTCCCCCATGTATTTTTTTTTCTTTTCTGCTTTGCTGCATTCTAGTTTGCTATTTTTTAGTTGTTTCTAAGCCAGTTTCAGGCTCTTTGTATAATATCTTCGCTATTCGGATGCACATAGCTTTTCTAATCTGGCTTTGGCTTTTTGGAAGTCTTTCACGCTTTCGACTCCACGTACAGTCTATCCGTGTCATCCCTAGGGTGTAAAGGCCTAGTGCAAGATCATAAGCTTCCTCGTTTGCTGGCCTATTTATTGCACCTATTCCTTCATCTATCCAACAGATGGATATGTGTATCTTACTACCAATACTGCCCATTAGTTCATTCTTTTCATCAGATTTCAGTAATTTGACTCAGTCTTTAATATTTTTATCATCTTGAGTTGTCTTTTTTTATAAATTTCTTTCATTTTCTTCGTATTATTATCATCATCATCATTATTATTATTATTATCATTATTATTATTATTATCATTATTATTTGGAATCTCACACCAGTTGCCTGGTGGTAACCGCTGGAGTTTGAGTGACAGCAAGTCTCCTCAAGTCTCCAGCCCTCCTCTCCTAGTACTCATAGGTTGCAGTAATTCTACGATTTACAATTTCACACCGGTTGCCCAGTGGTTATCGCTGGAGGCTGAGTGACAATAAGTCTCCTCAGGTCTTCAGCTAACGTCTCCTCTCTCTTTCGCATATCATGACAGAGCTACAATTCGTTGCAGTACTTATATCTCTAGCACCTTCCTCAGTATCCGTGCAGTTCCCAGCAGTGCTGTGGTCTGTACGGTCTCTATCCTCCCCCTAATCCCGATCTCCTCCAGTCTCTCCCTCAGCGTTTTGGGGACAGTTCCTAGTGTGCCCACTATGACCGGTACTACCCTGGTTTTCATGTTCCACATCTTCCTTAATTCTCTTGCTAGGTCCTGGTATTTTTCCCTTTTTTCACCCTCCTTCTTTTTTACTCTATGGTCTGCAGGTACAGCAACGTTTACTATTTGGCAGGCCTTCCTTTTTTTGTCTACTATTACTAAGTCCGGTCTTCTTGCCTGGATGAGGTGGTCAGTTTGGATGTCAAAGTCCCAGAGTAGTTAGTGGTTGTCATTTTCCAAAACTGCCTCTGGCTTGTGCTGGTACCACTTTTCCCCATGGTTGAATCCCATTTGTTTACTTAGTTCCCAGTGTATCATCGTTGCTACTCTATCGTGTCTATGCTTATACTCCTTCTGGGCGAGTTGGCTACATTCACTAGTTATGTGGTTTACTGTCTCATCTCTTTCACCGCACATGCGGCATTTGCTGTTTGTCTGTGTTCTGTCGATTTTTGCTTTCATGTAGTTTGTCCTTATGCTTTTGTTTTGGGCTGCCATGATGAGCGATTCTGTTTCTCTCTTGAGGTTTCCCTTTCGTAACCATGTCCATGATTTCTCGTCTGCTATATCTTGTATCCGTCTTTTAAACTCGCCGTACAATTTTTTCCCTCCCCATTTTTTTTTTGTAGTTTTCTGTACTGTTCCATTGTTTACTACTTTATTGTTTGTTGCACTATCCCTCGCGCTCTTTATGATTTCTTCACTATTTGTTTGCACATATCTATCTAGGACTACTTTAGCTCTCTGGACACAATCTTCTATGCTGATGAGCCCCCTACCACCTTCTTTTCTCTTAACGTATAGCCTATCTGTATCATCCCTAGGGTGTAATGCTTTATGCATCGTCATAAGTTTCCTTGTTCGCCTATCCATTGATTGGAGCTCTTCCTTTGTCCATCCTAGGAATGGTCCTGTATACCTAACTACTGACACAGCCCAGGTGTTCATTCCTTTTATTAGATTTCTGCTGTTTAATTTGGTTTCTAATATTTTCCTTACCCTTCTGAGGTATTCTCTCTTAATTTTCTCCTTCATCTCTTCCCGTTTTGTCGTGTCACATTCGAGGACACCTAGGTACTTGTATCGGTCTTGTGCAGTCAATGCCCTAATCTTGTTGTTGTCCGGAAGTTCAATTCCCTCAGTCATTGAAAGCCTTCCTTTATGCATCACCATGATTGCGCATTTTTCTATCCCAAACTCCATTCCTATGTCCTCACTATATTCCCTTACTTCGTTGAACAGAGTCTCAAGCTCTCCCCTGTTTTTTGCAAACAATTTAATATCGTCCATGTACATTAAGTGGTTGACTTTTCCTTTTGTTTTAGAGAAGTGGTATCCTTTGCTGTTTTTCAGGATTCTGTTAAGCGGTATCATTGCTAGAACAAATAATAGTGGGGACAACGAGTCTCCTTGGAAGATTCCCCTTTTTATCCCTACCTCGGCTAGTTTGTCCCCTGCGGCTGTCAAATCTACTTTCCAGTCTTCCATTGAATTACCAATGAATTTAACCACCGGTTCGCTAATTTTGAACATTCTAAGGCATTCGAGTATCCAGCTATGTGGAATCATATCGTATGCCTTTTTGTAATCTATCCATCCCATTGCGATATTCTTTCTCCTTTTCCTTACTTCTTTTAAGATCATCTGGTCTATGTAGAGTAAATCGTTTGCCCCTTTGGTTCCTATCCTACACCCTTTCTGTTCTTCTGGTAGTAGCCCCCTTCTATCCATTGACATGTATATTCTCTCTGCTATTTGCCCGGTCAGGATTTTCCACATAAGCGGTAGGCAAGTGATTGGTCTATAGTTGCTTGCTACGTTCCCTTTTCCCGGGTCTTTTTGGATGAGGGTGGTTCTGCCTTTAGTCATCCATTCTGGTGCTTTGCCTTCATTTAGACAATTTTGGAGTAGGTGAGTGAGTCTGTTTCCAGCATGAGTTGAATAGGTTGGCTAATGAATTTACCAGCTTTGTTAAGTAGGTCAACGTTGATATTTCCATATTGGTTTGTTTAATGGCTCTTTTTTTTCACTTTCCATGGAGTAATTTCTTGAAAATCGTCCGACAAATAGCTCATGATTTTTATATTTTGTTCATTTTTCTGCTTTACGTGTTCAGAAGAATAAAAGTTTTTGTAGAAATCCCGGACATGCTCGACAGCACAGGTCTTATCCATTTCTAAGTATCCATGATCTTCAAGCATACTGATTATTTTCCTTCTTCCAGAATTAAGAGTTTTGTTAATAACTTTGGAGCCCTATCCTTTTAAAGAATTGTTTCGATTACGGTAGTCGTGCATCGTCTTTTACTTTCCCTTTGTTTCTTTTGGGAATGCAACTAATTAAATTTGATACAGATTTCGGTATTCATTTCAACAATGAAGGAATCTTTTTAAGAATATTCAAATAATTATGTTGAAACCCCTGAAATAGCAATAAAACAACACTCCAACATAATTAAGTTTTACATGTTCTCAGAGATAATTCTCTGGGGAATTAAAATCCGTTCGATGTTTTGGTGGAAGACAAAAGTTTGCTGAAGTCAAAATTATGCCCTTATCGGAAGAAATAATACTTCAAATTAAGTAAAATATTGCTTTGCGTGACAATATTTGAAATTTATTTTTGAAATTATGGCCTAGAAGGAAAACCTGTGCAGTTTTCTTTGTATGAACAGAATTAATGAAAAAATTGAAATAAATAGAATAAATAATGAGTTTACATTTGGGTTTTAGTCTTGCCGAGAGCTTATTTTTTATTTAAAATCTGTACTGTTTATTTATAGCCGAAGAAGATCGAAGGAGTAGTTCTCGTGGAATATAACTGAAATCATAATGAATGAATTACTACTAAAAACATTAATTAGTGTTTGTTTAGCGTTTGTACCGCTATCTTCTGACATTTCAAGCAACTACATAATTTCATTCTGCCAGAAATCTGCTTCAGGTTAGTTTTACTGTTTCCCAGGAAATCGAATTTCTTTCAATTAGAAAATCCTCTCCAGGCAGTATAATGTTAATCCTATGTTACAAAATCTGCTAAATACGGGTATGAGTAAAAACATTCCTGCCAAGCTTTAGTATTTTTTGTCAAGTCGTAAACCATGCTGTTTAGCGTTATCTGAAGAGAATATCAGATTCTTCTCTACTAGAAGTTTCCAATGATTTTCATTGATCAATAAACAGTTACGAATAATGAGGACAGTACTTATTAGAATCCACTGTCTGGTTTTCTGTAAAGAGCTCATAGTAAAGGAATCCTTTCTGAAACGACACCATTAACAATGCTTCATCTTTTCGGATAAACATTCGCTACGGGCGCGGTTAATAGTTGTTTATTTTTACCTGCCCAACGATCTCTTGCATTTTTAGTGCGGTTAACATCCATTTTTCATCGGTTGTATGAACGGAACATTTTCGTTATATCTAAATACCGAATTGCACACAAAACAATGGTCCAGTAATTCTATTTTGCCGTAGCAAAGAGTAGTTATAAATCTTTGGGCAATAATTTGATCAGATTGCAATAAATATCAATTGGTCGACCCCATTGTGGTATCACCCTGGAACTCTGCAAACCACTTTTGATCTGTTACTCTCTCATAAACTTCATATTTTTTCTGTGCTCTTAGCATTTTAAAATAAAATCGTGTAATATGCTGGAAATATTGGTAATTTCTTTCCATGTCCAATGTCAATAAACTAAAATACGCCAATTCAAATGGTTTAAAAAATGCACTCTGATGCAGCAGCTGTCATAGCAGCGTAAAGAATTCTCCCTTTTTAATGGAGCTAATTAAAACTAAAGACTCTAAAATCCATCTGATGTTGATGAACTTTTCGGGCCAACCTAATATACTGTAGATTTGTAGTAAATGAATCGTGAAGCGTTTGCATGTACCTCTTCCATAAGCATTGAATTAATTACTATATATAGGAAAATTAGGATACTTAGGTATAGGAGAGAGAGAGAGAGACAGACAGACAGACAGACAGACAGACAGACAGAGACAGAGTCTCTGTAACTGCTAGCCGCTGAACAAACTTTTATTTTCGTCTTTTTGGCACAAGCAAGAGATATCAGTATAGTGCACTTGCATGATATCTGAGCCAATATCTTTCCAAACAAAACCTTTAAAATGTAGGTTATACCAAGTGAGATGAACAGTAATATTATTAAAATGAATAATTTACATTCAAATGAATGAAATTGATGGAGTTGAACCATCATGAATGCATGCATGTGTTCATTCTGTTACAGAGAATAAAACAGTAGGTCTGGTTCGTCACCCAGTAATAACTGTCACACGAGTTTGGTAGCATGGTGTGCAGGGGGTGATGATCATAAAAAAATCCGAATTTTCAAAAAATAAACACTGGACATAAACTGAAGTACCAGTTCAGTATAAACATAGTTTGTGAATTGAATCACCGCTTAATACCTAAGGGTGAACAAATATAGGAATATGTCTCTTTCTACACATCATCATCTGTTTCCTATAGTCCGCAGTTGGACATATATCCTCCTGAGAATTTGCCAGGCTTCTCTTTCATGGTTGTCGTGGCGTCATTATCTTCATCACTTGTCTAATTTGTCTCTCCATCTGTCCGCCTCAATTTTGCTTGTGATCTTTGGGGATCCATGTTGTGAGACCTGAAATCCATCGGTTGTCTGCCAGTTGAGTTTTCTAATTGATTCTATATCTTGGACTCCTGTTTTTTCCCCAGATATAGTTTGCTATCTTCAGATCTGTCCATGTGAGTTTGGGCTCGCTTTTCTCATGGGCACATGGCATGGTTTTCAGTTTGAGTGTCAGTGTTTCGGTTAGATTTCACGTTCAAGCTCCATAAGAGACTATCCGGAGGATATACCTACAACTAATGGGATCGTCTTGTTCTTGAAGATCGAGCTTGCTATGTCAAATGTTTGCTCAATATCTTTCTCTTTGGAGGGTTTGATGTAGACCCGTTGAGCTACGTAGTTGTAATGGTTTGCTTTTTCAGTTTAGTGTTTTTGATATTGATCGCTGTGAGCTTCTTTCCGACGTGATTGTTACACATGACCTTTGTTTTGCTGAAGTTCATATAGAGGCCGGCTTTCTTCTCCTTTAGCAATAGTAAGAGGTCGTGAAGGTTTTGTGTAAAAAAAGGCTTTTCTTCAATCTGAGGTTGCTTAATTATTTACCACCTATGGCCTGGACGTATGATATATATATATATATATATATATATATATATATATATATATATATATATATATATATATATATATATATATATATATATATATATATATATATATATCCAGAGAGCAAGACTAATGGGGAATCTGAAGGAACCAACGTTGTAAGTTTTGATGACAGTATCGGTGGAAGATTTCTAATATCGTGCAGGTTTTTATAGTTTAACATGGTTGTCCAGGTAAGTTCCTAACCGTGGTCATTATTCAATGGAACTTGATCTGCCTCAGCGTAGTCGACTCACTTACCGAAAACCTATGATAGATTGTCTGATGCCGACCGGGCATCGAGGGAAATATGATATGTGACAGCACAATTGCGAGCCTCTGTGTGAAAAGAGGATTTGTCCACACCAACGGAGAAACGGTTGGTAACAAAATACGTCATTAATGTCATTTTTTTTTGTTATTCCTTTTAGTAGAAGATAATCACCTTTTGTGAATCCATCTGGTGTGAAAGTCGAACATATAGTGATAAATGGAAATAATCTTGGAAGATATGATAATCAATGTATTCCAACACGTTTAAATCGTACGCCTGCATTTGCCTGAGATGAATAACGCAAATGAGTAAATGAATGAAATACAGAAACATTGCCTACAATGGATACAAAATTACAAACATCGAAATGTCAATTCAAGAAGAATCACACTTATAAGAATGTATCGTGTCATTCATCAAAGATGGATGATTTCACCGAATGATTACATAATACAAACTTTAGTTCAACAATGTCATTATTTTTCATGGTTAAATGGGACATTAGTACTGTATTTACAGCAGAGTACTTACAATAAAGAAAATAGTATTTTTCTATTGGCTTCGTGTCGAATACTTCTAATTTTGTTAGCAAGTTATGCAATTAGATTTGAAAATGTGAATGAAATAAAATAATGAAACAAAATGTATTTCTGGTTCTTGGTAATTGACATCATCAACTTTAACTATCTTAATCAAAAAAGATCACGTTTTGTTGTAATGTGGCTGTGTGCATCCTAAAAAAATATTGACTTATTTGGCTTTTCCCTTTTTTTGATAGTTAAAGGGTGACATGGAGCGAAATTTCAGAAAGTAGGGTAGATCTTCATAGCATTTTTATGTGGATTTTATAAGGGCTGAAAGAGTTTTTTTTTGTATTGAACGATATTAAGTGGACTGTTATTTACCTCATTCATTTCATCTTACTTTATACATCAATGTTTTTTTTCTTTTGTTTACTAAAATCTGTAATCGTTTTCAATCACAGTCCCCATTGATTAGGAAAGAATATAAGAATGGTTCTTGTTTACTTGGTAGCAAGGAAAACCTAAGATTCTGACTGAAACTCTGTTGATCAACAAAGCTTCTCCAAATATTCAGACAAAATCTTCTCTTCAGAAATGTCTACGTCTTTTTGTTTTCACAGTTTTGAGGACTAATATTTGTTTTCATTCCAAAAGTAACGAATTCCCATCTCAGTTTTCTGCTATGTTCTTTAAGCATTGATCCTAGGTTCGTTTTAACATTTGATGACTCTCCTGGGAAATACAATTATAAACTTTAAAATCAGGTACTATAAAGATAAAATAATATGAATCTTGTCAAGCAAAATTTAGGTCACAGTGTCTTTTAGCATAAACTGAAATATCCATAGAAAAGTTTCCCTGTCAGCTAAACCAAAATGCAAGAACACTTTACGATATCATTAAAGATACTGAGGCCAGTGAAAGAGGCTGTCTTTAGAAAGAGGGAATCATGAAATCAATGCACAGGCATATCGAATTAAACCATGATAATTGCAAACTGATCAGACTAAATCTGTCACACGAAACATTTGCTAAGATTGAAAGATATTGCGTTGCCGACCAGGAAAATAAATAGGAAGGAAATGATTGAAAAAAAATCCACAAAATGACTGGAAAGAAATTTTAGAAAGCATAAACAGTTGGAGAACACATGAAATTAAGTTGACTGTCCCATAAAAAACAAACGGTGAAATTGAAATATTGGTACAAAAAGGCGAACCTTAAGAGTTATTTGGATCTGAGAAATTAAAGAAAAAATCCAATGATAAAAACTTGGAAAAAACAGAAGAATGAGACAAAATAAAATGTGCAAATGTAAAAACAAATCGTAAATTTTCCACTGATAATATCCCTGAAAATAATTATAATGTCACGCTGGAAATAAAATGGAAAAGACATCGAATGAGAGCATGTCTTCTGAATACCCCAGTAATTATTTGAATATTATGACTGATTATCATGGCGCTGTTTTCTGGATGGTTTCAATTAATCCTCAAATATCTAATTTTCCAAAAGTTATTTGCTAGGCTCTTCGGAACAGTTTCAAGAGCCTCGATAATGGAGATGTACAATCATCACGTGTGCGTTGCTCACTTTTTTCAGTTCTATAACCATGTCAAGAGGTATGTTCATCTTTTCAGTCTCTTCCAGTTTTAATTTGAAGTCCGTGGAAACATCGGTTATCTGACAATAATTCCTTGTTTTATTCTGACCATATTCGTTATCTTGCTTTGGACTATTTTACCGTGCAGATTCCAGGGTTCTGAGGAAGTTTGCATTTTCAGTTATCTAAGAGAATGTCTGGTCATACTGTTAGCCTACCTGGTCAAATTCCAGCCCATAGCATAATTCCAAGTGGATGATTCTTTCTTCACAATCATATTCATTTTCTCTCGAACTATTTTTTCTAACAGATATTTTATTTATAATGTTAGGCAGTTACATCCTTGTACAAGAAGTTGCTATTGCTGTAAATCAAATGACAGCAAGTCTCCTTAAAACTTCATGATATAATTAATTTTTGCAGAAAGTCATTTTGATTTTTCCTTGGGTCTGTTACATTTCCTCTCTTTTTGTTAAGATGTTTTGGGCCGGTCTTCCCGTCCCTGTGATCACTGATACTGCACATAATTCATATTCTACAATTTTAGGAGCCTCAAGCAAGAATATGACATTTAGCCTTATCCATCATACCCTTCATGCTACTCAAGTACCAGCAGAGTAACCTTTACTTAGAACCAGAGTACACGTGCACTCGACCAAGGATCAAAGTGACGCCCTGAGAGTTTAGTGTCTGTTCGCTAAATTAAAAGTGTTGCACGTGCACGTGGACACACACATATATATATATATATATATATATATATAGAGAGAGAGAGAGAGAGAGAGAAAGAGAGAGAGAGGGGGAGGGAAAGAGAGAGGAGGATAGATAAATGGCGAGATGGATGTTGCCTTGAATATACGTAGATTGTGCTGTTTTTCTCATTTTTCGTGTTTTTTATCTTTCTATCTGGTGTGTGCAAAAGCCTCCGGCGAAAAACAGATTCTCAACTATGAATTCAATATCTAGATTTTCAAAAAAAGATCTTGATTTTTCTTTAATGCAAAAAAAAAAAAGGAAAAAAAATGAAAATGTCCGGAGAGAGGAAGAAATGATCGAATGTGAATGATATCAAAGGAGACTGTCCGTAGGATAAAATCCTTGGCAGGCACTCATTGATATGCTAAATGGATGGAAAAGAAAAATGAAAAGCTCACATTTTCATGATTCCCCGTTATTTTTTTCTCTTCCCCAAATGCCTTTAACCACATTTGCTTCTGAACTATTTTCACGGAAGACATGCTCTGCAAGTAGCAGCATCCTGATTTCTCAAGAAAAATATTCTTTTGACACGTAGAAGGAATCATTCGAATAGAAATCTCTGAGAATCCACTGGTAAACTGCGAAGCGGACACACTCCAAAGGATGCCCTTGTCAATATATTCTAGAATATTTTTTTCATAGTCTTAGAGGCGACGATGTGGATTCCGACGTATCAACGGAAACTGCATTACCACAATTCATTGTTGACGTCCAATTTTACACATGCGCGAAGAATTCCAATCTTCTGCAAGACTAAATACGGCATCTACAGCATTTTCTCTTTCCCGACAAAGGTGAAAGGTCCTGGAATATGACGATGATTCAATCGCCTCGGGGATGACCGAGGATAGTGGAACAAAACATTCTTGCATTCGATATATATCAGGCTATGTTTGCCGATATTCATTGCCTTTTTTTTAGAAAATCAAATAATTGAATTACAGGTATGCGTCAAAAATGTCAGTCTATCAAAGATTGGGAATGAAATATCGGAATATAGGTGGCTCATCGTGGTGAAATGGTTAGGACGCTGGTTTTCTCAGATCAATACTACAAAATATTGATTTTAATTCCGACGGGGTTGCTAATTCTTAAGGCCTTGGGCAAATAATAAATAAATAAATAACCTAATCTTGCATCACATTCAAGAAAAGTCAAGAAATAGATGTTGTGTATTTAAATCTACATTTTTCATCTAAAGTGGGTTATATTAACCGCATTAGTAAACTAATATTTTACGAAAATTTCACCATGGGAAACAATCATTTGTGAAGAAGAATCCTTCTCATTGACTTTTTTTTAATAGAATTTGGAATCTGTAGACATTTTATAAACAAACTAGTTTCGGTTCTTATTAGGACAAGTAATTAGAACCATACTTTTACACTTAAATACCCTATACAATACCTGGTTTTATATGCAATTCAATCAATGGATACAAGTTATGTTCGACAACAAACACACTTCACATTTATGACTTACTTCCAAGGACGTATATCCGGACGAGAACTTGAAAGATTTGACGTAGCTCAAAATGTGGATAAGTCAAGCATATATTGCATAGTAACTTTTAGACAGGTAAGAAAAAAAGCATGCAATTGATTGCTGTATTAAATAACAGTGAGTCAAATAATCAACTAAGCATTTGTAAGATAAGATACTACGAGGCATATGATCTGGTTAGTCGTAGGGTGAGAGAATAATAAAATAAGCAGACGATTGGGAGTAGACAAATTGGAAGGAAGAGGCAATGGAATGACTGCAAGATGATTTTAGAGATTTTACAACCGTCTATTTATAAATCTTAAAATTGGTCTCACTCAAATTATTGATTTTCTCTTTCTTGACACGTAATTAACGCAACAATTCGTTCCTTATTTGGTCGATCAGTCAATCTGTCAGTCAGTTTCGATTACGTTAAGCCACTGAATGAAGAAAGAGGGCGTTTCGTGTTTATTTACCGTCAGCTATTTGATCGTAAGAGGTGTGATGTCATGAAAAAGCGTGCTGTCATTGAAAACAATCTACTTGGTTCAATTGATGATGTATCAAGCGTCATTTTTCATTGTGTTGCCAAGTATTGCTTATCAGTGATACTAAAGCTGTCTTTAAAATGGCGAAAATCGGTTCACTTTTTTGTTTTTAGAATATATTACAGCGTATTTTATATATATACATATATGTTCTTGAGAAAATTATTGATGAAAATTGCTACTTTGAATTAACTTTTTTTTTCCATGAGCAGATTTTAGGGTGAACCGTACTCACTTTTCTTTTCCCATCTCTGTCAACTAATACAACTAAATGCTACTACTAGTTTGTTTAGAATCACGTTGGAATCAGAAATCAAAAAGTCCAACCCATTCAAACATGCACCTTTGGAATGGGGACTGCCCTGGTATCATCAACTTTCAACAATAAATTCTCAAGTACAAAAAATATCATCTGTTGTTACCCAAATTATCCAAGTACTTTAGAATTACAGCGTTCCTCTTGACTCATGTTTGATTTCATTCAATATCAACAATAAACCTTCCCATTCTTCTATTCATGAGAGAAAAATAAAAGAAAAAGAAATGAAGTTTCAACCGCTCAATCATGCAAAGAAAATATAATATTTATTGATTCATTTATGTATTTATTCATTAATTCATGCGTTAGAATTATTTGCTCCATGTGGAAGTCATTACATTAAAAAAGCAAGTATGTTGTTTTATTCACTTATCTATTGAAAACACTGATTATCATCCATAGTTTAGAAAGCTGTCCAAATTTTTTATAAGCAAATTGCTGGTATGAATATTTCTGCTATTTAATTGGGTGGGATTTCTGGACGCCATTTTATTACGTAGAAAAGTATAAAGTTTATGTAGGTCAGAAAATACAGTTAACATTAGAATACAAATGAATAAATGAATAAGTGTCTTTTTTATAATTTTTGTGATTTGAATTATCTATGAGTGGAAAATGCTTGATAGCATGTTTTTATTGCGGATGTGAAATGGAAAGCCATCAACACGCACACATGCACACATACACACACACACACACACACACACACACACACACACACACACATATATATATATATATATATATATATATATATATATATATATATTCGAACATCCTGAAAAGGATATCGACAAAAAATAATGAATATTTTTCTAAAGATCACTTTGTAAATGCTACATAATGCCTGTGAAACAAGACGGATATTCATAAATTTCTTTAGAAATGAAACTACAGGAATCATTCATAATTTACTATCAGACCATAAGTAGCGTGATATCCAATAACCCATAAACAGCAGTCAGCGAGATTAGCTTGAGGATCATTGCTATAAAACATGAGTAATCTCTTACTTTTTATCATATTATTTTCTGGTCAATCCCAATGATGAGATCCACATTTCAATCTCCATGAGATGCTTTTTAGGAAAAAAATGTGAAATTCATTACAATGGACGAGTCAATAGTTTCAATGACGCGTATTATATTTTGGAAGTCCATATATTTATCCAACTTTTCAATTCCGTCCAATTTTATTCCTTGGTCAGTCGGAACTAAAAAGATCTAAATATTTCTTCTCCTTCACCCAGTCTTCTGGTCTGAATTGGGTGATGTTTTCAAATCTCGGATTCAAAGAGAATTTTATTCTCTGAAATTGATATTGATTCGTAACTACTCCCCTCCTCCTCCCACTACAACTATTACAGCTGCTGCTGCTGCTATTGTTCCTACTCCTTGTTAATGGTTAAACATATTCCAAATGTTTGAATTTCAAAGTCACGTAGAATTTGTTTTTCATTTTCTAGGACAGCTTATGGCTTTTGCATAATCATATTGTCAATCTAAGATTTCTCTGATAAAAATTAATGAAAGTAATCAATACCAAATCCCTCGAGAGGCTTTGCTTTGATTTTTATTAATAATTATGTTTTCACCTTCTGATAAATCAAAAACTAGTATCCATCAAAGTCAATCAATTACCAGATAATCAATAAACAGTCAATTATTAAACAGGCAATGGATAAGCAGTGAATCAATACACAGGAAATCAATAAACCGTTAATCAATAAACAGGCAAATAAAAAAAAACTGGCAATGAATGAACAGTCCAACAATAAACAGGCAATCAATAAATAGGCAAATCGATAAAGAGACAAGCAACAAACAAGCTATCAATACACAGGCAATCAATAAACAGGCAATCAATAAAGACACAATCAATAAAGAAGCAATCAACAAACAGGCAATCAATAAAGAAGCAATCAACAAACAGGCAATCAACAAACAGGCAATCAATAAACAGGCAAATTACTTGCACCATCCGCATTATTCTCCTTAACACTGTTATAGTCAGGTGACTGGTCGGTAGCGTCCTGGATAACTACATTATGTATTGCATCCTAGTCATTAGTTTCTGTGGACTCTTACCCTCGTAATGTTTGCGTCTCAGCTAATTACGTCTTACTTTTCTTACGACTGCCGACAACTGGAATACTTTTCAAGTTTGGTTTTACAGAATTATTTTCTTACTCAATAAAATGCATGCAACGCCTTTCCCCAATTCTTAATTCAATATTATGGATTCAAGATTGAAACTTGACTCAGTTTTTGGGGGTCAGTTTGGTGTATTTAGTAATTATGTATACCACTATTTATCCTCTCCTTTTTGTCTTTTACTAAGTTCTTCCTTTGCATCTTGAACGAAGTTAGAGATGTATTCGTATTAACTTCTGTCACCACATCTCTCGACCCGTTGCCCTGTATTTAAGTATGTCTTTCCGTCTGTTTGTCTGTCTGTCCATATAATGTCCCGAGTAAGGTAGGATGGACGAGAAGAAGTGGCTGAATGTTGAGGCGGATCCATTCAAAATTACCCACCTCTACGCTGTAGGTATATATCCACGCCACATAATATCACCAGAATATTATATCTGTTCACACGATATTCCAAAAATTCTCATTGAATTCCAACAAAAGTTTGTGGAAGAGTGGGTGATTAGTCACAGAAGAAGTGATTAAGTTTTGGGGCGGATAAGTCCCCATTTACTTTCCCTGTCAATATTATTGACAGAGGTCTGCACGCTCAGTACGCATTCCAGTTTATTGTGAGACTTTTCTTTATGGTTGTTAGAAACCAAGACATAATTATTTCATTTGATAATGCCCTGTCTGTTTAGATGGACATCTATTCTTTTTATTGAACTTTTCATAATTTTTCCAGACTTTTTTCCCCTGACTATGATATTTTTTCTTTCTTCATTCCCGCTTTTTGTCTTCAGTTAATCAATTTTGTAGCCAAATCAATATATTTTCTGTCTGTATTGAATGCAGGAATCTCTGACCAGGAAACAACAGATACTAGTTTGAAGATGAAATTATCTTACCTCATTGTTAATTGACAATGGCTTTGCTGATGAAAGCTTTGTTTAAGTTGATGGTCATAAGTTCAGTTCCTGGGTCAGGCAGTTGAAACCAGTGAAACTAACAGAAGAATGAGAACGGAATGACAAAGACAAAAGTAGTTACCGGGTCTGGTTAGTCACTCAGTGAAGATCGTGATGTGATCAATGCGTTTTTGTAGCATGTGTTCGGATTGTACCAATTAAAACATTGGGGGAAAAAAGTGATCACTGAATGAATTACTTCTCTTCTTTCTTTTTTTTGCATCGATCACTAATAAGAGTCTAACTTTTCAGAAAACAAGCGGTAATGCCATCGAACAAAAAATAAGGGACCAATTTGGAATTAATCTACGTTGTAAATTGATCCCCCCTAAAATACTATTTAATCGGGTTAAAAAAGGGTTTCTAGGCATAATAAAGTGTTTGTTGAAGATTTTAACGCTCTAACTCACTTGGTGTGTCCCGTACATTCTGAACATACATACATAGCCATCAAGCCAGGAACATGTGTTGATAGTTTTGGAAACAGTTCGGGTTGATATCTTTTAAAATAATGGGAACAAAATTTGAAATTCTAGGGATTTTATCGTATACAACAGTCACCTGGAAAAACGTTGTGATAATAATCTCCAAAACGAAGATAAGTAAGTGTATGATAAATGCCGTTTGCATATAATTGGTAACCAGTCTTCTTTATATAAAACTTTTTGGTGCAAAATCTATTATGTATAACTGTACTATCTCTTATAAATCAAAGGGTTTGCCCATATACTAACTTTCTCAATTGTAAAGTTTCAACAGTTGTTCTGGACATAACCTTGTGGGTATTTGTTTAAAGTGAGTTGGCGTATACATCGTTTTTTTTTCTGGCTCTGGGGAATGAAATTCTAGCATTCATATGTGTTCACTTGATCATTAGCATTCAATGTCACAAGTACATTCTTTTTTTTTAGAATTCAAATCCTTCTGTGGATATCAGTTTTCTCCTTACGCATGCCTTGCATCGGAAATGTTTTCTCATTATTCTCATTCGTATTGATTAATCGTAGATCCTGATTCTTGATCGCCATACACATTTTCACTCATTTACTATTATGTTTTAATTCCA
>OY735206.1:58631734-58674234 GCA_963457665.1 Thysanoteuthis rhombus | reverse complement strand
CTCATTTGATTTTAACAACCGTGAAAATCTAGTCATTTTAGCCATTTGATATTGCCAATATAAACTTGACTCATATCAAAATTGCTGCACGATGCGTCCCTGCAAAAATAGCTGGCTCCGTATGTAAGTTTAGTGCCAAAGTTAGTTGGTATGTTTACTATTATTGTTAGTTTCTACGTTTAGAGTTCGGGTGAGGGTTGAAAGGTAGGTTTGGGGTTAGTAGGTAAATTTAGGATTAGTTGGTAAGTCTAGGGATATGTTTCGTAGGTTGTTTCTAATTTCCTAATTATTCATCAGTGTTGTTTCATTACCGATAAAGAAATCTACTAACCAGTCATTTTTAGCCGTTTTTATTCAATTAAAACGGTTAATATCAAAAGTGCTGTAATTGATTCAAGGGTATCCAAGGATATTCAGGTTTTTTTTCTGTTGATTATTTCAACCCCGACCCTAATGCTATAATTGATATCAACCCGGAACCTGACAGTAAAGCTAAATCATATTCTTTGCAGTTAAATTTTATCCATCTTTATGAAAAAGCAACAACAGCGGCAGGTAATTACATTTGCTGTGGAGGTTTAAAACCTTCATATGACTGGTGATATTATTGGTTTACAGAGACAAAGTGAATTCGTGCCCTCAGCGAATTTTCGGTGAAGCTTACTGTGCATTATGACGGACTTCATTGAAAAGTGACTGGCTTTCATTTAAAAATGCTAGCGTTTAGAGAGATGCTGCACGTGTAAACAAGTGTAAAGATGCTTGGAGCACAATAATATGATTTCATATAAGTATTTATTTGTGATTTTTCATCAAATATTCTTGTCATATTCAGACTGGGATTCATTGGAAATGCACAAAAAATAATTCAAAACACGCACATTTTCTTCAAGATTGTCACTCATTTTAAAACTTTATGATAAGCCTGAACACTTTTGCCCCCTCTTTCTTCCAACCCATCTCCATCACCCCTTGCTCCACACACAAAGGCACAAAATAAAAGACTTTTTCTCTCTCTTTCTTTCTTTCTCTCTCTCTCTCTCTCTCACACACACACACACACACATATATATACATGTATGGTAAAACATTTGCCATATACCCCGGCTTCATTCGTATGGAGCAATGAGAAATAAAAAGATTTCACACCTCTACTAATACCCCCAAGTGCATTCCCACGTTGCCATATCGTCCTTTACATAAAAGGATGTAAATGCTACACAGTAATGATATCTATTCAAACATGTGCAAACACACAAATTCATCCATCCATCGATCTCCTTAGACCAAACACCTACTTCAAGTGCGCGCTTAAATTAGATAGCAAATTCATATAAAACGTACTTGTCGAATGACTGTCAGGACAATGGCAGGGTTTTTTTTCGCTCGAATCCTTTCTTACAGCGCCCGGCCAAATGTTTGTTTGGTGCTCTCTTGATGAGTGAGGTTTATACTTGCGCCGACATCATCGATGCAATCTTCCAGAATACCCGTTGTGTTCAGATCCGGTCACTGGGAAACATAATGAAAAATTGGCAAAAAGAAAAAACGCTGCATCAATAGAGGGATGTAACACGTTTCATATTGGGAACAAGGAGTCTGATTATGGATGTAATCAGTTTTATTGTATTATGTCTCTCCCTTGATGATGAGAACAGATGAAACTACGCTGAAAGATTCCAGCGTGTAGAATACTAAATTTTCCGTATTGGATTTCATACAAACGATATGCAAAATTTGTTTGAAGTCAGCCCCTTTTTCTGAGATGCCCAAACATTTGCTGGACCTCAAGATCAGAGGCTTTAACTGCTTTTTACCTAAACTTGTTACCCTAAGATCTGTCCTTATTCCGCTTTAAATGTCTATCATCTTTATATCTTTCACTTTTTCTATAATTTAATTAGTTCATCTTCACACACACTCTTGCTCCAACATATATCTATCTGTGTCACTTATAATATATAGACTTATGCACATACACATATTCATACCCTTTCTTTTTTCTCACATCACCCTTGTCAGTACTAATCCCTAAATCGTCCCTTCGTTGACCAGCTATCTTAGGGTAAAGAGTTGCTGCTCTTGACACCTGGCTCCTTTCATCTTCTTATTGGAAAAGGATGGCAGCAGACCAAAACACACAGCGATGTTATGATACGCACACACTCACGTCCACAAGCACACACACACGCTTATTTTTTGACGAAAAATATGACTTTCAAATTGCTGCCTTTTTGCTTCACATGCACATATCAGGTAACATATTCTTGTCAATACAGTTTCCCGTAGTTTGGTTTTGCAAATGGACGCAGAAGATCGAGAGACAATAACCGTCGAATCCTTTTTTGTTAATTCAGGTTGTATCGAATATTGTTGCATTGCCTATGGTGACAACTGAATTCAAATGTGCTATGTCCTCAAGTGCATTGCGGCTAGATTCACGAGAAGGAAATTACGTTTGACACTGTTGAAGGCTTTGATAAAAATTCTTGCTGAAATATATGGATGGAAACTCGGGGGAGCGGGGCTGAAAGCTCGCAATCTGCATTTCTGCAGGTTGTTGCACGCTTCATCCCAATTGAAAGCATCACAAAAGTCTTTGCATTAAGAAATGGTAATCAATTGGTTTTATTTCTGTTTTTATTTGTGATGGAGCACATCAAAGACGTGGGAAGAATTGCAGATGATTATAAAAACTCAGAAACGAAGTCCAGATGGAGAATGATAACTTACATTTGCTACGTTTGTAACTGATCCAAGTGGGCAACTCTTCTCCACTTTTAGCTAATCTTTCTTACTCTATATTTTTCTCTCTCCCTCTTCCCCGTCTTCCTTTATCCTTAGAACCGGTTGTACGCCGGCATAAGGTTACACCTCTCACCGAAAAATTCCTCCCTCACTTGAAACTTGACTCCACTCATATGAAACACTGGTATACTCAGTGCTTGGGTGTGTAAACGTTTTAAAACAGATTTAAGATTATACAAGTTTTTATGGTGGCCCACTTGCTGTTTGTCTGCAATTTATTTGATTATACTCACCCTTACTACGGAATTTTTGTTTCCAGATGCTACTCATCTTCTATTGACTGCATTTCGGATGACAACTTTTTTTTCTTCCTACAATGAAAGAGATTTTTTCAAGCAAACACACACACACACACACACACACACAAATACACACACACACACACACACACGCACACACCAAACAGATACCTATGCACGCACACATGAACACTTGAAGCACATGCCCACAAAAGCTTTTTTAGTGTGGTTAAGAAATAGTAAGCTACCGACAGCAATACTATATCACTCCAATAGTGCTATACCTCAGTTCTCATTTACACTCACTTATTATTGGCATTTGATAAACCTAGCTTAGTCAAGCATATAGCCATATGTGTTAATCAGCGAGGATCCTTCTCACTTCAATAGTAATGATTTTCACGTTGTTAAACCATATTACAGTGTGAGTTGCTACTCCATGTTTTAATGATGATAATAGTATTTGTTG
Organism: Thysanoteuthis rhombus; assembly: GCA_963457665.1. Classification (NCBI taxonomy): domain Eukaryota; kingdom Metazoa; phylum Mollusca; class Cephalopoda; order Oegopsida; family Thysanoteuthidae; genus Thysanoteuthis; species Thysanoteuthis major. The sequence continues at coordinate 58,670,718 of OY735206.1, read as the reverse complement.
TTGTTGTTGTTGTTCTTCTTCTTCTTCTTCTTCTTCTTCTTCTTCGTTTCATTATTTTTGTTGTGGTGATGGTCTTGTTGTAATACTTGAAACATATTCCAAGGCATCTTTTAAATTTGCAAACTGTTGGATCGCATTTAAATAATCGATGAAGTCAATTAAATGCAAGAGCAAATTGTTTGAGGAGGGATGAAATGTCCAACACTGTTCAAATTGACTTTAAATAGAAAAAACAATTACAAAGAATTATTGGGAAAAGGAGGGGCTTAGCACATCAAATAAAACTGGTCTTTTAATCAATTATGAAAATAACCATAGGGACATGATAACAAGATTTAATGAAGTCTGAAGTAGAAGCAAATATTTTAAAAAATATCCACAATATCCTTTGTACCAACTCCAAGTTAATATTAAACGACAGAAAGAAATCATCTGGATAGGTTGGATAACTTAAGAAAAATTCATTCAAGATGTACAAAAAGTGGGAAAATCTGTATACTAGTAGACTTCTTTATGCTCTTTTATATAAAATCATGACACATGCAATCTGACGATCATAGTGGTCGCCGTCTTGATTTCAAAATGGCTGCAAAAAAATTAATTTTTCAAGTGAAAAAATTCTATTGAGCGTACCCAGACCTCCTAAATAGTGATGATGCTATGTTGTCCGAGATGAGGGAGGCGGGTGATTTAGAAATCAGGATGAGGGTGCATGTTAATTCTTCAAAGGCTCACTGCAAAACAGAAGCAAAACACCCCCCAACACTTTTTTTTTTCTAAAAAGCAATATAGTGCCGTGAAGCGATTTTCGAAGAGCTGGAGATATCTATGTTCACTAATCTCAGTTCTGTCAGGTTCAAATCTCAAAATGGTGGAACGTTGAGGGAGAACCCAATTCACTTACATTAGAACCGTAGATTAGATAAAAATTGTTTAAAAAAACGTGTGAAAATGAGCATTGTAGTACACAATTTTTATTCTTTTTCAAATAGAAACAGGACACACGCGATCTGAAAACGCTTGCAGCTGACATTTTGCAATTGGTTGACAGAACAATTGCAATATTCCAACTGCTGAAGCGCATAAAAGGTTGTTATTGTTATCTTAAATCAGCCGTCAGGAATCGTTATCATTTCCAAGTACTTTCAGGTGAGACTGGAAATTTTCGTCTAATTGAACTTGTTCTTTGACAAAAACAGGCACCCACTCGAAATGTTATTATTTCCAAGTACATTAAACACGGCAATTTTCCCCAATTTTATTGATATCTGACAAAAAGACCGAGTATGCTCATATTCCATGAGACAGAAAAAGTATGGGGAAACTCTCTGAGGACAACGTGCATGCATTAGAGAGATATCTTACATGTTTGGCATCTCTACAAAAGTATTTTTGAAAGACTTATGCTGTATAAACGAAGTATGACAAGAAACTGTTCATTGGTAACTGTGCATCATTTTACTCTCTTGCGAAAAGTTTAATCAAATTCACTGTACGATTGATTAAAATATTTACTGCTGACGATCCCTGAGTGGCCTTGCATTGACGTCTGATTTTATCAGACTCAACTACAGATATCAGTATTTTCCGTACCGAGGCGACATATTGTGTTAAAATCTACACTCGATTATACTACCTTTTTATATTTTTGGATTGCACGTATCATCATTGTTAATTGATGTTATTTCCTCTCCACTGGGGAAAATAGGAAATGTAAACTAATCTATTCTAACAAAAATAAAACAATGTTTAATTTATTTTGTTTTAATTATATAACTAAAAGAGCACAAATAATAACTAAACGACAGTGTACCAAAAAAAACAAGGAAAGTATTATATATTAGCCATTTCAAGAGTAAAATTTTCTCACCCCCAAATAAACGAAAATTACCCAGGGATCCTAATCCAAAATCAATTAAAAAATAAATTGTAATCGAAAATCAATGATAATTGATTACAGCAGGGTTTCTAAAGATCTCCTAATTTTGGACCAATGAGAGAAATACAGATATTTGGAAATATTTGGATAAATCTTTATAGATTTTTTCAAAATTTACATGCTTTCATAACCCCCCCCCCTAAAAAACAAAAACTAAAACAAACGAATGAAATATTAGAGACGGGATTACAACTTTTGCTATATATACAGTTATTATTCAAAATGTATTTAATCCTGGTTGTTTTCAAAAGCATTGCAGAGATTTAAATCCACAGTCATGTCCATCTCTGTCAGTGGGTATGCCTTAATGCAGTGAAAAATGCTCTTGTAGTGATGAAAACTTATCTTCGAATCTTTCCTCACATGGACGAATCTCTTATTATATAAATGATTGCATGATTCAACGATTGCAGTTAGTCCATATGTCAGGGGGTTCGATGGGTCAGTCAGTCGTTCAAATCGACTAAGGTCATGAAGTATTTGAAAAATTTCCATTTGAATTGTTTATGCACATTACCACTATTATTATTTGAAAATCTCCAATTAAATACTTAAAGCACACACACACACACACATACACACACATATACACACACACACACACATTCATATATATATATATATATATATATATATATATATATATATATATATATATATGAATAAGCGATTGAAAATCCTGTGTTGAAAAAGTTCCTTCCCATCTGATTCCATAGAAAACGCAATTGACGTCTCACCAACCAACCAACCTTTTCTATCGTGGCCATTCTTCTTGTGTCTGGTCTTTTCTTGTCGCTTTTACTGTCCCATGGGCACCAATCTGTTATTCTTTTGTACTTGTTATCATATGTTCTTATTAAATGTCCAGTCAATCTCCATTTTTATTGCTTAATTAATTGTATACTATCCTTAGTTGAATCTCATTTTGTTTTTTTTGTTTTTCATACGTAAGTCATAGCCGACATTTTGTATTGATTGCATGATTGTGGATGCCTTATTAAGGTTCTCTTCGATATTTCTCTATTCATACCAAATGATTTCACATTGATTGCTATGTGTCATTTTATTTTTGATTACATCGTCTTCCCCTGACTTCATCACCTGTCTTGGGTATATATATTTGTCAACCTCCTCTAAAATCTCACTCACTATTTTCATAGTCTAGGATACTTAAATGTTGAACACTATTTTTTGTTTTTGTCCTGTTCATTTCTAGCCTTACATTTTTACTTGACATGTAATTCTTCCGAGATTTTGTTTGATATTGTATTCCCCTATCTTACTCCTTTCAGCTATTTCTATTTTGTTTGCAGATTTACATATGATTATTTCAGTGCCACTTTTGAATATGCTTCAAATGACTTGTATGTAATTGTCATTGACACCATCTCCTACATTGAGTTCTACCTAGACTAATGCTCTCCTACGATCAACAAAAGCCAATCTGATTGGTTTGTAGAGCTCTATTGACTTTTTAATTAGCTGATTTATTATATGTACGCGGTGTATGGTTGAGTAATCACTCCTTGGACCTGCCTGTTAGTCTGTTTATGAGTATTTTTGTTGATGATTTATATTTGTTAGGTAATAGTGTAGTAGGGTAGTAGTTGCCGTAGTTGCAGGTATCTCCTTTTTGTGATGTGGGATCACAATTCTTAGGCTGAGATTTTGGGGATGCTTTTCTTCCTCCTATGCACCATGTGAATAGTTGTGGTAACCCTTTGTGAAAGAGATTTCTCTTCAAGATCACTCGTTATGTCACCCTGGCCAGGAGCTTTACCTAATTTCATGTTTCATTATGCCAACACTACTTAGGCTTCTACCATGTCTTGGATATCACGAGAATAGATCGATGTATCAGTTTGCAGTGTTTTTTATGCACACAAATATTCATCGTATTCTTCGGTTACTATTGCCATCTTGTCCCTAAATTTGATAATTTTATAATTTCTATCCATTAGTGGAAAAATTTATAAGTGTAACGGCCTTAAATGTACCAAACTGCCCAGACTAAACCTGATATTAAAATGAACAGGCTATTTTATACCCCAGGTATATTTTGGGCTTGTCAAGTTTATAACTTAAGGCATAAAACAGACTCACCTATCTAATGCGCAACTTGAGCAGATTATACCCCCTAGTGTTTTTCATAATGAGTCTGTATTTCAATGTTTTGTCATATCCTTACTACCCAGTAAACAAAATACTTGAGAATAAGGTATAAAATTCCTATTTAATTTCACACACTGATAACACAATCTTATAAACGACGGTGCTCAATCACTTTATTGCAAATCAATCGTATGCAAAAATATACTACTCAACCAAAGCAGTTTGTTAATTGCTAGTTTCGATACAGCTGCACTAGTTACCGCCATTACTTTATGTATATGATATATAAATTGATTAACGCGGTTGAAATGAAAAAAACTGATTTCTTATTTCATTCCTTTTATAGTCAACTAAATCACTGAACACCTCAAACCTGGGTTGCTAATTCACATAAGTTTTTTTTAAATACCAAATTTGTGGGTTCAGTGTTGACAATATCCATTTTTTTTTAATCCATTGAAATTGGGTCAAAGAAAAATCCAATTTGAGAGTGTCTTCCAGAATTGAAAAAATTGAGAAATCATATCTAAATAGGCAAACCTGCTCCGGACCAATCAAGGCACGTTAACCACATGTTAAGTGGAAGATGTGGCATTCGTATCGGGGAAAGGTGATTTGAAAACTTTGAATGTAAAGCAAGGATGAAAAATCAGAAAAAAAATACGGAATGCCAACGATGCTGCATCTGCATTATGATCATCGCCAAATTTTCTGTACGGATTACAGGGTGTCTTGATCTTCCGGTATCTGATTCTTGATACAAATAAATCTGCATATTCAATGTCTCAAAATGCTCATTTTTCATGTTACAAAAAATAAATGTAGAAATGAAAATTAAAAAAAAATGATTCTTTCACTATTTCAAAGTGAAAAAAGACAAGAAAAACAGTGGAATTTCCCAAAAATGATTTTGAGACGACTATGGAAGAACATCATGAGAACTAAATGGTTCATGAACTACTAATAATAAACACTGATTACAACATCGATGTGCTGTGGCACATGATCCGTCAAGCTCTACATATTGGTCATTGCATTGATCGACGATACCCTATTACGTCTCACCCCAAACTAGTTGTTGTCATGGCTCTGGAATTGGTTGCCGATACTCTATCCTCTTATATTACAGAGATAGTCACATAATAATTAACGTTATGGTTCTCGTAGTCCTGGAGTTACGAGTTTCTTTCAAGCATTGATAGAAAGTGGGCTGAATATTTTGATCTGCTTATTTTTTTGCCACCGATACGTGGACTGTTTTTGATGTCGTCTATGGACCTCTCCAAGACTCTTGTTCCATTGGCAACCATCATAGTTCTTTTTCTGGATAGGCTGTGCACGGGCGATAATGCGCATATCAGAGGTCTTTACGAATGGCTTTGAGTGAATGAAGAACATCGTCACCGGCCGATTCCGAAAAGAGGTACCCCATTATTTCCATCACTAGACTTAAGGTCGATGGGTTTCATTTTGAAGGACATGCATGGATCTAGGGTAAACAATTTAATACTTATCAATTAAGAAAGATGGCCGCTTGACGTACCATATGACACCCAGTGTCATCAGGATATTTGAGCTGATGAGCTAAATCAAGTGTCTGCTAAATCTGAAAACCGTTGTATTAGGGTCCCTAAACTGGATTTGTGGAAGTATACTTGAATCTTTGATATATTCTCTGCAGTAAAATCTCAACTTTTCCCAAAAGATGACTTACATATATCCCATACACAAAGTCATACAGACGTATATAAACATGTTACTTACACAAATACAATCACACTCATGCTATATACTCACGATCACATCTAAATATGTTATATATGCACACCGATAGATATGGATGCATCTAACATAAACGTACAAACAGGCTTTATACCCCGAGATATGATCTACCCTTGATGATATACTAGCCAGTTTCATACCCTGGGATTTAACTGGGATAGTTTAGGATATACCCAAAATATAAAAGTTACTAGATCACTTTAATCCTGGGTCTATTTTTGTGGGGAGGTTATCTGATCTGCCACACTGGTATGATCTACTTCTCTTTTTTTCTCAATCTTTTCTCTTTTTATAGCCTTTGAAATATTTTTTCACGATTAGCTTGCTGTTATCTTTTTTGTTTTTTACTCATTTGTTGAATTCAGCTCTTTTGGTTTCATCCTCTTTGGTTTTTTGACCATATTTTTCTTCTTTTTGATAAGTTCAATATTTTTTTGAGTTTTTCCTCGTCTTATCATGGACGTTTGTATTGGACAATCATTTCTGCAGCTCTTTGAGTCATACTTGTCAGGCTATTTTCCTTTGTGTTACCGTGGCAATGCCACAAGACCAGAAATCTGTTCTCTATTGTTACTCGGAAATTGACGTTATTCTCTATCTTTATCTTATTAAAGCATTATCCTCCGCAAGAATCGTTTTGTTCCTAGGTTTTTAAGTTAACTTCAATCCAGCACGCTACCATTTCACAGCTGTTACTAATATCTATTTGTTTTATTAAGATACTGTCTTTAATGTTATTGATTTGTAAACCATTATGAATTATTCTTGTTTTTTTTTTTTGTTACACGATTTGAGTTTTTCCAAGTTTACTTACAACGTCCTTGCTAATGGCCGTGGATGAGCTAAAAGGGCCAGCACCACTCTTAATCCAAGATGACAGTACGTTGCATATATATATATATATATAATAAAGAGGATACTTTTGAGTCATGAAAAAAGATTTTGAGGTCAGGGCTAACATCAAATAACCAACATGAACTGGGTGGATCAAATTCTGGGATAATTAGGGCTTATGAACCGGTTTACGGGATGCTACTAAACATGGAACAACAAGTGTTGGAAAGACCCAGAATGAAGCCAAAAAAACGGGAAACCATCAAACTCGATGAATGAAATAACTGTGACCGAAGTCTGAAAACCAATGAGAGGAAACAGTCGCTTCACCATTGATGCAATAGCAACCAGAGTTCACTTAGTTCGACATCCTTTATCTTTAAACAAACATCTAAGCTGCGGCAAACTTCCGACTCAGTCTTTCAAGCACGATCGGATAAGATAAAGACAATTTTATGGAATGAACAGTAATATTGATATTTTTGGATTTATAATGGTTTCCATGATTTTGTGGTAATGGTCTTCACTTCAATTTGGCAACCAAAGAGAGTCACGTTTTGGGATGCATTCAATCATGGTTCATGGAACGAGATCGAAAAATGATATGACGCAGGAGTAAACCAGTCAAACATTTAGCAGAGAAATGATGGGATATTACGGTTCTGAATCTTTTCAGAAAATTAACTTGAGCAAAAAGGTGTTGATTCTAAAAAGTACCCACCCCTCGTCTCTCTCTCTCTCTCTCTCACATACATACATGCACAACCACACACAAACACACTCTCTCACACTCACACACACAAATATATACGCACATTTGCATGCATACACATACATATATAACACCTTAGAATTGTTTATATATTTTTTCGATTGCAGTCTGTACATCTATACTCAAATATCTATATGTATGTTGGGCCCCTTGTCTTTTTAAAAATATTCATACACATCCACTCAGAGGCAAGAAGATAGACAAACCCATAGAAACACACTCACACACGTAATAAATCAGTTGCCAGTTATGCATTAGTCAGCTTAATTTTCAATCTGAAGTTTTCACTGAATGATGTCCAATCAATGTGCTTAGTTAATTGATGATTAATTATGTTCATCGACAAGGAAAGAGATTATGTAAAGAATAAATTGTTGATGCGTAAAAAAAAATTATTTTCCCCATAATGAGGCTCCGGATTAATATGTGAACCAAAAAGCAAAGGCTATTTATGTTTATATAATGAATAAAATTTATAACTTCTCGTCTTTGTGTCTGTGAAGATGATTTGAGTCAAAATGTATGAAAACTCAAGTATGCTCTGGTGGACTTCAGGAGAATAGACTCATTTATTTATCTAGAAATAGCGACTGGGTTGGAATAGTCTGCTGTTACCTAAATTCTGCAGTTGATAAATTTTGATAATGATTCAGCATTTATCCACAATTAAATTGAAATACAGCTACACCTTCTTTTAATAGAGAATATTTTTTGTATAAAAACTGTATGAATAATTCCCAAAATTGAATATATGAATTAATACTTACTCAGAAAAATGCTCCAAAATATATTGGTAGAAACTCAAGAACAAACGTTTGTACCTGAAGGGATGGTGCCGATATCTTCGTTTTACACAGCGATATACTTATAACTGAAAACTCATGGATATAAACACAAAGACTCGTACAGACGTACATCTTGCGATTTATAACCGTCCGAAAAATGTTTTATATCATCTACATAGAACACTGCAAACAAAACCATCAGAATAAAGAAAAGGAAAAAGCCATTCCCTTTCTATATTATAAATGTCCCTGTCATTATCATTTGACAGGGGAAATAATGGAAACCTTCACGCGAAACTCTCTGTCTTCTTTATCGTTCACCAACAATGACAAATTCTCATATTTCTTCTGCTTGGAAAATTCTGATCACGCATTTCATTCTCACCAGAGAAAAAGCCAGACCGTCTTATACAAAACAAGCAAGTGAAGGTTGTCTGAATATTTGAGACAAGTTATGGACGTGATTTCACAGATTACTTGAGAAAGGACCCTCAGCCCCATTGGTTTATCAGAACATTCCGACCGATAAGTGCTTCTTCTAAAAGATTAAAGTATTTTGATGCACATCCTGAAGGATTGAAAATTTGAAGAAAGCTGTTGAATGGATCAACCGAGAAGATGAGCTAGCAGAAACTGAATCGATAGGTACGAATAGCGCCAATAATGACTCTTCTATAAGTTATTAATGAATACAGGTGTACTGAATACAGACACTGCATATATATATATATACATATATATATATACAATTATAAACAATAATAGATATACGACTAGTGCATATATTCGGAATAGCGCTCAATACCATTAGTAAAGCGGTTGAAACATGGGTAAAAAAATTAACGTTGTATAACGGATTTTATATTCTGTTTCACTTATAAAAGATTGAAAACAATTTATCAGTATGTACAATTCGTAATGAATCATTGAAAATGATTCTTCACTCATACTATACATATATATATGTATACGCTCATACATACGCACATACATATGCACACACACACACACACATATATATATATATGTGTGTGTGTGTGTGTGTGTGTGTTACATTGGGGGTAAAAATATGTTTTTCCATTATCATCTTTAAAGCAGTATATCGCTTCTTTAAAAAGATGCTATTAATGAGAATAATGACTTTCAGAATTTACACATTTTTTCCTCTTAGAAACGACCCCATTTATTCCGTAAGCACAAAAATGCTTTGGTCCATGAACTAGCAAATTCTCCACGGCTATTTTGAGCTGTTGCATCGTCGTTGAAGAACTCTCCTTACACTGAGAGTCGAAGTTCTTTGGAAAAAAATTGAAGTCAGTCGAAGAAACGTCTGATAAGAGAGCAGGATGATGGAGAGTTTCGTAACCTAGTCCGTTCAATTCCTTCAAGGTCATCAGTGCTATACTCAGGCATTTATCTTTTTCATTCAGGGTTATTTGAGCGACATTCTGGGCTTTTTTGCTTTTCCAATTCGGTACAAACCTCCACCGACCGTCGAATAGTAACGTTCGGTTCATCAGCAACTACTCGAATTGTTTTGAGTGGGCCCTACACAAAAATGTCCCTCGATTGGATGTCGTCATTCACTGAAAGATGCTCATGTTCTCAAGGCTCTCACATTTGTTCCAAAACTTGGACTTTTAACTCTATATGTGTTGTCAGTCCTCTGGCCAAAAACATAGTTGATATTGCTTTCCGCCCGTTTTTGGATTCATACACCGAAATCCCTCATTTGATATTTTTCTATCTTTTATTTTGACGATGTTGAATAGACCAGAATGAATAATAAAAATGTTCAGCTTAAATGAATTAAGCAAAAAAATTTCACTTAAAAGTGGTGTATACAATGGAAATCTTTTATTCCAAAATAAGCATTAAGGTATAAGATTATAGGAGAAAAAATAAACCCTGCAATCAACGTTGTACAAACTTGATGATATATATGTCTCTGTATATGTATAAGTGTGCCTTCTTGCAAGCATGTAAATATCATTGAATGCGATGATTTATTGATTTTGTATGAGTAGAATACGCCAAAAGTAGAACTGTCACGCTTTATCGATTGAATATATTTTGAGGGCATCGAGAACCTTGGAAAAAACCTGGATATTTTTAATATTTAAAAACGACTTAGACTATCCATCTCAATTCTCCGTGACGAATTCCCTATAGTCAGTAAGCAGTGCTAACGAGAACCATGGCAATTGATAAATGATATTTTTCTGCGAATTCCAATATTCTCAGAATGACATTGATCATCTTTTTTTTTTTTGCATCGGAGGAAATTTTCCAGAAGAGCAACCGAGTGTAAACTGGCTTTTTCCCTCCCTTCTTCTTGTTGATTAATTATCTCAAATACTCACGTTAAGATTGTCAAATAGAGAAATAGCTATGTAAGTCAGAAGAATGAAGAGTTTGGAGCCTCTCCCTAACCTACATAAACGCAAGGATACATTGGCAACTTCAATCTCATTAATAAATTTTGTCATGGCGTCAGATAAAGCCAGACAGAAAAAAAATAACGACGAATACCGATTCCATTCTGTCTTAAAGATAAATTTTGTTTCTTTCAATTTCGAAAAAAAAAAAAAAATTGGGTGAGCTCAATCGATAGCAGTTTTTCATTTATCGCCCACAAACCATTCCAGGTGCTCCAAGAGGGTGACAGTTTCATGTTTCAAAAATCGTCCAGCTGCATAATAGATTTCCATTTCAATCAAAGATATTCTGTAACAGAGAGTCATTTTTATCAATTTTAGAAGAGACTATCAGCTGATGGTAAGTATAAAGCAGGAATGTATCTATTTTTCAGGTATTTTATATATTGGTCCTGAGTTTGTTTGCCTATTCTGTAAATATAGGGGACTTTGTTTCTTTAACACTGCTTTCACATTTGTGAAAGATCGTAAAAACCACTTGTAAGATCGTTAGGACTTTTCTTCCTATCTATCTACTTGTTCAAATCTCTGCATTAGTCCTTTTATATCTTTCCTTCTCATTCTCTTCTCTGTATTTCTTTTTCCTCTCTTTCTTTCTCTATTTTTTCCTCTCTACGTTTGCGTTCATGGGTGTGTCTTGAAAATATCAACCGACAGATGTACGGTGATGAATAAATTATTCTGTTCAAGACAGGAAAACTATTTTAATTATTTCATGTGAAATGGAATCTTACGTTCACCCATCACATTATGTTGCCATGGAAAATAGCATAAAGCCAGTTGTCTTATATGAGGTACTGAGCTGTTCAATATCTTATAAATGTATTATTGGTATTTCATGAATTACGAATAAAACTGAGGTGTGAGGGGGATATTTCTGTCAAGTGAGATTCTATTTCATTTGCTAAAAAGGTAATGCTATCTAAATATGCAGACTGTTCTGGAAGTGTGTGCCACAAACCCTTTGATTAGTTGATTTAATACTAAGATAAGACCTTATTACTGATGACAGGAAATTGCTTTCAAAAACATGAAAATAAGCCCCATTGAAAATTATAATCCTCGACATTGTTCAGACAGTACAGACCGACTGACGAGTTTCTCAGTAATGTTTTATGACGGGGCAATGAGTAGGAAGAAAAGAAGTCAATCACATCGTCTCAACTCCATTGTACACACGCATATAAAACTAATGGAAATTTATGTAAAAGATATATATATATTCAGATACTTCTGTTAGAGTGAATATATATATATATATATATATATATATATATATATATACACACACACACACATATCTATCTATCTATCTATCGATCTATCTATCTATTTATACATATATATATATATATACATGTGTGTGTGTGTGTATACATATGTGTGTGGGGCACGAGAATGCGTATATGAGTGCGTCGTTTGAATACTAATTGCACATAGAGAGCGTATATAATTGCAGAAATGACCATAAAGTTAGACTGTGAGATTACAATGAGTATGATCTGCATGTGTGTAGTGCTCTAAGCTTGTGATCATGTGCCTCCTACTTCATCTGAAGTAGCCTTAATTCTTTTAAAAAACCTCATTCGAAATACAATAATGTAATCAGGGTTGTGTTCCCGATTTTGCATTCATTGAAGTATTGTGTACGGGAAATGCAATTATTATTGTCCTCATGTGACCTGAGGTTAGCATCAAGCAAACATGACTCATTCAAATTCAGGGTTGTTGCTGATCTCAGGTGAACTAGCATGCTATTTCAAGATCCCCTGTCCACTACTGCCTTTTCCTGATTCCTCAGCCTAACGGCTAGTGTTGACGAGAGCGTGTCGACGATCATAAGTAAAATCAAGTTCTTTAAACTCAATCAGTCTGCCGGTTGAATATAGTTTACTTCTATGAAAGTGCAGCTTATAACGGCGAAAGACTATGTCACGGCAGGGAAAGACAGCTGACTGGATGGAAAGACCAAATCAGGCGAGTAAAAAAGTTATACCCCCGAATTGGTATGAGAAGTACTGAGGAAGATACCCCCACGCCTTGAAGTTGGCTCATCAGCTGACATCCTGGTAGACGATTCCAGGAACGACTCTAGACCCTAAAATGGACACGAGGACAAATCGTATTACTGGATTAACACCTAACGATAACTGTTGCTAACGAGCTACAGCTTTGTAGCTTTTGCTGATCCAAGGTAACGAGAAGGGTTTAAAAATACATCAAGGCCAGATGAAATACCTTTGGGGGATAGAGCAGAGATATCTCAATGACCAATATTGCTTGAGGGAAAGGTCGAGTCAGTGGTAAGACACAACCTAAGATCTGCTCAGCATCAGCACCCCAGTAACTGAGGAAATCAATGAGAGCACAACATCTGATAAGCTAGTACGTAACCAATTACAGTTTGCTAGGGAAAAAGGAAAATCCAAGATCACAGATCACATGTGAAAAGTCCAGCAGCAAGAAAGTGTAAGAAGTCAATGCAGACGAGCAGAAGCCTGGAAAGTCTTCGTTGAATAGCGGAGGTGAAGCTTGAGGGAACTTTACTGATGAGAGTAATGGCAATGATGGTGGTGACAGTTATTGAGATGGTGTTGATGGTGACGATCATCATCACCACTATCAACATTATCATCATCGCCTCCATCACTATCATCACCAAAGACATTACTATAATCACTATCACCACTGCCATCAACATGACTATCATTAAAAACCCACTACCTTCATACACATCACCAATACTATTACCACAACCATCACCACCACCACCATTATCACCACGACCGATATGATAATCATCATCAGCCCTATGAAGGCCATTCCATTGAAACAAGCAACTGAACAAACATATATAATTCATCCTGTATCGTGAGATCGAAAAAAAGCTTTTGAGCTATTCTGAAGATCCTAAATCGAATTGTGCGTCATAAAAAGTGAGTGTGTTAACACCAATATCATTAATATAAGTCTAATTTACGCAACTCCATAGCAGTTACATATTTCACACAAGTCATCCCGGTTATATTGAATTTTCAATAACTTGCATGTGTTCTCAGAGTAACAATTTTCCAAAATATGTACGGTATATAAATTCAACTATCTATGTCATCAATACCATATTATATCTATTGCTGATGGGAAAATTAATCAGGAACAGATATTGCTGTTAGCGACGTATCAAAAATAGATAATTGCTCAAGATCCATTATTTTTTATGCCTTTGGTTTCAAGTGCACCAAATCTTATACTTTTATTACAAAATGCAAAATTAGTTTGAAATTTTCATTTAAGTGACGTTACTACTAGATAAATTGACGACAGTTAGATCTTAGCTAACAGCGTAGATGGAATCAAATCCCTAAACACTATTTTGAGCAAGACCTTAATTCGATTCACAGCAATAAAAACATCATCCTCTTTCGCGCCGTCCTTGTTTGGTTTAATAGCCGAATCAGCATCTCCTTTCTACAAAAATTAATAAACGCAAATTCAATTTTTACTATGTTGATTATAATAGCAAATGTCGGCACAGGTTTGAGATAATTGTAATTGAAGACTCGATGAATAGAGTTTATCTTATCTCCTTTTGTCATACATTATTTTGTGAAGAACTAAGTAATACTAAACAAACCATCATAAACAATGGCCCCTTCAATTATGTTGATGAATAGATATTTTACAATTTGAAAACAATACTCTTAATAATACTGACAGCAAAAATTTAAAAAATAAGATAAAGTTATTGTGTTGTAACCAAAACATAATGTACAAGTCCACATCTCCTATCAGATATGAATGTATGTATGAAATTCGAATTTGATCAATTTGATCATTTATTTACATACTATTTTCAAACATGGTTTATACAACTAAGCCATGTGCAAAAAGTGAACAAAAAATACATTATATCATACTCATACAATATAAATGCTAAAACTGTATGGAAGCCTTCTATTCGGCTAATAAATATACAGAAAACGTGTTTTCCGACATTTTTGACCCCTATAACTCAGGTTTGGTTCATAAGATTTCTTTAATCTTAGCTTTAATTGTTGCAAGTTTTCCTCGGATGTAACTTCGTTATGTCTGTCTGCAACCGGTTTTCGTAGACGTATCTCGATTACACCTTCTCTCCAGCCTCTTGATCTTACCAATTCAATCATCATGTATTCTATGGTATCCATTCATATGAAAATGTATTGAATTCTTCAATTTACAGGGATAGAGTGATGTACCGTGTTTTCCATTCCGTCTTTGTGAGAAGGTATGAATACATAACGAATTATTTTCAAGTGAAAATCACATAACATGCAAGTCACAAAAATAGTTATAATTCTTCACAGTGCATAAACAAACAAAAAAAACTTGTGTATAGGATTTCCCTCGTAGTAATAAAATTATATATTTCCATGCACTGATCAATGCCATCATTCTTTAATGCAAGGACAGCTTTGTTAACACTATCTGCAAATGTTTGAGTAAGAGGGTCTAACATAGACTCTTCGAAGATGTGGCGTCTTCAAATCCGAACAGACAGACACACTAAAAAGAAATAATCGATAGAATAAGTCAGTCTGTGGGCCAGGCACCTAGTCAGTAGGTCTGTAGTTCTCCATCTACTGCATGATAGTTTCTTGCGACTGACTCTCAAGGATGCTGCGTCGATTCTTCCAAATACAGAAATATGAATCCAGAGCCTTGAACGATTTCTGTAATTGTATTATGTCCGTCCAACTTTCGGTGGTTTTATCACAAGAACTTGTTTGATCTCAATATTTTTAGCAGTAGATGAAAGAGAAAGTAGATTATGAGTTCGTATATCAGTAGGCTGATACAAAGGTTTCTTTAAATGACTACTGAAATGTTTTCGTCCAATTCATTCCATTTCTGCAGTTGATGTGCCAAAAGAATCAAATATATTTCCTAGTGCATTGTCATGAAATAAAGTTTGAGAACCTCTGTAGTGGGCTAATAACTCAATTGGTCTCTTTTGTTTCAATATATCTTTGCTACTCACGAGGTCAAATCTAACATTGATTGTGTTCGTGCATTAAGTTTTTTTTTTCTGTATTTGTATTCAAATAATACTTTCAACTGACTCATTTTACTTTTTCACAAAAAAAGCAAAAAATAAAACATATATACACATATATATATATGTGTGTGTGTGTGTATGTGTGTGTGTGAGTGTGTTTGCGTGTGGGAAGGCTGTTCTACAGCTTTTTGTATCGAATAAGATCAAAACCAAACAAATATGAAATCAAATGAACACAATGTATAACCAATCAACTATTTATTTTACTATATTGATTGGAGCACACTAGTTCTTTTAGTTTTGACTATCACTTCTGCTATTTTATCAGCGGTCAGTACGGCAGTCTGAGGAGACATCAATTTCTTTGCAAATTTCTCATATAACCAATATATCTAATAGCGGTGAAATGGAATAAACATCTGGCGAAACATTTTCCATTTTTTGCACCTATTTTTCAAAATTATGAATGTTAGTTTTTGAAATTTCGTTTTTGCTTCCAGGTTCACGAAGCATTTTTGAAATATTTTTTAAAACCTGCTTCGTTGAAATATTTGATTCATAAAACTATTTCTTCGGATAAAATGCAATATTCATGGAGAAAAAATGCTCCATTCACTTAATGCAACTTTTCCATCTCCATAAGATGTTGTATGTGTCTTGTAACTAATTTCATTTAAATTGTGTTATCAAATTGAGGCTATTTTTTGCGATTTAATCATTAGCCGATTAGATGAAAAACTGTATATTTATTTTTGGAATATTCATTAATATTCATTTCTTATGACTTCAAAATTTCCCTGTACTTAGTCATATTTCTAAATTTTCTCAGGGGTTTATAGCAGCCCAAACCCCTCGCAAAGATCCTACCTCAAATCAATGGTTTCCAAGCTTTTCATTAACCAAAGATAATTAAATGAATTAGGTTCCCAGGATTTTGAAAGGTTTTCCCACTCCACAAGCTGAAGGACATTCAGCGATAACGTTGTGGATCTTCTTCAAGGGGGTCAGTTGACCAAAATTTGAGGTTCACCGGCCCACATTATTTTAGGTGTATGTCGAGGCTGTCTTTGGATACAAACCCCACTTTATATACCCTTTGTTTAATACACAACATGCATATTTCTTTCAATTGTATTTGAGCAGTTGAAGGGATTGAAACTTATGTTGCTATTTGAAGTATCATACAACATTCAAGTCGAACAATTCGTCGGCTCTACGTCTAAAACAAACATCTCATGAATTCACAACCAACTTGACTTCGATTCCTATATCTATCTCAAGTAGAGATGAAGTTAAAACTCTCCTTTACTATATTTTTGACTAAAAAGCAACCTATTCACCGATATGATACATTCACGTGGAAAAAGATAATAAGGAAAAATGACAGAATAATGGGTGTCAATTTCCCTAGTATAACGCATAAACTTAGGTAAATATACATACCTGCACACACTTGTATATATATATATATATATATATATATATATATATATATATATATATATATATATATATATATATTTATATATATGTGTGTGTGTGTGTATGTGTGTGTATGAAAATGACTATTTGAAAATAGACAGAAAAACTCGAGTGATAGGTGTTACATCTAAAATAATGATTTTTCCTTTTCACAATCAATCATGTAAACAGCAATTTTTTCTTTGTGGACCACTGCGATTTCATTTTCATTTACATTCTGTTGGATCACCTTACATTCACAACACACCAACACCCATTCATACACACACACACGCGCACACACACATATATATATATATACATACATACATATATATATATATATATATATATATATATATATATATATATATATATACCTATTCCGCACTTCGATTGGAATAATGAAATCCATTTTTTGATTATTCATTACTTTCTGTCTTCTGCTGTCAATCTCTTAGCGTTTGAGGTAAATTGTGTTTTCATCTATTTACAATTGAAATATCAAGTTTCTGGACATTCAATAGATTTAAAAAGAGTTTTTAGATGATTTAATGAATATATTTGCTAGATGTATTATCATCTTATCATCCATTATAATCTCCACTCTCGCATGGGACCTGTTTCAAATTGTAATACAAAATTTCTTACATTATTTTTGTCTTTATCTTTCTTCAAATTATTTCTTCTGTTATCCTTTCGTTCGTTCATCTTCTAGGTCCTTACGTTCTGTTATCTTGCCATCTTTCACTTCCATCTCTTTTTTTCCCTGTTTCTTTTCGTCAGTATTCGATTTTTTTCCACACGTAAACAAAGGTTATTGCATAATTATCATACTCCTTGTATGGGCTGTTTTGTAACTCTGTGGGCGCTTTCTATTAGATGCATGAGGTAATTATTAATGAATCCTTAATATAAGTGCCTAAAAATATGTTGCCATTTTTTCTTTGGCCAAGAGTGTATTCTGCAGATCAGATATTCAGTGACCTGGAATGTGGTAAAAAAATACAACTAAAACACACAATTTGTCACTTGGACGGATGCTTTTATAAAAATAAAACAAAACTACTTTACCCCCAGGTTCTTAATGTTTTGCGGTATCATATTTGCTCAATCATATACTAGAAGTCTATCAGAGTCCAGTGACCTCTGGAATGGTATTACTTTCAATGGCTTTCAGAATTCAGCATAATGTCCATTATTTGTTCATCGTTCACACTACATGTTTCCCCAATGGTTCTTTGTAGTATCAAATGAATTTGATGACATCAAAGGTCTACAACAGTCTAAGCACTGGAAATATATATTTTCCAAGATGGCATCCAAGTTGATTGCAAAATTATCTGGCTGCCTTCATGAAAAAACACCTTACCCCCGTTAAGAAAAGTTTCTCGATAATATTTGGTAGTATCAGGTATGTTCAAGGACATACTAAAAGTCTACGACGGTCTGATCACTTAATAGCTATAATTTTCAAGATGGCTTACAAAAACCTTATTACAGACCTACCTCATGATTTATGTTTTCATTCAGTTGTATACAGTGTGTAAGAAATTCCAGGGATCCACTCCAAGTGCATTCCATCAGAAAAGTTGTCGATATCTTCATGTTTGACGAATTGTTCCTTCATTTACACTCTTCCACAAAAATTCATTTGAATTCATTGAGAAGTTTTGGAGATATTACGTGGAGAGACATAGCTGAATGAAAATATCTAAAAGATCTCTCAAACGAAATAAATTCCTTGATCCACTCCAAAATTAATTTAATTACCTCTTTAACCACGTTACTTACTCTTACACAGAACCCAATCAAAATGTATGGAGAACTTTTGGAGATATCATATGGACAGACCTGAGCAAATACAGAAATGCTTGAAAAGAAAAACGGAAATTTTTTTCTCAATGTGCACACGTCGTAAGAATGTGCGTATCTTTGTGAGAACTATGAAAACTAAAACAATGTAGTTGATCTGCTGTTAAGAGAGCGAAATAAAGATATCGTATGACTCGTGATACCGATTCAGATATATAGAGAAATCTGAAAGCTGTTTTTAACATCGAATGAGCGAGTGTTTGGAAAAGTAATGCAAGAAAGATCTAACAGGAGTGAATACATAAATCATATTGTTCATATCTGCAAACTGAATTCAACAGCATCAGCTTTTTAACGTCCAACAAGATTCGCCAAACCTAGTCTAATTCGTCACGCCATCATACTTTTTTTTTACCGGTTACAGTTTTGCATATGACGTCTGGGGATCCAGATTGTGAGTCATGATGTCAGGTGGTTGTCTTATATTCTTGGCCAGTCCACTGGGAGTTGTTTTTTTTTTAATGTATCCTATGATATACATGACTCTTGTTTTTTTCTATAATATACTGCGCAGTCCTCTGATCTCTGTATGTAATATTTTGCATGATTGTTACCTCAGAATTTATTTGGGTGCAATAAAGGTAAGAAGCGCTAATAATTGATCAATAAATTTGTTTTTCATTTGCTTAAAATATTTTTAACTGATTTGAGCTTCAAGTTATTTTGAATCACTTTTTAGTGATCATGGTATGTTCTAGAGATGTAATATACTTCTGTCGTCTACGGATCTGATCCACAAAATAGATATCATACTCCTCCTCCACTTACTACTACTACTACTACTTCTACTACTACTACAACTACTACTACTACTACTACTACTAATAATAATAATTGTGATAATAATAATGATAGACCAAAAGGAGAACAAAGAAACTCAAAGACGAGCAACTTGCAGATGGGACTATAATTGTTGCAAGAGGGGAAATCTCAAGGTAGGGACCGACTCGTTGTAAACAGTGGTCTAGAGAACATCACCATGGGAACAAATCATTCTACGCAACTATGGAAGAATAAAATAAAAAATAAGAACAAAGAAAAAAATGAACACCGTTTTTATTTTTTCCTGGATAAGTGCTATTGTCTGATTGATTAGCTCTAAGAAATATGGAGAATGGCTATTTTTTCCCTTCAAACTTTCTTTCTGTGATCGTGACATGTTTTATACCCACAAATAATCATCCGTTTGGTATTGACCTTGCTGCCCAGAAGAGAAAATAGTAGGAGAACGGTAGGACCGTCTTGCCAACCCATCTGGAGAGCCATCATTATGAAGTTTAGTAAAGTATCGACACTGCTCTATCGCAAGAAAAGAATTGCCAAGAATCTACCTCAATCCCAGATTAAGTATGAATTATAGGCCTTGTATATCTCAGCTATGATACTGTATTGCTTGAAAGGAAGGTCAGAATAGCCGAAGAAGATCCTGAAGTGCAAGGGATTCTGCAAGTGGCTCGCTAGGAAAGAGAAAGCAGCTTGTTAGAATGAAGTCCGACAAAATATTGCACAAGCTGTCCCCCAGGGTCAATATCCTTGACATTAATTAATGAAAAACATGTCAGGGGCAAAACATTGGACTGTGAACGCCTTTATCAAGGAACAGATATTGAAAACACGACGAGAAATTATATTCAGGGTTCAGTTTGCGAAAGCGAATAATAATGCAATCGAAAAACTTCTAATCTTTTGTGATCATTTTGATTTATCACTACTGCGAGTTCATGTTGATTTAGATTTACATGTTGTTCCGTGTAAAGATTTCTTTCTTTCGAAATGTGAATGAAAATATGAATATCCACCAGTTGTACGATTGAAAATAGGTTAATTTCAAAATACTAGTATATTGATCACAAAAGGAAAGTTTGATAAGAATTATAGACATTTTGTATACCTTCTTCCCATTACCAATTAGGAAGTAACAATTGCTACCAAACAACTAATACAACGACTAAGATAGCTAAACCCAAAGAGAACAGCAACTACTGACTGCAGAACTAGTGACGAGAAAATCAGCAGGATTTTTTTCAATCAGGAAGAGTCCAAGAATAGACATCATTGGGTACGAAGGTACCGTGCAAACGACAGAGATTTGTACATACGAATCAAAGTCAAGGGTACATACTGAAAGTTACTTCGGAAAATGTCAAACAGGAAATGAAAATCATCTTGAGTTCCAAGATTCAAACGGAAGACAAACTCCAGGCTGAGAGATCAGATCTGATTGTAAAGAGAAAAATGTGTCAAATAGTGGATTTATCTATTGTTGTGGACCATAGAGTAAAATCAAAAGCAAACAACAAGCTGGACGAGTATGTGGACCTTGTCAGTGACCAGAAGAAATTGTGGAACGTGAAGCTGAAAGTTGTGATAATTGTTGTTAGAGTGCTAGCAATGATCCCGAAAAGCCTAGCAGAACTGAAAAAAATCTGCAGACAAATTGAAAAACAATTGCATACGACGGTACTACCTAAAATAGCTGGAATAAGTGAGATGAATGATGGAGTGATAGAGTATTTACGAATATTTCTTTGACTCCAAAATATGTTCTCCAAACCAGACCATGACGTTTTTAGTTGATATTTATCCATGTATCCATCCGTCAACATTATTATAGATTTGGATGAGTGTTAATTGTAATACATATCTCCCGTAGCATTGCGTCTTATCTAAAAATTATTTCAGGGAGATAATTCAGACAAGAGAATCCCAACCGTCATATGCTAGTTTAACGCACAATACATGATGTCTGAGAACACGTCAGCTGCAATAGATACCAAGCCAGTTAAAATATCAAAGTCAGTTAGAAAAAAAAACCCCAACCTTTTATGACTGGGATGAGAAAGCAATTTAAGTGGCATACGAGATGCAGTCCTACGGAATGTTCTGTATGAATAGTTTAAGCTACTTGTGCACATATCAGTACAAACGCTTATGTATCTTGATCTGACGTCATATATATGTATATGAATTGGCCCCTTTTGCATTGGTCTTTGGAGTATTTATGTTTTTCCACAACTACTAATACTACTACTACTACTACTACTAATAATAATGATAATAATAATAATAATAATAATAAATCAGATTGAAACAGAACCAAGAAAACCCAAAACGAGCAACTGCTCAGTAGAATATCAAAAAATTACTACAGGAACATTATGGACGTTTTATGAATTGGACATTTTTGCATTTTGACGTTCTGATTGTAACTGCATTTGCATCACAGCTTTCTAGATTTGAACAGATAAAAATACGTAATAATTATAAACAAAACATTGTACTTATATGAGCAGAAAAAATGTAATAATTCATTTTTTTTTCCTATAACATTTTCCACTTCGCTGTAAAAAATGTACTTCCGTTTGATCTTTGGGCTCAATTCTGTCAGTGGTTTAAGAAGGAATGGTTACAAATATGTCGCACTACATTTGACAGAATATTTATGTAAAAAAAGAAAGAATTAATCAATGACATTTTCACTGGAATATTATTCGATTTTATTAAACGATTCTCAACGAACAACTCTGATTTTTCAGGTAACTACCTTCATACATGTTTGTTTCGATACTATGTCGAACATGTTTTACGTCCGTTAGTTTAACAGAGTATACACCATTCCAATAGATAAAAACATCACTCAAAACTAACGGAACGAATATTTTTTTCAGTTTGACTCTTATTCATTGTTCTTCTCACGAATGTGACAAAGATTGCAAAATAGTTATTTTTATAAAAGTTATGCAGCTTTTTCCGTCAAATTTGACTTTTTTTGTCAAACGTGCTCGAAGGTATTTTTTTTTTACTTATATGATACATTTCTGTTCTCTAGCCTACTTGAACTTTCTCACCTTCATTATCCGTGGCAATTTCACTGAAGACTAATTATTTCACTATTTACATACATTGAATACATTTCTATCAACTTATCCACGGAAATTTGACAGTTTCCAAATGTAAGCTACAATACTACTACCATAATAAATTTGGCCGTTAATTTCTGTCCGTCTTACGGAAGTGATACTTTGAAATGTACGCTTTGTAATTTTCCTTCCTTTGTTAACCACAAAGCTGTTCTTTCTCTGCATCGATTCCCTAACATGGTAACGGTTTGAGAATTTACCGCTGCAAATATTTCATTCGTACTATTTGGTACATAATTTAATTTATTCCAAACTTAATCCTAAATTTTCCTGGCAATGTAGGGTATCCTAGAAAGTATACATATATATATATATATATATATATATATATGTATGAATATATATATATATATATATATATATATATATATATATATATATATATATATATATATATATATATATATATATACATATATATATATATATATATATATATATATATATTCACAAATATATTCGACGATGAATTTGAATGTCAATTTTCAGTATTTAACCTATTTGTTATATATATATTTTCGTCCTTATTTATATCAGTTTAATTTAAAGAATGTTTTGCACGATATACTCTCCAATCTGCTGCTGGTGGTGGTCTATAGAATTCGTTCCAAGTTTTTTTTCCTTATCTTTTTGTTTCTTCTTTATCTCTTCTTATCAAATTCTGCAGTTCGACACAGTCACACGATGCAGTATTTTCTACTGTTTCAATTGTTAACATGAGAACACACGGGAATCGAAGAAATCTGCCTATTTTTTCCTTCAGTCTACCAGGCTTTTTGTTACTGGAGCGGGTAAAGAGTTATTAGTGGCATCATGAATATCTTTCTCGTCGGGTTTTTCTCTTCCTTCCTTTTTCGTATGTCTCACTATTTTTCTCAAATTTTCTTCTCCACAAGAGGATTTTGAAGATCAGTATCTAAATTTTTTACATTCCAACGTACTCCTGCAATACCTACACTCGAAAATGATTACCTTTATACTCATATTTATTGACTTCTCACTATGACTGACTTATTGAAAACCGATTATGTCATTTGATTAAAAAATAAATCCGATAAAAAGAAAGAATTTCATTGAGATATTCGATGAATAAATCTTTTATGGAAATATATTGCTTCGTTTGTCACATCATGGGTATTAATAACTGTGTCAAAAGCACGAGTGAAGAGAAAAGAGGGGGAAATATTTTTTAGATTAAAAATGACTTTGATGGCACTTTTCCAAAAATAATTATGTGTACTTTATATTCCACGAAAATTTATTTTCCTATTTCTCACTTGCTGTCTGTACATACAAACACATGCAGACATATGCACACACACATACACACACGCACGCACGCACGTGTGCGCACGCACTCACACACACACATATATATACACACACACACACACACACACACACACACACATATATATATATATATATATATATATATATATACGTGTGTTATGCTCCCTCTGCGTGTGATTGTAATACGCCCGTATTTCTACACACGCTTCTGTGCTTCTTTCGCGTATGTGTGAGTGTGCTCTACGTTAGTGTGTGTCGACGTCTCCTGTTTGTGTGTCTGTTAGCGTCATTTCTTCAACTGTGAAGAATTATCTTACTGTATAATTGCGTATCACTTTGTGCTCAATACCAAACATTGAGTATTTGTTTCATGATCTGATGTCTAATTCTCGTTTTTTTTTATTCAATTTCAGATTCTTTCTCCGAGCTTCTAAATGCAGCAGCATAACTCCAGCATCAAGAGTTACAAACCCAAGCTTATGAATTGATCATCTTACAGAGAAACTTCCTTCCTATTTTTGTTAGTCATGCAAAAAATGGACAGCATGTATCTAGAACAAATGGCAACCAATAGATCAGCCTCTTCTGATCTTTACTTCATTCATGGGGGCCCCGAAATTAGGGACCAAACCTTCGGCCATACTTGGTATTCGTTGAAACTGATTGATATCTTGGAGACCTATTACAAACCGACGGTATCAACTCTTGGTCTTTTACTCAATTGTATATCAGTGGCTGTCTTCCTGCACACAGATCTTAACAGATTGGCCATCAGTCACTATCTGGTAGCCATTGGTATCATAGACAATTTCTACCTCATCTCTCTAATTATTCCTTGGTTGTCCCGATATGGCGTTGGTCTTTTTACCACCGTCGGTATTTGCCAGATCGTTCTGTATTTGTCACATTTCTCAAGTTTTCTAGCTTGCTGGTACATGGCACTATCAATCATGCAACGCTGCGCAAAACTTTATTCTCGGGGATTGCGCCGAAGATTCGAAAGTGTCCTCCAGGCAAAGTTCATTATTGTGCTGGTTGCTGTCTTCGCCGGAGTCGGCTTTCTTCATGTCACCTGGACGCACGGAGTTGTTGATGTGAAGAAAAGGAGCGGAAGCACGATGACTGCGACTACCAAGTGTACAATTTTACCAGAAGACGCGCCTCAAATGCGTGACCTCAAAAGAGTTGAGCTGCTCTTTGCATTCGTCTTCCCTTGGATGGTCACTTTCTCATTCATCTTCGTCAGACTCTCTCAGTATTGCACCTGTCCGCATTGGTTATGTCCGCCGTCCAGCCAGACAAAATCTGAGATCGAGGGCAGTGCTGTGATCGCCAATCCGGTGAGTGGAGCCATCACGGCCCAGTGGAGCGTACGAACCTTTGACCACGTCCCGAAGCCGACCACCGAGAACTTGGATGTCCTCATGAACGTTCCTTGTTTAACAATTACTGCAGTTTTCCTCATGTCCAGCCTCCCTTATTTATCCATGATGGTTATCGTGTGGTTTTTCGAAAACGGCGAAGAGGACGATTTCTTTCTACCGCTTTTCCGGAACGTTTATCTACTGCATTTTGTGTCGAAGTTTTTTGTCTACTTTGTGTCTGTTTCGGAATTCAGACAGGGCATCCTACTGGCCTTTGGCGGCTTAGCAGCGCACGATATCAAAAAAGAGATTGCTTTACAATCTAAATGCTTACCCCGTGTCAGCAGCAAAACCCGGATGATTGACACAACTGACTTATAACAGTTCACATATCGATTGAAACTCAATGTAATGACGTATACCACCTTCAATTCATATGATTATCACTATACCCAATGATCTTTTTCGTTGAAAGTAGACGATATATTTCCCCAGATATCTTCAAAATAAAACATACTCGTCGGTAGCGAGTTATAATCGTCATCAAATATTATTGATTTTAATATGTTAATTATTTACGGACGGAACTGATTAAAACTGATTCCAGTTGAACATATCGTGATTTGTCCTTGATCAGATCTAGTAATTGAGATTTTCATTCATATCAAAAAAAAAAAAAAAAAAGAAAAAAAGAGAAAAAAAAAGGGATTTCGTACACGTTTCACATATATCTGAATTTGATTTTGTACTTTGCCAGAATATTCATCGTGATTAAAGTGAAATTTGAGTGCCGGAATCTGATTCAAAATTTTTTTTTCATGAACATGATATCCATTCAAACTTCCTGTGTCATATGAAGAATGGATTTCATTTTGAATATACATGAATTTTGTAGGAGTAAATCTGTCCCCCTACTAACCTACTGGTGTTTCTTTGTTGATAAATTTGTTGTGAATAAAACATATTAAGAATCCGTAAAAATCTTGACGAAACTGATGTTTTGTCCTTTGAAATGATGTTCAATACTTCACAGACAAAGTAAAGGGTAAAATATGGACTTTATTGAGTTGGAAATTGAAAGAGCAACATTATTTATATGTATACCGTAGTAAACAGCAAGGAATTAGAGGAAAGATCAGTTTTGTCCACACTCTTTGTTTGTAACAGTAGGAGAGCTGATCATTGAATAACAAGTTCTAATATTTTGATAAATATCTTCATAATTGTATTCTGTCTATTCAAGCGAAATACTTCATTACACAGGTTTATGGAGCAAACACTTCAATCTTTAGTCCTGTCCCAAGGAATTTGGATTAAATCTATGATTCTTGTGCTGGAGGCACTTGAATCTCAAGGGAGGAATTTTCCAAGAGGAATTTAGGCCACAGGACTAACTTAAGATGGATTCTTCTCAGTGGAAAATCCGAAAATATATGATTGTATGCGAATTACTTGATCGGAATTTAAAATGGGGAAGGCATTGAGGAGACTTGGGATATAATGTGACCTGACACTTTGATATCCAGCCAGTTGAAAATGAAGAAATCCACTTCATTTCAAAAAGGCCTTATTGATTAAGGCCTTCACTCACAAAAAGGGTTAGTTACATCTATTCTATAATTGAGTTCTATTATGTTAGATTGACAGTCATGCTTCTCTCACAACATCTGCGTTTATTCTCCCGACAAATTTCATAGGCCAACCACAATTTATACACATTATTTCCGTAGGGCCATTTTAATGAAGAAAGGCAGTTACATCATCAGATAAAATTTGAGACGAAATACATAATATTACATTTTTTCATTCGAATAATCAATAATACTTTAATATATGTAGTAACTTGATGTTATATACAAGAATACCGCAGTGAGAGCCTTACATATACCTTAACGTGGTTCATACAGAAATCATATAAGTTAATAACGCTTTGGGTTAAATTGTATTAGTTCATTTCATAGATTTTCTTCTTTCTTTCATTCCTCGGGAGGATCGATAAGTTCTTAGCCTTACTTGTACTTTAATTTGATGTGTGAAACCTCGAAAATTTACAGAAGGTTACTAAAAAATATCTTTTGCATGTATATAACCTTTCAATTTCAATCTTGTTCCAATAATTCTTGATATTCATATCGTCTGATCATTGGCCGAAATACTGGAATTTTCAAAGCTACGTTTTTGGAACGTATTAATACTTCTTGCATTCACTGCACTTGAGTGTGTTTGGATAGTATAGATGTATATTTGTATTGGTATATCTATTATGTACAGCAACTGTCAGAGAGAAATGAGCTGTTGAATTTATAATGCAATTATGATACTGGACTGAAACCTTACTTTTCTTCAATATATACACATGCATGGACACACACACACACATGCACACACATACACATATATATATATGTGTGTGTGTGTGTGTGTGTCTGTGTGTGTATATATGTGTGTATATCCGAAGAAAAGTAAGGTTACACTTAGCATCATAATTGCATTGTAAAATAAACTGCTGATTTTTTCAACAAGGTTATATTATATGATAATATCTACTACCCATACAAACGAACATCTGTACATACATAAAGATGTGTGTGCATGTGTGTATTTGTGAATGAAAATGCATGTTTACAAAAAAGATCTAATTAGAATTTCTCTCGTCCGTCACTTGTATGTATGGATATGATGCAATGATTCAGATATATATATATATATATATATATATATATATATATATATATATGCGTGTGTGTGTGTGTGTGTGTGTGTGTGTGTGTCCTTCGGCTTTAAGAGAACATTTTGCCTAGATAAGCCTCCATCTTAATTGAGTTAACAGTAGCTGAAGCCTGCTTTAAGCATTTTCTTCACCAAGTTTTGACCATGTAGTAATTCTCTTTAGCAATTCCATTTAATTAATTTCTCTCATAGCAACCCGATTATTTAGATGAATTCAATTTTTCTATCGGCAGACATCAAGCGTGTCGTAATTGAAGTTAATTTTTTTATAGCAAAAATTGACAGGAGAATATTTTCAATTAAAAACCGTCTAAAATCCGCTTTAATTGGAGGAGAGTGATTTTTTTTTCACAGCCATCTTTTTGCAACTAAGACCATAATCAAAACTTCAAAGAAAAATTTTGAATTATTACATTATGTTTTAATCTTTTTTTATGTGCGTGATTATTGATATAGTTTCAAATGATTTTGTTACAAACCTATTTTAGATGGGTAACAAATAGGTAACGCTTTTTTGCGGGGCCATGTTTTAGGGTTGTGTATGCAAATGTGAAAGATGTGTCTGGTGTACGGTTTTAAATATAAAGAGAACAATGCATGATATTTTTCCTTTTGTAATACATAGCAACGATATATATATATGTATATATATATATACATCATATATATATATATATATATATATATATATATACATTATATATATATATATACATCATATATAAAATATACATATATATATATATATATATGTATATATGAGAATATATGTGTGTGTGTGTGTGCGTGCATGTGACTGTGATGCAATGATATATAATTGTGTTTATTTGTGAGCATCGCATGACAGAGTTAGTGCATGTGTATGTTGTGGCTGTTTTGAAACTTTAGTTTTTCTCGGTCTTTTTCACCCTCTTCCATCTTTGCTTCGTGTCAGGTAACCAGACATTCCCATAATTAAAACATTATCAACATGTGATCATTTATTCATTCGTTTAATAGTCGTGCATTTTACCGAAGTTTTTGCTGTCCAGATAAATAGTCAATTGATAATATAAACGAGGTCCAATGTTCACCACAAAATATTTGCACACAAAGTTTTTCGAAAATAATTAAATACGTCAGTTATCGTGACAGTTAAACAAAAAATGAAGATAAAAGAATGTTCCAACTAAATATCAATAGATCATTCGGCTAAAGATAACAAGAAAAGAACTTGAATTTTAAGCTTGATTCGGCCACAGATGAGTGTCTAATCTAAGGTCTCTTGATTGTTAATTCTCCATAGATTAGAATTACATGGCGGTAAACATGTCAAAAGGTCTTTAAGTATTAGTTCATTGAAATTGCTAGACGTTTCCAGCTCTTTACAAAAAGAAAACATAGAAAGTATATTTTGATTAAATTGTATTTTCATCATAAGGAAAAAGAGGAAATGAGGAAAAATAAAAAGCAGATGAAGTCAATCTTTTATTCGTACCACATTGTACCACGATAAAGCACTGCTTAAAAGAAAAGAGCGTTGTTTGTTTTTTCAAAATTACCGATCATCTTTCAGTATGGACCTATATCCTACAAAATAAAAAACTTTTTCCTTGAACTTAGGAAAAAAAATCACACCTTCCATCTTTGATCTGAGACAAAGCTGATGTTCTTGCATTTCATTGAATAGTCATCTATGTATTATAAAGTAATTTGCTTGGTTTAATCTAAATAGTCAAAATAATTGATATTGAATTCTTTACGTTATATTTCGTTGAGATCTCTCAAAGTAACACTTTTACCATTGCATTTACTGTGAAAGATATACAGTCAAGGTCGCTTCAAAGTTGATGGAATAAATATTTCCTGTCTGTTGATATGGTTACTCATAGGGTCATGTTTTTGGGTTATGTATGCAAATACGAAAGATGTATCTGGTCTACAGTCTTACTTATAAACACACCATCACCTGATGTTTTCAATTGTAATACAGCATAATTGTAAAAAGAATAAAAGTGTGTTATATATTATGAGAATAAGATATACAAGTATATATGTATACAGAGAGAGAGAGAGAAAGAGAGAGAGAGAGAGAGAGAGAGGGACAGAGACAGAGACAGAGAGACAGAGAGAGTGATAATAAGTGAAATTCCCTGGAAATGCAGATTTGAAAAAAAAAGCCTTCATACAAATATCGTGCCAAATGCTGGTGGTATGGAGATCAGATACTTGCAAAGTAATTCAACGCCTAATTTACAATCGAATTCTATTAAATTGCTTGGAGTTTCACCATGCATCGAATTCTGTTAATGTCTGCGTTTATAAACAAAGGCATTGGATTGATTCATTCAGCTTTATCTGTTTTTTACAAAGCTATCAATACATTGGAGAGAATGATGAAGGGAGAAATACTCTCAAAACACAAGACGTTCTATAAAATGTTTATTCCTTTTTTCCTCAGCACGAACAGAATTCATCAGTTACTGATACATTATCGGATTGAATATAAGACAGGAAATGGGGTTTGAAGTATTCTTGAAAAGGAAATATGAACTACATCAAATTGAATAATTTGTGGGTAGAAAATACTTTTCGAGAGTTAGTTTGGATTGACGTTTTCGTTTTCACAGAGGATTGGATTGATTTTGTACCTGACATAATTGTAAAAAAAAAGAGAAAAAGTCTAAGAATCTTGTAAGAATAAGAAACACACACACGCACACATACACACACACACACACACACATATATATACATATATATATATATATATATATATGTATATATATATATATATATATATATATATATATATATATATATATATATCCTTATGATATAAGTGGTCCACGTTGGAAGAAACGAAAAATAGCAGATATAGACGGAGGTTAAGCAAAATGAGAACTAAGAGCTAAAACAGTCAAAGTATGTATTAGCATAAAAGAGTACTGATACTATAAGAAATGTAGTGTATTATGAATCGATTTCCATGCATTTTCTAATTCACAGACACACACATATACATATACAAATATATATATGTGTATATATATATATATATATATACATATATATATATATATATATATATATATATATATATATATATATATATATATATATATATATATATATATATAACGTAATAGAAAGAGACAGTTGTGTGTACGCATCTATCTATCAACCTGTGTTTGGATGTATTATGGGCTTTAAAACCCTCTTTTATCATTCCCTCTGTCCTGACCGTTATATAATGAGTGTAACATAAAAAAAATAGTATATTTTTCACGCCACAAAAAGATGCTCTACGATAAAAACGCTTTTATTTCAGAGTAAAAGGAATTTCCTATATCGATGTAGGAACTAATTGAAAGTAGTCAATTTCCACCTATACTATGGTCACGCAATGACCTGTCTCACCTTAGAACTATCTTTGCATTTTTCAAATCACTTATGGTAGCAACAATCAGAGACCTGTATATTTCATGTAAAATTTTTATAACTGCTGATATCGACATTTTCAATTTTCTGTAAATACTATCAATATTCGAGCCATGAAGATTCTAAATTAACGGGGCAAAAATTTGTAATTTTCAAGCTGAAATCACAGAAGTTTTTAACCGTGTTAAATTCATTATTCATGACACGACTGGCTAAACGAGTGTGTGTAGTGGCGCAAGTGAAACAAACTTGAACATGAAATATCGATTGAATACCATGAAAAAGTGAAATTCGGAAGTTGCAATGGCAGAAAGCTAAATGTCGAGAGAATCTGAATACCTTGTTCAAATGGAACTAATGAACTAGTTTTGGCAAATTAATAAGACATATCTGTTGACAGGTGTTGATATATCAGCTGTTAAATAGGTATAGGGTTTCGAATCTCGAAGTGTGCTGTTACCACAATGAAGAGAGAGGGTGAGTGCATTGTTGTGGATTTGGGTTATCCCCAGGGTTTTTTAAAAACCCAGATGAGAGTGGGTATATGTTACTAAGGATTAACAGACTTGATCACATGGACGATTGGGTCAGATATTAGTTCGTTAATCAGATGCTAAAGTCCCTATCAATATATGGTATACAATATCCTGAGTCAAGTATCAAAAGTCTTTGGTGGAGAGTTTTAGTCAAATTCTTTTTTTTATGTTAGCATTGAAACCTTGCTCATTACATATCGACCAGTGAAGAGGCGTTGTTACTGTGTGCTGCAGTGGAATTCTAATGGCATTGCCAAGGTACATCGTGTCGACATATTCATGGATGCTGATGTTAAAATAACTATATCGGAAGGAAACATCTTGCCTTCACTCAAACGCTTGGGAGGAAGAGATGTGTTTCGGCATGACACTGATAGAAAACATTCCGCTAAAAAACGAGAGTTGCTGAAGAAGCAAAGCGTAAAGTTGTTCGATTTGTCTACAACATGGCCGGATTCAGCATTTATTGAATTTACTGAATGATAAGCAGAACAGTAATAATCGAACAAGTCAGATTTGAATGAATGCTTACTGGAGTGGTAAACCATTCCAGTAACAGTTTGTGCAAAATAGTGAAGTCTATTTCGTCAGAGTACGAGCAGTAATGGAAGATCGGGGTTGTCACATCATATATTGATGGTATGTTAACTTTTATCATGGGGATGTACTCATTTTCAGATGGCAACATATCCGCATTTTTGGCAACAAAGTTTAAATGCAGGAGAGTTAATAATAACTCAAAATATCTGTTTTTATTGTATAATATTCCACTAGAAATAATAAAATCCTGTGTTTGGTTTAGAATAATTCTTTTTTTTAATAAATAAATGAATGATGGGGTAGTATTCATTGCTTGACTACACGATATATATATATATATATATATATATATATATATATATATATATATATATATATATATATATATATATATATATATATATATATATATATATATATATATATATATATAGCTGTTTATGTTTGCTGTTTATGTTTGCTGTATCATATTTGCTCAACCCATAACCAACATTAAATAAATGAATGTTCTGTGAGGTTTGCATGTTTTTTTTGTCAGTTTTGTGTTTGATGTTTGATGTGCTCCGTGCTCAATTGTGACACATATACTTTGCATATATTCAGTAATCTGCCATGTATATATACTTGTTGAATTAAAACATAATATTGCATTATTATTTTTCTTCCCTCTTTCATATCTCTATCTTCGCCGAAACGACATTGAGCTGTTTATTCTCATACTTGACGTCATTGCCTCCTTCATTGAAGATCTAAAATTATGATACACTTCTTTTAATGTAATTTTTTCGAGAAGATTGGATCAATTGGATGATTATATAAAGTCACCTAAAACACACGCGCGCGCACACACACACACACACACACACACACACACATACACACACACACACACACACACACACACACTCAGAAATGCATACTTATAGAGTATCTGTCGTAAATATTCGAAAAAAACACAAATTCTGTTTCTAATCGTTCGGTTATGAAAGTTCAAAAAGGTTTTTGTGTCATTTAACAATTCAATTTTATTTATAATAATAAAAAAAAATCAATATATCTGGCATTCCTAACATCAAGAATTACTAAATTCAGACTTGGCAATGTTTTCCTACCGTAACGTTCCTTTTCTTAGCTTTCAAAAACAGGCGATCAGAAGCAAAATGCCCGTTTGATCAAATATTCATGACAAGTACTACACTAACTAAATTAAGAGTCACACCCTGCTCAAAGGCTGATATTAGGTTTGACGGTCCTCCTTCTAACAGGGGTGCAGCAAAAACAAGTAGACAAAGATTCGTTGATAATCATTTCAGTCTATAATACCATTCAAATGTGCCAGGGCCCCAAAGAGCAGCGTGAACAGTATTGAGTATAACTTGGGGATTTAAAGAAATGGTAAGCACATTGTATCTTTTATGAGCTGTACAATACCTGTAGAGAACTTTTTTCTGATTATCATTTATGGATCGATGTAAGTCATAGCTTATCTTAAGTTGTGATGTGTACATACATTCATCCAAGTACGTTTCCTTGAGATTGTATAGTCAAATGTATAATACAAAAGCAGGACTTGAGTAGACATCTGCATATAAATGCATATGTTTATATTCATATATCTATATGAACATATATATATATATATATATATATATATATATATATATATATATATATATATATATATATATATATATATATATATATATATATATATATATATATATATATATATATATATATATATATACACTACTTTCTATGTTCGATTATATTTCATTTTGTATGCTACTGATACTGTTCATTAGTTATACGTTGAATCATTTATTCCGATCAGTCAATATCTATCCATCTATCTTATTGAAACTTTTCTTTTCTTTCTGGCAAGTTAACTATTTTGGTATCTAAACCTCTGGAGGCGAGACAAAATTGAATGATGACAACTGCTAAACTCGATTCAAACCTTCAGAGTTTTTTAAGCACTTCCAGAGAAGTGCTTAGTTTGCCAACGGATTTCAAATCAATGGAATTCCTAATGGAAGTCCCAAACCACTAGTAAAAGATCGAAAGAGTTCACGTATTGAGCGGAAAATTTCCCTGAAATTTTTGCAGTAGTTCACTAAGATTATAATAGTTTTGATGTTGATTTTATGAAGCAATAGAAGAAGATTTAGTCGTTGTTATTGAATGCAAAAGACCTAGATCAGTCTTATATTTGTGATAGCTCTCGTCTCTGAATTTCGAATCAGTTGTTCAAACCCTTACTTTATTCTGCTTTACATGTATATTTTGTTATGGTTACCTAATTATTACCTTAAAATAAAGTGAGAAGTAGCTTAGTTCATAGATTTTGCGAGTAATGTAAGTCATCCTGAAAAAAGTTATGTATTTGTGCACTTTTTAGTACTGTTCTTTAAGTTCCTTTATTTGCTTCACATAATCAATTATTTATATGCATTGAAATTAGCTCACCATCACGTTTGTCGATGTCATTATAACGTGAAGATGCTCGACCTTGAAATCTAGATCTTCACATGATTGAGTATAAAATATAATTAACATCTAGATTTGAAAATGTCTGGTCCATCAGCTCAAAGTGTATGATATCTTATTTTTGAACAATTTCTTTCCTCGCTAGGCAGAGAATGTCGATGTAAAATAAATATATTAAACACTATTATTTCTTAAACGCTAAAAATCATCCCTAAATAGCAATTCTAGCATCTTATGTATTGGATGCAGTATATATATAATAAGTACGCCGGGGACATATCGACCAAAATGTTGCAATCAAAACAAAAAGTACGGTGAAAATCGCAGAAATAGTTCGTATCAGACCCATTGACTCAAGAAAATGAAAATAGCATTTTTCTTGTGATTGCTTCGTACATAGAAAAAAATAAACATTTGACACAGTCAAGTAAGGAACACCGAACATTGAAACTACGCTATATAAACATTCATAGAAATTCTGCCGAGACTTTGGCCTCAGGATTGTAAAACAGCGACAGCCAAACAACTTATCGGTATTCCAGACCTTCTCAGCTTTGAATAGACTTGAGCTGGAGGCGAAAAACCCCAGAACTAATTCTGCTGTAAATATCGACTCATTTTCCTTAACTTCATACTTACTTGACTACAACCTATTACTTAGAGTAGTGAGTTCAATCTCCACTAGAGGCCAGATTAAGCTAAACTAATAACAGGAAACAACTTATCTCTGCATTGAGTTATTGAAATGAAGGGCACCTGATTTGTTGAACATCAGTATGATGTACGCATAAATGATTTCTATCGACTATAAAAACAGGGTGCTTAACCTCAAGTAAGTGTTAGGAATCTTATCTTACAATTCTTTGTCAATGTTTTGGTTATGCAACGGCAACACCATGGATTATATATGTTCTGTGTTACAGA
Source organism: Thysanoteuthis rhombus (assembly GCA_963457665.1). Lineage (NCBI taxonomy): Eukaryota > Metazoa > Mollusca > Cephalopoda > Oegopsida > Thysanoteuthidae > Thysanoteuthis > Thysanoteuthis major. The sequence goes on along the minus strand of OY735206.1, from coordinate 58,634,465 downwards.
GATGAGATAAGTCTGTGTTGCAAAAATCATGTTCACACTTCGAAAGATTTTCCATCAGAGGAAATATATAGTATTTATATTCCAAAGGTTATCTCAGTACTACACAGAGCCATTATAAAAGATTGAATTCACTGTGAGATTATCCTCGTTCCCTTAATTGAGGTACCAAAAAGTATGAAATACCTCACTATGGTAGAAGGCCATATGTGTCGCGCCCCCAGTGATGATCAGACTCACAACAAAATAATTGGCCAACAAGACTAGTTTTATAGCATTGCTCCAAAGCTAAGCTCCTGTGTTGATATTTACAAATCTTAACCTTGTGCAGCACGAAGTCGGTGATGAGAATGTTGGACTTGTGTCAGTTTTTCAAGTTAGCAGAGCGTACATACAAATAAATCAGGTTTTTAATCCCTATCTTTAACCGAGCTTGAACACAGACTAGAAAAGAATTGCGTCATTATCGTAACCAATTAGTAAGTCACTCCATAGGTGATATAATTAATAAAAATCCAATTAGAACCATTTTTATATTAGCTGCCAATTATCTTACTCATTTAATAAATTCTTATGTAATAACAAGTGACATTAGATTTGTGATAAACACTGTAACGATTGGAAATAAATGTTGATATACTCAAATACAAGTCTTTTCTTTCAAACTAAAAGAAATACAGATAGTATTTTGAAAGCTTCAAATTTCATTTTGTCACATGTTTTTTTACAGTTTGAATGTTTCTTATTAAACCGAACGTAAGGGAAAGGTAACTTCACCATTCTGTAAATTGTTTTCTCGATAACTTTTGTAAATCATGTTACAGATAGACTTCGAGGGGGGAAATAAGCAGACGACAGCTACTTGACCTTGCCGATCGATAGTAACTTTTCCAGACGATTAGAAAATTTGAAATTCAAGCGGATCACACCAGCTAAACCGGTCATCATAAACAAATAAAACAAGATATGAAAAATAAAAGGTATTACTTTTCCTGTAGACTGCACATTAAAATTTCAGAGGGAGGTAAACTTGAAAGAAATCGCCACAGGACTGAGAGAAAAATGGAAGATGAAAATGATGATTACTGAGTCCATCCGGTAAGTATCAAATTGCTTTGAATATCTCAAACATCGGTTGCACATTCTTGATATAACTTGGCAAACAGGGGGAACAATGAACATAAACAAACAGACCCCTGTCGGAAGTGAGTGTATGTATGTGCTAATCTTTCAAAAACCTTTGCAATTTCTGGCTTTTTTCGGGGAGGAAACAAGAGGATTCGATGCCGTGGACGAGATTAAAAAGAAAACGACAAGACAGCTGATAGCAACCCCGAAATTGGAATTTTTCGAAAAACCTCATGGAAAGAGCCCCCAAAATTAGATGTTTGTAAGGTATAGGTCACCATTACCCGAGTTTACACACATTTCTTCGTTAGAATCAAATATAGTATTAAGAAGTATGATTTTCTAGACGGACTTTGTACACCCACTTTACCGGTGATCATACGGAAGACCTGAATAGACTGGCAAAATGAATAGAAAAATAGAACTGGATCTCTGAAAAAGAAATCTAATCATCCAGACGACATTATCAGGAACATTGAGAGAAAATCTGAATGAGTTCTGGAGTAATGAGTAGACTTACTGTCAACTGATCTCTAATGGAAGTCACCAGATACTGTTGGTTTAAAAATTCATCGGGCACCAAATATAATAACTATAATGCTAGTTGTGTACGAAAAAATGTTTCACTTTGATCAGAATTTCTGCATTCTACACAGGAAATATTTAATAATTATCAACTCTGGAGAGAATTTTTCCTAAATTTCAAATCTTAATCTGGAAAAAATAGTTTCCAATAGAATACTAACTGAAGCAAATGAGATTTTTCACCAGTGAAATTTATTTTAGATTACAAAAAGGAAATTCTGTCTTGAAATTTTAAAATACAATTTACATCTCATTACATGCGAGAAGTTCTTTACGCCAAGTCTCAAGTTCTTATTATCAATACTTTATTTGTTTGATAGGCAGGCCAAGATTAGATGAAATACTTGATTTTCTATTTCTCTGTTTCTGTATATTTAATTCCTAAAGTGGTCTGATGGATTCTGTCACTAAAATACTCTACTTCAAAATTTAAATTCTGCTTTTATATTTTATATTCATTTATAATTCTGCTTTTATATTTCCTGTTTTGCTAGGAAGAATATTCGCTTTCAGAACTGCGAATTTATAATTTTCTTTTTTTTTCATTTGTCAATCGCAGGAATTTGTACACGTGTTACAGTTATTGTTCGAAAAGATACATCGGATGTTAAGAGAATTCCTCATAATTTAAATCTGTCTTTCATATGTCCAATTCTCATCTACGAATACGACAACTTAAAACAGTTTTTTTTTCAATCTGCTTGATTTTATATGCTAAGATTATACTGCAATGTTTATTTCAATTTACACCAGTTTAGGAAAATATATTTGACGAATGATGACAGTGTGCACATTAGAAAAATTGTCATTTATGGCGTATTCATGTGTTCAAACTATTGTACACGTCTTAGTTTAGTGAATTATGGTGTAGACACAGAATTACAGTCGTGTACTCTCCCGTCTTCTATAGTTGCCTAGTTTAGTGTTATGTTAGGCACTCTATGTGGGGGTATCAGTATCAGCAAATTGTGTATTTTGTCCTCTGATACCATGTGCCCTCTTTCCCGTTGAACCTGATTAT
>OY735206.1:58599234-58626734 GCA_963457665.1 Thysanoteuthis rhombus | reverse complement strand
TGTCCACTTAGTTGCGTTTGTCGTTGCACAGAATGTAATGGAGGAGGTCAATATAAAACAAATGTCAGAAAGGGATTGACTATTGGCAAACTAGAATTTAAAATACGCAGCTAAAAATGTAATGTTGTTGAATGTTCTGTCTTGAAATACTTACTGCCCCGGACTGAAAAGGTTTGAATAACATTTTTTCCTCTACAGTGCACTGTTGCTGGAACATTCTACGATTAGAAATTTCAGTTGTTATTATGTAAATGCCTCGTTCATGTTAGACGAGATCAAATTAAATTGCAAACGATTTTAAGCAGTTCAATATAAAGACTTTTAAGTAATTTCAAAATTATATATGATTTGTACAAAACCAATGATTACAGTTTAGAGTCATCTAGAATAAATTATACATCAAAGTCTGGACGTAAAAACTTTCAGTTTTAATTGTAAGGATATCGATGTATGAATACCAACTATTTTTTTATCAATGCATTAAAACTAACGAGAAAAGACATACGTTGAGATTCTTTTGTTTTTTTCGTATTCCAAATTTTGTATTCCACCAGACTCTTTCTGAAAATGTTTTTTCAATTTTTAAAAGAGTGCTTTTTTGCCCCCATAATACGTCTTTTAGGATCTCAAAGGTGTAAATGGTGCACAGAATGCATCTTTCATAATACAACCATGGACATTCACTTTTGTAGTTTTTCGGAAAAAAAAAATCATTGTTTTAATGGTTGCCAATGTGTCCTCACGAGGATCCAATCTAAGATATAAGAATTTGCTAAATTAATCAAAGTTATGCCCATATGTATTTTTCAGATTTTCCAGGGGTATATTTTTTATTGATAACCCCTTTTTTTCTATTTTTCTAATTGATCCTCACAAACAATTTGCTTTTTTTTTAGGTTGTTAGGAGTATTCTGATCATTCCTTTTCCCACTTTTTTAATTGATCACCCTCACACGGCATGATGCCAAGTGATGGTAGTTACCTGACGATTTCTATTGTATGACTAAGCAGACTTGTTTTTAATGAAAACATTCCTCACAAGATAAAAGTAAGCTAGAATGGACAAGTTATTTAATAAAAAACTCTGACTGAGGGAGATAGGGCTTCTGTCAGCATGAAGTTTTGCGAATTATATATGCTCAATCACCTATAATAAGTGTTCGACTTGAGATTCGGTGAAACTTCTCTATTTGAAGAGACGACTGACGAGTGGAAATATTAGATGGTCGAGTGACAACTCTACTTAGGTATTATCTCTAGGTTTTAGATGCATCTCACTTATAAACAAGTATCTATAAATAGAATACATCACTCTCCACCTCGTGCGTTCAAACCTAACAAAGATTGAATTGAGATTTTATCAAATTAAGATAGAAGTATATTATCAAATGATTACTTTTGTTCTCAGAAAATGAGATCTTGGTTCGGAACATGATTTTATTTCATGATCACTTGATGCTTGAGATAGGTGATTGAGTATACTGTCATGAAAATTACACCGTAAATATCTTTTGATAGTCCCGGTGAACTGGGAACTTAACTTTAGATCGCACTTATTGTCCAGATTTTGTGAACAAATTCTGGTTGTGGGCTATAATACAGGAGAGCGTTTTAACAGAGTCCAGATACTTTGAGTTCGAGTCCAGGAGGGGAAAAACATTTCGATAGCTGATTTCAGAAGCAAGCTGTCCTCGCTCGGGTGGTATATTGATACTAGATATTGTTTCATTTGCTTTCCCCCATTAACTATATTTTGTAAAGATTGATGTATATAATGTATTCACTAAATAAGTGACAGGAGAGAGAGAGAGAGAGAGAGAGAGAGAGAGAGAGAGAGATGGGGGGGGAGAAAGAGAGAGATGGGATTTGATACAAGACAAACATAGATATTAAGATATTTTCATATATTATTTTGAATCGGATATATGATCCGAGAGATATAATTGTAAATCCGTTACATTACTTTAAAACACTATTTGAAAGGTACTTCCGTTATTACACGTTGAATTAATAAATAAATTATTTCAAATAGAGTTCCATATGTATATATATATATATATATATATATATATATATATATATATATATATAGATATAGATATAGATATAGATATATATAGAGAGAGAGAGAGAGAAAGAGAAAGAGAGATGGATAGACTAACATTGATAGATAGTTGATGGAAGAGGGAGAAATAGTTTGAAATCACAATTACCTTCCTTCTTGTCATTATTAATGCAAAAAAAAAAACAAACAAGAAACAATGTCGTTGATTCTTAGCCAGTAAATAAATTACTGATTTCTATTGAAATTTTCCTCAACTGGATTAGTTTTCTAATCAGTGATTATAAGTTATCAGATCCATCCATGAATTTCAAAGCATGCCATCCAACAGACAAGTTTAATATGTTGTTGAACAGGGATATTTACATAGATTAAAAACGAATTTTATGATTGGTACAATGCGACTTCCCTAGGATAATAGCAGATAAAATATGTTGCATGTATACACAGCAAATATGTCAATTTGTTGGGTAAGTAACCATTGATTAAATATCACCAAATGAGTAGCTTATTTAGGGCAATGGCACCCTAATCTCTTCCAAAGTAATATATTTGGAGTCTCATCATTTTTTTCAAAGTATTATATAAAGTCCTCTTCCAGGATTGTCATCAGGTGCCTCGTTGTGCTTTGCTTGGTCATGACCAAAACAAAACCATAAGTCACTCGGATCCAAATCCAGACTGTGTAGTAGACAACAGGTTTGGCTGATTAAATTCATGATCAAAGCACCGGAGCAGTGAAAAGTTACTCACCCAGTCATGATTATTCAATGGCTAAAGACTGCTGATTAAGTAACTAAAAAAGAATGTCCATTTTTACACGTGCACTATTGATTGCCAAGTTTTATCAAGGTTGTACAGCTGGTTCTTGAGATACTCAAAATGGTTATATACTTTCAAGTTCAGCATTGTATATCAACGTTTATTGTAAGTATCAACATGCATACATAGTGCGAAATGAAATTTAGATATTCACTCCCTATCATGTCAACGAAAATCTGTTTTGTTTTTTCCTATCATTTCCTCGAAATGAGCATCTTGTGGGTAGGGGGTTCAATTTGCTGAGTGAGTTTCTGAAAAAAGGTTGTAACCGGCAGGCAGCATTCACATTCGTTTCCTGAAGATGTTCAAAATTTTTTTGTAATCCCTGGCCGAAATATAAAAGATAAGAGAAGTATATTTTCCATCTATCACTGTGTTTTTTTCTTTTTTTAAAATTAATATTGACCACCCCCAACAGAGCATGCTGCCAAGAGGCACCGGTAAAATAATGATTTTTATTGAGTGACTACCCAGAACTGTTTGAATTAGAAATGTATTAGGAGATGGGTGTCTCTTCCATTTACCACTTGGAAATAGATGAACTGATCAAATAAATTTGCCTTTGATTTATTTTCCAAGGAAGAGGTAGTTAGCAGAAGAAGAGTTAGTGGTTACTGAAGAAACTCACCTTCATGCCTGTTGTGCAAAGCAATTTGTACAAAAACACACCATCAATTTACGCCGAATCTGGCAAATAGTCCAGAAATTGGTATTTTCTATTTGAACAGTTTAAACTCCGACGATGAAGGACAAAGAGAAAAGAAAATTAAATCTGGTTGGTCACTCAATAAAAAACTCTCACGTGCCCAACGTCTATTCACAGCATGCCGTGTTGGCGATCAATTAAGAATCTTGAAAAAGTGGTGATCAAATAATAAGTTTTTTTTAAAAACTCGCCTTTTATTGGTCAGTGATCCCTAAAAAGTCGCAACTTTGGAAGAATAGGCGGGAATATTAGCTGACAATCAATTTAGCAATGATTTACTTTGCAAAATAGCACCCAACTGCCAACTTTTTCAGGGGTGGAATTAAAAAAAAAAAAAACGCTTTCCCTGGACATAATAAGGAATAAATGTTTACCTCATCAGCCATTTAGCTCCATGATGTTGCCTACGCAAATGATACATACATTCCTACATGCATATTAAGTATGACTCGCTTAAGAAACAAAGAAACAGATATTGACAGTGTTGGTGACAGTTTTAGTGTCTGGCATCTAGTAACGTTTCGTTCAACTGTTTCGTAAAGTCAGGTGGATATATTGATGTGAGTGATATAGGTATATTATTGGTTATTTATGTGAAGAAAAATTGATTACTGTATTTCTCCCAAGGATTTCACTTATTCTGCATGTTTACACAAATATATACTCACACTGCAACACATAGCAGTTCGGAATCTAAACGTATGTACACAACACGTTCTAAAGTACAGCATACATACACTGGTTGTCTTCTTTTTCCAAACCTTTTATCAAATCTGCTATACACTTCCTTTTTTTTCTCTCCTTTCCCTTCTCATCTCCTACACTTTCTTTCTCAACACCTCCCTCGGGCATCTGTTTAGTGGTTAATTTGATAAAGACATCGACTATTAGTAACATTTTTTTCAAACTGACGTTTGGTGTCCGACTGTGATCTTGTAAGACCTCTGCAAAGACTTCCTTTCAATTAGACACTCCCCGTATTAGATAAAATTCATCATCGTGTGTGTGTATGAGTGTTGGTGTGTAGATAGATGAAGTTGGCTGTAACAAATTTAATGTCCAATGTTTCCATGAAGATAAATATAGTGCTGATTAATGATGCACTCAATCTTTTATATATCCTACTTACCTCTAGATAACCTCTTTCTATCAACAAGGTTTTCAGTACACGATTTGTATGTTTCCTTTGATTTCCACCGGAAATAAGAGACGAATTGGATTCCAATATATCCAACGTTTCTCTAAATATGGGTCCTTGTCCATTAAATCGTTTTAAACTCCGCAACGAATGATAGATACAGTAAAATGAGTACGGTGAATGTATTATTCTTCTTAGTTGTATACCTCTCCGAGATATTAGCTTCAGAGGTGTAACGATGTGTATTTCTATGATAAAGAATTGCCCTTCTTCTATTCGCTAGGTATGGGCGTTTCCTGTCCAAATTTCATCTTTCAAATGCTGAAATCTTTTGGACTGAAATTCAGCTGTGACAGTTAGGTTGACTCCTTGCATATCCCAATAATCACCTAACACAATCATATTTGGATAAACATTGCCACTTGGCTGGAGCATCGGGGTGTTACTACATCTGAGCCACTGACGATGGCCCTTAACATTGTGAAAAAGGATCCATTTCTAATCCTCATTAACAGTTTGATTCCAGAAAAGTACGTTGAGCTACTAGAATGCAGTACTTCACAACGATCAGCTGGTTGCTGACGATATGCTACACACAATTAACATTGGATTCTCTTTCCAGCCTTCAACTTTCTTCCTAGCTTCTTCAAATTGTACTGAACTATTATATGGCCCCGTTTGAGATCTGCAACTATTGAATAGAGATATTGCAACTATCTACTCCCCGAAAAAAATCGACAAGACTTTCATTACAACCAGGTATAATCTTAATCATAAATATGGCCAGGAAAAACAATGCATAGAAAATATGGGCAAACCAGCAGTAGGGCCAAAATATCAGCATACTCCTCCACAACATTGTATGTGTACTTGAAGTGTTCCAAAGGACAATAAACTGTTTTATTTATTCTTTTGTAACGATCAAAGTCCACCAATGAAATATTCATGTAATAGTCTTATTCACTTTTTGATGCTTATATCAATTTCTGACCACTGGCAATCAAAATTCTCATAATAGAACATGCCGAATGGATGGCAAACGTGATTGAAGCGTTTTCTCGGTAAATAATTGTTTACTCATCGAATATAATTTTTCTTCTGCTCGAAATACTAATGTACGTTAGTGTAAAGCGAAATTAAAACTAAGTCGTTAAATAGAGGTTTATATCAGTTTATATCAGTGATCAAACTGAAAATTGTCCCGTATACACTAGGTTAGAATGCAGTCAACGCTAAAAATAAGTAGAGCTCATAGTGTCAATCTACCTTGAAGATATTGTAAGGCCTTTATAAATGGGATCATCAACGAGAGATAGAGTTTCGATATTTGTTTGATATATCCCACCCGTGATATCAGGTATCGTAAACAGCTAGTTGTTACATATTAGAGCACATATGCAGTTCCTGTGCATTTCAATTTCTGGATGCATTCCTCTCGTAAAAGTATTCCACTGATATTCTTTTGTCCGATCTCAGAGTTATTCAAACATTTTGTCGTGGGAATAACACTCGAAAAACTCACTGAAACAGTAAACACTCGAAAAACTCACTGAAACAGTAAAATGCCACATGTATTAAAGGACAACCCCGAGGGGAGTATGACAACCGATGACGAAACCCCGATTTCTGTTGCATGCATCAGCTTAGTGATCCTTGCAAATCTCAATTCTGGTCCAGACCGGAACTTTATACCTACGAGTTTTTACGATCACCCCATTAGTAGGATGCAAGTCCATGGAAAAGATACATCTGCCCTAACCAGACAACTTAGAATGTGCTCAATTAACTGCTGAGTACTCAAGAGAATAAAAAAAATGTTCTTCACTCTCCGCTATAGCCGGGAATCGAACCCAGTTCCTTTTCCGTGTGAGACAGATGGGCTAAAAATTCAACTTACGATCAAATACGATGCTATTTTCATTATATTAACTGGAAACTACTTAAGTTGTATTCATTTATTCAGTTTTTAATCACAGACATTTCATCTAATAGAGTTCTACACGTATGACGGGCAAAATGATGCACGCGAATGATCAAGAAAGAGACTGTAGGTCTACAAGGGACAAATGGCTATTGCACTTTTGTTGTATGTTCTTTTTTTGTATTGCAGGCAATTAGTACATCAAAGAGTCTGTTTAATCCATTCTTTCCGACAATTCTCCACAGGAAATGTTCTTTCCTCTTTTTTGCTCCATCATAACGCTGTCATTGCAAGATCTGAAAGACACACGTCATCCTAGATTAGGATCGGTCTTTGCTGTTATTGGCTTCATAGAAATACGATCAGCTATAGTGTTGAACGACCCACACACACTTACACTTGCATATATATATATATATATATATATGTATATATATATATATATAGAGAGAGAGAGATAGAGATAGATGGATAGATAGATAGATAGATGGACAGAGAGAGAGAGAGAGAGAGGGGGTGGAAGAGAAAGAGTATAAAAGAAAGATCAAAAGAATGTATCAAAACTTCGATAACTGATGTCGACATTGGTCATCAAAGGAAAAAAAAGTGATGTTGTCATCATAATTTGTTATATAATGGCACCCGTCGGTTATTTATGATTGGTTGGCTGCCTCTTTTTCCTCGGTTTCTCACTTCGTAGACAGTTCGAATCCTATCAAGTTAATTTATTTCCCTCTATCGTATGCGCAACAGCTCTATCGAGTTTGTGGTCCTCCGAGGCGGACTGGAAAACAAAATGCACGAATAAATTGACAAAACACAGGCCACAAAAAGAAGACAGATGCGATGGTCGAGTGATTAAATGAAGAAAAAGTAGAAAAGAAAAAACAAAAACAGAAAAAAATGAATTGAACGTAAAGAGAGAAAAAAAGAGGAGATAAATTGCCTGACTGGGAGAGTGAAAGGGAGATAAAGAGTACAATGGAGGAAGAAAAAGAAGAAAGGATAGAAAAAGATAGAGTGAATGATAAAGAGAAAGAGCGGAATGAGGAAGATAGAGAAAGAGGGAAAATAGAGGAAGTAAAGAGAGAGATAGTAAGAATGAAGTGGTATTTGAAAAGGAAGAAGGGAAGAGATTGAGGGCCGAAAAAAAGAAAAGGCAATAAAGTGTGCAACAAGGACGGAGATAGGACATGAAGAACGAAGATTAAACATAGAAAAATGGAGAAATAAAAATGGAGAACAGGAAGAGGAAGAAGATAGGGTCAAGTGAAGAGAAAAAAAAGGGAAAACAGTGAATACAGGAAAGAGAAAAATGAGTGTGGAGAAAAAGGAATAAAGTGGAATGAAAAGAAATAAAATGTTAGAAGAGGGGCAGATGAAAAGACAAAATAGAGTGAAGAGTGAGAAAGGTGATTGAAAAATTAAAATTGTGAAGGGAGAATGGAAAAGAAATATAAAGCGGTGAAAAAAGAAAGAAAGAACGAAAGATCAATGGAGAATAATTTTATAAGCGGAGATCACTCAATGCTTGGCTCTGACAGATTTGAGATTTCAACAGAAAGTTCCACGATATGAAAGTTGAATAGATTACAAGTCTGCTCCTTATGAGAAGCAATGTCCGCTCCTGCTTTGAAAATGTGTTTCCGACAGTTGACAACTAGAACATGGCAACTAAATTTGTTCAACGGTTACACAAGTAACTTAGGTGTGACCTGAGTTTCAACCATACCGATGTAATGACCAGAGAAAATATACTAAATCTTTTTCTTCTTCTTGTGCAGGCTTTGCAAATTCATTTGGGAGCCATATCTTTAGTAGTAGATTAGCAAATTCTTACTCCAGAGGCAAAAAGGATCATCATCATCATCATCATCATTATCGTCGTCGTCGTCGTCGTCATCATCATCATCATCATCGGTCTTTTAACACCGATCTTTGGGCGTTGACATTCTGCAAGATTCTCCAGATCTCTTTATAGCTGGCCAATATTTATCAAACCAGTTCGAATCATTATAATATTTTATTTTCTACGGGCGATAGTTTAATGAACGATTTTTTGAATTCATGTGTTGAGTCGTGATGTCCAGCGGTTGTGTGTCATTCTTGAAACACACCCTGTCCATTTTCAACTGAGTTTTTAAATGGATTCCATGATTTTTGTTCCTGAATCGTGAGTGGGTCTCTTTTTCCTGATTTCTTATGCATAAATTGTATAAAAACTAGTCATTAATACCTCTGGACTTGTTATTAAGACAGTGATTTTTTTATGCAATTCCCCTATTTCCGATTGTAATACTGATAAATTTGCATATTTTAATTCACATTTCTAAAGGAAGATTTTTCCCCCCCAAAACAAATATGAATCTAAATTAACAAGATGCCATACTAATATCGAAAAATAGTGGCAGCTCCAATTTTTATCAAGAGGAGTCTCAATAATACGGGCTTTAATGATTGTCCTGAAAGCTACGGACCACAATGAGAACTTATGCCAAGCTGCTTAATCCTTCTTAATGATTTTATTATGGAATTCCTCCCACCAAACACATTTTATGTTGGTGGTCCCATGAAGATGTCGTCTATGGCCTTTGCCTTGAACAAATATCGTGGCACCGTCTGGTAAGATCTGCCTGGGTTACGAGGCTTATTTCGGTATACCTATCGGGAATCAACAAAAATTCTGTGCACCTTAAATCACCTATGGTGCAACATTGTCGTCACCTTGCTAGACGTCTTTAAGCATGCAGAGAAAGGTTTGGGTCATTATTGACTCATCATTTAACGGTCTGTAAGGTAATTTTGGTGACAGCAGGGGTACCTTGACACACTACCGAAGGCAAAACGCACGAATTTTTGTGGTATGACTGATTCCACGGAGTAAAAACTGTTCGATCCCCGTGGCGGTCGATACTACAAGTGCACTCCGAATTACTCAATAGAAAACAACTCATGATATCTTAACGAAAAAGACTTCCAATTTTCTTCTTTAAGCTGTACGACATAACATAAGTAAATAATAAAATGTCACCGTTCAGATCACCAAAGGAAACTTCAAAGGGAAAAGTGTTCATTACCCATACCTTTTGGACATAATCAGCCAGAAAATAACATTCATTACCCAGGAATAAGGGAAAGGAGCAAAAAAAAGGCTGTATAGTGTAATTGCATCCCAAAGTATACCCTACGAATAAAATTACTAGAATCAGATTCGAATATCCTATACATACTCGACTGGATAGTATCGTCGATAACTGAATGGTTTCTAGTGTACTATTTGCTTAAAGTAAGACTGTACCATGAATTATAATCTCAAAGTTTGTGCTATAAGATGAACTTAGGAAAAAATCCTCAATATCAAAAAGATAAAAACATACTCCGAACGTCTACTAAGAACTAACATCATTTGGCAACGACGATTTAATTTAATCATCAAAGAAATATAGCAAGGCTGGAAACATAATAAATGACAACGTGATATAACCACCATCCACTGATATCGTGGCTAGACTCATGACTATAGTCAATGAAATAAGAAGTGTCAACAGCACAACGGTGTACAATGAATGTTTTGAAGCATATTCTAAGGAAAATGACCTTTTAAATCAATATTTCAATCCTCTAGCGTTAATGATTAGTAAAATACTATTTCTATTGCCTCCGAAGCAAGTAATTTTAGAAAGCACATGATACGTTGATTTGTTTCATTATCTGAAATTATATGCAGAATTCGTCGACACGCCAAATATCCGGACACTGCCTAATTAGAATATAGATAGCACTCCAGTTCCTGTCTGAATGTATTCTGCGCATAAAGCAGTTTTACTAGTTTTGAAGTCTGCAAGGCCCAGAGAGTTATTCCAAAAGATAAAGCAATCAAGGTAAATAAAGATCTTTTACAAAGTCAGTGTGCCCTCTCATTTCAATAAGGAGGGGTCGATTCAGACAGACAGCTACATTTGTGCTGGACAGTTCGAGGTGGGGGTCGGGTAATCTCTGAAAATCATTTGAAAAATGAATTCTATCAGGTGGGTGTCACATTCTAGCATTACTGTGTGGTTTTACTCCGGCACAAGGTCATAAGCCACGATCCTAGTGAGGTTCTGACTCATAAGTCAAAATCTGCAAGACCAGCTTGTAAAGAGTGTCTTGACTGATGACAAATAGATACTTTTCATACGTAAGTTATTTAGAAAATTTACTCTTTTTAAACAAACAAAAATATTTGAATATGTTGGGCTCCATGCAGGGGTTACATAGTTGGTAAACGAGTCCCATAAAAGAATCGTTGCTACTATTTACCTGCATCTTGATTGTTGTTGTTTGTAACTTGACTCAGATTCGACGGCCAAGAGAGTACCTCCACACCGTAAGGGCTGTAAGTTTGATACTCTCGTGGAATTTATTTTTCATTCCGATCCGTGCTGTAGATTCATTTACACACAGCTGGAAGGAACACTTTAGTTGCGATAAAAAGCAACGAAAATAAAAATAAATTCTGAATAATTAAAAAAAAATCCTTCTATTAGAATAAATAGAATAAAATTAGCCTCATTGTCTTAGATTTAATACTGAAAATGCGTTTGAGCCACACTGGATGACAAACACGATCATCAAATTGCTGTAATAACTTGAGCTTAGCAAATATTTATAGTTTTCATATCTTTTATACGAGACTGTAATGAAAACAATCTGCGCTCTGTGACATAAGCCAAGACAAACATGCAATTACTAAAAATTGTTAGCCAATTTTATAAAGTTGAAAAGACTGACAGCCTCTTTTACGCAATGCAAAATTTGTCTGTGAAAGACGGTCTGCAACAAAGTATTCAACTGCACTGTTCCTATCGTCCATTTTCCTCACTAAACAAAAGCAAGTGTTTGCAGTAGACATCGTTATTCAGAACAGCCACGATAGCGATTTTACAACGAATGTGCCCGTTTCCTGTTCACATTCTATTATCTTAAACATAAAACATTTCCCGTGTCTCATGTCATAGAGCAAAACCATAAAATCAGATCTAATGTCATTCGTGGAGAAGATGGTCATAATAAATAAAAGATTCAAACGTTGTTGGGGGTTGAATCGAAATTAAACCACACCAGACGTGAACAAGAAGTGAATGTTTACCCTTTCTTTCTCTTTCTCTCTCTTTTCCCCTCTCTCTTTCACTCACTTTCTTTCACTTTCTTTAAGTATAACTTCTCAAATGACTCACTTTTCTTCTAGTATCTCTTCATCTCTGTCTCTGTACCCACTCCATTCATGGGAGGCATAATGTTTCTTCTAGCAACCACGATTTCTGCTTTTAGTGTGTTTTTCTCTGTGATTCTTTCATTGTTTGCCTTTTTCTATGTCTCTGACTCGGTCTGTCAATCTGTCTGTATTCATCTATCATTCCCCTGAGATTCTCACACAAATATACTCCTTTCTTTCTCTCTCTTTCCCCCTCTCTCTCCATATATATATATATATATATATATATATATATATATATATATATATATATATATATATATATATATGTGTGTGTGTGTGTATATATATATATATATATATATATAGGTGTGTATGCTATTCCTCTTATCCTTCAAATTATTCTACTAAAATTTTCTATTTTATTTGTCTTTGTCTGTTTGTCTCTGTCTCTGACTACGTCTCTCTCTCTCTCTCTGTCCATCCGTCTATCTGTCTGTCTGTCCCTCTCTATCTCTGTCTCTGTTTCTCTCTCCATATATATATATATGTGTGTGCGTGTGTGTGTTTGTACATGTGTGTGTGTGTATTCTTCCTCTCTTACTTTTATTCAATTCAAGTTAGATCATCTCGCAGACCATTACGAATACGTAGTTAGTACAATCCCTACTATTGACGCTACATGTATTGTGCAATATACCAGAGTTGGACAACTCTCCCTTTTTCGCTCCTTCTAATTGTGTCTATTTTCATCTCGCTCCCCTTATCAATTTTGTATAATTCTGCTCCTCATCACCCCGTTCCATCCTTATCAGCGTGTATCCCTGCCTCTCATTGATTCACTTCTTTTCTCTTCCACTGTGTCCTCTGCATCTTCATTCTTTTTTTTCATTCTATGCTAAATAGGCTTCTCTTTCTCTCACTCAGTGGAATTCGTTTTGGTCCAATATCCCCCCTCTCTGTATTCTGTAATTGTCATTTTCATGAATTGGTCCTTACTTTCTCATTTGACTGTTCCCCATTAAACTTTTATTCTTTCTACCTCTCTGATTCAATATCCCCGACAATTATGTGGCGCGTCATTTCGTCTCCTAACGATGCGCGTATTTATGATTTCTATACCTCTGTATCCACTTTCTACTATCTCGCTCTTTATCATACTCTTTATCTTTCTATTCTTGAATTATCTTCTTTTTAAGTCATTTTCAGACCTCTGTCAACACCCCCGTCTCTCCCTTTATCCCTCTCTTTCCCTTCAATTACTGATGCTCACCACTTCTTCTTCTTCTTCTTCTTCTTCTTCTTCTTCTTCTTCTTCTTCTTCTTCTTCTTCTTCTTCTTTCCTGTCTCTATCTCTCCCTCTCTCTCTATGATCCATCAGTATCAGAGCTTTAGAGATATCATTCCTCTCTATTCTCCTTGCCTCTTCCTCTCTTCCCTCTCTCTCTCTCGAATTTCTTTGAATGTATTTATCACTTGAACTCTTTACATTATACCTAAATCTCCTTTATTCATCCCTAATCTCACAACATGTCTCGGCTCCCTTTTCATTTCTCCTATCCACATAGTATCCCACTAAGTACTATCATCGATTCCCCTTGTTTCGTTCTCTCTGTACCCTTCTGTTTATTTCAGTTTCAAGTTCGTTTTTTTCCCTTTCGAATATTTTACCATCAATGATACCGTGCATCAATGGAGATACAGCTGGAGATATACCGATCACTGTCGCTACTGTTCAAGACGGTTTTAATGGCGGTTTTATAGCGAGGAATTTGTGAAATCTTAGAAATCTCGGCTGTTCTAGTCAGAGGGTGGCGCCACACCGAGCAATAAACCTAGGAAACATCCTTTACAATATTGCACAACGATATACAGACATTAGGAATTAGCAACTTCTCAATTGGAGAAACTTCCCCGATTAGACACGATTGCAGGTCTTATATATTGATATGGTATTTAATAGCATTTGCCGATGCGTACGATACCGACAGCTTGCCTCAAATTGCCCATCATTTTGGTGGGAGAAGTAGAAATGTTTCACAGGGAAATACGTTTGATATATCATCGTCATCAGCAGCTGTAACAACAGCCGTTATAAATCCCGAAGCTGGACAAAGACTGTTTCCATATCTTTCCATAGCGAGCGTGTTTTCGTAAGTCCCTGCAGTATCTTACTGCAAGCTTTTCCATCTCGTCTCTCCATCTTGTGCCTGGTCTTTTTCTACTGTGTCTACTGCACCAAGGGCAGGAATCGATTAGACTTTTGCCCATCTGTTTAGGTCGATGTTAAGAGAACTGCTACGTTGAAGCAGCTAGCCGATCAGTGGCAGGTTCGATTCGTGCAGCAGCCTCATTTTCTTTATTTGTTTATTCTATTTACATTGTTTAGACCACTTTGGGATACCATTTCAAATAAAAGGCAAGTTATATATTCACAAATACACACACATACACACACACACACACACACACACGCACACAAACATATATATATATATATATATATATATATATATATATATATATATATATATATTAATGCTCCTCTATTCAGGGTTGAGCAATCCTCTTTTCAGGGATGAGCACTCCTTAAGTGAGGTAACTCATCCATCTTAACCTTATGCAATGCTTTTCCATAGGAAAAGGTGGATGGAGAATTTCTGTGTAAATAGATATATCGCTTAAATTAAGCCTTACTGACCGTCCAGTTCCGTATTCCAGAAGTAGAATATCGGCTTCCAGGTCTGAAGTGAAAGTTTCAACTCTGCTTCGCAGAACTGGATGGGATAATGGAAAGTCTATAGCCACACTGAAGAGATGTAATATATATATATATATATATATATATATATATATATATATATATATATATATATATATATATATTCAAGACTGAACTATTTCTTCATTAAGATGTGAACAGGCTACTAGTGAAGCAAGTTGAAAGGATTTTGTGAGTATTCAAGTCTGAGAAAAGTCTTTAAAACCCCTAAATGTTGTCCTGACAATTGAACTCCTCCGTCTTCTTGTCCTATTTTTTTTTGCCCAAAGGTGTGTTAACATCAAAGATATGAAAAGGAGTTCAGTTGTAAAAGAAAAGATGAGATCTGCTAATGGATACATTATGTTCACAATTATTCTACTTGTTCACTATAACACGAGTCGATGCCATCCTAATGTCAAATATCCAACGTTTGAATTTTTATATTTACAATATGTAATCTAATAGTATACCCATATGAATCTATGAATTTCTTTCACAAAAAAGTTGAGCACTATTGGAATAAGGAGTCTGAATACGATAAGAAAAAAAGTAGTATTATCAGCCTCTAAATAGCACTTACAAATCTCGAGAAAATCAAATGAAACATGGATTGAATGGTCAGTATTGGGGAACCTCTCTGGGGAATCTTCGGAAGGATGTGAGTTATCAAATGTAAAGAATGATATGCCGAATAGTGATAAAATATTCAACCGGAATAAACTCATGAGATAATATATTATGATGTGAAGCCCAAAGAGATATCATATATAAGCAAATGAATGATGATTATACGTGAATTATTTCTGAATCAGAGAATGATTGGTTGTCAGCTTGAGGTGCTCCATATTCTAAGGATAGACAATGTCACTACGCAACTTCACTATGCAGTGGATGCAGAGTTGAAATACATATATTATCACTATTAGCAGATCAATCAATAAAGTAATACCCAAACCCAAAGGAATTGTCGCAAAAGAAATATCAAATGGTTCAATCCACCTTTCAATGTATATGTGGAAACAAATATGATATACAATAAATTATAACATAATATCTTGAAGGAAAAAAAAACTTTGATTTGCAGTCACAATTTGGAAAGGAAACTCTAATCAACATACAAACCATCATCATCATAAATAGAGCAAGCTCATCATTACACGTTATAGGAGCAAAAGCTGCTTGTAATGTGAAAAGAACAACAGATAACGAGGCTTAATTCTTTTTTAATTTTGGAAGAACCAAACACTGTAAAGAAAACAATGTAAACCCAGTCTATCAAATGGATAAATACAATAAAGCCAATTGCTATTTGAGTTTTCAAATGGATTCAATTATATAATTTACTCCTATTTTTTCTCAAATATACTCTACTGTCTTGTGATATCTCCCTGTGATGTTTGAAGAAGTTACAGTTCGAGGATCATTTTTTGGTTTAAGTTCCATGTTTCAGCTTCATATGTGTCTCCCAGTTTTGGGCCATCTTGTCCGTGGTCACTGCGATTAGTCAAAATTTATTGCACATATGTCAGGAATTACCTGTGGAAATTATCAAAAATCAAATCCACAAGTACAAAATATAAGGTGTATGAGAAGGAAAGCGCATATACCCTGATTGCCGTTCTGAAATGCAGAAAACATCCAAAAAGGCTGTGATACAGTCAAAATGAATGGATGAAAAATTACAATGATGAGTAGATTAGTCTGATCCAACCAAAACACAAGTTTTAATACAAGAAATCCAGGCAGGAACTCTTTTGAGTAAGGGGAAAATTAAATCGATTACCAGCATTTGATCACTTTAATCCAAAATTGATTGGATTCTGCATCAATCCGAAAAATTCAGGAACTTTATAAAAAGGATAGTCAGAAAAATGTGAAGCGCTTTCAAATAAAAACTAGTGTTTCCCCACAAAAAGCTTGAGACTGAAACACAACATTTTTGAAGGCTGTTTCCAGAATATTTACAGAAAGTTTTTGCCCGAATATTTCCACGGCTTGTATACAAAAAAGAACTTGATTTAATTACCAGCAGATAAAAGGATGTTTAGCCAAAATTTTGCGCAAGAGCACTCAATGAGTTCGCAAGAGGAAAGTTTTTCGGTCAAGCGATCCCCGCAAAACGATTCTCAACATTCTGATAAACATAAGTTTCATTCATGACTCTCGAAACTTTGCACACTGAGTAAAACATAGTGATAGTAATTTTTTTCTAATGTTACTGGAGCGCACTACTCAATTTATAAACATATACGTGCTATATTCTCTTCAGAAGAGAGGTTGAAGATGAAAGGTATGTGATTCTTCAAATACAATGAAGCAAAGCATAGCTTAATATCTGTTTGTAGACGACGATATTGTGGTACCCATGGTAGCGTAATCAATCGTGAGATTTTGCATTGACCATTCATGAATGTAATCCGCAAAACATTAAAGGAATCTTAGATTTGAAGAGTCTTACCAAACGAGCATTTGGTTAATATTTCAAAATAATGCTACCAACGATTGGTCGTGTCTTATTGAGGGTATCTCTGTTCAGTATATACTAATTGGTTATTCAACTAAAAGCTCGTAGATTATTGTCCTTCATGAGTTCTTACTTGCAGTTTTTCGTTTTACACACTTCTATGAGTATCTGTCTTTTCATTTTCTGTATTTTCAAATTTTGACACATGTTATACAGAAATTCTTGGAAAGATCACAACATGAAAATATATGAAATTCATTCCTTGAAGAGTCCAAATATGTTGAACTTTAATGTATAAAAAACTTTGGGAAGAATATATTAAGAAGGTTATACACAAAAAGATAATTTATTTCAAATATTGCCGGTAAATTTTGAACATTTTACAATATTTTTCAGAATAAACTTACTTCTGAGATATCTATTTATCTAGTACCGTCAACGTAAATGATTCGAAATATTTAGAAAATGAACTTCAAAAAGTTTACACGTGCTATAATACTCTTTGGCCAAATGATCAATGTTACAATTTTTAAACAAGATGTATCCAACGTACTGATTGAACTAAATGTACTTCCCGATTCAAACGTTAATTAGTAATGCCTGTTTGGCTCTCAGGAGTGGATGATCATCTGTCAATGATATAATTCTCTCGTGTGCATTCTCACAGAACTTTCATCAATTTTCTCTAACAGTTTATTGATTGATGAGAAACGAGTCGATCAAGCAGCCTATTTTTTGTCTCAATTTTTCACATATTGTAATGCATCGCACAATAGAGTGAAGATTCAAACTGAAGAGTGTAAGTCTCAGCCAGTAAAAAAATCTGCACCTTCGTATTCTTCACGTACTGCTCGATCTGAATACAACCTTTTTCGGGGTGTACAGAACCATCTTGGCGAGCTAGTTCTTCAAACTCATCTACAGCTTGAAAGTGCCGTTCTCTTTTAAACTAAAATGTTTCATAAAAAAAGTATCAAGAAGATCCTGAATCTTTGGACTAAAGTTTTTGATAGTGTTGGAGCGTACGTTATTGAATAAATCATGTTTACACATAAATATTTGATATTTTGCTGACTCAAGATTCTAACATTACTTCTAAAACATAAGACAGACTCCCTTTATTTCTGATATCTGTATCAAATTAGTCATTGCTACTCATAAAATATTCCTTTTACATGATTTTGTTTGTACATTTGTATTCATCTTTAGTTTCATGATCAACCTTTAGTAATAAGCAACAATCTGCTCCTTCACGAATAGTCCTTAAATCATGAATATTTTGGATAGCAAAATTAAAGATTCTGTAGCACTCACTTGACAGGTTATGAGCAACATTTAAAAAAAATACTTTCTGTGTACTTTGTCATTTTCTATCCTTCTTTCAATACAGTGATGAGAATCGTTCTGTTTGATATTTGTACTAAAACTTTCTCCCTTGTCTGATTATCTGATCTGTTTACAACTCTTATTCCAAAGTCTGATCCTTTCATTTGCCTTTTAATACTTTTAATTGGCAGTTCCTGATATCTGTCAAATAGAAGTTTGATTCTCTGATTTCTTGAACATTCTTTTGGAATCACAGAGAACAAATTCCTGGCAATTATTCCAAAAGTTGTTTGATCACCTCTTAACTTTTTATACAAGATACATGCTATCAATAAAAGTGACTAAGTGATGTGGAATAGATTAAAAAGTTGGTACATTCTTTAGCAAACTGACCATTAAAGTGGCTTCATTAGTCTTGCAAAATAGTCCCTCGATCATTGCTAAAAGATATGGTACGGAAATAATAATTCTTTCATTGTGAGATTGTGTGCCTTTGATTACATCATCATCATCATCACCATCATCACCATCATCATCATCACTCTTGTAGCGTCCGTCGTTGGACATAGACCTTTCCCAGGATTCGCCACAATTCTCTATCATGGGGGTCGCAGAGCCAGTATTTCCTGAATCTGTCTATTTCATCTCTCCATCTTGAGTTCCGTCGGCCACGGTTTCTTATGTGATCTCTGGGGATCTGTGTAGTGAGATGAGATGTAAACGGTTGCCTTTCATTCCTGCAACATGGCCTGCCCATTGCCATTTGAGTTTTTTAATAGTTTCTTTGATGTCACGGACTCCTGTTTTCTTCTTTATATACTGTGCTGTCTTGTGATCCATGTAAGGTTGAGTACGATTCTCTCATGCGCACGTTGCATTCTTTTCAGTTTGTAGATCTGTCTCTTGGTTAGGTTCCATGTTTCAGCTCTATGAGTGACTATCGGGAGAATGCATTGGTTGTATATTCTTCTTTTTAGGATTATTGGGATCGTCTGGTATTTGAAAGTTGAGCTTGCTCTGCCGAAGCCTTGCCATCCCAAAGTGATTCTTAGCTTGATTTCCTCTCTTTTGGAGGGTGTCATGGACATTTGTTATCCCAGGTAGATGTACTGGTCTACCTTGCCGAGTTTTGCATGTTCTATCATGACAGTTACGTTCTTATTCTCAACATGATTAATGCACACGATTTTAGTTTTACTGAAGATCATGTATAGGCCAAATTTTTTGCTTTCTTTGTTTAGATCATCTACCATTTGTTGGAGGTCGTGTAGGTTTTCTGCAAAAAGGACGATGTTGTCTGCAAATCTAAGAGTTGCTCAAGTATTCATCGTCTATTTTGATTCCTCTATTTTCCCAGTCCATGTTTCGGAAGATCATCTCAAGGAAGGCTGTAAATAGTTTGGGTGAGCTGGCATCACCATCTTTTACTCCTTTTAGGAGCTGAAACGATTCAGAGTCCTTATGTAGCCTAATGAAGGATTTGCTGTGGTTTTATGTTTACCCCTACGTTTAATTTCTTGCTTCAAACTTATCAAAGTGAATGTTCAGAGTTCAGATTATAGTATGTGGTCATGACAGATTTTTGCAGGAGTAATATCTTCGAGTCTCTTCTTTAAAATCCATAGTCTCTCCAACTTACTAAGCGCATTCTTTTATTCTCTCTTCATATCAGCAGTAGCCATCTTTCCTGCAGAGATGCTTACATTTTTTTCAATTAGCAAAAGGATTTACGCAGTTTTTTAATAACATTCGTTACTGATAATATTGAATGCTCGTCATTTTACATTCTCGTTGTAAAATTGTTTGAATGAAGAGAGCCTGGAATATCTGAGTCAACAAATACCCTCATGCGATGTAGGAATATACTTAAATATTCTGCCGTTATCTTTTTACTGTTCTTGTCTTGAGACTAAGTTATGGAGTACAAACTTGTATCTGTGTATCTTTGTTTAATGTCACTTCAGTGGTTTGATCTATCGTTATACGTCCAAATGTTCCAGACATTTGAACTGGGGAATTCAGTCCGACTCATGGAATAAGATGCTTTTTTAAAAATAAAATCATGATCAGTAGTCATTGAAGCTTTAATTACTTAGCAGTTTCAGTGTGTGTGTATGTGTGTATGTGTAGTACGTTTATACCATACTATAGCATATACTTTATTTTTATTTTATCACATTTTAACCAGATAAATGCTTGCAAAGTGAAATCATAAAAAATGTAATTTCCATATTCCATGTTTCGAATTTTATATCTTATAAATTATCCATATCTTTCATATCATTAAGTAAAAACTGTGTTAATTCAGGGTTCTCAGTCGATAAATAGTCAGACAACAGTTGTTGAGAACCGATACTCTTCATAACATACACATAAACGTGAAAAATACATGAAGACCTACAGTTATAAAGGTTTATCTTATTTTTTCTATGTCTAAGGGTTCATTATATTCCACAAATCACAGTCATCCTAATTTGATATCAAAATGATTACTGGCTCATAAGCTGCTATGGATATAAGTGACATATCAATTCGTCTCAGCCCTTCTAATTGTTGCAATTTTTAACATAAGTGCATTTATAGAATATCACTTTCAAGATAATTTTTGAATATATAATCGAGTGTTTTACATGTGTTTGCTCGTAAAATCAGGTTTTACATTTAAAACTATTCCCGTACAAATCCATCAAAAAGGCAAAATAGTGGTAGACGTTAAAGCACAAAATCAACAAGAGCCGTGATATAAGTATTTAAACAAAATACGGGGTAACAAGGTACAAGTAATGCAGGGAGACAGAACAAGAAAGACGATTTTGACTGGGTTAAGCTCTTTATTTATATAAGCTTCTGTAATGGTTACTCAAAACATATTGCAATGTATAAAAGTGCGGACTACTTTTTCATGTTTTGATACCAAAAGGTTGTATAAGTTGTTTCAAGTAGAAAACCTCATTATGTATTAAGTTATTTGACTAGTTTACATCCGAAACAGGATATAATATACTGTTGAGAATTACATCAAGTTCTGGGTACAAGTCAACTCTCACAATTGGATGTTGGTAATTCAACATTATATAAACTACTACAAATTGCTTCTTCGGTTTAGGGAACTTATTAACCGATTTTCAGGGCACAGACTGAACAGTTTTAGTTTTTAGCCTTTTTAGATTTTATTTTCGAAAAACGTTATATTAACCCTTAGTAATCTTGTTCGTTTTATTAACCCTTTATCATGTAATAATTAGTCTATATTTATAACTGGTTTTGAACATACTTCGATCACAATGCAATGATGGACTTTTTCCTCTCCTATTATTCCCATGGTAGAGTTTATGGTTCTTGGTGGATTTCCCCACGATAAATTCCTCATATTAAATTTTCCTACGAAATTTCACCAATAGTGAATTCCATCACTGTAATTTCCATCATGTTTCGCTGTTTACGCTATGAAAATAAAGAAAGAAATCCTGATTAAGATATCAACTTGATAATATCTTCATTATTTGGGGTGGGGGGCAATATTTTCCTGTCGGAAATTATACAATTGAACATTCTTTATTCTTACGTGTAATTGTTTTATTTATAGCTACAACCAATTGATTGAATAGTTTTTGTGCATTTTTTTGTTATATATTTATGCAATTTTGTGAAGGTAATCGACTTTATTGTGATGATTTCATTCTACCAGAAGATTACACAGAGAATGTTTCATTGCATGTTTACCACTATTTAAAAAGGAACGTGATTCTTAACATTCAGCTATGGACGATAGAGGAACTTGTAAACAACAAGAATCCAATCACATGTGAATGAATGACAAAGCTTTAGCGTGTAAAAATACAACAGAAGTTGGTCCATGTTCACGTAAATTAAAACAGATACGAGAAAATATTTTTTGCAATATGTAGACGATGCAGTCATTCCATAATGGTATACAATATGAGAGTTTGTAATGTATGCACTTATAATTAAACTTGTGAAATTATCAATCCATGTAACCACATGTAGGGAGGAGACAGGGCATTTGGCCGAATAGTTGTTTCCATTTCTGGGGTTCACCTAAACAGCAGTGTTTGTATTTTTTTCCTCAGGGAATTTCCGCCATTAGGAGTAAAATCGGATAATTCCCATGAAAAAAATTGTTCATTTTGCCTCATTACGGCAATTCCATGAAGAATGCCCAACCTTTGGTGAATTTTCCGGTTTGAAATTCCTGTCATTGTGCACCAAGGTATATAGACAAATGATAGAGGGAGGGGAATGAAAAAACGTGAGCATGCACGTGTTTGTGTGTAGTATTTTAAACGAATGCATTTAATTCCGTTATATTTTTATTCTATGACATTTATCGAATAGTTTTTTTAATTAAATTTTGATAATTGCATATCATTAAATCTCAAGTCAAATTTAGCAATCCATTTCGATAACTCGTCTTCTTTGATATTCAATAGAATGAATTTCATAAGCTACCTCTAAACCATACACAATTTTTTGTATGCATTTCTAGATCATTTATATAAACAAAATATGGATTGAAAATGAAACATTTTTCGCCCTCTTCTGTACTGTGTTGATTGAGTTTTCGATGAAAATATTTTCTCAACAAAGAATATAGGCTTTTGTCTTTTTTCAAACAATTTTCTAAAAATTTAATGATAATTTTTCCAATAGAAGAATGTATTCTCCAGCTATTAGAATATCACTATTAACTTTATCCCCAACTATCAGATAAAGATAGCATTGAATAGCATTAGATATACACATAGACATCAAATTCGCTGGTATGAAAAGGAAACTTTTAGTGCATCACTGTTTACGTTTCGTTTAAATTAATAATCAAAGAAATATATTATAATCCTATGAATCATATTGCTATTGTTCATATAGTTATGTATTTTATGAAAGAAAATTGAAGCACTTTAGACACTAGAATACGATACATAGCTGGCCACACATGAATATTTGGGGGGATTTTACTAGGATGGAATATACTTTGGTAGAATTTATCGTTGGTGTGAATTGCATTAGTGTATTCACTGCCAGGGGATAGATGTATAAGAGCATCAAATTAACATAATTCTCTCAACAACATATCTGTTTATAATGCATTTGCATTTGTGGCCGGTGTCCATGATCAAATATAAGGTAAGATTTTATAAGATGATTTTTCATTTTTAAAAAGTTGTTGTTCTTATAACTTTGCCAAAGTACGACCTTTCTTCTCAATGTTGCCTACTTTTCGGCAAAATTCAATTAAGTACATATGAACATAACTGCAAATGAAAACTTCAAAATAAACGTTACTTTGTATTGCCTGTGATGTCATAAGTATGACAAATCTATCTCTGAAATACCAAGCTTCATCGGAACATCATTGAACACGATTGCAGCATCTCAATTAGTATCTTTGAATTTGTAAATGTCATTAATTCGTCAACGGCAACTCAACTACGTCCGTTGCTAATTCAAGAAGTGACCAGAGTCATGTAGTTGCTCCAATGCTAACTTCAAATAGACATAACCCGACCAGTGATCAAAGGCAATGAATGAAGCCATTAAATCAAAGAAAAAATGAAGTCAGACTGTATATGAACTTTCCTCATGTGTATAAGATGAAAAGCAAGGAATTGCAGAGGACAATACACATATACGCAAAAGTATGACCCAGTAGTCAACCAAATCATCATCATCATCATCATCATCATCATCATCATCATCATTATCATCATCATCATCATTCTTTTAACGTCTGTCGTTGGACATAAACCTTCCCCATGATTTGCCACACTTCTCTATCATGGGCGTTGCGGAGCCAGTACTCTCTGAATTTGTCTAGCTTGTCCCTTCATCTAATATTCTGCCAGCCTCAGTTGCACATGTGATCTCCAGGTATCCATGTCATGAGTCGCAATGTCCATCGGTTTTCTGCCATTCTCTCAACATGGCCAGCCCACTGACATTTGAGATTTTCAATGTATTCTGTGATGTCTCTGACTCTTGTCTTTTCCTGGATGTACTGTGCTGTCTTATGGTCTCTCCATGTCAGGTCAGATATCTTTGAAAATATAATCATTGTCCCAATTTTAAATGAGTAGTCCATAACTTAAAAGCACGGCAATAAGTAATTTGACACCTTTCGTGCCGACCAGTACTCACAGCCCATCCATATCCTTGTTTTTAGAACTTAGAATAGTTTAATTATTAATCACAGAACTTGCCCACTACCAGATGTGTACTCTAAATAACAGATAAACTTCAACTGAAGAATATTCTTAGTTTTAGTGGCTTTAGCAGCAAGTCTTTGCCATTTTCTGTTTCACAATGTCATTCACAAGCATCATTTTGTTTGTTGAATGTTTTTTTTTTATCATACTTTTCCAAGTATAGAAGATTGATACATAAGTTGGGGATAAAGTTGGAATAATTCTGTTGGGTTAGACTCTAGAGAGGAAGAGGGGGATACTCTGCAACCGTCCATAAATATCTAATTATGTAGCTCCAAAGCCAATTTTTTCTGATAAAAATAATATCCATTTTTTTGTAATGAAACAATTTATACTTTCCATAAAATAATTTTCTTCCAATGTTTCTTTCTTAACGCATGCTATTAGTGATGATTTTGCTTGTATAACATTCTGTCTTGAGACTTTATGTCCGATCACCATTTTAAACAACTTGAACTGATTCGAGTTGAGACTCGAAGAAAAAGAAGATTAGAATACTTGAATTAAAAAGGATACTTCAGCTTTAAGCACGCCCTTATTCGCAGTCATTTGCTGATTAATTCATATTTGACTGTATTATGAAATATCATGGTTAAATATCCAAACCAGTGTTTTCTTTTTGTTATAATGACACCAAAGTGGTTTGAGTATTCCAGTGTCCTGTCAAGCATTCATTGTTGAACAAAAAGCATAATTTTGTGATCAAATAGCAAAAATTTAGTCATTGTATATTTCAATCAACTTCATAAAAAAAGAAAACGGAAGTCAAAACTTCCTCTTTTCGAAATAAAAAGATTGCTGCCTGATGATTTCAAGCCAACGATCTACCAGTTACTAGTTTAAGCCCCTAATCCACTGAAAACCTATGTTGTTTGTACTGATGAAGCTGGATAAATTAATCAAAGATGAATATCAAATGAAAATCACGTATTAACGATTTCCATACAAAACTGAATAAAATGTATACTTTTGGTGTATCAATATATTTCAAAACACGATATAAGATCGAACAATATCATAACATCGATAGAGCAGCAATGACGCAAACTTTTCTATTTTGGAGCCGGATGTAGCACTGTTTTATAACCTAATGACGAAAATAAGATTAAACCTTCAATTATTGATTGATAATTTCGATCTTACCTTCATGTCATTTCCAAAATAGGTTGATCACTTTTAACACAAGGACTCATCACGCTGATCATATCAGATGATAATCCAAATAATGTCAGAATAATGTTAATACATAATTTTAGGTTGATGGTGATTTTCAATACTCAATGTATTTTAGTTATGCCATCTTATCCACTTTTTTCACTTGCACCCTACTGAATCTGTGCCATTATAATCTGTGCCATTTTTACTGTATCCTTGTTACCAATGCCATTATAGAGCATATATTTATATATATATATACACACACACACACACACAAACACACACACACACACATATATATATGTGTGTGAATATATACATACATATATATATATATATATATATATATATATATATATATATTTCCATGTGGTCTTTTTCTATGTACACTTTTTAACGCATGGGCTTTTATCTGTGTGAGCTTTTTTTCCTATGTAGGCTTTTCCTGTAAATCTTTATCGTGAGCTATATCCATGGTATAATGCACACACACACACACACACACACACAAACACACACACACACACACACACACACACACACATATATATATATATATATATGTCAGAGGCAAAGATTAGTAGGAACATGATCCTACGTATATATCCGTGTGTGTGTCCGTGCATGCGCATACATTCATACATATATGTACATATACACGAGATAATGATATTTTAAATTACTGGATATCGTTTGCAAACCAAATCAATCAAACCAAACCTAGGCACAAAAATATCTCTAGAATGAAATAATTGAGGTTCACACAATTCAATTATGTTTACTACACTATTTTCGAAAACTGCATATTCGGAACTGTATCTAACATGACTATCCCAGTTCCAGAATTTGATATTAAATCATTTTTGGCCAATATGATCTTTATCTCTTGAGGACTTCAGTACATGTATCAATCATGTTAGCGAGTATCCCCTATGCACGGCTTGAAGAAACCCACGGGTTAAAGTGAAACTGACTGCCATTTCATCCCGAAGCAAATTTTTTAGCTCCATCCGAACGCTAGTCATCGTTATAATTGCATTAATTTTACTTCATCATGTAGCCAAGAGACATCTAAGAAGAATGTAATTCTTTTCTCAAATTCAATCATGGATATTAGAAAATCGGACAGCATTAAAATAAAATCAATTTCTATTATATTTGTGTACAGGAATGCTACAGGGAGAAAATTTGAAAAAGCCAACGGAAAATTTAGATACAATCCGATGGAGCACTGTCCATGCTGATCTGATCTTGGCATTTACTTGTTAATATATTTTTGAGTCATACTCAGACAAGCAAGCACAAACACACACGCATATATATATATATATATATATATATATATATATATATATATATATATATATATATATATATATATATATATATATATATATATATTCATATATATATATATATATATATATATATATGTATATATATATATAACATTTATGCTATTTTTAGTGTGATGGCTGACTCTAATTTGATTGCAAAGTATGAAGGGGAGATTGAGATAGAGTTATCCAACATAAGATAATTTTCCTGAGTGGTAGCGCCACGTTTTGAAATTACCATACATGGCAACTCACATTTACTCCTACAGAACGCAGTAACTCAATAAAAGAATTCACACCTGAAAAGGTACTTTTACTGGAAAAATAACGTGGCTCATAAAAGGAAAACTAATGATGTAAACCCTCAGTATGACAGAGCTC
>OY735206.1:58446734-58594234 GCA_963457665.1 Thysanoteuthis rhombus | reverse complement strand
TGGAGTTGAAACATGGAGCCTAACCAAAAGACTGTCTCTTGAAATGAGATCCATGCGACGTGCACAAACGAGAATTGTGCACAACGTAATATGAAGAGAGCATAGAACCCATGAGAAAACTTGAATGGAGATGAACTGGTTTTGTTGCGATAATTGCAGACAGCTGCTTGACATCACAACCCACATCTCAGATTCAAGGAGATCACACACAAAAGTGGGCCTGACAAAATATAAGATAGCAAGACGAACTACATAAGTTCTGAATGTACTGGCTCGATGACGTTCATGATTGCATCGGAAGAATCATGAAGCAAGATGACGGATAAAAATTAGGAGGGTAAAACCGTTGGATCAAAGATAAAAAGTAGGATTGAGCTGAGCAAAGACGAAGGTCACGTACTGCGATGCAATCACAAAAAAGAACATAAGAAGCTATACAAGAGGTTTAAAAATACGTTACCTATAAAATATTTGGCTGCTTCAAGAATCTACCTATGTCCGATAAGGTAGTCACTTCAACATAGCGTTGCGCTTACCATTGAGATAAACAGTCGCCGGTAATAGAAAGACCCAAATAACGTCTTCGCTGGTGGCTGTTCAGCTAAATGGTAAGAACAACGCTATCAGTCGCACGTTTGGTTCCTATAACAGCCCATTTTTTCTTTAATTGTTCATTCTATTTACATTGTTCGGGCCAAGTGATACATTCACCGTTTAATAATGAGAGATCATTTGAAAAAGAGTTTCAAATTAATATTACACAATTACTGGTATTTTCCCTGATATATATACGTGTGTGTGTGTGTGTGTGTGTGTGTGTGTGTGTATCTTTGTATGTAAGTGTGAACTTGTAAAATTTTTTTCTTTTCATTGTGTCCCTGTGAGTGTAACTGTCTGCATTTATATATGTTTCCTTGTGAAGTGTTCCCAGGAGGATTCTTAGAACCAAAGTCAATCTATCGGTCTTTACGTTCCTATAATCAACCGAGCCTCTGGTGCAGATAGAGACCATAGACGTGTGCTAATGTGGTACCAATGCTCGTTACATGAATATGCAGTTTAGTCAATGTAAATTACTTCCTACACATATATATACGACTACCGAGCGTGTTCACAAGAAAGATTCGAATCTAAATCAAGTTATCAGCAAAAAAGTAAATATCTTGTGTTTGATATAGAATAAAAATGTGTTTGTACGACGAGTTATTCAGATTATCAGTCGTGAAATATCATAATTTTCTTTTTGAACATGATCTATTGTTGACCATTGTTCTACTTCAAGTCATGTACATAATCGTGTATCCCTTGTAGAGAAATATATCACACACAAAAAATCAACATACACACACGTACACAGACAAGTACACATACACACACGTACACACACATATATATATTGATGCAAAAGCTTCTGGAACGAACAGCTGTGCCACTAACAAGACATCCATCAGATGTTTGTCCTAGGGCCAGGTATGTTTCAGAGCCCAAACTTTATTTCCACTAATTTAGAGTGGCAAAGCAGTGTTTCGCATTACCACCAGTTTTTTTCCGTCACATTTTAAGTATGATGAAAATGCACATATTCTTGTGATTGCAGCTTCCCAGTCAACATTACTGAAACCATGTATATATATATATATATTGAAAGCATATGATAGATGATCATCCTTGATTGGTATGTATTCATTCTTTGTTTTACACGATAGCATCCTGAAAGGAATGTATGTTGATACTATCATTGTTAGTATAAAATCCAAGGAGAAAAAAATTCAATTCAATGTAGAATTGACGTGAGGGGTTGTGATCTGACATAAAGCCAACTCGCCAGGGTTGCAGTCATAACAGCACCGAAAAACGAACTCGAAAGAGTCAATAATTGAGTTACCCCATAATCAGAGTAACTTTGAGTTATTAGTTTTGGCATAACTCTAGACAGCAACAATAATTACAAAGAGAAATATCGGCTTTTGAAATGGTAAATAAGCGACGGATATAATCAGCGTAATTGAGAGCAATTAAAACATTGTACTGAGTTTTGAATTGGCCAATCGATTCTCATTTATCTGTAATTTTAAACACGGTTAGAGTTTTTCAAGACCGATGCATCATTGCAACTAACCAAGGGCACCCAAAAAGTACCCCACGATGCCAGCAGTTTAGATTGGCTCTCCTTTCCTCTGTTGATTATAATCTGAGTCCCTTCCGTTGCAGAGTGGTGAAATTTGATACATTTTAATTTTTTGCATTCATCCTGATTCGATTCTTTGGGTGACCATTAAGTTGGTTTGAAGAACCTCAGTTTCGGAAATATAGATAGGTCAAGTGAAATAATCTAGTCAATATTCATATTTGATAATAGGAGACAACATATCAAAGCAGCTAGCAACTTTTCTAACAACACAGATACACAAGTATATAAACATACTTAGTTAGTGTACACTTTTTTGACGTACGGGGTTGTTGGATATTTCCTAGGAAATATGATCATTTGTAGTTTTCCCAAGTCCCAAAAGGTAACCTGAAAGAAAAATGACGCATAATTCAATTCATATATTCATATGTTCTATTTATGTATAGAGTGTATTATGTCAAACGCATATCATTTCGATTGACAAAAGCGATGATTCTTTGAACAGTATACGAATAATCTCACCTAGGTAAATATTTTTTTCAGTCTTGTTACTATTCAAAACAATTGATATGAATTACTCAGCGGTATACCTCCGACACTAATCGTTTGACACAAAGCAAACTGTAGTATAGTCTCAGCGTGATAATCTGATATAAACTTTTGACAATCTGATAAAATTGATATTAACGAGAATATCGTTTAATGTCCATTACTTATTAGGAAGACATCGGTAATCCCATTTTTCTTCTTGATAAAAATGTAAGACAATAATCAATTTCAATTTATTTCATATTTTTCTTTCTCTTCTTTTTGTGAAGCTCTGAACTGTTTTACAAAGTATACTAATATTATAGATTTTAATTCTGATTCCATATTATTCATCCTCACCTCAACTTCATGTCCTGTGTGCGTAATAATTCTCATACATTTTATAGCGGCTACTCTTTTTCCTTTTTTTTAAATCAAATATAAACAGCACATGCATTCTGTATATCCCTTCTCTCCGTTAGTTTGTCTTTAGATGTGTCAGTCTGTCTGTCAGTTTATCTCTCTCTCTCTCTCTCTCTCTCTCTCTCTCTATATATATATATATATATATATATATATATATATATAAGTATGAACTCTTTGCGTTAACATCAATGCACATATATATGCCAACAAGAACAATGTTGTGTATGCTTCTCTCCCAGTAGTAGACGATAACACAAAAGATGCTAAACAAAAACAACTCCACACACATGTAAACTACATTTGCTGAATATATATATATATATATATATATATATATATATATATATATATATATATATATATATATATATATATATATATATATACTTGCTGTGAAATTGTATCAAGTAGAGAGAGTTTGTTCCAAGACACTGCGTTGAAACACTGGGAAACCCATTAGGAAAGAATTAGCAAAACTTAATTATTTTACTTTGAATTAAAAAAAAAATGCAATTCAGATTGAAAACAGAGAGACGTCTTAAAACCTGCAAGAAAGCATATACCTAATCGAACAGAACTTGGGAAGAATACTACTCAATCTGAAAGATTTTGGTCCGCTTCAGACGGTTAATTTTTTTAATTAGTCCGTCGAGCTTACCACACCAGCATCTAGAATATAGATTCAATTCTTCCTATCTCACTACAAATGCATACTTAGCAAGAGTGTGGTGTTTCCTGTCTTAACGAATAACGTGTGAGAAGTTTTTTTTATTCCCAATAGAGGTGTAGAATATATTTGAATGAACGTGAAAATGATTTTTTTTTGTAAGAAGTATGCACTTGATATGCTGCCAAATCATAAAAATCTACATATCATTTTAAGAAACTAATATAATTTTCAGGAGATCATAAAGAAATATACGTGCATATAAACAATATTCACAAATTAACATTATATTCTGTCACCAAATAGCAAAAATATTCTTGTAAGTTCATGCTCTTTCAATAATTATCTGTGAACTTATCTCACTTATTTTCAAGACTCTTCACTCTTGTGCAAACAATATATTCATTGACATTTCCGAATAGGGTGAAAGCATCAGTTTTCTTGGGCTGGATAACACTTTTGGTGACTACTGAATATATATAAATATATATATATATATATATATATATATATATATATATATATATATATATAAATATATATATATATGTATTCAATGAATATTTAAAAAATCATTATGAGGCTTGAACATCTTTTTCCTAATATTCGAAATGCGATGGAAAAATAGAATTAGAACATGCCACAAACGAAATTCTTGCTGTTTTCTTCCTTTTTTGCCGTCTTTTAAGAAATTGGATCATCGAAAACATAGACATCGGGTCGTAATTATCAAGGTGAGCGTAAACGCTGACCCTGCAATTATGATTATTATTATTTTTATTATCTGCAATCTCACTCCAGTTGCCTGGTGGTAACCACTGGAGACAGCAAGTCTCCTCAAGTCTCCAGCCCTCCTCTCTTAGTACTCATAGGTCGCAGTATTACTGCAATTTACAGTTTCACACCGGTTGACCAGTGGTCATTGCTGAAGGCTGAGTGACTATAAGTCTCCTCAGTTTTTCAGCCAACATCTCTTCTCTCATTCGCTTATCATGTCAGTGCTACAATTTGCGTTTCTGCTTTAATTTCCCTTCCTCTGTTGGGTCACTATTGACAGTTAACGTTGCAGTCCTCATATTTCTAGCACTTTCTTCGGTATCCGTGCAGTTCCCAGTAGTGCTGTGGTCTGTACAGTCTCAATCCTTCCCCTTATCCCGATCTCCTCCAGTCTCACCCTCAGCGTTTTGGGGACAGTTCCTAGTGCGCCCACTATGACCGGTACTACCCTGGCTTTCATGTTCCACATTTTCCTTAACTCCCTTGCTAGGTCCTGGTATTTTTCCCTTTTTTCACCCTCTTTCTTTTTTACTCTATGGTCTGCAGGTACAGCAATGTCTACTATTTGGTAGGCCTTCCTTTTTTTGTCTACTATTACTAAGTTCGGCCTTCTTGCCTGGATGAGGTGGTCAGTTTGGATGTCAAAGTCCCAGAGTAGTTTGTGGTTGTCATTCTCCAAGACTGCCTCTGGCTTGTGCTGATACCACTTTTCCACATGGTCGAATCCCATTTGTTTGCTTAGTTCCCAGTGTATCATCGTTGCTACTCTATAGTGTCTATGCTTATACTCCTTCTGGGTGAGTAGACTACATTCACTAGTTATGTGGTTTACTGTCTCATCTCTTTCACCGCACATGCAGCATTTGCTGTTTGTCTGTGTTCCGTCGATTTTTGTTTATATATAGTTTGTCCTGATGTTTTTGTTTTAGGCTGCCATGATGAGCGATTCAGTTTCTCTCTTCAGGTTTCCCTTTTGTAACCACGTCCATGATATCTCGTCTGCTATATCTTGTATCTGCCTTTTAAACTCGCCATACAATTTTTTCTTTTCCCATTTTTCTTTTCTTGTTTGCTGTGCTGTTTCATTGTTTTGTACTTTATTGTTTGTTGCGCTGTCTCTCGCACTCTTTATGATTTCTTTGCTATTCGTTTGTATATACCTTTTAGGACTGCTTTAGCTCTCTGGACACAGTCTTCTATGCTGATGAGCCCCCTGCCACCTTCTTTTCTCTCAACGTATAGTCTATCTGTGTCATCTCTAGGGTGTAATGCTTTTTTAAAAATTCGACTCTGATGAAATATTTTTGGAATCTGATGAAATGACCACTGCCAAGTTAGAAAAGTATTTTGTTGTATTGGACCTGCTCATGGGTAAGTGGAATCAAATTTAATATTAAATTTACAATATTCCCCGTCGAGATTGAGTTGTTCTATAGTATAGAAAAGTAATGTTTTTCCATGTGAATGCCCCCTGGCCACCCTCGTGTATAAACATCCCCCCACCCTCGTGTATAAATTGGCACAGCAAAAGAGAAGGAGTCCCAACCACGTGAAGGAATCCACCATTTCCAAAGAGAACAGATACCGAGAAGACGGTATCAGCACAGACTTTTTGGCAATCAGGTCATTTGTCTGGTACGGTTGATTAATTCTGTGACTGACTTCTAAGATTAACATACTCTGACAGATTTTTAAGATTAATTCTGTGATGATTTTTATTTACGATCTTAATAATATTTTGACTGTAGGCTCCTCCCGATGAACTTACTTTTGGCTTTAAGATTAATTCTTTGATTATTTTCAATATTCTAATGATATTTGACTTTTGGCTTTGAGATGAACTCTGTGATTATTTTAAATATTTTAATGATATTTTACTTTTGGCTTTAAGATTATTCTTGATATTTTAATAATATTTTCACTTCTGAGATGGCTTTCTTTGTGATTCTCAATTTTTCGACTCTGATGAAATGACCACTGCCAAGTTAGAGAAGTAGTTTGTTGTATTGGACCTGCACGTGGGTAAGTGGAATTAAAATTATTATTATTATTATTATTATTATTATTATTATTATTATTATTATTATTATTATTATTATTATCTACGCCTTTGCCTCAGAAAGATGTACCCATACGAAGAAATTTCAGTTTCTTATTTGAAAAAACCGTAGGCATCAACGTACATCCACTTTCTCTTCCAACTGTAGAATGGATCACTCTGTTGGATTGGGAATCGTGTGTCAGTAAATATATCGGTTGAATTCAGTCGTACTGACCGTCCACTTCTGCGTAGGGGGGATATAATGCCAGCTACCTCGTGGTATTGGATGAGATAATGCATGATTCATAGCGACACTGAAGAGTTGTAATACAACGAAACAGCTGCCTGTGGATGATTTAATTATATATATATATATATAATGATTATGATCATCTCCATCATGATTATTATGTCTACTGCTGGACAAAGGCCTCGACCTATATCTTATCACAGCGACTACGATTGCATAAACTCTACCATGTCTTACCTGAATAGCTTCCAATCTGATCTTTCCATCTTGCATATGCTGTCCCATGAGTACCAAACAGTTAATTTTTCGCTCCATCTCGTATCCTCCATTCTTGCTAAGTGTCCAGTTCATCTTTATTTTTGCTGCTTAAGTATTCTCTTTTTGTATTCTTCATCCAGGTTTACTCTCATATTCATGTTGCCTCTTTTTCTTCATCCCAGAGTTATCACTATCAGTTCTTTTTTCCCTGCTTCTCCGTGTGATTCAGAGTTTGTTTTTAGTTGAATTTATCAGTTTCATGTTCAGCAGCCGTTCTGAACATATTGTTATGATGTATTTTGAATATTTTGTTGAGATGTATTTTAATGTATGTTATAAATGATCCCAAACCTATCGTTATGCGTCTTTAACACTGATTCCGTGGCCTTTCTCTCGCTTTTCTATCGAACCTGAATAAAATGATTCGACGTAAGTTTTTCACTCTGGTAATGAAGTATCCAGCTTCTGTAAATGTTTCTATATATTTCTCAATATATTCCTTTTTTCATGTTCTATTTTTAAGGCCTCGGTACTTTATTATCTAGCATCATTTCAATCTTTGTTTGGTTCATCCTTAATCTTATCTCATTGTCTTATTTTTTTTTTGCTTTTTAGATCACTTAACATGCTTTGTAACTCATTTAATGTTTCTGATCTTAATAAGATGTCGTCAGAAAGATTGACTCGTTCATATATTCTGCATTGTTCAACCCCATTTACCCCAACCAGATTCCCAAACGTGAAATTTTCCTTCTTTCCTCTCTCTTTACCAAGTATATAGAGTCTAATTTTTGCAGGGCAATTTCTGTATATGATTCGGATTGCTTGTTTTCGCTTTGGGACAAACATTGCTGTGTGTTCTAAATTCTTCTAAGGAAGATTCTGGCAATTTTCTGCAAGTCAGCAAAAAATTTCAGAAAAGTTTGCATCTATATTATAATCAAATATATTCATATTAATACGTTACGGTTAAAGAAAACACTGGCATTTCTGCAAATAGCATATTTGTGACAAAATATTGAAGCTTGAAATTGCAGACGACATCAAATCGAAAAGCGGCATGAAGGTACCATACATAGATTTGGATAAATGTTTTGTACAGGATTCCAAGACAAAATTTGCTCTTGCTTCCATGCGGTACATACTTGAGTAAAATTCGACCCCCTTTGTTTCACCAATAAAATAAGTTTTCCATTGTGATTCAGGTGAAAGTCAACCCCAGTTTTTCACTGACAACGGATACAAATTAATGGACGAAGTATTATCCAGGACATAAATGTTATGATTAGGAAATGAATTTTTCTACTTAAATATTGTCTGATGCTAGCATCAAAACACCTGTCTTACTAAATATCAGATAAATAATGAATAAGGCACCACCGGTAGTTACATTTATCATCTAGATAATCTAGATAAACCATTGCTCCTAAATAGAGCAGTGGGGTATTCCTTGGGAAATGTTTCATTTCTGCTTTTTCTGCTTGCTGGTTGTGTAAAGAGTCACGGGTAGCAACACAGATAGGTCGGAATTTATCAAGATTATATCATTACGGGGTAGGTATGTCACACCATTTTCATATATGCCAGTCTGATACCGATAGTTCACTATAATTACCAATTCTTTGAATGGATACTTACGGTAATTAGGTTACATTCATCACGATAACACATCTGCCCACCGTTTGCAGATGAAAAACACTACTATGAATCGCAACAAAGCTAGATTAGAATGCATTAACGATATATCATTACTATTAGTTTTATACTCTTCGATAAAATACTACTTATCTGTTTCCATTGACGCCTTGGTCTTGTTTCTCAGCATAACGGAATCGATCACTTTCTACTTCAATGCAAGATTCGATTAGACATGTAGCTGTTGATATCAGTTAAAGTGATTAGTGATATTTTATGACAGTCAAATGTCTGACAATTTTTTTCAATAGAAAACAATACTTATAGCTTGACATGTCGCATTAAAAAAACGGGAGAGTCTTGCATGGAAATTTTGAAAGATTCTCAAGAGCTACACGGCTTCATTTGTGCATTCTATTGGTAAGACGCGTGTTTTGTTGCATAGAAATATTAGTTTCATTATTAATCCTCGTTGTATTTTTCTATCTAGACAGCATTTTAGCTTCTGTTTATTGAGATGGTTATTTTTTTTTGTTCTAGAGTAAAATTTAGCCCGCAAGAAATCGTATCCATGTCAAACCCATCCCCATACATTCAATATTCAGAAGTTGAAATAAATTTTGATATTTTCCAATTTGAAATCTAGTCTAAAAGTTTGACTTGAGTATGTACAATGTATAATACATTCGTTGTTTCACTACATTCACCAACTTTTTTCATATATATATATATATATATATATATATATATATATATCTTAACTGTTTTTAGGGGTTGTCGTATTTATGTTAATAGGGTACAGTACTTCAGAATAAAACAAAAATAGATATTCACAATTTTATTGTCACTGATCAGTTTTACGGGGCCATGGTGATGATGCAGCTATTGCGATTGTCTGTCGATTGCAGTGGCAGTGCGAAACTGATCAGTAACAACAGATGTAAAATTACCTATATCTCTATAGTTGTGTGTGTGTGTGTATGTGTGTTTACATGAGTACACGTGTATGGCTTTACGAGTATCCATTACAGTAATGGCATCTTGACGACAGGAGTGACTTAATAAGAAGACAGAAAGGAGATACATAGGGCCATCATCGGCTGCAATAAGACCAGCAGCAGTGGTAATAACCTTCTAAAATCCACCATCAGACATAGACCTTCCCTAGGATTAAACAAAACTTTCGATCGCAGGTGTTGAAGCGCCGGTATTTCGCGAACGTGTTGCGATCGTCACATCGTCTTATTTTTGCCGGCCATACTTTTGCATATAATCCTTTGGATTTCGAAATTTCCAGCGGTCGTCTGACTTTCTTGCAACATGGTCTGTTCATCACTGTTTTAGTTTTCTAGGGGATTTTATTTCTCTTACAGCTGTTTTCCATGAGGATCTCACCGGATATTTTTATCCCAGGTAGATGTAATGATGTACTTCATCCTGGCCGTTTCAACCTCAGCATATTTGCTGCAAATGACCGTGTTTTTAATGATTTTTGTTTGAAGACCAATTTTCCTGCCTTCTCATTTGTTTAACATTATCTGAAGTTTGTGAAGGTTTTGGGAAACGAGGACGATATTGTCAAAATTTCTAATGGTTGTCTGACTTTCTTGCAACATGGTCTATTCATTGCTGTTTTATTTTTGTAGTTGTTTTTTTTAAATTTCTCTTATAATTGTTTTCCTCTAATATAACGTGCTGTCTTGTGATCTCTCGATGTGATTTCAAGCATGCCTCCTCCGCATGTAGAGTTCTTATTTTGAGAGCCAATCAACTGTTTCGGTCCTATGTTTCAGCTCCGTAGGTGACTATCGTGGATGCATTCACCACGGAACTTTTCTCTTTCAACTAATTGGATCTTTTTGTTTTACTGATAGTTTCCCAACCGCGGGCAATTATTCGTTCGATTTCATCTGTTGAGGATTTCACGGGGTATATTCATCCCAGGTAGATGTAATGATCTACTTCATCCAGGTCGTTCTGTCCTCAACATATTTGCTGCACATGACATTGGTTTTAATGATGTTCATTTGAAGACTAACTTTCTTACTTTCTTCATTCAATTTGTTTAACATTATCTGAAGTTTGTGAAGGTTCTGGGAAACGAGGACGATATCATCAGGAAATCAAAGGTTAACGTAAGAAATGATTGTTGTAAGTATCTGCCTTTCATTAGGAATGCAGATTATCACATTACTACCCGTAGCAAAGTCTGGTATTATGTTTGAGGAAAAAAATTAAAAGCCCACATTATACGAGAAACTTATTATCTTCTACATGTAACTTGTACTTTTAAACAACTGACAAAGAAATAGAGAAGTAAAAGTCATGATAATCTTCAAAAAACATTGTTTCAGCTCTCTCTTATACAAACAGGATAAGCCAAAGTATTACATGCCAAATCAAGGAGTTGATGTGTTCAAAGATTATTCAGGTTGCGTATTTGAGTGAAAGCTACTTATCAGTTTTTATAGTTATAATTTACAATTATCTATATAATGCGAGGAGCAAAACTAAATAATGGTTTGATGATTTGATTCGGTTCATATAATGAATGTAAACGCCTTAGAAAATTCTAATCAAGTGAAAATTGATTGTCAAAATTTGAGTAGAAAAATAAAGCTGGTTTTGAAAACTTCTTTCCAAAATAGATTCTTTTGTATGATGAAAATTATTTGAGTAAACGTTCCTCGTTGAACATGACTTACAAGGTTTATCTGTTTAGTCTTTTAAAACTTGTTATTGACGGAAACTTTACTTCAAAGCAAGATCTAAAGTGCATAAGAATTATTTAACATTCTTTGTTGTATTAATTTTTTTCAATTTCAACTATCGTTGGTCATTTTCAAGGAAGAGTAAAATGCTGTAATGATAAAATCCAGAATCTTTTATTCTGATCATAATGAGTGTGCGTAGTAAAATTTGATTTTCAAATGTTCGATATTTCCATTTGGGAATGTTACAATCATTCTAGTATTCTAGAATACATTCTTTGCAAATTATTGGTGCAAATTAAAAGGTTTAAGAAATTCCATCAACCTTACTTCTCTGTAAATTATTGCTGATTTTTATGATGATGTAGGATGAAAATTTTTCTCACTTCTTTGGAATGTTTGTCTTGCCCTCTTCACGTAAATGATCTAAAAGCAAGCTTCTACAAAATTGAATCAGGTTTTCTTTTTGTTATGACGAGGAGTCTTCCAAATTTTCCAGTTTGGAAAATGGAGGAGAGGAAGAAAGAAAAAATTTGTTAAAGAAATAAAAGCAACAAGGGAACAGAAAAACAATCACAAGGGAGAATAGCTGCTGGGAGGGAGAGAGAGAAAGAGAGGTACAAAGGGTTAAGTGTTTTGGCAGTATGCCGCATTAGGGGTAATCAATAAAAAATTCGGTAGGAGAGGTGATGAATGAATGATGTACTCTCTTTTTTATTAGGTAATGATCACGAAATAACTGTAATGATTTGGAAAAAAAGATTTGGTAGCATTGGACATGAACAAAGGGACCAATTTCAGATAAGTATACATTGCAAATTGAATCCCTCTCTAAAACATTTCACGGGGGAATTTAAAAAAAAAAACACAGAAGAAAAATGTATTTCAGACATAAAGAATGGATGTGAAAATTTTGAACCCTCTAGCATGCGTTACATAAGTACATATTCGGGCAGCAAACCAACCTTACCGACTTCTAAACTGAAGAAACCTATGTTGATCGCTGGGGTTAACGCCCTTTTTTTCATAACAAAATCTCCTACAAAAACAGTGAAGATCATTTCGTGAATTCAAATAAAGGAGTTAATGAAATAAAACCTCAAGGATGCAAAAACTCGATTCAAAAAGGCAAAAAACATAGGATAAAAGACAGAAGAAGAGAAAACAAAGGCCTGAATGTGAAAGAAAAAAGCTTAAACGGAAACAATTGATTCGCTTTTATATAATGCATTCAGAGTCTGCAACGCTTCTGTGTGCTCGTCTCTTTTATTTCCCTCATTGTTGACAGTTTGACAGTTCGTTTGTTTATGTTGGTTTGTGGGGCCCCAAAGTGTTTTGAAGAAAGAACAGATGTCAAAAGAATGGATTTTTTTGACTGAAAATCTCACAGGGGCGCCAAGAAAGTTGCAGAAGATGTAACTCGAATACCATTTTTTTTTTGTACGTTCTCTTCTTGTGATTTTTCTTTCTCCTTCGATTATTTCTTTT
This sequence comes from Thysanoteuthis rhombus, assembly GCA_963457665.1. Lineage (NCBI taxonomy): Eukaryota > Metazoa > Mollusca > Cephalopoda > Oegopsida > Thysanoteuthidae > Thysanoteuthis > Thysanoteuthis major. Next base: position 58,581,322 of record OY735206.1, on the reverse strand, counting down.
CTTTTCTTGGCCAGCTAAATCGAGATTGTATTGATTTGGATGAAAGCATGGAGAGTGTGGCCGATGATGATGATGATGGTGATGATGATGATAATAATAATAATAAAGGAGACAACAGCAACAACATTTTTATTCCTGAGTTGAAAGTATTATTACCTGATTTGTTGTCTCTAAAAATATAGTGAATACCCATAATTCCTTTCAGTCTTTGCTTTAACAATCACAGCATTGATAATTCGCCATTCACTTATTTTTCCCCACGCAATCCAGAAGGGCTACTTGGAGACCGCAAACGCCTTGCCTAGAGTTGTGAAAAGTTGTTCCAAAAGGCCTATTTTCATCTACAATGGTGACATCAATACTTTTCAGGGGTCAACCACAGATTCACACGTGACTTTGTTCATCTGCATGTATAATTTGACTGCAATGACCGGTTCTGCTTTTGAGGGAGTGCAAAAGTATCCTTGTTGTCCCAGAGATAAAGATCAGGTTAACTGTGTAAAAGTGCCTTGGACACCCACGACTCCTGCCAGTTGCCAAGGTCATGACTCTATTGTTTTGAAAGTGAAATGAAGTGTCGAGAATTCATCTTGATCTCGTATAAGCATGCAGAAAGATGTTTTGTAAACCTCTCACATTTTACCAGAATCTGCCACGGAGTACTGTCAAAAGCAAATTCATAAGCCGGTGTCTTCATCAGACCAAAGATGGAGAATATCCTGGAGTACAAGATATTCTCCAAGATGGTCAGTAGGAAGGCAAGTTTGCTACAGTTTTGTCACGATGGTTTGGGGCTTCAAAGACAATCGCAAGTCCAAAAACTACGTGAAAAGGATTGAAGCTTTGATCGAGAACTTAGTTAAAATTGTTGAAGACTGTCTTGCAAAGTCTTAATCCTTGGCACTCATTTTGGTAAATCCAAGATCATGGAAGTTCATTTTGTGGAGAAAGGCAAGCTTTTCAACCAGGCTCGAAATATTATTCACTTGTAAATTTTTTGTGGTCACATCTGTTCATTGTTAAGGTAAATAAATGTAGGTCCATTTATATATTAGATTTAAAAAAAAAAATGTGTTGTTTTTTTTTATGTGGAGAAAATATGCAAATTCACCCGTTGAATAATTGGATATTGGTGAACTAAGTGCAAAACGGAATGTAATCATTTTTTAAGCAACTAAAAATAACACTAACTGTCCAAGAAAAATTATTGCATAGTTTAATTGGAAGAAGACATAAAAAGAAAATTTCATATACTTATAAATATATACATATATAAACTTTGTGAATATTTATCGGTAAAAATGTTTCCTTACTCAATACGGAAAAACATTTTGTGATATCAAGGAAAAAAAGGAAGCAAGAGAAAAGATAATAATAATAATAATAATAATAATAATAATAATGATAATAATAATAATAACAACAACAATAATAATAATAATAATAATAATAATAATAATAATAATAATAATAACAATAGTAATAATAACAATAACAACAAAAAGAAGAAGAAGAAAATGAACAACAACGACATTAATAGATAATTACGGAATTATCATTTTCGATTTTTGTCCAATATTTTTTTCATCGTAATTCATTTTTTTTTTCAATATCTTATTCATACTGCTTTTCTGAAAATCGTAGAATGAGGATCTGGGAGTTCCGACAAAAATGACAGGAAAGAAAGATGGGGGAATACTTGACAAATTATTGATAAAGTATCATAGAAAAATTCAAATAATATTACCACCGATGTTGGAATTGGTGCAGCCCTACTGAAATTGACATGAATGCAGAGAAAACAGCTTTCAAAATGGCTGCAACACATAGCTTAATTCTTAAAAAATACGTTGCGGATATTGATGATCAGACTGACAATCCCTCCGAGTGAGGAAGACTGATCTGATAGTCGTAAAGGAAATCATGTCAGATTGTAGACGAGGCTGTACCAGCAGACCGAAGAAAAGCGTGAAATTGGAAGAATATATCGATTTAGACTGAGAACAGAGTAAACTGTGGAACTTGAAGGCTAACATCGTGCCAAAAGTATTCGGTGCACTTGAGATCGGGCCAAAAACATTATAATCGGAACTGGATGATTTGAAAATTGGAGAAAGAATTGACAGTCCGAAGTACTGTGAAGGATGCTAAATACTTAATGACAGATGTTCCACTAAATAATAATAATAATGATAATAATAATAATAATAATAATAATGATAATAATAATAATAATAATAATAATAATAATAATAATGGTAGTAGTAGTAGTAGTATAGATAAATCTTTAAAGATCTGATGCCCATTGTGAGCACAAGACCCTGATGTTTACAAAAACCAGTGACTGCGGAGCTCTGTGACCAAACCAAAAACTTAAGGCTTTATTCCAGCCATTCAAAACTAAATCCTGCTTTCAAGATCTTACCAGGCACACATTTTTAATGAACAGGACGAATCAAAAATGTCGCTTAAGTATACACGCTAGAGTCTATTGACCAGCAAAGATCTGGCATTTCTACCGAAGCCCAAAATGAATTTAGGACTAGGCATGATGGGATGTTGCAATATGTTCACTGGAAGGAAAGCCAAAACTATAACTTGCCCCACAGGGAAAATAGTCACAGGACGAACACCCACCTTTGCAAAAAGATGAAGGTGTTACTTTGTTATGCAACTTAATCGTACATACCGACCGTGCAATACACGATTATAGACCAGGTACAATAATGAAATATTTCGAAGATAATGAATGCAAGCTTATAGATATGACCATCCTGTCTGAGGAAAACATCTCGCCAAAAGATTTAGGAAACATTCACAATAAAAATTGCAAGAATGTGGCACTTAAACTATCCCAATCGTGGGAGGAGCTCTAGGTTTGATTAAGAATAGCATCTATGTGCATCATTCAAATACTCGGGAATCCATCTTTATCTGAGATACCGTTGGTGAGCATTGCTTGCAAACTAAGAAAAATTCTCTTGGTCCAATTATGTCTATGCCAGACCTTTTACCCGAACTTCGTGCCCTCATGTTTCTTGGACTATGTATTTGTGTGAATTCCATCTTTTAAGAATATCATAGATGCCTTTCTATTACAAAATGATAGAAAGTAAACGAGTAATACAGAGAAAGGAGAGGAAAAGGAAATAAAAAAAAGAAAGAGGAAAAGTGCAAAATGAGCCCCAAAGAAATCCTTCATTTACCATAGGTCTCATGTTGAGAATTGGTAAATGATTGTATCAAACAACAAATCCAGGAGACAAGCCAAGAAATCGGAACAGAAAAGCTACATGAGTAATAAAAAAAACAAAATGTCTCTGACAGGAGTTAATAGACATGGCTACGCAGAGGAAACCTGAAGAGAGAAACATAATGGCTTACCATAGCAGCCAAAAACAAATGTATCAGAACAGACTATGTCAAGTCGAAAATCGAGCAAACGACACGTATGCAGGGTTGAGACTGTAAACATGAACACTTAATGTAGTCAACTAGCCCAGAGAGCGTGCAAAAAAAGACCCTACAGTATAGCAACAGTAATATACTGAGAGTTGAACACATGGCTTGATTCAACCATGTAGACAAATGGTATCGACACAAACCGGATACAGCTCCTGGAAAAATGAAAAAAAAAATACAAACAAAAAGAGCTAATTACTCTGGGATAGTGACGCCCGAACTGACCACTCTATCCAACCAAGAAGGCTGGGTCTGATAATCATGGACAAAGAAAAGAGAACCAGACAAAAAATAGACGTGGCTGTGCCTGCTGATCAAAGTGTAAATACGAAAGTGGATGAAAAAATAAGAAAATACCAGCACTTAGCAAGGGAATTGAAGCATATGTGGAACCTGGAAGTCGGGTTAGAACCACTAGGCGCACTCAGAATCGTATCCAAAGACACCGAAAACGAGATAAAAAACTGGAGATCAGAGGAAGGATTGATACTACGCAGGAGAAGGGGGTACCTTAATGTGTCCTACGACCCTTAGCTGTCAGCAATTCCGCGAGTAAAAGGCATGATGGAAACAATACAAACCACAGTACTGGGTTGGCAGATTGCTTTGAGGGGACTCACTGTCACTCAGCCTTCAGTGATAGAAGGCTTGAGATTTGAAGAGACTTCCTGTGAGTCCAGGCATCTGGCGTGGAAATAATAATAATAATAATAATAATAATAATAATAATAATAATAATAATTATAATAATAATAATAATCCCACTACTACTACTACTACTACTGCACAAGATAATAGCTAATACAAAATGTTTGGAAAAGTAGATGTAACGGTAAATCATATTTTGTTAAGTGAATGCGATGAGTTGGCTCATAAAAAGTGCTAAGATAGGGTTGACTGGATAGTGAGGAAGGTTTTTTTCGGAAAATGACCTGACACTGTTTTATGTACGAACTAAAATCCGTGATGGTCATCATGTTCTCTAGAGTTTTCAGACTCAAACGATTATTCAGTCCGAACCAGAAGACAAGATCTCCAATAATTGATGTTGCTATCCCAGCAGATCAAAGAATATAAAAGAAAGTGAAAGCTCTGATAATTATCTTTAACTTTGCGTAAGAACTTGTAGGATTGTGGAACATGAGGACAACGGTTGTACTCATCTTTGTTTAAGAGCTTCGGATCGTCCCAAGCAGATTTGTGTAAAGGCTGAAAGAACAAGCCGTTACGATGGAGGATACTTGCTGTCACTTTATGTATAACGTAAATGCTCAATTTGTACAACTAAATTTTGGAGAAGAAGGGACCATACTAAATAGAATAATTGGCAGTCATCAAATCGATTCGCTAAAAATGTCAGGGCTTCATTTCAGGACGGGAGCTAATAACCAACATACACGATGGAAATGGAGACCTAACAACGGACGGAAACAGGGTTGTCGAACGTGCCAAAGAATTTTACCAAAACTCCACTCATTCAAACAAAGACCACAAAACAATGAACAGGATACGCAAGATGACTGAGATCAACACTGGGATTTGCCAGAAGTAACCCCGTGGGAGATGAAACAAGCCTTCAAAAAAAAAAAAAAGGGAAGGCCCTTGGAGGGACCAGACAACATCATCATCGATCAACTCAGAAAAGTAGGTAAGATCATCATTAGGAAACTGGCTAATATTTTCAATTCATTCCTTAAATAAATTAGGTCCCTGATGATTGGAACACTGCAATCATAATGCTTTTATATAAAGAAGGAAACCTAAAATATCTCAACAACTACAGACCTATAAGCCTACTCAACTGCATATACAAACCTTTCACAAAGATCATCACAAATCAAATCGCAAAAAAAAAAGAAAGAACACATGATTAAAACCAACCAAAAGAGCAAGCTGGTTTAAGGAGACTATATTTAGTTTGATTAATGAGCATAACAATACTTGAATTGTACTACATCACAACTGCACTATTTTAAGTATTGTTGTATTATAAATAACACGGGTGCTTGGTCGCTTGATGGTTTTCTTCATGTAAAATATCGAATCTGCCAATCGACTCTGAATTTTGTTTCGGGAATATTTGTATCACCTCTTGAATAATACACCTTGAATAATACAAATGAAAGGATTCACATTTTTTCAGCTTTGAGCCTATGCCAGATATCTACTGATGAAAAATTATCTCGTCCATCTCATGCCACAATGGTTAACAGAGAAATGAGAGAACAATTTTCTTATAACTACTTTAAAATTAAGGCAAAAGTAAGAATAAATAACTCGTACAACCATTTATATCCTTGAAAGAGGTAGACTTGCTACTATTTGAAATGAGAGACGAGAAATTATGACAAAATATAGGAAAAATCTTACATAAATGTCTTGCCGGGCTTTAAATTCAAATTCATATCGAACTGAATCGAATTGAGTTGGGCATAATCGAACGAAGCTCACTTGACAATGAATCAAACAATCTTGAACTTATTCAATAAACAATGAGGTATAATCATCAGTGACAGCGACAGACTTTAATACACTGTCATTCAACTTACACCTTCCACAAGATTCGCGAGATCTCTCTGTTGCGGGCGTCAAAGCACCAATATTGTCTGAACCTGTCCAATTTATCACATCTTTTTATTTTCTGCCCACCTCGATTCGGCAAATTACCTCTGTTGATCTATGTTGTGAGTCAGTATGTCGAACGATTGTCTAACATTCTTGCAACCTGGCCAGTCCATTGCCATTTTGATTTTCAAATGGATTCGTTGATGCTCCTTGTCTTTTTCTTACATACTTCAGTGTGCAAAAGTATAAAAAAAAAGTTTCAAACGTGACTCAACTTTAGAAGTTGTGAGTAAATAACTGCTTTGTTCAAGTATTTGTATGTCAATAAAAAGTAATGATTTGAAATGCTGCCACAATATTAAGGAGTTTCGCCACAAACTATAAATTTTCCCTGTCACTAAACTTTTTGATCTAATCTACTTCAGTTTTTTTTCCATTCTGCCAGATAATCAATAACTTCAGAAAACTGTCTAGCTCAAGTTACAAAAACAAATCTTATGAGACGTAAAAAAAACAATCACTTCAGTCTGATGGGATCATAAGATCTCAAAAAGATTTTGTTTGATTTCTTCTTCAAAAGTTAATATCCATATGAGCCGCTTCAGATTTTATATAAACACGTATCATATTCTATATTGTTTACAAAAACGTTTGTTTTTTTCCACTGCGTTATCAAGGTAAGGATATCTATAAATTTACCTCAACATAACATGACACCAAACGTGTGGGCACTTAGTGTGGACTGAACACTATGCAGTATTACTAGACTGCAATACTAAATTGTTAACCATTCAACGGTATTGGTTCCTACGGAAGCTTCAAATTATAACACAGACAAGAATTTAGCTTCTATTTATCTATATGAAATTACACATCACATCAACGACACAAATTGAAATCTGGTCTCCTTCTTGAGTTGTCATTGTCATTATTCTTTTAACGTCAGTGGTTGGCCAGAGACCCTCCCAAGGATTCACAACACTTCTCTATCGTGGAAGTCGGGGAGCCAGTATTTTCTGAATTTGTCCAGTTCATCTCTCCATCTTGTATTATGACGGCTTCAGTTTCGCATGTGATCTCTGGGAATCCATGTTGTGAGTCGTGATGTCCATCGGTTGTCTGCCATCCTTGCAACATGGCCTGCCCATTGATATTTAAGTTTTCTGATAGATTCTATGATGTCTCTGACTTCCGTTTTCTTCGTTATATACTCTGCTGTCATGTGATCTATCCATGTGAGTTGAGCATGATTCTTTCAAGTGCATGTTGCATGCTTCTCAGTTTGCGAGTTTGTCTCTTGGTTGGATTCCATGTTTCAGCTCCATAAGTGACTATCGGGAGAATGCATCGGTTGTATACTCCTCTTTTTAGAATTATTGGGATCGACTTGTATTTGAGGGTTGAGCTAGCACTACCAAAGGCTTGCCATCCTAAAGAGATTTTTGCTTGGTCTCTTCCTCTTTTGTTAGTTTCACAGCGTTTCGATGTCCTAAGTAGATGTATTGGTCTACTTTCCCCAGTTTTGCATCTTCGATTCTGACAGTTAAGTCCTTATTCTCAATGTGATCGTTGCACATAATTTTTGTTTTACTGGAGTTCATGTGCTGGCCAACTCTCTAGCTTTCTTCATCTAGTTCGTCAAGCATTAGTGAAATCGTTGTCGGTATAATAATAATAATAATAATAATAATAATAATAATAATAATAATAATGATAATAATAATAATAATAATAATAATAATGAAAATAATGATAATAATAATAATACATGAAAACAAAAATCGACAGAACACAGACAAACAGCAAATGCCGCATGTAAACCACATAACTAGTGAATGTAGTCAACTCGCCCAGAAGGAGTATAAGCATAGACACGATAGAGTAGCAACGATGATACACTGGGAACTAAGCAAACAAATGGGATTCAACCATGGGGAAAAGTGGTATCAGCACAAGCCAGAGGCAGTTTTGGAGAATGACAACCACAAACTACTGTGGGACTTTGACATCCAAACTGACCACCTCACCCAGGCAAAAAGACCGGACTTGGTGATTGTAGACAAGAAAAAGGAAGGCCTGCCAAATAGTAGACGAGGCTGTACCAGGGTAGTTCAGCTAACGTCTCCTCTCTCTTTCGCCTATCATGTCAGTGACGGCATGTGTGCTCCAGTCTCATGCCCACGTATTCGCACTAAGCTGTGTTTTATAGTTTTACACCAGTTGTCTGGTGGTTATTGCTCAAGGCTGAGTGACAGTAAGTCTCCACAGATCTATTTTCAGTATCATAATTATCAAAATCATATCATTATTATCATTATTATTTATGTCATTATTACTATTATCATTATCATCGTGATTCTTCTTCTTCTTCTTCTTCTTCTTCTTCTTCTTCTTCTTCTTTTTGTTCTTCCTGTTCTTCCTGTTCTTGTTGTTGTTGTTGTTGTTGTTGATCTTCTTCTTCTTCTTCTTCTTCTTCTTCTTCTTCTTCTTCTTCTTCTTCTTCTTCTTCTTCTTCTTCTCCTTCTTCTACTACTTATTATTATTATTATCATTATTATTATCATTACTATTACAAAAACTCACATATCGATTTTCATGTGGTTACTGCCATCTTCGCCTTCCTCAATAGCACTGTGATTTTGATTCATTATTCATCATGTCCCCTGAGTTTTTGCAAATATTCATGGGACTAGTCTCAATTTTCCGGTAATTTTCCAGTAATTATGAGCATGAATCTCAACCTAACAGCTTAATATCTTTTACTGCTTATGGGCAAAATGTTGATGCTTATTCATTTCCTTAATAGTTTCCAGTCACCGACGATGGCTCGTTCGACTGTCTCCGTCGATCATGTGACTGATTTCCTCTCCTTCGTTAACAGAGCAAGATCAGAATTCATGGACATAGAAAGATCAAGCATCATAAAAAAATCAAAGTTATCCAATTTTTAAGTTCAAGTACATTCCAAGTGTTGATAGAAAGATCACCAGTCATGAAGAAAATCAGTCAAAAGTAGATTATTGGTTTAATTCTTCACACGATCACACACACACACACACACACACATACGCACACACACACACACACACATATATTTATATATATATATATATATCAATGAGAATCTTATCAGCTTTCCCAGAGGGTATTGGAATAACGATGCCCCCCTAAAATACCCCTCGCATAATAGTTTATCCCAAATTTTCGAGTAACTATTCGAACCATCAGATACTGACATGTAGCTATTAGAAAAATTACATGATGCAAGGTAGTAGGTAGATGTACAGTATGTCCCTCTAGCTCCCTACATACTTGGTTTATCATGGTTTTGTGCTTGGTCAGCTAACAGAAGAAATATGCATACGAATGATATATATATATATATATATATATATATATATATATATGCACAAATGACAATGTTTGGTGTTGTTATATTATTTTTGGCTGACAGAAGTCTGGGGCCAAATTCCAATCGATGGGTTAAACCAAAAATTCCAAACATATTTCCACCTACCTCAGTATTTTAACTAAGCTAATCAATAAAAATCTGCAAATGCACACGGGAAATTGCGTCCTCACTATTATCTAACTTCCAGACAATTCATATCGACACTTGATTTTCAAGCTTGTTTTCAGCCACCTGAGTCCTATTTTCATTTTTTTGAGAACCAGGCGGGTTAGCGAGTTCGTCGAATATCTTCCATTATTAAAGTTGTTATCAGTTCAATTCCAAAATTTTAAGAGCATATCAATCAAAGTTCCATTGCGAACAGTAGCAATTAATTTGAAAGTTTAATAATAAATGCCTTTCTTTGTCTGTAATAGTCTGTACTAGTACAGCGTTTACTAATAGTAGTAAATAGAAACTTACTAACAAGTTAAAAGTCTCTGCTTTTTTTTATGAGTCATTAGTAATTGATTCAATCCTTGTTAAAGGCAGCAGACATCTGGTGTCGCATCAGATCCGATCCCTCGAACAATGCTGATTTGATTTGTGCCAATTTTAGTACGGCTAAGGTATTACTGTACAAATTAATATAACTAAGTATGATACACACACAAATTTACACGAGCAGAAAGAAATCTCTGTACAGGTATATTTTGAGACCAGTTATCCGTTCACTTATACGAAAAAAACGAAAGAATAGTAAAATAATTTCAAAAGATGCTCCTTTCCGTTATCTTTTATGAAAGATGTAGAGAAGAGATTATCCTGCCAATATATATATATATATATATATATATATATATATATATATATATATATATATATATATATATATATATCCTCACACCCACATCTAAGACACATTCAATAATGGAAGCTTCAAAGTCACCCAGACCCATAGGAAAAATTTCACCTTAGCCAGTTATAACCCCTGTCCAAATCATAGCCAACATATTTTCAATAACTTATAAGGCTGATACCTATGTAGCTCCTTGACCTCACAACCCCTCCATTTACACTACCCCTAACATACCAAAAAATCTAACTCCACATCACTCCCCAAGACCAACTGCTACCGTTTAACCAAAGACCTGATACCTTACTGGACATTCTCCCACTCAGCAGGAGGCCTCCAGCAGCCCTGACAACACAATTTACCCATAATGCATAGCTCCTGACAGTGGACTCTGGTTCCACATGGGAAATTTTAGTACACACTCACACAGCACACACCACTGATGATGGGAAGAATCCCGAAACATTTATGGACAATTTACTTATAAGGATTAATAAACCTTACCTCCAAACACTTCACTCCCGGGTCTGTCTCACTCTCTACAGTTCACATTATATATATATATATATATATATATATATGGGGGAAAGACAAGAATAAATGTTGAGCAGCGTATTACTATACATTATGTCACCAAATTTTATATTAACTCATATAATAGAGAATTCTAAAACATATTTTCAGTTAAGTTTATTCGGAGGGCCTTTTATTTCTATAAATGATTTTTGTTTTTATCCGGGAATCAATCATGTCCTTCATGTAACATTTCATATTTACTTTATATGTTCGTTGACTACATTCAATTAAGGCCAGAATTGTTGTTTGGGTCTGATTTCAGGATTTTTTTTTTATCAATGAAGTACTTTTAAATTTCTTTTTTCGAAGAATGTATTCAATGTTTGTTAATCTTGTTTGCTTGAAGACTAGTCTTGTTAGAATAATATGAAAATGCTGGCAATCTTGTTTTACATAGATATTTTGTTTTCTTATAATATATCATTACAGTTTTATAGTATTTGTTCGAACTATCATTTTGGCAACTTTGTTGCCACATGCAAATATCGTGGAAGATACGGACCGGATATTTATTTCAGTCTTAGTTTATCAGCAGAAGATTAACATGTTTGACCACAATAAAGTGAAAAACCTAAATACTTTAAGACTTATTCTCAGTTACAATATTGCTCTCTGCAGTGTTGTTCGTCACGAATTCTCAAAAGTCTGAGCATATTTGTCCTTAAAGTAGCATTATAGTCAAGAAAATAAATTTGCACGCTGGAACAACGTCAGGCACTAAACAAAATTCTATGCCAAAATCATATTCGCTTTTGAACAGAATCGAACCTGATAAGATCTCTAATGATGATTGAAAACTGTTCCCTGCGTTCCGTTGATTAGGAGCGTACTTTCAAATTCCAGTATGGATTTTTCTCTGACATTTATGCTTTGCGTCAGGCTATTAATTACCTTTCAGTTTTGCAGTTAAATCTATGAATGTGATGGGTTTATATTTCTATTTATGAAGATTAAATCAGCTTTTCTTGCTTTGAAAGTGTGATATGATTAACTTCAAAAGTCCCTTGATACGTCTCTTTTTTTTTCTTTTCCCCAAGGCTATCTCTACTCTGTGCTAAATTCAATTGTCTGCATATACTAAACTAATTTGCTACTTGCACTTTTTATGGATTTAGTCTTTTTTCAGGCTTAGCCCTAATAATAATTGCTCATTTTTCTGTCTTTTCCGAACAAACTTTCATGTGGTTTGTGTCTCATCTATTTGTTCTGAGATGCTAATACTAGTTATTCGTATACCCCTCTCAAGTATTCTCAGTACAACTATATCATCTCGACTGTTGAATTTTTACAGTGTTATCTTTCTTATTGTCTTTAATATTTGAATATTTTCTGTCTGGTCCTAATGATGTTGCCGTAGAAAACTTGCAGCATAATCTCCCCCCTTCCAGTACCATTATAGAGTTTATCTTTTCAAATATATTTTTATAAGGTCCAAATGGTTCCGTTAGGCATTAATAATTTTCCCTGTTCGTGAATAGCATTTTGTTGATACATAACGAACTGCAAGCAGCTAAAAGAGATATTGGAAAAAATAGAATACATACTTTAAATGCGTCTATAACTTTAGACTTATAATTCACCCACATAATTTCGAAATAGATTGCTGTATGCTGGGCACATTTTTGATATTACGTGATTACGTAAGTACCAACATTCCAAAACTTGAACAAAGTTTGAAATACGTAAAATATTGATTTTTCGAGAAATAAAAGTTAGAGAAATATTCATATGTCTGATTCTTTCGGTTGTTTTTCATTCCTCTCAGCTCTGGTTTTTTTTTTTCTGTATTTGTTTATATTTGATCCCGAAGGTCGAAAGAAAAAATGCCACCCTGAGCTGATTAAATAGTTTTCCTTTCCATTTATTATGTGCTTATGGTTTAACTTTGATGTTTTAAGATTTTTCTAATATTTTTTACTAATTCAACGTTCCCCCAGAAGCGAAGTCTGGCTTATTTGTTCACTTCTCTGTTCATTTTTTTTTCATCCGAAGAAAAGATTTGCTATTATATAAAAATGTATTCAACGGGAAAAAAATGAGTAGTCAAACGTAGAAACTTTCAATACACACACACACACACACACACACACACACACACACACACACACACACACACACACACACACACACACAGAGGGACGCACAGACACAGACACACAACACACGATCTCAAACACAAACACACGAACACGCATATACACGCACGCATACAAACAAATATATGTATGTATGTATGCATGTATGTATGTATATATGTATGTGTGTGTGTGTGTATTTGTGAGTGCGTGTGAATGTGTGTGTTTGAATATTTATACATGCGAATCAGTGTGAATAGTAATGCGTACGTATATGTTCATGTCTATGTTGATATGCAGAATACATATATATATATATATATATGTATATTATGTATATATATATATATATATATATATATATATATATATATATATATATATATATACATAATATACATATATATATATATATATATATATATATATGTATACACATATATATGTGTGTGTGTGTGTGTTTGAATATCAATAGATAATGATAACATTTTCATGAGAATAAAAAAATATGTTTTGGAAATTCATAAATACATTTGGCACAACAAAACATATCTTAAATTTAACTCTATTTACCAATTTACCTATTTAAATGTAACTCTATTTACCAATTAATTTTGTTGACGGACATATATTCAATTATAATACTCTTTCTCTCTTCAAGTCTATACACACATACACACACGCACACATATGGACTCATACAAATGCACACACCAGAGACACCCATTCGCGTGTACAGACATACACACACGCACACACACATACATATATAATTAGATAATTGTGTATATATATTGTGTATATATATATCCATACTCTATAAAACTTTTTGTAATTGTGCATGCGATTTGATATTTCTTGCAGTCTTATCCATGTATAACCACCGTCATATCTACTGATGAACCAAGGTCCTACTGCGTTTACTTTCAGACGGGCACAAATCAGTTAGTCTTTTGCTTTGGCTATTGTGTTATCTTCTTGCTAATTGCCAAGAGAAAATGGAGCAAAAGATAAAAGGAGGCTGTTTGGAGTCTGGCAATCATCCTTCTGACAATCATCAAGATTCATTGCCTCATACTATTGACCTATTATATTATATAGTTTTTATGTATATTATATTCACGAAATCCAAATAAATTGTTTACGATATTTCTTGTTATTTTTTACACAGTGGATTAGCAGCTGGCTCTTGTGTCAAAAATGTTATTCGTAAAGGTGCCTTAGAAGTTTTACCTCATCCAGGCTCTTCACCAGACCTTGCTCCCCGTGATTTTGACCTGTTACAAAGCTTGATCTGAAGGGGAAACATTTTCCTGCAAAGAACTCCAGTCTGCTTGTGTGCATTGGTTGATGAGCGATAGAAAAAGTTATATCTTAATGGCATTGAGTCGCTGAATAACATTTTTTGTGGAAAATTAAGTAAAATAAAAATAGAAGTATTCTTTTTCTAATGTTCGGCATGGAAAATTTGGAACATTCCTTGTGGTATATATATATATATATATATATATATATATATATATATATATATATATATATAGTTGTCTATAATCGTTTGTGTGCACGACTGACAGCTGTGAAGAAGGCACAATAATAGAAATAAACTTGATATCAGCATTAGCTATTAGAAACAATTTATACTGTGGCAAGAACAGGCCTATTTGTAAGTAAATTAGGGATTGTAAGAACCATCCGGTTGTCGTTTAAGGATTACTGAGTGTCTAGAGAAATATTTGGATTAATGACTTAAGAAGAATTCCTTTCTACTCTCTGCACTCATATTTACTCCTTATTGGGAAATAGCTCAATATTATTCAATAATTTTATGAATATATATTTGATTCAAGTTGATTTTTTATATCCGTCCCCGAAGCACCCCCAAAAAAGTAAACATCGTGATTGCTTTTTTTCAATTTTCCTGGAGATGAAGAGATTTGTTCCTAATTTCACAACTAAAGACTAATAACAGAGAGGATGGTCGTAAATACCTTTGTCTCGTCAGTGACCAGTAAAAGAAAAATAAAAAGTTTGATAAGACTTGCTGTACATCTTTGCTGATTATCTTTTCACTTTTACTTTTACTAATTTTTAGCTCATATCTATGTCATAATTTAATTGAAAATAGAAAAAAATTGAAATGATTTATTTCACATTGGCAGTATCATGAATATTCAAAACAGAAACAATGTAAAGTAAGGGTCCAAGTCAACATTGTAGATGGGGCCGGAATTAATCCCCGACCCCCAAAAGCCTAAAAATTTCCTAAACGTAACGGGTCCATCATTGATTAGGAGCACGAGGCATTTTTTCTGGATAGGAACAAAAGCCAAACAAAAACAAACGAACGAAAAAACAAACTGTAGTGTCCCCTATACTTTTAGTTAGGAATTAAGTAAGATACTTTTCTTTTAGCTGGATAACCAAAACGTCAGTTCCTTTGACGACCCCTATAAAACCCCTGAACGCACATGGTCCAATGCTCATTGTGCCATATTTTGCTGCGGTTGGACAGCGAATAAACACCCCTCATTAGCTCCAGCATCCCTAGCTGGTTTAGCTTCTAGCCCCTGCCTCTGCAGCTAGCCAGTCTCTCTCTTTCCTTCTCCCTGGTCCAATGCTCCTTGGCGCCAGTATTCCTAGCTGGCCATGCCTCTGGTCCCGGCCTTCGCTGCCGGCCACACTCTTTCCTTCTTTCTAAGATCGTTATCATGTCGCCAACCCACTGGCCGATCCGATCTTAACTACAATCCTTACTTCGGGAAACACGCATGGATAAAACTCCATGTTTTATGTCTTTCACATTCTGTTCGTCGAGAGTCTAACAGTGTCTGAGAATAATCCCAAGTTAACTCATTTACTTGGCAGTAAGGCTCACACACTGAACCCAGTTTCCATGTATCTGGGAGCAATCCAACCATTCGGAATCCACGCGTTCGGACAACTCCGCTACAACTCCAACGCCATCATTATTAAGACAAGAGAGCTCCAACCTTTCGCCATCTCTTCTTCTGCTCTTCTCCTAACACTACTTCTCACAATCGATCGTATTAATGTTATCTTTACCTCATCTTTATTCTTATATTAAACGTACGTCTCTCGCCTAGCCATAATTCTTGTATGTGTTCATTTCTTTTTATTTCAATGCACGTCCAAATTCATACTTGGTGCGCATTCAATTCCTTACTCTTCGTACAGATTCCTTCCTTCCGCAGCTACAGAGCCGGCGCACTACATATCACCCATGAGGATCCAAAATCCTCGTCTCTCAACAATCCATCGCTGTTCAGATCCAACGATAGACACTCATCATCATCATCAGTCTTTTAGCGTCCGTCGTTGGACATAGACCTTCCCCAGGATTTGCCACACTTCTCTATCATGGGCGTCACGGAGCCAGTACTTCCTGAACTTATCTAGCTCGTCTCTCTATCTAACATTTTGCCGGCCTCGGTTGCGCATGTGGTCTCGGGGAATCCATGTTGTGAGTCGTGATGTCCATCGATTGTCAGCCATTCTTGCAACATGGCCAGCCCACCGCCATTTGAGATTTTTTTATGGATTCTATGATGTCTCTAACTCTTGTCTTTTCCCGGATGTGTTGTGCTGTTTTGTGGTCTCTCCATGTGAAGCCCAGCATTATTCTTTCATGTGCACGTTGCATGGTTCTCAGCTTACGGGTCTGTTTCTTGGTTAAGTTCCATGTTTCAGCTCCATAAGTGACTATTGGGAGGATGCATTGGTTATACACCCTTCTCTTTAGGATTAATGGGATCTTATTATTTTTGAAGGTTGAGCTAGCTCTGCCAAAGGCTTGCCATCCTAGTGTGATTCTTCGATAGACACTACGCACGAAAAAATAAAAAAACAAACAAATATATCATATACATTTTTCAGTGATTGAATGAATGTTGAACTCTTTCTAATCACCTTAATTTCGGCCAAGACTCTACAACATCCTGTAAACAGCACACATCATAATTAAAGAATCGGTTCCTGGTGTAAATAGGTTATTTCTGTTTATTGTGTTATGTACAGAGAAGTATAGTAAAAATATACTTCATAAGCATTATATATATATATATATATATATATATATATATATATATATATATATATATATATATACATATATATGTATATAGATAGATAGATAGATAGATAGATCGGTAGATAGATAAATAGATAAATAATCTGCTGTTGATATGTAAACACAGTTCTCAATATTCTAGACTGTAAATAAAGCTATTACTGTAGAAAAAAATTTCACGAGATTGCTGATAAGTGCGAAGGTACGAGATTAATACAACTCAAAATTATTTCCATCAGATTATATATCCATTTCTATTTGTCTGCCTGGAGAAGCAAATAGATCAGATATACACAGCGAATGAACAAAAGGAGACTTTGGAGGTAAAGCAATTATTTAGTAAGAGCTACGTTGGAACGGCTACCTCATCAGCCGCAGGTTCAATCCCTGCGGCAGCTTCACTTTCTTATATTGTCTATTTTATTTACTCTGTCTAGGCCAAATGATGCGTTCACTGTTTCATATCATCCTATCACTATCATTTCAGATAATGGAATTTGAATGTAATATAACGCACACAATTATTTCTGTCGGATTATATATCTATTTCATAATAAATATACATATATATATATATATATATATATATATATATATATATATATATATATATATATATATATATATATATATATATATATACACGCACACTTATCACTACTTGAATCTATTCAAAGAAATGCTTTTTAGCTAGTAACTCGTAAAAATATATAATTTCAAATGTAAATAATTTCAGTTTTATGAATTATCGGATATTTTTGAATGTCATGGTAAACATATAACTATCAAACATTTTAATTCACTTGTCATGTTCTAATTGGATCGGAAAGTTCGATTGACTGATCGGCTGATCAAATGAATATCAAACTATGAGCGCAAAATAGGGGCTAAGTTGGATTAGTTTCTTCTGAAAACAATTTGCTTACAAGCCCGTTGCGTGCATTAAACAGACACAACGTAAAGAGCGTAAAAAAATTCCGTATTGAAATATTTTGACTCAAAGCGAGTTAGAACGCCTGACAGAAAACTCAGTGTCTTGAGTAAATGAGTCAAGGGTATTGAAATAACAATCTTCTATTGTTCCTATTAGCATTTTGCTCATGTTAATTAGAGTTGATTTTCATTGCAACTACTCAGACTGTCATTTTGTAACAATTGATAACCAGATCGGATCGAAGATGGAGAATAAGCTTGCATCCCATATGCTTTGAAAATCTATTTCCACTGTCGTAGATGCTCTTACCATTCGAGATACCAGGAGATACTGGAGAAGAAAAAAAGAGATTAAAATATATTAAATGTAATGTTCATGGTTTCATTCTATGCACAGTATTGTTGCTTGTGGTAGTATTTTCGTTCTTATATATACTTATATATGAAAAAACAGAAACAAAAAAAATGAGCAAATATGGATCCGAGCCGTAGACACATAATCAATAAAAGTGAGCTAAGCACTACAGGAATTCTGTTTTTCGCCAGTTTTGCTCTTCGCAATAGTTATTTCCCATAACATTAGAAATAGGAAACGACTCATTCCTTCAAATAAAATACAGTAACAGTGTTCTTAGGTCAGAGTAATCAATAAAAAACGATGATCATTCGAAATGTTCAGCTTTTTAAACGAAATCCTCCTTACTTCAAGTAGGCTACCGTTTGATGAAATAAGATGAACGAATTGTAATATTCCTTTGTAGCCGGAAAAAAATATTAAGTCTTTTTTGATATCTTTTCTTTTGGTGATCATGGTTATTGACATATTTTACTTACCACAAATGATGACAGTGAACGTATCTACTAAACTTGCCGTAGCTATGTCATCTATAATTTTGGATAAGTTAATTTGAAGAAAATGCCAAGTGTTTCTGTACGAAAATTATCTATGCAAGAACCAATGTCTAGTTAATTATGTTTCAAATTTAGCATATGCTACGGGTCCCATATTTTCAAGGACCCTGATCTAAAAGCTTAAGTGGTATCACTTCTGTACTTTCTCTACAGCTATATTACTATATTCCCCATGCTTTTATGAACGACTGGGTGATTAATGTTTGAGATTTGAGCGAATTATCATCTTTGATTGGAGCTATTATTCTTACACAGTAATAGATAGGGGGTGATATGTACGTAATTCATATACTACATATAAATACAAAGTCATTCAGAACTGCAATCATCGCTGCTTCACCAAGATAAAAAAGAAAACTGAGAAATACTATCACTTGAATTTCTGACGTATTTTCATTATTTGACTGTATACCAAATGGGAGATTTCCATTACCTCGCCCTACAAGTAAAAGATTCATATGTTCTAATATGTGTGTGGATTAAAGAAAAAATAATTACGTCCCTTTATGAATATACTGCAGGACCAAAACCAGTTTTATCCAGTCTTAGCAGTGCAGAACAATTAAGAAAAAAACCAACAGAGGTTAAGAAATGGTACATACATAAGTAGCAAATCAAGTTTCAATTTTTGCTCAAACTGTTCATATCTGCTTTGCAATAATGTTCCAAGGAAAGGTATTGATCTCCTTATCCCAACACTTTGTCACACTTGCGTAATATTTAGACGTCTCGTCACTGGGAAGCCACGATTGTTGACGGAGAAAAGAGAAGATGAGTGATCTCTTGAACAGATCACACACCCCAAATTAACTGTCTTGATCAGACAGAGACAGAAATCAGTTACGATCATAGTCACCACACACACACATATATATATATATATATATATATATATATATATATATATATATATATATATATATGTATATATATATATATATATATATATATATATATATATATATATATATATATATATATATATGGTAGGTGCCTCGTCGTGTTGTTATGTATACCAAGTTGGTGTATTTTTTCTGTATGTAGCGAAATCAATTCGCAATGTGTACATTGAACTTATGACCATGTGTTAAAAGTAAGCAACGTTTATTTGATAACTACTTCAAAATAGACTCATATCATTTAATAAAGTCCACTCTATAAATGAACGATATCACAAGTCTTGTGTCTCTATTTGACTTGAAGCTGCTTCCGTTTTCTTTGAAAAGATCTTCGTAACGTTGTGTATAAGTAGTATACACATTACCTCTTCAAATACGTTGAGTAGTTTCTCCGTAATAAGAGAGAGCATATTTTCTAAAATTCTTACTTCATCTCGACGGATTAACAACATTGGTTTCTGTCAATAGAAAGAAAAATTGTTTATTCTTCTATTTCTGTGCAATGAATCGATATTGTCTCAGTGAAATCGCATAGACTATAGTTCCAAATCTTCGAATATGTTTAAAGCACACATAATGTCTCATAATTCATAGACGATTCACTTATGCAGAAACATCATTCCAGGTGACGGTGCTAATCAAATTAAACTTACGTATTTCTGTGACTTAGGTAGGTTTAAGTGTGTAGCAATATAAGATCATATTTTGCCGAAGGAAACAACAAGATCTCACAGTGGAGCAGATATGTAACATTTTGGGACTGATCTGAGCACTTCCTGGAATGAGTAAAGGTTTGCCCTGGATGATCACAGCAGAAACCACCATGTCTCTTTGATGGTTCCATCTCCGAAATTGAAAATTCAAGATGTCCATCAACGAGAATCTTTTGGGGTAATTATTCCCCACCTCCCATCATAACGAATAATGGAGTTATAGATGTATAAATTTGAAACACCTACTCAAAAACGTTGCTAAGAGTATATGTTCATACGCCTATTCCCCATCAATCTGTTATGATGTAATAAAGTATCATGAATATGTTATCAAAATCATTTTAGTTTTGGCGCAGTAAGTATTTGAAGATGGAAAGAAGGTATATTCAGGGACTAATCATCCACTCAGTACGGAAGTTGAAATCTTTGAGACTAAACCAATTTTTTTTCACTCGGAGAAAACATTAAAACATAAATAATAAAAATGATGTCACTTCAGCATTCATAGCTTAAATATAATATATTCATATGACCAACAGAGGGAAATATTTTAGTGATTTTAGTGATTTGGGATGGTATAGTAACCATTTTCATGGTGCCTACATCTGTTTAATTAGCTTCGATAATGCAATTAAAAAACAAATCACAAACAGTTGTCACTCCAATTGTTTCACCAAGAAAGTGAAATTATTCATGTTCTACGTGGAGTAACATAGATTTCATACTGTATGAGCTTATCAGCCTGTTGGAATAAAAAAAAAACACGTATAACTGACTTGTACATCGATGCGATTTAAGGCGTCTTAAAATGATATTAAAACCTTCATCATTCAATGTATGTAATTATGTATTAGGAACACTATTATGTCGGCAGTTGTTCACAGACGAATACAACACAGTAGTGGTTAGTGTTACATAGTGAATTCTCCATATTAGAACGAAAATTAGAAACATCATTCATTCTGTCTTCTGTACTGTCAAACAGAGAAATACAACTGAGTGTACTTTGGGTTTACCTTAAAAGACATTCAACGATTTACGCAATATTTCTTGGCAAACCTTCGCTGCTTCTAGTAGCGTTGTCCAGCAGGGAGTCCACATAGAATTTTCATCTAATTTCTTTCAACTCAACAATGCTAGTGTTAGTGTAATGGGATCACCTACAAAATACTGCCCACATGTATTGCCAGCCATTTCACATGTTCTACTAAATATTTAGTCGGTGGAATTTTCTGTATTCTGCGTTTTCCTAATGGGAGCAGCCATTTCCTCTCTTGCTAACTGAAGAAGTTCATAGACACGAAATAGTGACAATTATTTTTTTTATATACGAACCTTCACCATACGATTTTATCCGTAGCATCAAAAGATACGTGGCTTGGTACGTTCGACAGACGTACCATACTGCACCATACAGACCCTGTTATTTTCTTTCCTATACATCAGAAAGCTGAAACTGCATGAAAAGAAGATCATATGCAATCAGGTGACAGGGTATATGACGCAGCTTTATCTAATAAGAAAATGCCACCTATATTTTGCAGTTATTCAAAACGCTACATACATCAACTGGAAGGAACACCGTACTAGTATTTGCTGCACGTTTCCAGACCAACATCCCAAGACATTTGGGGCATGGGAGAGCTTCTTGGTTAACCTGGGATTCTTCAATTTCTAATTCCAGGGCGATGGATGGAAATGACTCTCTCTCCTGCTTGGAACTAAAACGCATGCAGGTCAACTGCTACGAGGCAAAATAGGTTATTTTTTCATTGACACCGAGAAAAGTTGTCAAGTTGCCTGGAATGTAAGTATTGCATGCAATCCGTGGTTTGTTTACCACGAACTTGACGTGTTTCAGTCTTTAGCTTGTCTTTCTTGTAAACATAGCAAACTATATCAAGTTGAACAGCAACTTGTAACAACATCAACACAATAGATGGCAGAAAAACATTTGGGGCATAATACCAAAATATTTTGACCGTACTTTGAGACTTCTACGCGTCAGCATAATGTACAACCGCTGTTTCATCAATGGTTTTTACATCCTCTTGTGACATCTCATGTTATCGGAGTGCTAAAGGGTCTAAGCACTCTACAAGTTTTAAATTGATTTTTTTCCTTTTGATGCATGCTGTCATTTGATTCCAATGATGGAGGCTATGCATAATTCTCATGTTCAAAAAATGAATCTTTCTCGGACTTGACATGATATATCGATTCTGGTGATGAGTTGAACAGATGAAAACCTGATAGTTTGCTGTAGACTTTGCTCGTGACTCTCAGAACTTTGGAAAAGTAAAACATTTAATTTTGTATAGTGCCATTAAACATTGCCTCAGTATCATTGATGTGTTTGATAAAGACTTTTAGTGCTGTTTGCCTACGTTCTCTGCAGTCTGTTCAGTTACAATCACCTCCCTGGGCGACATAACCATGTTATCCAAGGTGTGAAGGTCTAAGCTCTTCTTGGAGAAAGGATACCAAGATCTTCAACAAAATCTACATTCTGAACTTTTTGGACGAATGTTTCTCGTTTACATGGTATTTGCTCATGGTGCTGATCACAGCCCTTTTGTTTGTCCTCAAATGATTGCGTAATTCCTAGCAAAGTGATCATATAATGTCTTAAAGCTGTTTGATTCTCTGTAAAGCTTATCACTGTCCACATCACCCTTTAACCATGGTATTCAACTGTTTATTTACTTGCTCATGGATACATAGACTTCAAACTGTCCTTCATGCTGTGACCTCACTAACTGCAAAAAAATCTTCAAGTGCAGGAACTTGTTTCAGTAATCGAATTGTGGGCATTCTGATACCATTGCCTGGCAGCAACTACCTAAGTTCAATCAGTAATTCTTAAGAGTATTTGCACGGTATTCAACATAAGATCTGCCAAGAAGAATGAAAACAGCAGCTGTGAACCAATAAGGCCATAGGCCCAAAGGTGTACGTGAATCAACGGCCCGGCCTTTTGTGATCACATTTGTTGTGGTTATCACAGAAATCCAACCACTTCATGCATACAAATCATGAAAGACTTTCAACAATGCTATTTCAATGTGAAAACTACCGATCAGTACAAAAACTGTCTTTGCCATACTCATTTGGCCTTGCTCACTGAATCCTCTTGGCGATATCAAACAAAGGGTGGTCAAGAGTTCAACTGGAATCTTGCCTGGATTGGCATGATATGATATATATGATATGCATGATCTGACAAAATGATTGTAGCTTTCATTGTATTATTCTGAAACATTATTGGAACGTATCTTCCGATATTACGAGGTGAATGTATCATTTGGTAATGTAAATAGAATAAGAGTCGGGTTTTATATCGGTTTCTCAATAACATAATCATTGCTTTGAAAGAAACGGATTTAGTCGATATAGACTGTGAATAAACAAAATGAATTTTTTGGTGTGGAAACAGTTATTGTGGCTTTTGCATTAACAGTGGCTGCTAAGTTAAAAAGTAAGAACGACATCATGCTGAAGCACTTACTCTATCGGTCGCTGCATACATGCATCTATTGTGTTGAAGTTAATTTCTCCAAACATTTCATATATTTCTAAAATTTGTGTACTTTTTATTTGCACTACATAGTTTTGTCTTGCTTAAGGTATAATGAAACGATTATTTTCAACTTATTGTCTTTTGTGTTTTTGGGGGTGTATTTTACTTTTAGTTTTGTGGTTTTATTTCATGTAGGAGTGTGTCTACACAATCTTTGGTTATTTCATTTCATATCGATGTTTGTAAATGTGCGTACAATCTATATTGTGATTGTTTAATTAATTGTTGTTAATCTTAGTTGATGTCTTAAATTTGCTTTTTATAATTATTGATATGTTTGGGTTCAGTCTATATATTTGCTTGTATTAACACACACACACACACACACACATATATTGTTTGTTGTTTCTATATATTATGTTTCATATTTGAATGTCATCAAAGTTGTTGTTATTGCTCCTTTTTTTAATATTTTCAATTAGATATTCAGACACAGTCGATCATTTTCTCGGTACGATATCATCAAGGGATTTTCCTCTTAGCAGGACATGCACTTTTGTTATGAAAACGAGCAACAACTCGAGGACTTCCCAGGAGTAATCCTGAGGGAGGTGATACAAGCCATTGAACAGAAAAGAAAGGAAAAGCCCCTGGACCAGACAACATCACCATCGACCTCATCCAAAAAGCGGGTAAAGTCATCCCTAGGAAACTGGCTGTCCTTTTCATCTTGTGTCTAAAACACAGTAAAGTCCCTGATGATTGGAACACTGCTATGATAATGCTCTTATATAAAAAAAAGAAACCCGAAAGACCTCAACAGTTACAGGCCTATAAGCCTACTCAATTGTGTATACAAACTTTTCACAAAAATTATCACCAACCAAATCACAAAAACATCTGATGAAAACCAACCACTTGAGCAAGCTTGCTTTAGAAAAAGCTACTCGACCATGGACCACCTGTATTTGATAAATCAGCTGGAAGAAAAAGCAGCAGAAAATAAACTACCACTTATTTACTTCAAAAAGGCATTCAACGTAGGAGAAATCCCAAAGGTCATGGAGGTCATCACTTGACAAGGTGTAGATCCAGTATATGTCGAAGTGCTGGAACATTTATACAATCAGAGTAGCTCCTTTATCAGGCAGCTTGAAGACTCAGAACCCTTCCTGCCCCAGAAAAATATAAGGCAGGGTGATACCAGCTCACCCAAACTCTTAACAACCTACCTCGAGATGATCTTCAGAAGACTAGACTGGGAGAATAGAGGAATCAGATGGCAAGTATCTTAGCAACCCCAGATTTACAAACGACGATACCTTTTTCGCAGAGAACCTACACGACCTCCAACGATTGATAGATGAACTAAATGAGGAGAGCAAGAAAGTCGGCCTACACATGAACTCAAGCAAGACAATGATCATGTGCAATTACCACATCGGAGATAAAAACCCTAAGATCAAAATTGAGGACACAGAACTGAAGGAAGTTTATCCCTACATCTAACTTGGACAATAAATTTCCATGAGATTCTCAAAGGAAGGAGAAATCAAGCAAAGAATCACTCTAGGATAGCAAGCCTTTGGCACAGCAAGATCAACTTTCAAAAATAAGAAGATCCCATTAATCCTAAAAAGAAGGGTGCATAACCAATGCATTCTCCCAATAGTCACTTATGGAGCTGAAACATTGAACCTAACCAAGAGACGGATCCGCAAATTGAGAACCATGCAATATTAAAAATCTCAAATGGTGGACAACTGGCATGAAAATGAAAATATAGTACATGCGTATTTGGATGTGTGTGTGTGTGTGTTTGTGTGTGTGTGTGTGTGTATGTATGTATGTATTTGTGTATGTATGTAATGCACAACAAACCAGCTCGAAATTTAACGTACGCATGTTTACAAATCCCAAATGGATACCAGAATAACGTAAGAGAGATTGTCGACAACAATATACATAATGAATTTAATCTAAGATACATGGTAAACACGTAGACGACACAAATAGCTTATGATCCAGACGAATTGACTTTGTCTATTCTCTTGACTTTAAATTTGAAGAAAAAACAAAAAAAAACAAAGGAGAAACAATGATTTTTCCCACATTGTAGACGGTTCAGTAGCGACAGAAAATAAGTTTTACCCAACAAATACGAACCTACTGACAAAAGCTTGTCAACCTACAATGATTCTTTTCTTGATTTTATCATCTTTTGAGGATTTCATGGGGGTTTCTCGTCTTTTGTAGATGTAATGGTTTATTTGGTATACTTCTAAGAGGTTGAAAAAGATCATCACGGGTCAGAAAAGACTAACGTAAAAGATATCATACAAGTAATCAAACTGAAAATATAGAATTGGTCTGGACACTACCGAGAGAACTAATTGATAAAAATATTAACCGATTAGTGCCCATAGGACAATGAATGCAGTAGGAAAAGACACAAGATGGAAAGGTGAGATAGATAGGTTTCCAAGTAAGAAATATCTAGGGTCAGTGCGATTTGGGCCATCATGAAAGGAAATAAGAAGGGCTTTTGTTAAGTAGTTGACCTATATAGACTGATGAAAAGGGATACATGCAAAGATGATTACTTGAACCTGTCCATGTATTCTATACACACACGTAGACGGGATCACTATGGAGTCGTGTTTTCATTACAAAACAGATTCATTTACGATCTTCATCGTGTATAAATTCATAATTGGAAATAAAAACGCATTTTTGCAGAAAACATACAGCATATTATTCTGATCAATATTCTATTCAATTTAAATTTTATTTTTACTTTGGTAGAAACACCAATGCTTACAGAACTTCAGTCTGCGAAATGATTCATATACTAAGTTGAGTTATCAGTAACACGATGTGAAAATGCTATGGGGCTGAAGCCCAACACTATTGATTGATTGCCCTCACTGCTGAGCTGTTAGATAAGCATTTGAAGCAGTTATCTGAAAAGTTCAGGAACATACGATGAGGATATATAAGTTTGTATTAAATTGTCTGGAAAGAAATGTCACTTTTTAGAGACGGAATAAAACTTTATCATACACAAGCATATCTATGTTTTTACCTTTTGGGGGCTTCTCTGGGTGAACGTTTCGATTTATTGGGATCTCTTCCAAGGATGTTATCGGGGGGATGTCTTTTTCAGGGAGAGAAACCTTTTTCTTATTTCATTCATAATTCTTTTTCTATTTTTCTTCTTCAGTTGCTGGTATCTGTTTTTATTCTATCTTCTATTTTAGAGATGGATTTTTGGCCAGTTGTTTTGAATTACTTCGAATGTTTCAGACACTTCTTCGGCAGTGTTGTTGATCTATTACCTTATTGTGGTAGGTTTTGTTTCAGTAAGTACATCTTTTAACTTTCATCTACTCCGTCAGTGTTAGGGTTCACTTTTACTTGACTGTTGTTGTTTATGCAAAATTCACTTAATATCTCTGGTTGGTCGGTGTCTATATATCTGAGATGATTATGAGAAGGCTGTGCTTAAAATGGTCATGGGTATAATAATACTACTAGTAATTACAATAGTGTTACTTCTACTACTGCTTATCATAATAATAATAATAATAATAATAATAATAATAATAATAATGATAATAATAATAATAATGATGATGATGATGATGATAATAATACGAGAAGTGTAAGATAACTACGGTAGTTTTTTGTGAAGGATAAAATCTTTAATTTTCATTTAAGCATAGATAACCTGCAGTTTTAACGTTCGAGCATGTATGTGGTTGTTTTAATATTCTTTTTATTTTACTATGGGTGTAAGATTACTATCTTCGGGATCCCATTTATGTGTGATTAGTCATGTATTGTATTTGTATTTTTTGTTTGAAAAGGATGATGTGTGATTCGCTAATTTTAGCTCAAAAGTTTATTTGATATCCCTACGTAATATTTCGCGTCTAAAAGTTTCTGTACGGTTGGTATTTCTGCTTGATAAATAATATTCGATTTGATACATTTGTTTTGCAAAGGGCACTTATTGGTATTTGTACAATGGCAGTCTGGTTTAATTATATTTCCTCTACTTTTACGATTTCTTATTACTTTATTGCTATGCTTTGAGAGGAAGGGTCGTCCTTGTTGAATATTTCACTCAGTTGATTGCACAGGGTGTAGGTGTTTTCTTTTTACTTTGAGGAATTTTTCCGTAAGTTGGTTTTTATTTGTAAATCATGTGGTTGTTTATACAGTTTGAATTTTCTTCTTCTACTTTTTTTTGGTGTTGTTGTGTTTTGTTCGGTCAAACCGCGGTCTTTTAGGACTATAGTGCAGTTTTCTAACATCTTCAAATATCATTTTGTTTCAATAATTGTATATTAGTCTAGTTTCTTTTGATTTCGAGATATCTGTAATAATTGTATTCGGATAATTGAATTTTGTGTTGATATATGTAATTTTTGAATTTTCTCTCCGATTTAGTTTGTGAGTATTATCATTTATATCGAATATCTCTTAATGCAAATTATATAATTGTCTTCGGGGTTATTTTTTTCTGTTTTACATATACTTCATTATTATGGTTGTGTGTGAAAATTATCTCTCATTGGGATCATCAGTCGTTTTCTATGTAGCAGTCTCAGGGATTCTAAAAACAAAACAGTCATATTAACATGGCATCCTAGCAGTTTCAAACACCACCAATTTTCAGCTATGATTTCAATTTATTAAGGGCTTCCTCACGTATGTTGCCAGAAAAAAGTATGTAGGATATGGATTTTATAACAATATTGAGTGTTCATCCAAATAAATGATAAATCCGCTGTGTCAGTTTTAATCTCAGACTGCCTACAGACAAACTTATAATATCACCCCTGAGAAAACTAATTACAGAGATTAATCAAAGGGAGAAAATTAGATAGATAGATGAATAGATATATGTATGTGATGTACACACACACACACACACACACACACATATATATATATATGTGTATGTATGTATGTATGTATGTATGTATGTATGTATGTATGTATGCATGCATGTATGTATGTATGTATGTATGTATGTATGTATGTATGTATGTATGTATGTATGTATGCCATTATCAGATCAACGAAATACGTGTAATTTTTCAAGATAGCAATTCAAGCCCATATTCAGTGTTAAACTCAAAAGAAACAGGCCTGATCAGTAACTCATGTGAACAACACTTTTGGCAAAAAGGCTGTATTAAAGGTCATCTCGTGGAAAAAAATGTAAAAAAGGCGATATCAATAAATAAGTGAGCTATCTCACTTTGTGGGTGGGTGGGGCGGGGGGGCTAACAATACCTACTCAAATAACCATCCAAACCAACTGAAAAAATAAAGAATGACGTTTTTTTGGGGGGGGGGGTGAGTAGTTAAGTTTAACTGTATCCTCTTTGCTTAAACAGCTTAGGAACTTAGGATTTTCATTTAATCAAATAAAAAGAAAACACTTTCTGAGTGACATTATCTTTAAAAGTACGGAAAGATCGATTCAACACTATCTGAAAACTCTTCACCCATAATCCTTTCAACAATAGATAAGAAAGAAATGTCCAGCGTTGGCACTCGTAATGATCGATAATGATGATAATGTTCTTGACATACGAATTTGAAGTTCCCTACATTTTAAGAGGGGTTTCTTTCGTGTCCAACAATGCAAGATTATTCACTGAATTATCAAATGCATATATTATACCGAATCAGCGAAGTTGCCAATTTGTCGAGATATACTTTGATCACGGGATCTTTTCATCGTAACAATTCGTTGTTTTAGCTTCTTCGATCGAACAAATTATCGATCAAATTAAAACTATGTAGTTATTTAGTTTTTGTAAAATGCTAAACCTACATATATACATATTTATTGTAAAAAGTTCAGAAAATAAAGAAACACCTTGGATACATAAACTGTTGGCTGTTTCATACAAATTGATAAACTTTTGATGAAATTAAAACTACGTATTCAATTAAAAAAAAATCCAAAACTTCGCTAAATAAGCAATTCTATCGATCTGACTGAACACATAAACTGAGATTCCGTGTGTGACCATCATTAATTGATAATTCATTGTTCAGTTGACCAAAGGGCACATGTATAGGGATATATAATCACTGGGTGTTCCAATTCTTTGGCTGTGTGCCAGATTAAGCAAACTCATCGATTAAGTAAGAATTCTATTCGAAATCCCGATGGATGGTTTTGCTTGTAATCTTTCCGCCTTTCTGCCCTCGAGTAAAATAAGTACAAAGATATAATACAACATTGCGAGTTCGAAAGTTATTGATTATAAATGGTTATGAATGAGGATATCTGACATGAAATTACTTGTTATGTGGAAAAATCGATAGTTTCATCAATCAGTTTCTAAAAAAACGTTGTCTATTTTAATTGATATTCCATATCTCGTAGATATTTTCTTTCAATCCATGGCTCCTCTTCTGGGTGACCAAAATTGATCATCTTAGTTTTGTCATTAGATGGTATTCAGTGAGTCAAATTTTAACTAATTCAATCCCCACCTCCAGAAAAAAAAATCAGTTTCATGATATCCAAGCGTCTGTCATATCTGCGTGCACTAGAGAATAGCCAAAATCGGGAAATTTTCAAAATTAATCTTAAGATTGAAGTTGAGAGTAAATAAGCAACATCCACCCCCAAGGCATAATTTCTGTTTGAATTTGTAGGATGAGCAATTTATATCAGATTATTGTCCACGTTTGATTCTTTTATATCTTCAATGTTTTGATCTTCGTATCCCATGGCCTCACCAGATGCTTTTTGCGTTGAAAACATTGTTAGAATTCCAAATTGATGTAGTCATTCCAGCATAAAAGGTAATTTCTCTTTTGTACCGACAAACACGTGACATCAACAAAAGATGGACACATTGGTTGCCACATGTGAATAATGATAATTCAAGGTTTTCAAGATCGTCTGTGGTATTTACATGCCAAAATACAGGTATCCCCTCCGTGCACAGGAAGCGGAATGTGAAGTCCTCCAACCCCACGGATCAAACGAGAATGCTGACCCGATGTTCTGACAGTTTTTTTTCAATTGTGACACGAAGAAGGCCGTAAAGTACAACGACTGAAACGATGGGAACAGAGAAAAATGATGATTAGAACAATAGATATGCATAATTTTTGACATATGTTTTTTTTCTTTCTTTCACTTCGCGGGACTGAAAGGCAAAAAAAAAAAGATTCGTAACGATTACGAAGAAAGTATTGCAATTCATTACGGAACGATACTCTATAGTCGGGTAGAGTAATTAGATAAATGCTCATGAAATTAAGATATTTCTCTAGAATGTACGGAATTATATGACATGGAAGACAGATAACATATTCAGTTTCCGTGCACTTTGCGACTAAACAGAAATAAAGAATACATTTTTTGATTCAACGGTTTACTTAAAAAATCTTAACTTGGGCATACTGAGTAAGTTTTCTGACTAAATCATAAAAAAAGATTAAGGAGGTTTCAAAAAAGATGTGACAGGTTTAAATGCTTCAATAGGAGAAGACGTCAATGCATGAATTAGAACAATTCCAAATCATCAAATAAATGTAATGAAATATGTACCAGCAGTTTAGTTTAAAACCGTTGATGATTTTACAAGTTTACTATGTTGTATACAGAGCCAGGTATTTTACAAAATGCAATAGTGCAGTTTGTTGATACCAAAGAAACGTTGATTTCCGATTCCTCCCATTCAAGCATGAGCACCTGATAAATTATTATCCTTGTTTTTCATTTTGCAAATGTGGGCGAAGGAGACAGTAGTAGAGAAGGTTTGGTATCTTTTGCTCGCATTCAAACATATGCTGTTCAGTTCTTACCCATGTACATTACATTGCAAGGTAGGTTGGAAGAGATGACAGAGTAGATGAAGATATCAGGAGAAAAAATAGTTAGACAGCGTAAATATCGCACAAAGAATAAACAGAATAATTGTACGATATTTTGAAAATTCTTTCTCGGACATATTAACAATCGTTAACTACCTATGATAATTTATACGGAGCTTTGTGATGATTTGTTTCGTGGAAGGAATTTGATTTTTGTCCTTGGGGCACTTGGATTCGATTCATTATATGATGTAAACTACAATCAATCAATTGATAATAGATATATGACCGATTTCAAACAGGGTGTTTCTTTGCATCCGACCTGCATATTTACTAACAAGCCTTAATTCAGAGCTAGCCTCGTAGACTCCGAGATTAGCCAATAATTGCAGCAGCAGACTAAGCAGATGCTTCGGCAGTAGCATATTCTTTTTCTATTTCCACGTAAGTAATTCTATGATAATTGGCTTGCAGTCTATCTGAAGAATTGGCGGAGTAATTTATCCAGGTTTTACTCCTTTAATTGTCTCTTCTTCAAGGCATATTTTTTCATCTCGTGTAAGGCTCAAATATCTTTGAGAATATATTGGATGATAACAAAATAGCAAAGTTTATCATTTGCTTTGCGTGTCTACAACCATTTGAAACGTGAGCGTAATTCGTTTTGGATTTGATCAAGGCTGCTCCTGAAACGAGATAGCGAAATCGAGAAAGAAACAAA
Source organism: Thysanoteuthis rhombus (assembly GCA_963457665.1). Taxonomy (NCBI): domain Eukaryota; kingdom Metazoa; phylum Mollusca; class Cephalopoda; order Oegopsida; family Thysanoteuthidae; genus Thysanoteuthis; species Thysanoteuthis major. The sequence goes on along the minus strand of OY735206.1, from coordinate 58,548,752 downwards.
AAAATTGACAAAAATCAATCTCGGCTCTATTATTTGCTGCTAGATTGTGTAAAACAAGTTTAGAATGTCCTGCAGCTTTATTTTCGGTCTGAACAGATTGGTTTCTGTGATATAGCTTTGGTCGAAGTAGTTGACGTCTTTATGAGCACATCCTAAAAAAAAATACAATGATAATGTATACTTTTGAAGAAAGCAATTACTTTGTTGAAATTCCAGAAGATAAGAAGATAGGTTAATAGAACCAGTTAATATCACACACACACACACATATATATATATATATATATATATATATATATATATATATATATATATATATATATATATATATACTGCGTTTCAAGATATATATTCATATCACTATCTGAATCCTGTTTTATTTAGTGAGGAACCTTATACTGCTTCTTCATATATATCCCTATATGTTTGTTTTTATCTATCTATCTATCTATCTATCCATCTACATTAATTTATGTAGGTTTTAGTCAGAATCTTTTGTAAGTACAATATAAAAAGTTTTTTTATAAAAAAAAAATCCGTTTAAACTTTCCCGTTTCTTCAATTCTGTTCCTATTTTTAAAATGCATTCCTTAAAAAAAAAACAAAAAAAACAAACCAAAACAAAACAAAATCAGAAAAAAAACAAACAAACCCCAAAACAAACAAATTACCCAATGCTTCCTCAATCAGATGGATAATGTTTCCAGGCTGCAAATAATCTAATGACTCCTTGCAATCGTTTATCACATGATTTAATGAGTTTATGGGATGATTTAGTACAAATCACAGGGTGAAGAGTAGGAACAACTTCTACCTCATCAATTTCATTCAGCATTAGGAATCATCCATTAAAAATTGTTTTTAGCAAATATAATTTGTGACCACGAATCAATGCTGTTTTGATCACCTGCCCTAGAAATAGATAAATGAGTGTCATCGAACAATGCAAATCTTTCTTCAAAATACGGACTTGTACTACAATTGGCTCAATCTAAACATTATCGAAGTAACCTTGGTAGAGATCATATTTTGAACCATTGAACTGAGCATGATCAGGAATCCTCTTCTTCATCCTCCTCCTCATCATCATAATAAGTGTTTAAGCATCTGTTGTGGAACATAGACCTACCCCCAAAATTGTCTTCTTTCTCTATCATGAACTCAAACAGTGTAGTTTTGCAAGTCATTTTATTTTCTGTCGATCACAGGTTTGCATTTAATTTCTGGGGATTCACTTATGAGTCGCGATGTCAAGCGCTTGTCTGCCATCTTTGTAACATGACCTGCCCATCGCCATTTGAGTTTTTCTTCTTAATGGATTATATGATTTCAATGAATCTCGTTTTCAATCTAATATCCTGTTGTGTCTTGGGACTACTTCATGTGACGTTTAGTATGATTCACTCGTGAAGGTTACGTGGTTCAATATCTTTTATTAATTATATTTACTGAGAACATTGAAGCAAATTGAAGTTCTCTTGTTTTGTTTTGTTTTTGTCGCGGTTGTATCTTTAGTTGAGCCTTAGGACCATGACGTGCAAGGAACATTTAAAGAAATATATTTTTTATCAGCAATCAATTAATTTGAAATTGGTTTGAAAAAAGAAACAAGTCGGTTAATTAGAAAACAGAAACAAACTCCAATTCAAAGGAGAGCTTGCAAACTCTGTTTTAAGCATGGCTTTGCTAACGTTTTCGAATATTATTTGATGATAAAGATAATTTTATGATGAACAAAATTTTAACATTCATAAAACAGAACCTATCCAAAACCACTTGAGGTTTTGGTTGTTGAGAGATTCCAAGCATTAAAAATCATACACTTTAGCCGTTTTGAGATAGTGAAATTCGGTGCAGAATAGGTTTTTTCATCATAATTACTAATAATTTTATCAAACAGTAATTGTTATCAAATTCCTTTGGTCCCTCACACTTTATCAAACATCGATTTGAAAAATCGCCGAGATTTTGTTAAAATTTTTGATAATTTTACATTGCTAATAACAAGGGGGTCACATAAAGTAACTCCCTCTCTATTCTCATCATTATACATAGTTTACGGATATTTTTTCTGCCTGAATTTTTATACTTTCCATAACAACGATTTTAACCGAATTTTCCATTGCTTCTAAAAACTGCTACGGCTCGGATATAAAATGTTCCTTGATTCCGATTTGCAACCCCAAATAAATCTAAAATAGTTTGGAAAAGTGAACAAAGGAGTAAAAAAAAAACAATCATTAAAACTAATTAAGGAATGGAATATAAATCAATTACATAACTTATAAATTTCCAGCAGTAATACTTGAACGTTGTTCAGCGACAGGATACTTCATACAAATTAGTGTGTTGAAAAATATTTGAACTCGTTTATGCCTCTATGTTTATACGTAGTCCACTCACAAAAATTGTCGTAAAAAATATACATTTGAAAGAAAGAAGATCAAGTCACATATGAACTCTCTCAAGATGATGAGAAATATGCTTTCAGTTTGTTTTACAAATGGATTTGAATAGTCCTGATAATACACTTTCGTTCGACCGATATTTCTAATTATAACGGAATCTGATTTAGGGCCTAAATGGGTTAAGACAACTGTGTAGAACACTAAAAAGTATTCTGGTATGTGCTCACGTGTGCAAATATGCATGTGCACGGTTGGGCCTATAGAAAATAAAATAAAATATATAAAACTAAATTATAAAGTATTAAAACATGACTTGAAATTAAAATTTTCTATTCATTTTAATTTCATTTTATTTAGGCAACTGAAAACCAGACCAGCGAGTCAGTGGCAATAATAACGTCAAAGCCAATCACATTAACATTAACCATGAAGTTAAATTCATGGAAAGGCTATAACTAATACCTTTGTGTTTTAGCATGTGTGCTTATGGTGTCCATATATGCTTGTGCATATTTGTATATGTGAGTGTGAGTTTTCTCTATGTAACGATTATTGATCACATTTTATAATATCTTTAAGCTTTTGGATGCGTCAGCAGGCAGGTAGGTCGGTCGGTTGGTCGGGCGGTCAGTTGGTCGGGGGTCGGGTGGTCTTTCGGTAGGCCTTTCATCAATATGTTCGAAGTCGACAAATGGTTGGAAGACCCTTTTCAGCCCTACTTCTTCATTAGGGTAGTTTCAGCCTGTTACGTCATTTGTAGAAGGGGATTCAATTTACTATACAATTATGATAGTGGACCAGGCCCCATGGCCATTTGAAATTACATTATTCAGAGAATAAAGAAAATCCCTTAATGAAGTCAAAGCGAATAAAAAAAAAAAAATAGAAAAAAAAACAATCTGATTAGCCATTCTTTCATTAAAAACTTATTTTTTACCTAACCTCATATTGGTTCAATGAAAATACTAGTTCAGGCATCATTTGATTAAACGCAGTTTGAAATATCAAAGACGCAATTATTATATTGTTATAGGCTTCCACGATATAACACTGTTTGCACATATATATATTGTATAGGTCAAAAATACCATACAGACATCCCCTGACACAACACGGTTCGTTATAGCACGGTTCATGATACGTGGATTTTCTCAGCCTGTCAGTTGAGTGATTAAATTAAAATAGTAATGGCCAGTGAAGTATAAATGCATTGAATCAATATCCTTTGTTTTTTTCCTTCCACAGGAGATTTCAGATTCCTTCAGATTTTTGTTCCTGTCTCAAATCAATAAGGCCAATAAATGCAACGATGCAATTATTAAGGTATTCAAATAAGTCGTTTTTGCTTGGATTTATTAGTTGATTCATCGTAAATGTTTAGCAAAAAAATACCAAAGTATAAAAAGTTAAATCAGTTCATTACACCGATACAACTTAAATTCTGTTTTTTTTAGTAAATCATGTTTTGTATATTATCTGCAGAAGTTTCAAGTTTGTATTGTTATCTAACATTCCCGAGTATTTTCTGCCTTTTGTCAATCAACTCATTTATTATGGGTTTAAGGATGGATACAATTATGAAGTGGCCGAAGGAAAGATACAATTATTACATAATGCACGGATTCTCTGGTCGCTGAATTAAGATGCCCCTGGTTCAAGTGAAGAAGGAACTGAATGCAAATCACTATCACCCGTAGCATTCTGTCTGCAATTCAAACAATCTGTGCTCTCTAAAGTTCTTATATCGATTCGATTCAAAAATAGCTCAACTTGTTGCGTATCTGGATCTTTTTCTCTATAGACAAGATAATAACACCCTACAAGTTAGGATAATAGATATTATTGTCACGAAATCATTGCTGGAAGAAAGTTTTGCCTCAAGGAAAATAAATAATTCTATTTCCCAAATGTTATTCTAGTAATCGATAATTTAGTAAATCCTCGCTTGAATTAATAGTGCATAAATATTGAGAAACCCAGGTAAAAAATCTATTGAGCAATTTAATCCCAAATCGTTGATCGAGATGTACTTCGTGTGGCCTGCATATGAGTACGATTGTGTTGCGTTCACAACGATATTGTGACAAAATTCATAGGAAGAAAATTAATCTATAAATAGAGAAATAGAGATAGAGAGATAGATATACATAGAGAGATGGATAGAGAGATAGATAAAGATAGATGTAAAGAGAGATAGAGAGATAGATATAGATAAAGATATAGAGATATAGAGAGATAGATAGAGATATTGAGAGATATATGGAGGGATAGAAATAGATAGATAGATAGATAGATGGATAGATAGATAGATAGAAATAGAGATAGATAGAGAAATAGAGATAGATTCGAAATTGAAAATGCAGACCCCCCAAAAGTAGACGGCTACGTCTATAAATCTCCATGAAACCCTCGAAAGAAAAGAAATCAGAAGATCACTGTAGTACGGCCAACGTTTGGTGGGGCAAGCTCAAATATTAAGATCAAGGAAAATCCCTTCCGTTTTATAGTGAGTCAACAACCAATGCATACTCCCTATAGTCAACTATGGAGCTGGAACATGGAACTCGTGGAAAAGACTGACTTTCAAACTGAGAAGCATGCAACATGCCCAAAAGAGTCATGCTCAATATCACATGAATAGATCATAAGACAGCACAGTATATTAGAGAAAAAACAGGAGTCAGAGGTATCATATAATCCTCTAAAGAGAAAAACTCAAATGACAATGTGATGGTCATGTTGTAAGTAAGTCAGACAACTCCTGGAATCACGACTGACAGCGTGAAGCCCAAGAGATCATACGAAAAAAACTGAGGCCAGCAATAGATAAGATGGCGTGACAAACTAGACAAGTCCAGACAGTATCGGCTCTGCGACACCCTCGATAGAGAGATCTGCTGGATCATTGGGAAGGTCTATGTCCAACAATGGACACTGTAAGGCTGTTGCTGCTGCTTCTGCTGCTGCTGATAAATGATGATAATGATAACAGCCATGGTATTAACAGACACTTCAGGGATATAATAATTATTATTGCTAGGTGTTTGTAATGTACAGACATTGTTTCATGTATGGAAAATAGTAGACATCTATTTATCCGAAAGAAATCACGTTATATCGGATTTTTTTTTTTGCTTGGCTCTGAAGTGATTTTTTCACACTTACTTCTTCCATTCTTTGGCCATGAATCTTGTGTGATTTCTTCAAATTATGTTTTCCACCACGTAAGATGTTGTCTGAATAACAACAACAAAATAATGTAGTTATTTTTCCTGAAAGATGAAAAGGACAGAAATAACGTTTTTAACCATAAAAAATGCGATAAAACACCTGCTTAACTCAATTTATGAGGATTGCAAAACAATACTAAATCAGTAGATTTGAATCGTATGCATCCTTCCAAAAACTCTCGCTTTTCTAATGCAATGTTTTCATAATTTCCTATTGCCTGAAAGACTAGTCTAGAAGGATGCAGATTTAGTTGATCATTGCATGGACACTGTTGGTGCTTTTGTTAATCTTTCAGCAACAGGTTTGGAACAAGGGCACTATGGTAGATGGGGAATTGTGTGTCAGTAAAGATGTCGCTTGAATTCAATCTTACTGTCCGTTCAGTTCTGTGTTGGTAGGACTGACACAGAGTTTTTGAGCTTACCTTGTTGTGTCGATTGGATAATAGATTGTCTATAGCCATACTGAAAAGTTGTAATACAACGAAAGAGATGTCTATGGATGATTCAATTATTACTTATCATTATAATCCACGCTCCTTTTTTCAGAGTTGAGCACTCTTTAAGTGAGGTAATTTTTTCATTATAAGCAATAAAGAAACACTCACCCAAAACTTACGCAGAGCACTCTGATAGATGGGGAATTGTGCGTAAGTGAATACTTCGCTTAATTCGGGGGATAAAATACCAAGCTCTGGGTATGAAACAAAGGTTTCGATCCTACCTCATGATACTGGATGGATAATGGATAGTCTATACCCAAACTGAAGAGTGGTAAAAAAACGAAATAGCTGTCTGTGGATGACTCAAGAATTAATTATTTTATATATATATATATATATATATATATATATATATATATATATATATATATATATATATATATATATATATATATGTAAATTTGATGCATCTAATCGAGTAAAAAAAAACTCTGAAGGTTTATGAATTCGATCAGATTTTGATTCGCATATATAATTATTATTTGTGTGCTCTAAAATAAAGGCAGCTTTTGATTACCATATTCCAACAGTTACCTTCATTGGTTTTTGAGTTCTGGCTATTCCAATTCATTCAGTAGATCAGAATGATCATACGTTTTGTACTAGTTTGAATGATTCCTGGGGTAAGATTTTCACTAATCTTGAAGATTATGTAAACTTATCAATATTTTTTGATTTGAAATAAAGAACTTTGCTAAGCAATATGAAAAGAAACTATTGAGCTCACGAAATATATCCAACCTGGTAGATAACTTATTGAGTTTCATTTGAAAAACTATTGAATCTGTATACAAAATTCAAAAGTGTGCTCATACTTTTCTCACCGCGAGAGAATTTGCACTACGTAAGATTTTTGAGCCAACTGACAATAAAACAATTAGAAAAGACGTTGGTCATTTGTAAAACTTGCAAATCGGATATTTCCGATATCCCCCTCAACTAAATCAAGATGACATTACAATATCCTTACTTTAGTGACGATTCCTTTAGACCTGATAATTTCGTATTCGTCCTTAATTTCAGATGTTGATGTTTGAATATAAATTTCCAAGTCAGGAGACCTAACCAGCTTAAAACATTAGCACATGACAACTTTCCCAACCCTCTTTGCCTTTGTGTAGAACGAAAATAAACTTTTATATATCTGTTATGTGTCAAGTAAGTGTAAAATATTCGAAGGTGGATCGCCGAAAATTGCTTTCGGGGCAGGGTCCAATTCCCTTCATGAACGCTCCAAAGTAGAATCTGAGTGCTGATCTTGTTTTATCTTGCACAGAACCGGATTTCCTTCCGAGAAAATCATTGATCGGATAAAATCGTCTACTTGAAGGGAATATCCGATAAAATTACTAACATTGGACTTGTTATTGTTCGTCACAAATGAAGCTCTGAGTGAAAATCAAATCTATAGCTGTCCTGAGACTACAGACTTATGATGCCCCCGAGATTTGTAACATAAAGCAATTACTTTGATGGTATGCAAGTTTAGATGCTATAAATCCGAGAGCTATAAAGGGGGAAATCAGTTGATCTAAAGTAGCAGACAACCTTCATCCCAAGAGAGTGTGGCTGTAAGAACCGAGGCTTACCGATGTATCGATAAGTACAACACGTTCGGAGGAGATGCAGGTCTGGCCATACGAATAGATTTGAGATAATTTCCCAAACAGGATGAAATACAAGAAAATATTTCCGAAATTAATTAACAAAAAGAGACTACATGAATCGTTACAAAGTGCATTTCTGGAGATTAAGAAAAACAATTTGGAGTTTGGAAATGTAAAAAAACCTAAAATTACATTTCTTTCTCTTCGAATTCTTTCGGTATTTTTTTTTTGAAATCTTATTGATTTTGAATGCCATCATGTCGTGAATTATCAGCAGACGTACTCCATGGGCAACTTATATTTAGCGAAAAAGTCCTCAAATACTCTTATAGCAAGCAGTTGCTAGCCAAAACCTCTACAGCTCTAAAAAAAGGGAAAGAAAAAAAAATGGAGTTGGCTTCTTGATTCATAAAAACCAAAAGACAACGCCAAGAAATTCAGATCTATCTCGGATCCCGTAGCCAGTGTTACCGTACAGTCCTCAAAGCTGTACAATCTGAAAACCATTCAAATCTATGTTCCCACTTCACAGTCAACCAATGGATAGACAACTTCCACGGCAACTTGAATTCCATACTCAAGAATAATAAAAAAAATACCCTAAAGTCATTAGGAGGCTTTTAAATACACAAGTATAATACTGCAATGAAGGTTATGTCAGCAAGTTTGAATATAAAATATGGGACGAAAGAGATGAATATCTTGGTAATCTTACAGCAACAAATGCGATCAATAACATAAAAACCTTTTTCAAGGAAAAAATCGATCGGATCTGTCTTGTAGGAGACCTAACCACCAATCAAAGAATGAAATCGTCTATATCTTAGCAGACAAAAATGACACAGTCAATGATATTCAGATCTTAAATCAAGGTAACATACGAAGTAATCACGTGTTAATACGATGTGAAGTTCACATTATCACCAAGAAAGGCTGCAGGATTTGTTCAGCAGAAAACTAGAACCACTAAACGTGCTATTAAGAGTCCATTCGATCCTCACACTGAAAAAAAAACAGACATGAACTTTTCATCGAATCAGAAGAGAACATCAATAACCTCAACAATGGAAAAAAAACCTTTCTAATTGATACCACCGATACGTTTAAGTCACAAGTCAAACAAACCGTCAATGAACTCAAGAACCAAGCATTTCATCAAAAAACGTAAATCTCAACTTATATTAAGTGAGAAAGTCTCAAACCATCGGTAACAACAAGAAAAAAAGACTGAAGACAGGAGAATAAACAAAGCTGTACAAAAAATACGGAGAGAAGATGAAGAAGATTTACAAAAACAGTAATTGAAAGTATTCAAGAAACATTTAGAGGTCTTATGACTTTGAAAAAACAGTTTTCAAGTAATGGAAAGATGCAAATGCCGAGTGTGCTTGTATGCACTGGAACCCTTATAACAGATAGGGACCGAACTGACTGAAGTGGTCAAGAATTCTAACGAAATTTATTCATCCAAACAAAAGACACATAACAATGAATTGGATATACAGGTTACAAGTGACTGGTTCGAAGATTTCACAGAAGTTACTCCAAAGGGATCTGAAGTAAACCATTAAACTAACAAAGGAAGAAGAGCCCCTGGAACCTTTGAACCTGAAATTGAGAATTGAAATACTGCAAACATAAAACTATTATAGAAGAAAGGGAACTCGAAGAATCTGAAAAAGTACAGTCCTATACGCTAACTCAAATGTGTCTGCAAAATGTTTACTAAAGTGATCACTTATCAAGTCTCCAAAATGCTAGATGGAACATAAGCTCAGAACAGGCTGGCATCAGAAGAAGCTACTCGGCCATGAGACGATTTCAGTTTGATATGGGAAAGCAAAATAATATAGAGGACAAAGACAAATGAATTAGAATAGGAAAAAGCCAAGCTGGAGAAAGTAAACTTCAAGATATACCTAAGAGACCAAATTTTCATGAACTCTTCGAATGGGTAAAAAAAATCAAGATCAATCATCAAGTGCAAGAAAATCCCATCGATCCTGAAAGGAAGGATATATAACCAATGAATCTTCCCAATCGTCACCTTCCACCAGAATAATGACTCTCAAATTGAGAATCATGCAGCTAGCACCGTAAAGAATTGGATTTAATGGACATTTTCATGAATACCACTCACATGAGCACTTATAAAGTTCAAGAAGGCCTTCAACTTATTGATTACATCACCCTAAAAGGCATACACCTGGTATAATTCAAAGTATTACAACATACATATCATATACATAGGACTAGGAGTCCCTTTGACATTTTCAAAAGGAGAAGAAATCAAACGAAGGATCATTGTAGGACAGTGAGTCTTTGGTAGAGCAGGCTCCACCTTCAAAAACAAGAAAATCCCATTAGTCCTAAAGAGGAGAGTATGCAACCAATGCATACACCGAATAGTCACCTAGAGACTGACCTGCAAACTGAGAACCATACTAAACATCCCATGGAAAGACCACCACACAGTATAATATAGGAAATCAATAGTCCAAGACATCATGAAAAAAACACTAAGAAACTCAACTGGCAAGGGGCTGGCCGTATTGCAAGAATGGCAGACAACCAACGGACATCATGACTCACAACATCGAACGCCAGAGATCACATGTGTAATCAGCACTGGCAGAATATGTGATAGCGAGACGAAATGGACAGGTTCAGTAAATATTGGCTCCACGCCGTTCATGATTTCGTGATTTTGGGGAAAGTGTATGTCCAACGACAGAAGATGAAAGACGAATGATGATTTTTATGAATTTCATTTTTCTTATTTAATTATGCCCAAGATAAATAGAAGATCTCAGATGAACTTTACATTAAAACTATTTGATAGCCTTTTGGTATGAAATAATTAAAAAAAAGCACTGAATTGAATCACTGCAAAAAAGCAAAAAAAAATGCTTTTACTTATTATGATTGAACAATTCTATATTGTAAAATTCTGCATATGCATTACATTTTTTTTATCACGCAAAAAAATTGTCTTTCTTACATTTGGATTCGACGGACTCTTGGCAATGACACAAACCACCCAACGTCGAATACATTGAGTGTATACTATATTTTTTACTATTGGTTATGTATTAGTAGAGAAATGACACGTGGCATGTGAAAACAGTTATCGGGACATGGAACGAAGTAAGTGCACCAAGTTCGAATTCTGCATCATGAATGGATACAAACTACTGTCTTTGCCCTAATATCCCTGGGAAAGGCAGGGGCCCCTGTGGTCTCTTTCATTGATAGATAGATTAACAAATATCTTCCAACAGGCTCAATATGATGATTGATGGAGGTGGGAATAAGTAAATGAGTCCTTAGGCAAACAACTTTCAAATAACTACTCGACTTTGCGTGACAGTAACAGCAGAAACCGCTACCCTCATAAACAACATTGACAGGGATCAATCACGTGTCTCTGACTTTGATTGCTAGTATCATACAATTCGATTAATGATTTGGCATTCTGACATTGTTTCTTGATAAACATCCACAGTATTAGAACCCGTTAAAGAATACAGTCACCATAACCGTCTCCGTTGGTTTCTCCAGTTTTCAAGTTGGATGGCTGGCTATGTATGTACCACAGGTACAGGCCGTAAATAATGCAACAATAATGCTGGAAATTCGAACTTTTATTCCTAGTTATATAAGGAAAAACAGCATTTTTTAAAAATGAATTATTTCCCCAAATGGTTTTTGTTGGGCTATAATCTGCGATGTATATTTATGCTAATTGATCCTTTACTTGTGCATTCACACTTTCGTTTTCAGACTGTTTTTGATGGCTGCCAAACTCAAGACGAGGCAGGAGACTTATTCATTGATCACCCCCATTCCAATTAGTACCAAAAGACATCGGTCAAATAATTTTCAATTGAGCGACCAACCAGACTTATCATTGAAAAAAAAATCATTATCATATGTAGCACTAGGTTACACAGGAATCAAATGACAATTAATTATCTTTTATGATCAGTTATCATATTTTTCTCATTTCTTTCTCTGGTTTGGAATTTTTTCTATCTATTTGAAAAGGTCTTTGAGGACGTTCTCAAGACTCAGATGATCATAGGTACATATAACATCGTAATTTTCTTAACTTCTATTCCCCACTATGACAAGACTTATTTGATATCCCACCCTCCTTCTGATTTTGACGCTTTAACATCCTCATTTTTTATCACTCAGACCTTTCCTTAAAATCATATATAGTAAGTATAGTCTTCTGTTAGTGATATTTCAGAATAAAAGATCATTCAAGTATTTTGGATCTTTTGTGCTCACAAAATTTCTGCTTCCAGTCGGTGCATGTCGTTTTCACAATTTTCAATGATCTTTGATCATGTTTTATTGTTGCTACTGCACGAAAAATGAATAGATTTGCTTGCTTTCAATCCAAAGCAGAATTACCAGACACCCGAATATGTATATTGAACGGTATTCCCAAGGGGTACTGGAACAAAAAAAACAAACAAAATAACGCCCGTAAAAATGAAAAAAAGCTTCTGAATTCAAGAGGAGTCTAATGGAATATTACTGCCACCATTTGCAGACAAAATGGCATGGCCAGGAGCTATGGACCAAACATCCTTATAAACGAACACACACACACATACTCTCTCTCTCCCCCTCTCTCTCTCTCTCTCACACACACACACTTATAAAAAAGAGATAGAACTTTTCACTATCTTTGTTCAATATCAATGATATCTTGACAGAGATTGAAGAGCTAGGTAAGTATCATGGCCTTTCTTTGAACTTGAAGCAATCGTGTAATAATAAGGTAAACATCCGGCTTATATTTATTGGAGTGATTGTACCAGTCCGACTAAACTTGCAACGTTGGAAGGATTCAAAATCCGATAAAGAACTCAGACTAGTCTGACGTTGACATTGTTGAAATCAGCAATAATACTCAGGGGTCTCAAGGGTATTAAGGATAATTGCTATCAGTTTGCACATAACAAAAAAAAACAAAAACAAAAAAAACCCAAACAAAATCACTAGACCAGCTACCATGTTCATTTATATGAAAATGATCTCAATAGAATGCGGCAAGATAAGGCCATTTGCAGTCAATTGATTTGAACAATCAGATTTTTCAAAATATGCCAATGTATTGAAAATGTGGAACTTTCTAAATCTGATGTTAACCTGTCATAGAATTCTGAAATTAATATTCAATGTCTTTTAGAACTAAAATTAGTCCTATTTTGTAAACCTCATTACCGTTCTCGGCAGATTTTCTCAGTACCGATAGACTACCTAGCAAGAAAAATTAGCTTTTGGAATCCTGTTTTTACATGAACTTGAATACCATCGTCTAGAACTTGAATGGAATATCTAATTAATGGAAGTACCATATGATCTCTTTACTACTACTACTACTACTACTACTACTACTACTACTACTACTACTAGTGCTACCACTGATAGCCAATGATAATGGAGATATGAAGGGAATTTTCACTGGAAAATCTGGCAAATTCAAAATCTTGTGAGTACTTGCATATTATCCGATTGTAACAAAATATTCAATATTGATTTATGAAAGGAAAGTTTCAAAAAATTCTTCCCAAACATCGGCGAAGAATTTTTTACTGTATTATTTCTGCCCAACCTATCATCATTATTATCATTCTCGTGATCTATTTTATTCATTCATTGTTGATTTCATGGATTTTTACACACGTAACTGATAAATCCATCGAGAGATTAATTAGTTACCTCTTTTGAGTGTAATCGCTTAAGATGATGAGCAAACTTTTTTTTTATTTCAGATATAATGTCTTTTAGATCAAGAGCCTAAAACATGATTAATGGAATATAAATAAAAGGGTTGCCAAGAAAGCCAATGTTTGATTTATATTCTAGTTTTTCATCCCGAAATTAAGACTCATAGTTACAGCAATTCCGGACTGCATTCCTGGAAAAAAAGTACACGTGATTAATATCACATGACATGTATCTGTTAAACGAGTAAAAATCAATGAAATCAGTTACATATTGATGCATCGAATCATCAAAATCTTAAGATTATTATCTTTTCTCCCGATATTTGGATTGAAAATCCTTGTTCTGAAAGTCGTCCTCGATTAAATCAATATCTTATCAGAATCGAATGATGTACTGATTTTTGCAAGCTTTTGAAATTTCTCAGGTGTTAATTTTTTGGTTAAATTGAGTCCATATTGTTCATAGCATTTACAGTATTAAAGAGAAGTAACTCACCAATACCCATCTTTTTAGCACAAACAGATTTTTCATGTTCTTGGAGGTTGCCCTTATGTCGCTGGGACCTTGCCAACCGAATGTGATCTTTCGCTCACTTCCTCCTTCTTCTGGGGATTTCATAGAGAAGTGCTGTCATAAGTAGATGTGGTGGTCGACTTGTTTATTTCTGGGTCTTCGATTTTGATTGTTGAGTCTTTGTTTTCAACATATTCGTTTTACATTACATTTGTTTTACCGAAGTTCATGTTGAGGCCAACTGTTTTTTTCGTTCAGTCTGTCAAGCATCGTCTGGAGGTCATGGAGATCCTCAGCGGAGAGAATGATGTTGTCTACAAATCTGAGGTTGCTTAAGTATTTGTCGTCTTCTCTGATCATCTTGAGGCAGGCTCCAACGAGTTTAGGTGAGCTGCTATCTCCTGATCTTACCCCTTATTTGAGCTGGAAGGGGTTCAATTCTTTGTAGTCTGGTGAAGTAATCGGGATGTCAGTAGAAGTATACCGGGTCCATGCCTTGTTGAATGAGAGTATCAATAACCAAAGGGATTTCCGCTGACTCGAAGGCCTTTTCGAAGTCTACAAATGTTGTATCGAATGGCATTCTATATTCAGCTCGATGCATCCCCTAATAGTTACCTATGGATTTGCAAGTAGGAACTCAACCAAAATGCTGACTATTGAAATGGAACCACCCAACGTGCACAAGAGAGATTCATGTTGTACCTCATATAGGAAGATCACAACATAGCACCGTATAATAGAGGAAATAATTCATAATTACCTAAATGGTAATGGTTTTGTTCATGTTGCAAGAATGTTGGACAACCGTTGGACATCATGGATCATAACGTGGATCCTGAGAGATCACATGCTGAAATTGGCAAAATATTGGTTGACGAGACGAGTTAGATTCAATACGTTTATGTGTTAGTTGGGCCCTTAATTTGTGTTTGGCTGAGTTAACACCTGTCTTATCAACATTCAGACTCCTTAGTGTTCAACAAAAAGAGTAAAGCAGTAACTTATATACTAATCAACCTTTTTTTATCAAAGTTTTAACTGATCATCCCAAATACCCACCAAGCTACAGGAAAACGTTGGTTACATGACAGTTTCTATTGAGTGACAAACCAGACCTGTTTGTGTGGAGATCAGTTGTCATGTTTATGGGAAGATGAACATTCGGATCGTCCCAACAGTGGGATCAATTGCTTTCGCTCAGAGAATAATAGCTCCATAGTTTAGGAATAAAGAGCTGAAGTAAGGAACATTGTACGTTGCATTGCGCTAAATACAAAAGAAATGCTCCCCAAGTAAGAGACTGGCGTGATTCTTTCTTTGTATGCCAATTCGTGAATGCAAAATGCGAATAATAGTCTATTGATCAAGGGTTGTCGTTTAAAATTCGGGTTGCAATCATAGGAAAGGCGGCGAGCGTGTACGTCACTTAATTATTTCTTCTCGAAATTGTATACCTCTTAACGTTTTTCTCGGTAAATCAGTTGTAGTAAAGATATAAACGAAAAAGAAAATCGCAGCCGTATGCAAAAGTCATCGAAGTTGCATTGTTGTAAATGTTTGCAAATGCCAATACACTTATAAAAGAAATAAAAGGCACGACTGCTTTGTCACTCAATAGAAACCGATATGTGAGCAACATTTTTTGGTGTCATGACACGTTAGGAATGATCAATTAAAAAATTTCGAGTGATGAATAAATAAATTACTCTTTCCGTTCTCTTTCGAGTGCTGATCGTTGTATAAGTCTGAATCCTATAAAAAGTGAGCATTTTGGCAGAAATGAATCAAAGGATCAATTAAATATGGAATTACATTTAGAATTGGACCCCAACTCAAAACAAGATCAAATGTTCAACCCTCTAGTTCCACTGTTTCGGCCTGTAATGTGGTAGAGTCATAGCCAGATAGACGGACCAACTTGAAAAAAATTGAAGAAATGTATCTTGATAATGTAATGCCAGTTTCCGTTGGAAGTTTCAAATGAAAGATCACAATGACAATCGAACAAAGGTGTCACGCCTCAACCATACAATGGAAATTAGTTGGAACCTGTCTCGTGACTAAGAGAACCGCGAGTAATGTGTATTCAGCTGCCAAATAACCAAGCAATTAAGACACCAAGAGTACAATTCTTTTGACCTATTGAATGCTGTTCATTGGAATAAAAAGAAGGCAGAAAATACAGGTGACGATAATCTAAGTTGCTTGTTTCTCAGAAGTCCGTTTGCACAAAAATATCCTGTTGTGCAATCTTTTTCTTTGACAAAAGTATGAGTGCACTCGTGTAAATGTAAACTAGAAATCATTTCGAGATAACTTTGGCTCATCTTATTTCTCATGGCTTGTTAAACTGTATTATATATAAGAGAAATTAGATTGGATTCGATAAGACAACGTTTGTTGTTAACATTTTCTTCTATATTCGGAATTAGTTTAATTTGTAATTCCATTATTCAAAATATCAATGAGTATTCTGCATATCTGTGTTCTGCAAAGTCGAAATAAACAAATAACAATAATATCCATCGATTCATAATTATTTTTTTTCAATAATAATAATCATAATACATTATTGATTTTACTATCGCAATTGATTCCCACATTATTTCGAGATAATAGATGTTCTTGAATTTAGGTCGACCTTGAGTGGATATTGCGTAATATTCATTGTATGCTACAAACATTGTATTTCATATAAAACCATGGTAGTTAATTGAGTTAAAACCACGAGCATTATCACTTGCCAATATTCACTGTGTCTATCGAGGCTGTATCCATATAAGCTAAACTATTGGCTATTTTTTAATGATCTAAACTACAGCTTTCGGGAAGATGGGTCTTTCTCGCCTTAAACTTGGTAATTATTCTCTTGTGCACGTGATAATATTGTCTTGTACATTGGTTGCTAATCCTCTATGTAAGTATAGGGAAAGCTCAGTATTATCAAGGGGGTGTGAAAAACAAATCTGACTCTGAACGAGGGACTGTTTTGAGTATAGGTGTATTAGGTATTCTGATGTTTTCTGGAATTTCAGACCATGAGAAGAAAACAGCTGAAATTATCAATCAAAAGACCAGAGAAGTAAATATGATGCAGGGATTTAAAAAAAAAAAAACACCATCTGTGATTTGTCCATTGTATTTATTAATCGTTAAATCCTATCAAAATTCAATATTGCTATATCAAATGGTACCATTAGATACGACGAATAGTATTGGAAACAGTGGAACTCCCGGAGAGATTCATCTGTTGACAATCACCTTGGTTAGGAAGTATATGTCAGCGGTCAATACACGTGTCTCGCTTTTTCATTGACTTACACATGAATATCACCCTGGTGAGCTTGAACTTTTTAAATTGTTGTGGATGTTGTGATCATTGATTTCTGTGCAATTTCCTCATATATATATATATATATATATATATATATATATATATATACATATATATGGTTAAAATCAACGTTGCAATCAATTTAACATCATCGTGAAAACTTTTTTAAACATAATTGCACGAACTGTACCCAACAGTAATCAACTGCTTAATAGTTTATTTATCATCACAATTTTATCTTTCAGCGATTGGAATAATCTATCAAAAGATAATTATAGTTGCAATTTGATTTGAGGCAATTCAAGGAATAGGGAAAACAACTTTTTAAAAAATTTCCCGTGCTGAGTTAATGAGTTGTTGATTTTTTTTTCCAATTCCCGTCTTCAAAATTTCAAATCAAGCCAAATTCAAAGGAAAGCGTTAATCATGTCATTTGCATTATTTGTTTTTATTCTTTTTTAATTTTATAATCAAATGTTGAAAAAATGAAAAAACAAAAAAAACAAAAACAAAACAAAACAGAGAAACCTATTCTTAGGAAACGTTGACCCCAACTGTCATCAAAACAGATATCATAATTTGCCTCAGTTTTTGAGCTGGTCCATCTGGCTGGTTATATATGGATCATGTGTACAGGTCACATTAATGGAGCTAGAGGGCTGAATATTCAATTATTCCTCATTAGTAGTCGAAGAACCTTTTCGTTTTTTTTAAAGAAATTTCCAACGAAACTGTTGTTGTTTTTTGAGGCGGGTTCGATTTATTTATGCGGAATCGATTCTTTTTAAGTCTTAAATCAATTCAGACTTATTTTCAGTGATCCTAGCAATAAAAAAAATGCAAAAACAATATCTAAATTTTTTAATTGATCACCCTAAACTTGGCATACAACCAGACGACGTCGGTCATCTGATGGTTTCAATTGAGCGACTAAACAGACTTCTTGTTTCAAAATTTCATTGCTATGCTCATCATTCAGCGAGTTTAATGCAGCATGCAGAATTTGGTTTTCTTGTTTTGCTGATTTTGATGCTTAGAGGAAAAAAAATAAGATTTCAAATTAATGTTTGAACATTAGGAAAATATTGTCAAGTTCGTTGAATCATTAACTTTTTCTTGTTGTTCACGGATGAACAAAACTAGGATACTAAAAAAGCAAAAGACTTTCAAAATTTTCTAAGCATTTCTGATTTTCCAGGAATGGACCATTCATATGTTTCTGGTTGAGAAATCTCCACAGCTGAGTATTTCCAGTCGTTGGATTAAATGTTTGAGTTTTAAAGCAATCAAGAAAGACTGAGAAGATGAGGGAAACAGAATCGATTTGTTTAGAATGGTCCAATTACGCATGCGACTGTTGTGTGAGAGTTTGGATGTATATAGGACTTTTTTCTGGGATGTGGATTTCTTATTCTTCTATGAAACAATTTTAGGATGACTTTGGAAAAGTTAAGAGTTTTGCACTGCAACACTGTGATTATGCAAAAGTTACTTATTAGCCATGAAAAGTTTCATGGATTTTTTTTTACTTTTCTAGAAATCAAACCTACTGCCTATTACGTAACCATTTTAACGCAGCATTGCTCCTACCATTTAACTAAACAGAACAATAGAAAGACGAAGAAGCACAGTTCATACCAACATCATTTCTCAAAGTGGACAATTATATTATCATGAAATTGATATATAATCCGACAGAATTATTATGAATGCATTATATTCTTTGGAACTTTATTTGGAATGACATCTCGTTCTTGCCTTCCCGTCGGGTTGTTTAGCACATTGATAAGAGCAGAGATACATTTAAGTTACGATTAAATGGGTTACAGTTTCGATTCTATAATTGTTCACTTGTTTTACGCTGTCTACACCAAAAATCACTTGGATAGGTTCTATGTTTTAACTCTATATAATCCTACCAACGGTAACTTAAGGAGCTGAAACATGGAACTTAACCAAAAGATAAACCCTCAAACTAAAAAACATGCAACATGTACATGAAAGAACCATGCTTGGCCTCACATTGAAAGATCAAAAGACAGAACAGTATACCAGAGAAAAGACAGAAGTCAATAACATCATAGAAACTGTTATTAAACTCAGGAAACCATGGGCTTGACCTGTTGCAAGAATGGCAGATAACTGCTTGACATTAAAACTCATAACATGGACCTCGACAAATCAGATGGAGGGCAGTGGCCGACTGAAGTAGAGTTGCATGAGTACATTTGGAAACTACTGGCTCTGCAATGCTCATGATAGAGATATCTCATGAATATTGGGGGAATTCTTTGTTCAACAACAAACACTAGTAAACCGATGATAATGACTAAAAAACATTTTCCATGTGATAAAGAGAGGTCATTTAAAATAGAGTATCAAAAAGTATAATGCATTCATAATCATTCAGACGTATAATTTATCCATTTCCTATATATATATATATATATATATATATATATATATAAGATTAGGAAATGGATATAAATATAAATATATCATTAAGAAAATCGATACATACACACACACACACACATATATATATATATACACACATATACAATAAAGGAATATATATATATATATATATATATATATATATGTATATATATATATATAATTGAGAAATGAACGTACATACGTACATATATAACCAAAAAATGTATATATATATATATATATATATATATATATATATATATATGCCATTAAGAAGTGCGTGTATATATATATATACATATGTATATATATAATTAGGAAATATATATATCATATATATATCATAAGGAAATATATATATATATATATATATATAAATATATACATATGTATATATATGCATACATACATGTGTGTGTGTGTGTGTGTGTGTGTGTGTGTGTGCCTCATGTGTCTTTATCTGAATCGGGAAGATGAGGAATCTAGTCCTGAAAATACTCCACGGATAACATAGATTGATATGGCTAACCTCAAATTGTGCATCTGGAATGATCAAATGTTATACACACAATTACCATGACAATTCTCTTTGCAGCAACGGTTGCAATTATCTATCAGATCAGATATATGAATACTGATTGCATTCATTTTCATAGACCCTACGGTCCTTTCTTTGTGACTGGATCCTGACTTTTCAATTTTTTGTTCATGGACAAATTGTTCCACGAAATGATCCAGAAAACTGCATTTGGAGAAATGCTATTTCAAGTGACATTGCTTGATGTAAATCTCATGGGACGAGGATGAAATACACTCACATTCTTTAATGCTAAATTTTACTTCTTTTTATTCCTCATTTTATGAACACGTATACATTGCTCGGATAAACATGAGTAGATATGTTAGCACACTCACACACATGCATGCATACAGAACTTTAGATTGGGATATGCATCTACTTATGCAGGCACATACATAGACACACACAATACACACTACTAAAGCAAAATTCCACTGATATCCAAAGACAAAAGAAAAACAGGAAAGGCAGTTTCTGTTAAATTATACACTCACACACACACATACAAACACACACGCACTCACACACACACACACATATATATATGTGTGTGTGTATGTGTGTGTATATATATATGTGTGTGTATGTGTGTGTGTGTGTATGTGTGTGTGCAGTTTGAGTGAAAAGAAAATCCTTATCGAACATTAGTAATAGCTTTTATCGATAATATTCCAATCACATTCACGCATAAATATCTAAAGGCAAAATCGCAGTGATATATAAAGACAAGAGAAAAACAGAAAAGGCAGTTCATGTTAATATCTGTATATCTATATCTATGTATGTATCTGCATGTGTGTTTGTGTGTGTGTGTGTGTGTGTGTGTATATACAAGGTGAGCGAAAATAAACTACCTATTGGACGTTAAAAATAGCTTTGGTCGATCATTAGTCCAACTATATTTACCTTTGACCATACAATGTCAAGAATTTTATTAGTCTAAGGACCAGAATAAAATTTGTTCCATAAGAATAGAACAATATTTACAATGTTATACATGATTTATAATAGGGAGTTATTTTCGCACCAATCCAGTATATGCTAAATTCATTTGAGACGAAACCAAATATTGGTATGTCCATGGTGCTCTCCCAAGTAACAAGGACCTGCCTGAATTGAGCACCACTGATTAGTGCTAATTCACAACAATCCCAGTCACCATAGAAGCCCAGGTAAAAGCAATAGTTCACAGTACTGATTTTCAAATTTCCGGATCTTTCCAACTGTGGAGATTAGCATAACTCTTTTATGTTCCTATATAGCTTTGTGTTAGTCCAATAGATAAACACACAATGTTCAACTGCTATAGAATTGTGTGTAGCATACTATTCTTGCATGCCACTGGAAGTATATCTGTTCCTAATTGAATCTCAATAGAAACTTGGTATGCACACATATACTAACACACATAAAAAGCATCTGAACACACACTCGCACACACACATACCTGTATATATATATATATATATATATATATATATATATATATATATATATATATATATATATATATATATATATATATATATATTTGCATGTGTGTGTGTGAGTTTCGGTCTATATGAGCGTGCTTTTGCGTGCGTGTGTGTGTGTGTGTGTGTGTGTCAAGACATTTATTTTTGTCTGCGTTTTGCCTGAAATAATTCCAATTTTATCCACTGTAGTATGATTCAGTGTTTGAGTTCATGTCAAATCAATCTACTTGAATGCTGATTTTCAAAGTATATCTTCTTTCTTGGTTGCAGGCCTATTATATAGGTGTTTGGAATGACAGTAATTATAAAAGAAACTGAAGTCGATCTGATAACACCTAAACCCAGACAAGATATAATACATTTCTCAACATATCATTTCTTTTTTCTGCAACATATGTATATGTTATATATATATATGTGTGTATATATATATATGTGTGTGTGTGTATATATATATATATATATGTATATATATATATATATATATATATATATATATATATATATATATATATATATATATCATTTTGAATAAATATTGTCCGACTGATTAAAACAATGATGACTTATGTGTTTTCTTAAGGAGTCAAAAAACGAGAAAAATGGCGTCAATCAGGTAGAGATAATATGAATAATTTTGGAATATATTTTATTTATTCGTAGTATGTGTACATAAGTCATTATGTAGAAGTGGTAAAATGCATTATCGAAATTAGATTTCGAGTGGATTGCTGGCGGCTGAATGCAAAGTGTGTACAGCTCTCCACTTTAATATATAAAAAATATCTTATAAAAAAGTCACAGATAATAATATATCACTAGCTAATGCTATACAGTGAATTGCCCAACGGTATTGGACACAGCATGACGAATAAATATTTGGGAAACATTGACATGAATGCATTTCTGGAGCCTTTAGCAGCTGAAAAAATTATATCGTTTGATACAATCTTTTACGTGGGAATCTGTTAGAAAAACCTAAATCAAAACTGTCATGAAAACTTTTGGTTTTTTCATTTTTTTTTCAGATTGACCTGGTAGACTGTCTGGCTGTGTATCACGCGTACAAACCGTGTCGACGAAACTGGAGGGCTGAAAATTTAAGCATTTATTCTTTCTAGTGTGTGCGTGTGTGTGTATGGTGGGTCAATTTACAATGTATGTTATGCTTTGTTCCTTAGTTTGGACTCTGAGAAAATGCTCTCTTTGGGGCCTCACGCTTTTATCCCAGCGTTGCATAACACTTTTCAAATCAGGTTGCAAAGTGATATTTCAGGATAGGCATAGGTTGCCTTGCAATGCATCGTAACCTTGTTCTAGGTCTAAAATCCCCCAGAGAAAAGCCTGAATACAGAATTTAGACGACAGAAAATGGACAGAAAAGATCCACAGTTGGTAGATGCTGAGCTGAAAGAGAATCAAGACTGTACAGCTATCAGCAAGCTAACTGACGTAATTTTTTTGCCGGGAAACTCTTTTGGTGGGACGTTTATTGAGATATGGCTTGATTCGTTCCGGACAGATATTGTATTTAAACACGGCAGCCAGCAACAGTGTTAAAATTACAACACAGTCTGCCTAATATGCCAACCGCCCCCCCCAAAAAAAAACAATGTTTAAGACCCTGCTAAACAGACAAAAATCAGAAGCTGGTCTGATCATTGCTCCGGAACAATCAGGCTTAAGGGCACAAAAGAGCAGATCTTCAATCTATGGATATTTGGTGCATTAGAAAGAACTGTTTAACAAGGTATGGTTTTAATCTTGACAAAATAAACATCAACTTCATCAGTTCCATACAGAACTCATTCTACCTCAACATCAGCATAGCAGTTTAATTAAGGATGACGGTTAGAGTCATGTAGTGCTCACTTACTCGCATCAACTCACCCTAGAGAAAATGAAAGCTGGCTCACTGAGAAACTGCAGACAGGCAAGGAGAGGTGTTTTTTCTGAGTTCTTGTGCTGTTGAACCTAATAGGTATAATTTAATTATATTATTCCAAATATGTCCCTATAATATAACTTAAACCACTCTTCA
Organism: Thysanoteuthis rhombus; assembly: GCA_963457665.1. Taxonomy (NCBI): domain Eukaryota; kingdom Metazoa; phylum Mollusca; class Cephalopoda; order Oegopsida; family Thysanoteuthidae; genus Thysanoteuthis; species Thysanoteuthis major. Next base: position 58,524,871 of record OY735206.1, on the reverse strand, counting down.
ATGTAATATGATGGTAAGTCAAAAGATATTGATACTAGTGTTCTTCTTCATACATAAACAAGTACATTCCAAACAAAACGCGTCTGAAAATATCTCAGGAGTCCTTGAATGGCCGAAAATAGTTATTATATCATTTCCACACCTGTTTATATGTCATTTCGGTTTGTCCATGAAGAAAGATATTTTTGTGTAAAGAAAAATTTTTTTTGAGGTCTAAGGGAGGCTCGATGGGAAATCTCCCAGATCGATTGGAACTATAATAGACTTGCAGGGATCTCATATGATTTGGGGCATCCTCACCCCAGCAAGTATTTGTTACGATGAGTACCAAAAGCGTTGTAGGAAGATCTACAAAGTCAAAGAACTGAAATTTGCATCATCATTTTGAACAAGATTGAAGCAGGTGAAAACGCTTTCAAGGAATTGTAACCGAGGCAAGTCTGAATCTACTACAAAGGGCCAGAGATCAAGGTCTACTCAAGACAGTGGCTTTCGAAAGGATCTGCTAGGCCAGTTAAATTCGATACAAATAGGTCAAATCATAAAGTGGTTGGACTGTTTGGGAGGATTTTAAGGGTAATCTCGATAGATTTTCCCGAAGAGCACAGGATTTAAAATTAAGAAGTTCTCAGAAAATTAAGAACTTTGTTGGTGAGAAATTAGTTAGATGTGTTATTCTATTCAATTTTTCCATTACGAAAAATATACCTGCTTATTCGACGAGGATATCAATGGTTCTCCAACGAGAGTTTTACAGGAGCACCTTACCACATCTACCCCAAAGCCTCTATCTTGTCCCTTTTTGTCCCCCGAATCTTAAAGAACATTTAAAATGATAACGATTTGAGTCGTCTGATGATGAACAAAACTGCTGTTTAACGTAGCGTGAATCTTGGAGTGCTAAAAATTTCTAGACAAGCCCCAGGAAGATCGAGACTCTGTCTTTGGAACTGTACAGACCTACATGAAGAATAAGTCGAGAAACAATGTGTTTACAAAAACTGTATGATTTTGTTGTAATACTTACAGCATCGTATAATCTTACTCTCTTAAATAGAATTATTCAGCAAGTGCCAATGATTTCAAACAGCGTTCGAAATTTGTTTTGGCAGAGGCTGATGTTACCATATATAATAATGATATCCAACCATGTATAATGGAATAGCTACCATAAGTAAAGCAAGAGAACTTACAATACTGTTATATTGTATGTGGTAATAAGGTAGAAGATTATATGATAGTGTCTTAATTTATGTGGTACTTACAGTAGTGCTTCTTTATTTCTTTTTGTACATAACATCATTCAAATAATTAGATACGATTCTACTTGTGTCAACGGAAGAAAAGAGAAACAGAAATGAAATTGAAAACAGAATTACCTAGATTTAGAAAACTAAAATAAAGAGAAGAGAGTATAGATTACATTCTCCTTGACAATACTAAAAAGTATGATCAGGACAACAATGGAAGAATTTGGCTGTCCCCTGGACGAGAAAAAACGGAATTGTCCGTTTGTCAAATTAGGAAAAAACAAATTTTCTCCAAAAGTGGATTCGCCTTCAAGAAATAGGTAAAATATACTGAAATTGCTGAATAATTTGTTTGTTGTATCAGGTCTTTTGGGGTGAATGTATATATTGAAGATTTTTTTTCAAAGATTTGCAAACACCTTTAGATAGATGTGATTTTTCGATTTGAAAATCGTAAAAAGTGGATTATCTGTATAAGTATTTGCTAAAATGAAACATCGGAAAATACTGCAAATGCAAACAAATTTTGTTTGGTCAATTATCATTGGGTTTTTAGGATGAGCATAATTGAAGTTTTTTTTTTCGTTTTGCCGACGTCTTGGATGAATGTGATTCTTTTAATTCGAAAATTGAAAAAACAATGATTATCTGTATCGATATTCAGTATTACGAAAAATCTACATTCAACAAACGAAAACAAACTTTTCATTCAGTCAATCAACAATTTTGCTAATTGACATTTTTGTTTGTTGTATTCGTTGATATCTTATCCTAGATCAAAAATGACAAGTATTTTGTCAAATATCATGAGATCCCATTAAATCAAATGTACCCGACAATGTAAACAAAGAAAGACAGTTTAGGAAATAAACAAAATTATTTTACGGTAAGGAGCAAAACGATAACAATGATTGGAAAATGAAGAAATGAGTCCTGGGGGAAATCCAACCCATACCCTTTTCGATGGGAGTACTTATGTAGCATATGTCTGCTTTAATCAATTGAACGGTGGGCAGAGGTGTAAATAACCCCTTAACTCATCCCTCCCTCCTCCAATCGCTGGCTGTTTTCGTGTTCTCTTATTTCAAGATCTATTTGATCACGTATTGCTATGTATATTATCGTTCTCTTGTCGACAGTATGATAAGTAATGGACATGAGTACCCAACAATGTGGTTAAAGGAAGACTGATTAGGAGCTATATTTTTGCTCGGGGTGCATTATATACGGTGTTGAACGAAACGAAGGGGATGATCGGAAAATGAAGAAATAAGCTCTGGCTGGGATTCGACCCAACACTCTCTTCTATGAGAGTGCCTATGTAGTATTGGGTCTGCTATAACCGGGACCCTCACGGTGAGCTAAGGTTCTAAATATCAACCCCATGGTCATTATAGACCTGAACTATGTAGCTCACTTGTCCTGTCTTGTAAATGATGTAAATGGGTTTTTGAGAGGAAGTCTGAACACATAAAACTTAATAAGTAGCACCTGCACCTCAGTGGTGTGACTTGGACCTGGGCTCTAGGCTACTTTATTGTAGGTGCACATCTGCTTTGTTGGAGCATCTTGGATGTTTGCTTAAAATTGCTGATGGTCATACTATTTAGAATACCTTTTTTCTAGAATTGCAAATAACCTTACTATCCAGTATTTCTATGTTCAAGCTTGCAGATAGCTGTACTATCCTATTCTCCTTCGGCATCTACCTACTGTAGATTGTTCCTGTTTTCTCTTATTGTTTATTCTATCTCCCCTGTGTAGGCTAAATGATACATTTATTGCATAATAATAGGTTGCAATTTCAACTCTAGTGTCAAAGTAATATTACACATCTAAAATTATTTCCGTTGGATTATATAGCCATTTCTTAATAGCACAATCGTCTGCATTGAGAAAGGAAATTGATGTGATATATACAGTGAGTGAACAAAATGAGAATTTAGATTTAAGGCAGTTATTTAGGCACTTTCATAAGCACTGACAGTTTTGCACAATGGCAAGAGCAATGCTAGTTTGAAGCAGCTACCTTATTGCATGTTCAATTTATGCTGTCTAGGCAAAATGATGCATTTACTGCCTAATAATAGGATATAATTGCAAATAGAGTTTCCAAGATCCAAAGGATAATACAATGTTTCTACCACTTCCATCGCAAAATCTTGACGGTTATTTTGATTATCTTTTATTTATTCTGCTCTTTTTTTCTCTTACTCCTAGGTCAACCTTTTTGGTACGAAAATAGCCGGAAACATTTATAAGAAACTGATTCAGAAATGTGACAAAAAAAATCAATACTTGATTCAGTCTTTCTTTAGAGCAAAATTCTGGTCCACATTGTTTGAGTTCAATGGAAAAGCAGACAATTTTGGAAATCAGTGATTACAACGATATACACTTCACCGTCTAGTTCAAAGGGACCCATTGCCCCCCCCCCTCCCGGGAGCAGCTCTTCATTGCACTGATAGTGATAGAGTGAGTTTGATCCTCCGATGTCTGTGTCATACAAAAACGTGCGTTGGGGATATCCACACAAAAAAAAGAAAAAAAAAAGAAAAAGAGCACTGTGTTCCACCGTTGGGGAAACCCACACGAAAAACCAAAAAAGATCGTGTTCTGCATTTCATCTTTGTGGGAATCGGCATAAATATCTCAAATATATGAAATTAGATTAGAAACGATAATTTTCAGATCTCATCTAAGATCAGTGCTATAGACAACGAATGAAATGATTTCAGCATCTGGTTCTTAAGTGTGTTAAGGTGGGAATACATTGCTATAGCTCACGAGACCTCAGAACCATCAAAATTAGCAGTGGAATTCAAACTTGCATCATGTCAACTCACATGCGACCAACAAACATTACATGATAAAAATCCTCTTTCAAATTCAGTCTTAGATCTGGAACAAACTTAAAGTGTTGTTGTTCATTTTTTGGGTCATGCAAAAAATATGGAAATTGCTATTCCTGCAGCCCTCCCCCAAATAATAGGCAACAAAAGAGAGTGGATATCCAAGTCGATGCTATTTTTATGAATGAACCAGGGAGAATTCAATTTTTGCATGATCTTATCAAGGGAGTAAAATAAAATTAAAATATACAATTTAGTGCTGTAATCAGCGCTGAACAAAAAGTGTCACTAAATAAGAGCAGGAATAAAAATCCATATAAAAACCTCCAAGACTATTTATAAACTCAGGTAAAAATGGGCTCCAGGTTTCACAGATTTCAACACTGTTTCCATCTATAACTGTAAGAGGAAATGACTTATTTTCTTCGTCTTTCTTTTGTGTTTATTTGAGCATTTATTCATGTGCAGTTTATTTTTAATTATAATGTTTTGAAAATGAGTTTTTGAAAATTCGAAAATTACTTGAAAATTGGTAAAGTCTACTCGGAAATTAGTAAAGTCTTCACGAAAATTGGTGAAGTCTACTGAAGTGATCACAAAATGGTAATCACCAAGAATGTGGTAGATTTGTTTCGTTTTGTCTCTTCAATTCATTCATATATATATATATATATATATATATATATATATATATATATATATATTGATCAAGTTGAGGAATAGTAATTATCTTTTTTAGATGTTCATATTTTGTTCCCAGATATTTGGCAACTAGAAAACCTTGGCCTCAGTTTCTCACTAGGTTTTAGCACAATTTAAGTTAAGGCTTATTGGTATAAGTATGAGCCTAGTCTCATGTCTGAACGAACCGAAGACATTTGAAGGAAATCAGCAGCTAAATACAAGGACTTATTGAATTTTCCGAATCGAATTGCATATTTAAGGGAGAGACAAATACATATTCAGTGCCCAAATAATGCTGGTTCAACATTGTACAATTACAGGGATACTTATTCTATTACGTTGCTAGTTTTAGTTGATGTTGAATATAAAATCATTGCAATTACTGTGGGTTCATACCACAGAAATGCAGACAGTTATTTTTTAGATTAAAATCTCTGCGGAAAATTCGTGGCCAATACCTGTAATGTTCAGATCAATTCACCTTCAAGTGAAATGGGGATTCCCAGCTACATGAATGGTTGGTTTTGAAGTATTCTGACTAAAAACACCTCAACTACAGCGCTGAGGTTCCCTGCTGGTATTGTATAAAATACAGAATGATTGAATACAGTTTTCAGAAATACCATGATAAAACATGGTTTCTCAAACTGGCGACTACAATCAACATTTTTTTTCATCTGCAAAATCTGCTACTCGTCTAAATTAATCAAAAAATTGTCAACAATGTAATTACCATCCTTTTAAACATAAACGGTATTCTATTGATTTGAAAAACATTTTTATCACAAATTAGCGAAGTGTTGAGAAAAAATATTTATAAACCAGCGTGGAGTATAATAATAATAATAATAATAATAATAATAATAATAATAATAATAATAATAATAATAATAATAATAATAGCAACAACAGCAACAACAACAGCAACAACAACAAAAAAAAAGAGTTTTAAAAAAAGTGCCCGAAGCAGCGCAACGAACAAAGAAGAAAGTAGAAAATTAAAGGAGCAGCACAGAAAAACAAGGGAAAAAATTGAACTCAGAAAAAACTATACGGAGAATTTAAAAGACAGGATGGTACAGGATGTTGAAGGAGAGTGATCGTGGACATGGCTACGAAAAGAAAACCTGAAGAGAGAAACAGAATCGCTCATTATGGTAGCCAAAAACAAATGCATCAGAACAAACTATATCATAACAAAAATCGACGGAACACAGACCAACAGCAAATGCTGCCTATGTAACGAAAGTGATTAGACTATAAACCACATAACTGGCTGAGAAGAAGTAAAGACATAGACATGATGGAGTAGCAACAGTTATTCACTGGGAACAGTGTAAACGGATGGGATATAACCAGGCAGAAAAGTGGTACTAGCTCAAACCAGTAACAGCCCTGGAGATTGGAAATCACGAATTACTTGGGGACTTTAACATCCAAACTGACCACCCCATCCAAGCGAGAATACCAGACCAAATAATCTTTGACTAAGTGAAGAGAAACTACCAAATAATAGACATGGCTGTGCCATCACTCTATAGAGTAAATAGGGAAGATGGTGAAAACTGGGAAATGTCAGAACCTGAAAAGATAACTGAAAGAGGCATAGAATATGAAAGTCAGGATAGTACCAGTATCAATAGGTGCTCGCAGAATTGTACAAAAGACACTGGAAGCGAGATCGGAGGAATTAGGGGTTAAATGAAGGATTGAAACTTTGTAGACCACAGCACTGCTAGGGACTGCACGAATACCGAGGGAAGTGCTAGTAATATGAGATTTACGACCCCAGCTGGTTGCAAAACACTGCTGTAATAGGAGAGGGAAACAAGAGATCAGAAGACGGCTGGAGACCTTGGGGGACTTATTGTCACTCAGGCTTCAGCATTAACGACCGGGCAACTGACACGGAATAGTAAATGACAGTATGAGAGTGTGGAGAGGAGGGTCGGAGACTTGAGGGGACTTCCTGTCACTCACTATTCAGCGGTAACCATCAGGCAACTGGTGTGCAAATGCAAATGCAAATCCAAATAATAATAATGATAATGATGATGATGATAATGATGATGATGATGATAATGATGATGATGTATTATACTGTAAATGTGCTATTTATGAGAAAATTGTTTTGTAAATCTCAGTCATCAATGTGATACCATTATTTGAAAAGCAATGATGAGTTAAAAGATTGAAATAAATAATACCAGTCAAATACGTATGCTGCATTGATAAAATATAAATTTTTATCTTTCAAGTTGCACCCCATTTCGCCGTATTTTTTTTCTCTTTATTTCGGTGACTTGCAATTATAAAAATCCTAGTGCTCTCTAAGATTTTCATTCAGAACTCGTCCCGTGTCCAGATAAGAGAAAATAGAAGATTCTGCTAGCATGCTCCACACAAATGTGTGCAGAAACAGAAAATATGAAGCATGAAGTCAAATGAGCAGAGCAACCAAGACTCATGATTTGCTGATGTTACAGCATAGTCACATAACGATTGAAGGCTGCACATTAATGAGCTCACGTGAAGTCACGTTGCGATATGTCCCCGCCTTTGATCAACATTTCGAATCATACGTCCGCCAATTATCACGTAAAACTTACAACTTTAGGGAAAAGACTGAATGTTTAAGAGAAATAGAGAAAGAGAGTGGGAATTTTTTCAGGTACTCAAGTAAAAGTTCTTGTTTTTGTAAAGTATAATTTTTGTAGACTGCTTTCGACTTGAAACAAAAAACGAATTATTCAAGGGTTCAATTGAGCTGATGCAAAGACACAAATATGCTGATACGTTTCTTGATGTCACGTTAGCAGATTTGCGTGCACGGATCTAATATATTCGATTATTTCTCTCTGAACAAACATTTCTATGCATCATTCTTTGTTCATTTCAAATGTCTATTTCCTGATTCTTTTCCATGCAATAAAACCTTTCCAGAAAGATAAATCATCCCCATCTCCTTCCATTTATTTGTTACACTTTAATGAAATTAAAACTGAACGCTACTTTCCCATTACTTCTCAATCTATAAAAAAAGAAGGAAAATGCTAAATTCACCAGATACAAACAATGTTCTCACGAAATGTCACGATAACCTTAATTGAAATTTGTTCTTATGGGTTGCTAGTTGACTGAATGATAGGCGCTATTCTCGAGTTATACAATACGACGTCGTATCAACGATGAAAAAATATTTTTCTCATCTTTAATGCTCGTGGGTTTTAGGTCTTTTTCACAGGTGAGCTCAGTACCTTTGATTGTCGAGCCAAGCATCTCATACCATGTTCCTATTAAGCAATAAAAACCATACCACGCTGAAATCCAAATCGACCTGACTCATGTGCACTACATATTGATCTGGTCAGAGTTTTTTTCAATTTTGCTGACTATCCATAAGCATTCTGTATCTGTTGAAATACCAGGGAGAGTCCTGAAGTACTTCGAAAATTAATATTTATCCATCCATTTCTCTCTCTCTCTCTCTCTCTCTCTCTCTCTCTCTCTATATATATATATATATATATATATATATATATATATATATATGTGTATATGTGTTGGATAGTCCATAGCCACACGGAACAGTTGTAATACAGTGAATTAGATGTCTGTGGATGCTATTAATTATACACACACACACACACATATACACACACACACACACACACACACACACACACACACACACACATATATATATATGAGTCAAAATCAGTATGATTTTACACAATTTACTTAAACCATCACAAGATTCCTGATCCCATTGAAACTTTAAATAATCAAATAATGATCAAAATCAAAGAAAATTTTAACGAGAGTTTAAGAATAGAATAAATGAATAATGTGTTATATAATAAATGAATGTGCACTTTAGGATCAGGTAATCAAAAGAGATCAAGTCTTTATCAATGTGAAGATCATTGTATTGAATGAAACCAGGGAAAGGGGGAAACATTTGGTTCTGGTCCACTTGCCTGATTGGTAGTTGTGCCGGGTAGGGAATCTAAACATGGAAAGCCAAGTAACAAATTGTGTATGTATATAAATGGAATAGCTTATTTAGTAGTTACTGCCGACTAGAAAGTGGTTTAGTTCTGTTTCGACCAGGAGAATTTATTTGGTGATTTAAAGTAAAAAAAAAACTAATAGATGTGAGGAAAATGGTGTACGACGTGCAAGAATTAACTTTAAGTCTACTGGAAAAATTGTCAAATTCTTCTGTTGAAAATGATGATAGAAAATAAAATCGTAGGAGTTTTTCTGTGTAATTAGTATTCTTAGATATGACATCATGAGTTGGTTTGCATGCAGTCTAAGATTAAGACCGACGCAACGGATTCAATGTATGTATGGTTGAATATTCAATAGAAGTGACACGAACAACGAGTCACGTCTTTTCTTATACTAACTGATCCTTCAACGTTAAATACATTCTTGGTGGAACCAATGTAAGCAAGCCCTGTTTCAAAAAAAGTTTGATGATGTCTAGTGTACAATAATTTCCATTTACACTACATTATGATAATACCCAATATAGAATAACTAACTATGTGTATGACATGAGCTATATATCAAATTCAGCTGAAATGGAGGTGCTTTTTGATCAATACTGCTGGGGCGCCATGTTATTATGACAGTTCCAATTTTGAAATCCTCGAAACATGGTAAACGATTGATGATCAAATCAAGACACAATTTGCATGCTGTACCATAATAACAACGTATATGTAGATAAGATAGATTACATAAACAAATATTTGAAACATAACTTCTTGAAGTGGCACAAACAAATTTGGAAAAAAGTGCCTTATTATATTTAGCTTTAAATGTTGAACAGCTCTCTAGAATATATATATATATATATATATATATATATATATATATACATATATATATATATATATGTATATATATATATATATATATATATGATTACTCTATTAGAAATGATGACCAGTTATCACATGATGAATATGAATAGAATAAAGAATCAAATAAAATGGGACTGCTTCGAAAAATTAAGCTGCTACTGATACGATAGCCGCTCTGAAGTAGCAGTAATGCAAAGGCCCAAATAACTGTCTCCACTCCAAATTCCTGTCTTGCTCATTTGCAGTCTACATCTGCTCAGTTAGCTTCTTTCAACGCCACACATGTCATTTAAAAATGGATACATATGATCCGACTGAATGATTATATATTTAGTTATTTGTGCTGTCTTGGCCAAATGGTATGTCCATCGTGTAATAACAATTGATCATTTCAAATAAGAACTTTTGTATAATATAATGCAATTTATAATCATTCTATCAGATCATATAAGTATTTCTCAATTGAATTCATCTAACATTTATCTTAATGCAAAAAGTATACACATTTTATCCACCAGCGTAATACAACGAAATGATGACAGGAAAAGAGTGCAGTATCTTGCTTTGGGTTATAATGTTATTAAAAAAAGTGATGGATTGTTTTTTCTCGCATGAGAAAGTCAGGGTACGGAAGTGACGGGAAATGGTATCACATGACCTCAGCTTGCTAACAGAATTGCAGCTTTTCCCGATATAGTTTATAAAACAACTTGTTCCTTGTGTTTCAATTCCGAGGCGAGTCAGACGTTTCCTGTCTCGCCAGGGGTTGGGGCTGACAAGACGGCAGGGGATTCAAATTTTTGCCTCTATTCTTCATTTGTCCGTAAAATCAAGTGGCCATGACTGATAACCATTGTATATATCTTTCAGCCCTGTTCTCTCTCTATTTCTCTCTACCGTTTCCTTTTTTTCGCTTGCCTGAAAATGTCGTTGCCTCCATATTTTTTCTGCTTAAATCGCTGTCAGCAAAGAAGTAAAAAATCTCGACACTAAAATCTACCGATGACGCTTGATACTTAATTTGAAGTGTATGTTACAACTTGCAAATACATGTTACCAATACTTATAATTCCTTTTTTCAAAAAAAGCATTTCCATCTGTTCATAACTCTACATATTCCGGTAATGTTTTCCATTGTCCCAGCACTCTATAACTGAAAAAAAAGTTTTTCACTATTCAATCGACCTTTATTTACCTTTACCGTATATATGTAGCCTCACAGTCCCTTGTACTCACTTCTAGTGGAGAATACATCAGGATATACTAATTCTCAACCACACAATGTCACGATACACAGTGGAAGCCTGCAGTCATTATTTGTGCGAAGACTCAAACGATGGATCGAACATGGTGCATCGGCGATTTCTCTTTTATCATCTAGGATTCTGGAAATAACCGAACAAAGTTCCAGAATATGTAATGCACACCAGTTAAGAATAGCACCTCGTGTGATTCAATTTTCCTCGGCAGGAATATGACGGTAATGGAGTTAAGAAGACGACGTAGAAAAGGACGGATGCAATCTTCTGTTTCAAAGAGCTGTACGACGAACTGTGAGTTAGGTAATGCTAAGATCCTATATATATATATACATACATGCACGCTTAGGCATTGATGAATATACACGCTTAGGTATTACTGTGCAGGGAGGGGGACATACCCACACATACATGCAAACACAAACAGCCCCCATATATATATATATATATATATATATATATATATATATATATATATATATATATACATACATATATATATATATACGGTCACAGAGAGAATCAAAAGAAATAATTAGTTGTATTTGTTAAGCAATGGAATAATCAGAGAATATTAACGCATGCATAATCTAAGTACTAACAACCATGGTAATTACACACACACACACACACACACACGCACACACACGCACACACACACACACACACAAGCATACACGCACGCACATACGTAACCTATGTGTGTATGTAGATCGAACAAACTCTTCTTTATACTCAGCTGTGCATTTACAAATGCTCACACGTGAGTAGTATTTGTTTTGCAATAAAACCATCGGAGAACAATAAGGCACACATATACACGCACACATACATACACACGCACACACACTTATATATAATGTAGCGTATATACATATGAGTATAAACATGTGTGTATATAGACTAAACACAATCTCATTCATACTTAGCTGCGCATTTGCTCATACATACATGCATGCATATATATATATATATATATATATATATATTGTTGCATCAAAAATTTCGAAGATTTGTTCTAAAGAGAATCTACCCTTAAAGACTTTCCCCTAAACATACGTAGTAATGTCACCAACCGAAATAAAGTATTTGAAAAATATACACATTCAACATACATAAACACACCATATACAATCACAGGAAAATCCTTCATCAGGCTCCATAAAGACTGTGAACCCTTCCAGCTCACTAAACTTCAAGGCAAGGTAATACCAGCTGATCAAAACTCTCCACAGCCTGTCTCGAGATGATCATCTGAAACCTTGACTGGGAGAATAGAGGAGTCAAAATAGACGGCGAATATCTGAACAACCTCGGGTTTGCAGACGACATCGCCCTTTCCGCAGAGAACCTACACAACATCCAACCTAATGCTAGATGAACTAGCCGAAGGAAGCAAAAGAGTCGACCTACACACAAACTTCGGTGAAAGAAAAATCATGTGCAATAATCACATCGAGAATAAGGACATAACTGTCAAAATTGAAGATGCAAAACCGGGGAGAGTACACCATCTCTACCTAGGACGACGAATCTCCATGATAATCTTAAAAGGAAATCAAGCAAAGAATCACTCAAGGATGGCAAGCCTTCGGCAGAGCATGCTCAACTTTAAAAAACCAGACGATCCCAATGATCCTAAAAAGGAGAGTATAGAACCGATGAATCCTCCCGATAGTCTCTTACTGAGTAGAAATATGGAAACCAACCAAGTGACAAACCCTAAGACTAAATGCACACATGAAAGTCATGCTCAATCTTACATGGAGAGATCAGAAGACTGCACAGTATATCAGGGAAAAACAGAAGTCTGACGATGGACATCACAGCTCACAACATGGATCCCCAGATATCACATGCGAAACCAAGGCCGACAGTATACAAGATGGAGAGATAAAGTCAACAAATTCAGTAATTACTCGCCCTGCGCGCCCATGATAGAGAATTGTGGTGGATCTGGGGTAAGGTCAATGTACATCAACTGATGATGACGATGAACACACCCTACACACATATATATATATTTTTGGAAACTTCACAGCTCTGAACACTAAATATTGGAAAAAAAGATTCCCCCCAAAATATATGTCATTTCAGTGAATCACTTCCCACTATTTGCTAATCATAATTATAATAATAATTATTCATTTTTTCAGTGCTTCACACAGTATTGGCTATTATGGCTATTTCTTCGATTTTCCAACTTACAGCGCTAATGGGAAATATGCAACTATCTAAGCCACTATGAAAGACGTTTCTGTTATATCTGAAATCATATTCTGGTTGCATGTGTCAACTCTCTAGCAACAGCTCAATATCAGCTCCTCTCGTGAGTAACGTCCGAATTTTTGGTGAGAAAAATATGAGAAAACCGTCTTCAATTCAAATCCCTCCACTAACATAATTGTATCATTGTTGCTAGCCCGTCTCTCATGATTCACAGACTTCACATTAATGTTTTTGTAGACGTGTTTGGGAGGAAAATTACATAAAGAGAGCAGTTTTCACCTCTCCATTTACTTTAAGAATTATTCAATCAAGATATTGCTTTAAAATCTAGAATAGCTTGTAATGGGATGGTGTAATAGCTGTAGAATAAAGAGCCGTGTGGAAAATTTTCCAACCCAAAGACTCCAGTCTCCGCAAATAGCATCTTTGCAGTATGGCCGGTAGTAGCCTAAAGCTGACCAAACCAAAGCAATTCGACCAAAGTCTCAAAAGAATCTTTCCTCGGATAAAGATCTAATGGAGGCTGCCATTGCAGATAAGAGATATAAAACCAAATATCGAATTATTCTCCTGAATATTTTGGATATTTGTTACACTCCACATTTCTGACTTTCGTCTATAATTTCTCAATGTTCAATATTGTTCCAATTTTCTTTTAATTGTTATATGAATATTGATTTTTGGTCCCAATTTGGTCAATTTTCAAGTTGTATAAATATGTTACGATAAACCAATTGAAATATATATCAGATATTTTCCTGTTCACAATATATATATATATGTATATATATGTAGAGAGAGAGAGAGAGAGAGAGAGAGAGAGAGAGAGAGAGAGAGAGAGAGAGAGAGATGAGAGAAGGAGTGAGGGAGAGAGAATATGGAAAGAGTAGATAGTGCTCAAGAAAACTTTAAACTCGAGTGAAAACTGTATAATTTCATTATTTGTTTGTTCGAATGGATTCATTACTTGTTGGTCATCAACAAATTCTATTTGATAGTTGCACAGTGGCCATGATTTAAGTAATTTTAATTGAATTCTAATTATTGAAAATTTTTGTAGCAGTAAAACTTTAAACTCAATGAAAATTAACGTGATTCATAGGGTTCTTTTTAACTCTATGGGAAAAAGACCAAAAACTGCTTGATCTATAATATAATGAGAATACTGAACTTCGATATCAGTGGGTATTACAACTAGCAATAGCTGAATAATTTAATTGGAGTGTGATGGGAACATTTTTTTGTATGTTCCACAAATTATCGAGCTGAGAGCAGAGGTATTAGACTCATTAAGTTGTCCATAAGTGATAATCACGCAGTGGGGGCAGTTATCAGAGCGCCTGAACTGATCAGCAAACAATGCAAGCACGAATTTGCAAGACTTCATCAGACGTGGGATAAGGAATTCAACCTTGGAGGCTTTAATATGAATCCGCTGCCGTCCAAAAATGAGTGCATCAATACGAAAAAAATTATGACGATAGATTTTTGGTAATAAATAATACTAGATAATATTTGTTATGCCTAATTTTCCGCTGGAAATAATAAAATCCTCCTATGTTGGGTTTTGAAGAGAAAGTAACTTTGTAAAAGACATTGGTAGGTGAGTAGTCATTTCTGGGTGACACTGTATACACGCAGACACACACACACACACACACACACATGTATTCATATATATATATATATATATATATATATATATATATATATGCTCGTGTGTGTGTATATATATATATATATATATATATATACATATATATATTGATAGATAGATAGATAGATAGATAGATAGATAGATAGAAAGATATAGATATATATGTATATTCAAATGTTAGTATGTATCAATCTAGGCTTTTAAGTGTCTTGTTCTCCACATGAATTTCAAATAACAAATAGTGACGTTTGCCAATTACTTTTTTTTCAATCCCTGACATCTTTTTGCCATTGCGTCCCGTTTCCCTACTTCATCCCTCCGCTTGTTCGTTAAGGCAATGTCACTTCTTGTTTTACACATATTCTCGACAATTTGCTGAGTGGATGACGGTGAAAAAAAAATCGACTTCCATCGCTGCAATTCACGTCAGTCTCTCAGTTTACCATAGACTACTACTCGAGCGCTTCTCTCACCTAACTTGAATCTTTTTCCCACGCCTTTTACTACTTATTCGATTTTTTTTCATAACAGTCTTCTTATGAACATATGCCATTGGATTTCATCCTACTTTCCCCATTATTATTATTATTATTATTATTATTATTATTATTATTATTATTATTATTATTATTATTATTATTATTATTATTATTTCGGAATCTCACACCATATTATTATTATTATTATTATTATTATTATTATTATTATTATTATTATTATTATTCTTCTTCTTCTTCTTCTTATTATTATTATTCTTTTTCTTCAATGATAAAGGTTGCTTTCCTTGGAGATCAATTGAAGGGCTTCCTGCTCGAAACACCAGCTCACTCTTCAGTATAAAAAGACTTTTCATTTTCAAGTTGATCTGGCTGGCTGGCTATCTAGTTGTTTGGTCATGTTACTATCATTTATACTGGCCACATCAATTGAGCTACATGACTGAAATATTTTTTACTTTTATATTGTTTGTTCTGTTTGGATTATTTTCTTTAACAGATTTTTTTCACTCTTTGGGGTCACAATTGAAAAGATTTTTTCTCACTTTCTGTGGTTTAAATTGAGAAGTGGGGGTTCACGAGTCATTCTAATGTGAATCTTCATTTAGTGGTAAATATCAAGGAGTAAAGTTTTGTTTTCTCTATTTTACCGACCAAAATGATATGCAGTCTCCTCAGCCATATGCACAACTAAAACATCAATCGCATTTAGACAAGAGAATGAATTATTCCATTTCATCTTTGATTTCAAATCTATGACTACTGTGACATGATTATCCTTTTACTTAACCAAGGTCGGAGAAATGGGGGTTAGCATTTTCAAATAGGTATACATCAAGGTACACGGGATCTATATTGTTTTTCTAGCGAGGTGGGGATTCATCACAGGCATGGATTAATTCTTGTTATATAACAAATATATATACATATATTCGCTTTTAGCTGTATCATTCCATGCCCAACGGATAAAGATTGTAGCAATCAAAAGTAAATCTATTGGTAAAATTGGGCGCGTTTTTTAATTCCCCATACCTGAAAACCTTTGAAAGAACTTGGATATATCAAATCGCAAGACCATGTATAAAATTCTGGATTTAGGGGCGGTCATTTCATTTTGTGCAAATTAGGTATTTCCCTCCAATTTGGTCTTTGTCTTTTTTGTTGCTTCAAATGCTACGAAACTTTTGTTACTTTTTACCCTTAGCTTTTTACGAAGGATGATTATTTGGCAAATATTCCTTGTGACACTTCATCAATGAGATCTCTGCAAGACATTCCAGCTTCCAAATCCTTCAACATAATTCAATTGGGCTGAGGCCAGGAATCTGTATTGGCTACTCTAGAAATATAAATTTCGTTGAATCCAGTCAGTTCACTACAAATCTGAATGGAGACTATTGAATCTGAAAGGAGACTATTAGAAAAAAATTGACTTCAATTTCCAGCATTTTTGTTGGAGATCCAGCTTTTCTCCCCACAATTTTTGTATCTTCTCTTTCTATGTCATCATTGTTTTTTTTTTTGTGAAGAGAAAGCGAAGCCACCAACAGTATTGATGCTTCCACTCCCTTGATTTACCGTGAGAACGTTATTTCCTTGTTTAAAGAAGTCTCCAGATTTATGGAACACACAATTCTGGTCGTTATATCAAATTGTATAAATTTTGTTCATCTTACTTTCCCAGAAAAAAAGCCTTTACCTTTTTTTTTCTGGTTATCATTCTCAGAGTCCCCATGTGTCTAACTTGCTATGGTGGCATTTTTCTTGCACTGCAAATGTCTTCACAATATGTGCGTACTGGACTTTTGAAAGTGGGTACTGATAAATTGGTACCTTTCAATCATAACTCTTCTACAGTGTCTTTGAAGGGTATTCTCAGCCACCTTCAAACAATGCTGGCAGGACTTGAATTATTTTTTTGTTGTATTGGGCCACAGGGCTAGTTTGGTAGAAGGGGCCAGATGGATCACTTGCTTTAATTTTTATCTCCACTCATTTTGAGCAGAAAAAAATCAGCAATATGTGTGGTACACACGAGGAGTTTTGCATGAAAAACCTCTATTAAACCCAGTAAGCAACTCGTTCACTCTGACAAGCAAGTGTGTATGTCTCATTGTATTGCGTGGTTGATGAGAACGTGGTCAATATTTATGAGAAGTGGCAAGAAACAGCATATATACTGAATTTCAAGCGGCTTCTATCAAAACTTTTTCTTGTCATAGAATGTAAAGAAAATCATGTGTTTCGGGCTTTTTGGTACATTGTCAGTGGGGCCACTTGGTACGCTGTACTTGTATGTAATTCAGACAGAGGGAAAACAGGAAGCCTGTAAAATAACAAAACAAATTTCTGACAAGTCATTGGAGTCGTCAATTTTTTTTTCATCGTTCAAGTTCCATCTTTCGCCTTATTCCAATTCATCATAGAGGCCCACTCTTATATGATCCAACTAATCGTACCAGCACCTAATTTTTATTCTTAAAATCCTACCTGTTTGTCAAATACATTATCATATCTAGTTTAAAAGTTCATATTGTTCAGTTATAACAATATATTAATCACAACTGTACCAATAAGAAAGACGACTAAATTGCTCTAAATTGGACCAACTATCTCTTTCAAATGTTTATATGTTGGCATAATAAATTTAACAAATGTATAAGATTCGAGCGATCTATCCAAAGAAAGTCCATGTCCCATAATAATCTTCAGTCACATTAGATTTTTAATAAATTATTTCAACAGGAAGTCAGAGCCATGTAAACGGAAATGTACCATTTAGCCACGGTATTGTCTATATAACACTCTCCCGACCGTTTGAGAAATACTTATGCTCCAAATATACCATAACTTCTTAGTTACGGAATGTACGTATTGTTTAGGAGTGTGTAGTTGTATGAATAGTCATGGTGTAGACTTACGTGAAGTAAAAACTCATTTTATCTTAATGTATTTTTAATTTTTTTTTATGATAGTTTTCACATATATTTATATTGAATCTTTTTTCTTTATGAAACAAACAAGGGGAAAGTTGGTAGCTTCTGGCTATAATTTGATTGTAATACAAGAAAAGGCAACGTCTAGTCAATTTTATCAATTCTTAATCCTAGAAAGGACACCTTCATGGAAAGTGTACGATCCCATCACTTCTTTCATTTTGACATTTTAATGTTGTTTGTATTGTAAAACTGAAACAAGTCATACTTGGATCACTATGTTTTGATATTGTATTGATATACACCCTGTTCAGCTTATATATTTCACAAAAGTATTAAAAAATATGAATAGAATTGTATATCATTGTCCAGTATGTGAACGTTTGATGTGAGCTGTATATACTTGCCTATACCATCTCCTCGGGTTTCCATATATAGATGGAAAGACACAAACACGCATGATTAATCATCAGACGCTTCAAAGCATAGTTCTGTTTGCAAAATGCAATTTTGGGTTCAGGTAAGTGGATATTCATGTGGCCAGTTCAAATCTGCCTTGTCTGAGAACTTGATATCAATGATTTTGATTTATTTTCTGTCTATAGACGGAGAGTAAACGGCGTTGTCTGTTGCTTTAATTTCGATGTTCTTATTCGTTTGCTTGGTTTATTGTTACTGCATACATTTACATAAAAGCTGATGCATTAAATGATCCACCCTGACTGCAAAGGCTAAACAAATGACCACCCATTATTCAACAGAAATTTATTCAAATAGTCTCAGTCTAACCGAATCAAGGACGAGGTCAAAACAGCCGTAGTTCAACAAATTTGTTAAACATATGAGACTATAAGACACACAATTCCGATGTAAACAGATTACTTTATACAGATTTTGGGCTTCGTTTTAATACGTATCCGTCAAATATTATAAGTGTGCATGTTAAGATATTCACATGACATATTTATGAGAAATACAAAGTGCAACACGAACCACAAATATACGTCGTTCACTAAAACTCATCCAAAGTATTATAAAAGTTTTAGATATTTACTAAGCTTACCTGTGTCTCTTACGCTACGTTAGACATTTGAATATTCCGGGTAAAAAAATATACTTACTGGATTTCAACTCACTCATCCTTATCAATCATTTTCTTTAATATGATAAGCCTCGAAAAGATTGTCTATTTCTGTTTTTAATGTTTACATGAGCTGTGTCTCGATAAATGAAATTTTCTCATAACATCGTCTTAAAGACAAAGAAATATTGTCAACAACGACGAACTTAAAATATTGTGAAAAGTTCACAGTTATTTTTGTATTAGTCACACACATCCTTTACCATCAGAAATTGAATGTTGTATTTTTTTTTTCATTTCGGAATCTTTTGGAACATAACAATTATTATCCTTAACAGGACTGATTTGCATTATTCACAGATAAGAAAAACACTTCGATTATAAAAGAAAATGCATGTGTGTATGATTGCTTGCACACACACACACACACACACATATATATATATTATATGTATATATATATATATAAACATATATATATATATATATATATATCGTTATATATATATATATCGTTATATAGATTGATAAAGAGAAAGTTGAATGGACGTACATAAAGGTGAATATTTTGTAAATGCAGTTTAAACATTGGACTGCAGTTGTTGAGGTTTTGGTTGTTTCCTTCTTCATATAACAACATTATGATTACAGTGTTCCAATCTTCTGGGTCTTTACTTTGTATTAGGCATAAGATGACCAGATCAAATAGTTTCATAGTGATGATCCTACCAGCTTTGTTGAGTAGGAACATAGTGAAGTTATGTGGTCCAGGGGCATCACCTTCCTTTCTTGGTCTCATGGCTTTTTTGAGGATTGTTTTGATTATTGATACCTTGTATCTTCTTTTGACTCCTCTTTGTTTCTTTTGGATAATTTCATTTAGGCCAGTTGCTTCGAATATTTTCCTTTTTGCTGTCAGTGGCTTGAGATTTCTGTGTTTTTTGATGAAATTCATGATTTCATATGAGATTCTACTGATGGATTATGTGCCCTTTGATTTGAACATGGTGCCAGCTTCAATCAAACTGATTGTTACTTAGTTGTTGAATTCGTTTATGCTGTTCTATTTTGGTTTGGTAATAGGTTCTTTACAGTTCAAGCCTAAAGGATCAAATGAGTTCTTTTGGTATGTCTGGTGGTTGCGGTTGGGTATTGAAATTTTCTCTGCCTTCTTTGTTGGTATTAATTATAATCTTACATCTTACCATTGTGTGGTCGCTTCCTACGTTGATTTGTTTTAGAATCTGGATGTCTTTGGCAGTGTCGCTTTGTTTGTTAGGATATATTCTATTTTCTTCTTGTTTTTTTTTGTCTCTCCCAAGTCCATTTTTAGGGGTGGGAGGTCTTCTTGTTCTTTAATTTCAAACCCGTTTGCAGTTGCAAAGTTTACAAGATTTTCACCTCGCCAAGTCTACATAACTGCATCTATAAACTGTCCACTAATGTTATAACCGCTGACATTTGATGAAAACTAACTGGAAGAAAAAAAACTGGCTTTAAAAGAAACTACTCGACCACTGGCCATATTCATTTGATGAATCCATAAAAAGAGAAAGCAGCAGAATATACAATACCGCTCGCAGTAGCATTTATTATAGGCTATCAATTCAGTTGAAATCCCCATGGTCACTGAGGCTATCACTCCACAAGGTGTAGACCCCATATACGTCAGAGTACTGCAACATATATACCTTCAGAGCTGCTCCTTTATCCGGCTACGTAAATATTCAAATCACTTTTAGCTCTAAAAAGAGTACACACAAGGAAAATGAAGGAATTAGAATAAAAATGAGACAGTGAAAATACAGGAATCTAAATAGACACTGACATATATCCTCAGATTTGTAAACAACATCGTCCTTTTTGCACAGAACCTTCAGAATCTCAAACTAATGCTAAATGATGTGACTGGAGCAAGTAACAAAACTGGCTTTCACACAAAGTTCAGAAGAAAAAAAAGTCATGATCAATTAACAAGTCAGAAATGAACGCATAACGATGGAAATTACGACTCACAACATGGATCCCTAGAGATAACACACTAAACCGAAGACAGCAGAATACAAGATGGGAACAAAATCAAAAAGTACTGGCTCTGCGACTCCCATGATAGAGAAGTCCGATGAATCCTTGGGAAAATCGAAAAACGAGCAATAAAAGAATGTAGAAATATATATATATATATATATATATATATATATATATATATATATATATATATATATATATATATATATATAGAGAGAGAGAGAGAGAGAGAGAGAGAGAGAATATGTCTGTCCTGAATATATTCAGTCATTTGGAATATGCCAAGAACAGGTCACTCGGCATTGATATTACCTGGCAAATAGTCAGGTGATAATAATTAGTGTGATAGAAGAAATAATCCCCTATCTGATCAACTGATTGATAGTGAGACACCATTGATTCCTCCAGTCCTGTTTGATCATTGTATTCACGATACCCAAGGGAAAAGATCGATGAATATGTCCCCGATTCCCACATCCCACGCAGGTATCCGTGGCAAAATATTGCATTAACAAGGGCTGTCAAATTCTTTGGAAATAACTGCTTCCCTGATTTTAAGTTAGATAGCCGTTGAGAGAGATGATATTTCGAACTGTGGATTGGTTGGAAAAGAACGTGACGAGGCAGCTTGTGATGATCTCGAAAGAGGACTTAGTAGACAATTGAGAACTGGAGACACGCTGATATTGTAGTCTTTACTATATACTATGATATAAATGATATCCCGTAAAGATTTTCTTGTCTTCATAGTATACTATAAGGACAACAATATCGTTATAAAATATTTTTTTTTGCTTTCTTATGTAAGACTGGATATTTGAAGACAGTAGCAAGCTATTTGTTATTAATGGAAAAATGTTGCTT
Organism: Thysanoteuthis rhombus; assembly: GCA_963457665.1. Taxonomy (NCBI): domain Eukaryota; kingdom Metazoa; phylum Mollusca; class Cephalopoda; order Oegopsida; family Thysanoteuthidae; genus Thysanoteuthis; species Thysanoteuthis major. Next base: position 58,502,657 of record OY735206.1, on the reverse strand, counting down.
ACGTAGGCAATGACACCTGCCTTAGATCCCTTCAAAATACATATTTTGGGATGTTTATATATATATATATATATATATATATATATATATATATATATATATATATATATATATATATATATATATATACATATATATACATATATATATATATATATATATATATATATATATATCGAGAAAACAGATGAACAATTTATCAATCCGTCGGTCTGTCTGTATATGAATGTCTTTCTCTTTAATAATAGATATACTACTGAAGTTCTATATACAATGATCGATATATGGATAATTCCAACTGAAAAATACATGGAGCATGATTGAATTGATATCAAAAGTCTCAATGCTAGGAAATGAGTGTGCAATGAATCATACTGACAATAGTGTCGCTGTTTTGATAAGGTGGTATTGAGCAGTCTGGTGATTGGAAAGGAAAATCGATAAAAGTATCTGCTGAATCGATTAGGGAACGCTGTAGACGGAGGTAATTGGTAAATGCCAAGCTTACTACAAAAAAAGCATTTCAAGTGTCCTTTTTTGTGTCTCGTCTATTATTTCTTTGATACATTTATATATTATTTGCATCAGAGAATTATTTTTATTTATTGAATCATATATATATATATATATATATATATATATATATATATATATATATATATATATTGGTCATTAAACGATCTATGCCGTACTGAACATTTGAAATGCTATATGGGTGATCATTTTAATTTTTGAAAAAACATTTCTTTGAATTCTTTATTCTCATGTTGAGTCATGCAAATGTCATAAATGACAACAGTTCCACGAGGATTCAGGGTAATAACATCCAATAAAAGATTTGAGATGTCAATTCTGCGGGTGTGACAGTTGAAAGTCCACGTGATAGCTGAATCTTTATAGTAAAGTGAGGTTGAGAATATCATTGACAAGGAACGTAACAAATAACGAAAGTTTTAAAAAGTCTATGAACAACAAGGAAACTGTTGCCCTCAGCAAGAAAGAGGCGGGGGAAATTTTAGGGATACATAATGGGGAGGAAAACCTTGGGTGTGGCAGGAGAGAGAGAGAAAGAAATAGCGACAGAGAGAGAGAGAGAGAGAGACAGGGGGGCAGCATGTAAGTTGAAAGTTCAAGCAAATAGATAGCGAAGAGAGTAGTAGATTGCGTGAAGGAGCAGGAATAGCTGAAAGCCACAAAAGAATGAAGATTGCAATAAGCAATGATCATCCTTGTCCTGAAGGGATATGACACGTTAATGGAAGAAGAAAGCATAAAGTTGTGCTTCATTGCCCTGCGGTAAAAAGAGGTTTGAAAGAGCAACACGTGTTCACGCCAAAGAAACACTAACAATGATGCCAATTAGCATCTGAAAAAAAAATAGGAGAACAAAAAAAAAAAAAAAAAAATGAGCCTCCAAAAACCACAAACCTGCAGATTAATGATACAGTATCCTACCAGTGATCTTTGTGAGTATTGCATATCAGACCAAATACACACCTTAATACACACCTTAACGGGTGGGATGTGATGCTTGGAATAAATGATTGATTATATATATATATATATATATATATATATATATATATAGAGAGAGAGAGAGAGAGAGAGAAAGCGAGAGAAAGAGATGGATAGACGGAGGGAGAGATAAATCAGATTTCCTTTTGATGAATGATACTTTTTATTTTTGATTTTTTTTTACATACATACCACTTAAATGAAATATCACTAATTAATACTAATCAATGGATTAGATAATTGACAAATTAAATACATTCCTTAATCCGAACATTCTAAATTTTCCCCAGATCGTTAAAATAAGTAAACATAAAAAGTATCGATGTTTAAAAGCAAATTAAATCAAACATCCATCTATCATTTAACCAATCTATCTAATCAATCATTTTCTCTTACTGTGACTGCAATCAACTCCGCCCATCAAACAGTATTAAGAGCACATTGATTTGCACATTTGATATTTTTTCGAGATCATGAACATTTTTGAGCTCATACATATATTTTTTTTCCGAATCGATTCGAACCGTATCTGATTTTTATCTATATAACTATCTATATATCTGTTTTATCGGTTCTTATTTTCACAGCAACATACTCTACTTGCTTTTAAAAAAATGATTTGGGACTCCGAAATCTCTTTCTTGCGATCTTGGAATAATGTTAAATGCACATACAAACTGATAAAAGTAAACAATTTATCATTATTAACAATTCACCTATCATATAAGATTGATAGAATATATACATTTAGCGTTTGTACAATTAACATTTGATTTCGTGAAAAAAACAAGATTATCCTTTCTGAAAAAGAAAATTAACCAAACAACTTATATTTACATCTATCCATATATTTATGGACAGAATCTTATCCCGCTACTCGAGCAATAAGTATTTTTACATAACATTTTTCTAAGATCGTAAAAAAAGTCACAAATATACCTCTTAAAAATAAATTCAATCAAACAATGTCTGATTTCTATCAATTCAATCTATTTTTTTCATTCTTTTTCTGACTGCAGTTACCTGCTGCTTTTGTTTTTGTAGGATTTATTCACGACTTCTGAAAATGAAAGCACGCGGGTCATTTCTCAATTGATCAAAAAATAAATGATTCAATATTGATAATAGAATAAAAAACGAAGACACTCTCACACATTCATTGTTTCATGTTTTTATGTTTTTTTCTCCGTCACACCATGACAACAGGAGGGCTCAAAAATTTTAGCAGGCAAATCAACCCTATTATTATTATTATTATTATTATTATTATTATTATTATTATTATTATTATTATTATTTGTAATAGTGGAAAAGTGCTCTCTTTATTTCTACTCCAGGGAGGGGGGAAATATCCCCCTTATTTCCGATCCCTAAAAGTGAGAAAAATCTTCTTTCACTTTGGTTTGCAGGAGCGAAATAATCCCCCTCTACTTTGACCCCTATATAGGGAAAGGAGAATTTTGACACGAGGGCGAAAAAAAAAATTCCCTCCGATATGAACCATGGAAGTGCAAAAAAAAATTCCACCACAAATTCAATTCCTGATGTAGTAACATATATTACTGAAGAAAATATTATGAATTGAATAAGTCTTTCTCGTGGTAGGTCATTCAAACAACTAATAATTCGAAAAAAACACCTCAGTGGCAGGACAAGAGAATGCACAAAGGAAGTCTCACCGCTACGGAAGGGATCCAATTACCGAACAGCTGGAGCTCTTGGGTGTGACCCAATAAAACAGGCAAAATGAGAGAGAAAAATAAAGTACCTACGAAGAATAAGGAAATATATTTGAGACCAAGTTAAATAGTAGAAATTTGAAAAAAGAACAAACACATGGGTTGTATTGGTAGTAAGATATACCGGTCCATTTCTTGGATGGACAAAGGAAGAGCTCCAATCAATAAACCAGTAAACAAGAAAGTTTATGCAATGCACAAGGCCCTGCATCCTAGAAATGACGCAGATAGACTGTCCGTAAAGAAGAAAGAACGTGGTTGCATGGAAGACTGTGTCCAACAGGACAAAACAGTATTAGTGAAGTATGTGCAAGCAAACAATGAAGGCATTGTAGATAGCACCCGAGGCAGTGCAACAGACAATAAGGGGACGAGACTGTAAACCACATGACCAGTGGATGTAGTTAACTGGCGCAGAAATAGTACAAAGGATAACAAGAATGATAGCAACCCTGGGAAGTAAGCAAACGACCGGGATTTGATCATGCAGACAAATGATATCAACATAAATCGGAGATAGTCCTGGAAAATTAATTACTCTCGAACTTGAACATCCAAACTGACTATTCGATTCAATCGAGATGACCAGACCTAGTAGTTGAGGACAAAGGTTAGAGAACCTGACGAATGATAGACGTGGCTGTGTATGTAGATCACAGAATAGATTAAAAAGAGAGCAAAAAGCTGGGGTAATACCAGGAGCTTGCATAGGAACTTAAGGTGTAAAAAGCAGGGTAGTACCTATGCTAGTGAGTTCTCTTGGAACCATACTTAATACACAGGTAACAAGATTGAAGGAACCAGGGATGGGTTAAACTAATAAGACCACTGCATTAGTGGGGTCCGCATGAATATTAAGGAAAGTGATGGAATTATGAAATCTACGACCCCCTGCTTTGAACAATGGCCTAAGAGCCAGAAAAAGGCACTGTGGGGGCGGCACTAACCACAGCACTGTTGGAATCAGAGAAGATGATATGAGAAGAGAGTTAGAGACCTGGGGAAACTTACTGTCACTCAGCCTTCAGGGACAAGCACCAGCAAACTGGTATGAAATAGTAAACAATATCACTTTTTGATTACCCTTTCTGTAGACTAACTGATATTTTCCCCTATTTCTACTCTCTTATTAAGTAATGGACTCAAGTTTATAATACACGCATACACACACACACACATACACACACACACACACACACATATATATATATATATATATATATATATATATATATATATATATATATTATTGTGTCATCCACTGACTGCTGTTTCGATGTATTGCATCTCTTCAGTGTGGCTAGACTTTCTATTATCCCATCCAGTACCGTGAGGCAGAATTGAAACCTTCACTTCAGACCCGTAGGCTGATATCCTACCTCTGATAATATTACCTACTTTATTATATATATATATATATATATATATATATATATATATATATATATATATATATATATATATATATATATATATATATATATCAATAAAGTAGGTAATATTCTCATTTATTCAATGAATAGTAAATGAATTAATACAAATTTTGCGAAACTGAATCGTTACAAACTTGTTTACGAGCTTGTAATTTCCAATATGGAAAAATGAACTTAAACCTGAAATGTTTCAATGTATCGACTCTAATCCCCATGCATTTTTTTGTTCAGAAGGAGACTGATTCCAAGTCATCTATTTCGGTCTTGCATGTGATTGCAGGGGATCCATGTTGTAAGTCGCGATGTCAATCAGTTGTCGACCATTTTTGCAACATGACCTGCCCATTGCCACTTACGTTTTCAAGTAAATTCAATGATGTCTCGGATCCCTGTTTTCTACATAATATACTGTGCTGCCTTGTGATCTCTCCATGAAAAGTTGAGTACGATTCCTGCATGCATATGCTGCATGCTTCTCAGTTTGCAGGTGTGTCTCTTGGTTTGGTTCCATGTTTCAGCTCCATAAGAAACTTTCACGAGGATGCATTGGTTGTATAATTTCCTTTTTAGGATTATTGGAATCGTCTTATTTTTAAATGTTGAGCTTACTATGCCGAAAGCTTGCCATTTTAAGGTGATTCTCCGCTTGTTTTCTTCTTTTGGGTTCCATAGAGATTCACTGTCCTAGGTAGATGTAGAGGTCTACTTTCCCAAGTTTTGCCTCATCAGTTTTGACGGTTATGTCCTTATCCTCGATCTGCTTATTTCACATGACATTCATTTTATTTGAACTTAAGTGTAGGCCGAATTTTTTGTTTTCTTTCTTCAGTTCATCTAGCACTAGTTTGAGATCGTGTACGTTCTCTTTGAAAAGGACAATATTGTCTGCAAATCTGAGATTGCTCAGATATTCGCCGTCTATTTTGATTCCTCTATTCTCCCAGTCCAGGTTTGGGAAGGTTATCGCGAGGCAGGTTGTGAGGAGTTTGGGTGAGCTGGTATTACCTTGCTTTACTCCTTTTATGTGCCAGAAGGGTTAAGAGTCTCTATGTAGCCTGATAAATGGATTGGTGTGACTGTATATATGTTGCATTACTCTGACGTATACAGGTTTCGCACCTTGAAGAGTGATGGCCTTCATGATCACGGGAATTTCCACAGAGCAAAATGCCTTCTTGAAGCTTATAAATGATACAATGAGTGGCATTTTGTATTCTCTTTCAGCCTATCGATTGAATGGAGATGGTCAATTGTCGAGTACCTTTTTCAAAATCCAGCCCATTCTCGTGGTTCGTTTTCATTAAGTATTTTAGTGATCCGGTTGGTGATGTTCTTTGTGTTTAACAATAACTTCCATCTGAACCTTATCCTTGATTGTGACACTATCAGGATCAAGTGTTAAAATCAAGTTTCAGTTGAAAGTGATTGTGCTGTCAATTCTGATCATCATTCGTGGAGACCTTTTATCAAACCCAAGCCAATGCTGCCAGATGCCTGTTGCTGCGCAAGACGAAATTTATATGCCTTCCGAATATGTAGCTTCTGTACCAAAATAATAAAGTAACTTAAAATCCATTATAAAACTAAGCTTATCATCTATTTTTCTTCTCATTATTAATATAACAATTGTAAATCATTAACACTTTTACAAAATTTCATCAAAATGTTTGTTTATTTTTATTGCAATTAAACTCAGTCCGGTTTTTCTGTGGCAGGGAGTAGATATATCATTATTATTGCAGATCAGAATACAGAATGAGTTCTGGTTGGAAATCAAACTCAACACTACACCGGAGGGTGGCTCACTTAACTACCAACCATTTTGTCAGGAATCAATGACAAGCAGGAGTCCAAATCAAACTTTTAAACAACCAATCTCTTCTGAGTCACGTTTCATATTAATTGGTTCCAGTACCGGCAATCCAATTCATTTATCTAATTAAGTATCGCAAATTATAAATAATGATTTATTAATCTTCAGTCCAATTTTTGTTACTTTCTGTTGTAACTAAACTAAGGCTTTCCTTTCGCAGTGAGTGAATGTATTATGATCGTGGATCAGAATAAAGAACATTTTCCGGGTGAGAATCGATCTTAATACCCTCCCTACCAGGTGGTGATTCAGTTAAAGCCCACTGCTCTTATAACTGAGCTAGACGTATTAGTAACTACAGTCCGAATGAAAAAAAATATCAAATCACCGAACTTAATCTCGTCTGCACCATTTTTCGTATTAACCGGCTTCCAAATATATCTATTCATTTTATTTGATGAAGTATTGTCACATATTAATAATTTGTCGTGGCTGATTACCTTCAGATCAATTATAGATGCATTCTACTGAAACTCATTCAAGGCAGGTTTTCCTTTGGCAGTGAGTGAATGAATTAACAGCATAGATTGGAATTGATAAAAAATCCCATGTGTGAATCGAACTCACAAATAAATACATTTTAACTCAACGATACTCGAAAGCATTTTTCTGTAAACTGGCCGAGAAAGAATGGGATTAAACACAGACAGAGAATATTTTGACCATTTGAGATAAGTCGATGACGTTTCCATGGCGTGAGAAGCATCAGATGAATTACTAGACCTTTTAACTGTTCTAAATTGTGAAAGTGAAAAGATAGGCTCAAAAGTATAAAGAACAAAGACGAAATATTCAAGAAAAAGGTCTCAACGTAAGACAGGTAATGAAATTAAAGGAATACCATGAAATAAAACAAAGCAAAATAAAATGATTGGCTGGGAATCATTTGGTATGAATAGAGACCTTTTGGAGAGTACCCTGCCAATGTTTACAATGAATGCATAATACCAGCTATAACTTACAGGTGTGAAACAAGGAAATTAACGAAACGAATTGGGAAACCAACGTTTCAATTAAAAAAAAAATACTTGGGATAATTCTAAGATCCAGCTCAGAGGGAGAACTGCAGAGAAGGGTATCATACAAATAATTATGCCACAAAAATGGCAATGGGTGTGACACATAGCAAGAAAGAAAGACAACCGACGTAGAAAAAATAATCGATTGTTGTAAATGGCACAGTATACGACCAGACACAAGATGCAGGGATGAGATAGAAAGGTTTCCAGGTAAGACATGGCAAAGGTTAGCATAATCGTTGTAGTCATTGGAAGAGATGGGAAATGTTTTCGTCCAGCGTAATGGGAATAGTGGATGATGATGATGACGATGATGATAAAAATTGAAGACGGGAATGCTTTGTCACATGGTTTTTTTTTAGTGACGACGATAAATGAAATTCAAGACGACTTTTATTTTTGAATGTTGAAAGAAAATTTCTTTTAAGTGAAATGAAATTCATGAAATAAACAATTAAAACAAAATTATGAAAACGTTTGAAATTGCAAACGGGAAGTTAATGTTAGGTTTCGTTCACACGAGAAATATCGATATTTCATTCTGATCTCAAATTAAAAGACGTAAAGGGTGCATTCAGATCGCAGACATCACTGCTTTTAATCATCGTCATCATGATCATCATCATCATCCACTCGGTCCATCACGCTGGACAAAAACATTTCCCCATCATCATCATCATCATCATCATCACTCTCAACGCTCTTCGTTGGATATTACCAGAACAATCAAATTTAAAACTGGGCAAAGCCTACTCAACTGTGTTTACAAACTTTTCACAAAGATCATCACCAACCGAATCACAAAAACACTCGATGAAAACCAGCCACGTGAACTGGCTGGCTTTAGAAGAAGCTACTCGACCATGGACCACCTGCACTCGATAAATCAACCGAAAAAAAAAAGCAGCAGAGTATAAACTACCACTTGCCGTAGCATTTATCGACTTCAAAAAGGCGTTCGACTCAGTAGAAATCCCTAAGGTCATGGAGGCTATCAGTCGGCAAGGTGTAGATCCAGTATATGTTGAAGTGTTGAAACATATATACAATCACAGCAGCTCATTTATCAGGCTACATAAAGACTCGGACCCCTTCCAGCTCCAGAAAAGAGTAAGACAAGATGATACCAGCTCACCTAAAGTCTTCACAGCCTGCCTCGAGATGATCTTCAGAAGGCTAGACTGGGAGAGTAAAGGAATTAAAATAGACGGCGAGTATCTGAGCAACCTCAGATTCGCAGACGACATAGCCCTTTTCGCAGAGAACCTACACGACCTCCAACTAATGATAGATGAACTAAATGAAGAGAGCAAGAAAGTTGGCCTACACATGAACTTCAGCAAGACGAAGATCATGTGCAACAACCACATTGGAGATAAAACACTAAGATCGAAATCGAGGACACAGAACTTGAGAAAGTAGACCACTACATCTACCTAGGGCAACGAATCTCCATGAGACCCTCAAAGGAAGAAGAGATCAAGCAAAGAATCACACTAGGATGGCAAGACTTTGGCAGAGCTAGCTCAACCTTAAAAAATAATAAGATCCCATTAATCCTAAAGAGAAGAGTGTATAACCAATGCGTCCTCCCAATAGTCACTTATGGAGCTGAAACATGGAATTTAATCAAGAGACAGACCCGTAAGCTGAGAACCATGCAACGTGCACATTAAAGAATAATGCTGGGCCTCACATGGAGAGACCACAAGACAGCACAGTACACCCGGGAAAAGACAAGAGACATCATAGAATCCATAAAAAATCTTAAATAGCGGTGGGCTGGCCATGTTGCAAGAATGGCAGACAATCGATGGACATCACGACTCACAACGTGGATTCCCCGAGACCACATGCGCAACCAAGGCCAGCAAAATGTTAGATGGAGAGACGAGCTAGACAGGTTCAGGAAGTACTGGCTCCGTGACGCCCATGGTAGAGAAGTGTGGCAAATCCTGGGGAAGGTCTATGTCCAACGACGGACGCTAAAAGACTGATGATGATGATGATGATGAAATACATTTTATGGAGATTACAAGCGTTTTTCATTTTCTGATCACTCGTGAACAAGTTAAAAAATCATTGGGAGAATTCAAAATCAAATTTTCATTTTTTGCGAAAGATTAATTTTACAAAGAACTGATTTTTTTAATCCCCCCGCCCCTAAAAAACAAACACTAAAAAAAATCAAATTTTAAATTCTGAACAAATCAGGAGGAAAATGTTTGACTAATGGAAAGTACATTTTCAGTTATGTTTCATTGCGTGAATAAATACCGACGAAAAATGTTAAATTTGTCACAATTTATGCTTTTTCTTTTTTTTTACTCTCAAAATGCTGGCGTTTTTTTTAAGGAATCACAACCCAACAAAAGAAACTTATTCATCCATCATCTCTCTTCCCAAATTTTTAATTGAACACCCCCAACACAGTATATATTGGTAGTAGTGATTCATTACTCTGTTTGTACCTATTCATTTTGAATGAAGGAAAAAATGAAATAGATTCATTTCCACCTCCAAAGCCTAACTCAGATTGACTTGTTCTGCTAGGGAAACAGATTTGCACGAACTATTAATGAAGGAGTTGAATTTAGACACGTAGTTTTTGAATAAGATTGTATAGAATAATGAATTTGGTTTTGTTTAATTTTAGATTTCAATGAATCAAAAGAGTTTGACCTTAGTGCAGCCAAGTTTGTCTCCTATATTATTTTATATTTGTAAGTGTCAAAAACGATTAGCTTTTTAATGAGTTCCCTGCACTAATATTTTTTTTCTGTTTGTTAAGTAAATAACCATAAAATTAATCTTTCTTAAGTACCACAAAATATGGATTTTTCCATTTTATTTGATGATTCCAAAGCCGAGAATAGTCATATTTTTCTACAGAAGCAAATATGATAATCACTTTTTATGTTGGGACTGAAAAAAAAAGTTGGTTAAAGAATAAGAATTACTGAATAAATAAAACGTGCACTAAGTCAGTTGTCATCAGTTCGAGACAATTGAAAAAGAGAAGAAAAAAATGTTTGAAGTCAAGAGATGGTCAAGTATTTTCACAGGAGAAAATTTCGGAAACAGACGATAGCAATCAGACATTTTCTTTTTATGTTACCTCTTAACTTCTTTGCATTGCCTTTCATATCTTTTTTTAAAAAATCGTTTTTATTTCCATTGTTCATTTTCTGAACAATCTGAAAAACGATTCATAAAAAATTTAAAAAAATAATAAAAAAACACTTCAAAGTAGATTGATAAGTGATAGAAAGACAAAACAAACCCGTGACCTGGGGCAACTAGAACGCTGATTGAAAAATACCTTTCAGTTTGATTCAATGTATCCTGTTGTGCGTTTATTTAAATGGTTTTCCAAATTTTTGCTCCAGTCATAATTGACTTTCAGTCTGAAAGATAGTTACAAAGAAAAAGAAAATCAATTATTTGTTTCTCTATTTTTGCATTCATCTGATTCACTCCTTTTCTGTCTTTCATTCTCTATTCCAACTTTCTTTCTTGTAATCATAGCCAGTTTAACGCGTTCTATTTTTTTTAAAGCGACCAACAGCATTAATCTTCGTTCTTACTCACTCACTCCAGTTTCTTTCATATCAATTTCACTTTCCATCTTCTTCTGTCACTTTTATCATTAGATTTGTATTTTATTCTGTCTTTGTCTACGTGACATCTAAGAGAGTATAACCTGATAGATGGTCGCAGTCACGCACTCTTTTTATTAGGAAATAATGATAATAATAGTAACGCCATCTATGTGAGGAAAGGGATCACATCGTAAACCACATAACTAGTGAATGTAGTCAACTAGCCCAAAATGAGTATAAACACAGACACGATCGAGTAGCAACAGTGATACACTGGTAGCTAAGCAAACAAATTAGATTCAACCATGCAGAAATGTGGTACCAGTAAAAATCTCTGACAGCCCTGGAGAATGGAAAACACAAATTACTTTCGGATTTAGACATTCAAACTGCCCACTCCATCCTTGCAAGAAGATCTGATCTGGTAAATATGGACAAGATGGAAGAACCTGCCGAATAATAGACGTGGCCGTGGCGGCAGTTCACAGGGTATAAAAGAAAAAATGAAAAACTGAGAAAATACTAGAACCTAGCAAGGGAGTTGAAAAAGGTGTGGGACATGAATGTCAGGGTGCCAGTAATAGGAGGTGCACTAAGAAGCGTACAAAAGACACTGGAAGTAAGAAAGAAAGGGTAATCCACCGCACTGGTGAGGACTGATTGAGTGTGAAGAGAAGGGATGGAGACTTGAGAAGGAGACTTAGAGAGACTTGCTGTCACTCAGTCTCCAGCGGTGACCACCAGGCAACTCGTGTGAAAATGCAAATGCAGATGCAAATGCAAATAATAATAATAATGATGATAATAATAATAATGATAATAATAATGATAATAATAATAATAATGAAAAGGACAGCAAATAAGTCATTCATTGTTACCTACGAAGCAAATCTGATATGGTTTGCAGAAAACGCATGCTCACAATTTCAAAATAAAAATCCATAATAAAGGCATCCGACCAAGCGAAATAAATTTCCAACAGAAACAGGGATTTCAGCAAGAATAAAGAAAAAGGAGAACGTCTGTTATCCCCAGAGCAATAAACCAACTCAATAAAAATAACAAACGACAAAGTAGAAACAACTTTAAACAAAAACTCTAGCCGAAATGCGCGAAGAGGAAGTCGATATTTGAATGGAAGAATAAAAAGCCCAGACTCAACCCTGAAAGAATCGATTGAAGCCACTGTCATCTTTCAAGGGCAAGGATTTGGAAAAAGATGAAGATTTAACTAAACATGCCAACTGCCTCTTACCGCATACTGAAGCTAACAACATAACTCGAGCTTTGCTGGTGCAAAAATGGTAGCAAATATTTTTACGACTCAAGAAGCTGGAAGATAGGAATAAAAAAAGCATCACAAACAAACTGGGAAAGGTAATTAGTAAAGCAAATGTCGCAATTACAGAGATTCGAGGGATTATTGAAAACAAAATAGTACATGAATAGACCTGTAGCGAGACTATGGGACTCATACAACATAAAACAAAACGGGATTCCCGTTTCAGTGGAAAAATACACGAAAAAAAATAGCGAAAGAAGCAAGATTTAAAAGTGCACACAGAACTGTTCCTTCTAAAGAACAAAAGAAATGATAACCTAGATTTGAATGGAGAAAAAAGACAGAACATAAAACTATACGCCACAGATTTCTGGAGTGACGTATGGGAATGTCAAGAGAAACACAACGGAAACAAATGTATCAGGATTAACTATGTCACAGCTAAGATCGACATAACCAAGAGAAATAGGTAAAGCTGCCTTTATGGAGAAAGGGACCCGGCGGTAAAGCACATAAGCAGTGAATGTAGTAAATTAATAAAAGAATAGGTACTAGAACAGGTTCGACAGGGTATTGATTGATACATTGGGGACTGTGCAAACAATTAGGATTCGACCAAGCTGATGGTACCAGCACCAATCAGAAACCGTCGACCTGAAGATTAGATCCGGGAGTTGTTAACAAGAGGGTTAAACGGGTCAAAATCTTAGATGTGACTGCGCCTACAGACCACAGAATGAACATGAAATAGAGTGGAAATAGAAAAGTACCAGGATTGGCCGGGGACTGAGGAAGGTTTTGAACATAAAGGTCATGGTTGCATCATTAATAGTAGATACATGTGGATTAGTTGCAAAGACCTTGACGTTGAGTTCCGAGGATATGGAGATAATGGTAAAAATTGAGACAATGCGAATAGCTGCACGATTGGGTTCAGAAAGAATTCTGAGTAAGATGATGGACATAAGAGACTAACGGCCTCCAGTGATCAGAAATAGCCGAATTTACAAGAAGAAGAAAATAAAATAAGTGTTAGAAAAGCAGATGTATCTTTAGACAGTACAGAGGAGTTCTGGAGATCTGAGGAGACTTACTTCAATCAAACTCCAACGATGACAAACCGTATCGCTTCAATGGACTGTCAGAATACCGAGAATTGTACTGGGGACTTGAGGAGACGGTGTTTGTCAACCCTTCAGCGATAACCATCAAACATCTAGTGTGAACATAGTCACATGATGATGATGATGATGATGATGATGATGATGATTACAACACATGAATGTAGGCCAGAATATCGGATGTAGTCTTCGTAATGATGAAGAAGAAAATCTCTTAGTGGATGGATTTCACTTTCCAAACCGATTTAATCTGGGAGTAATTGAAAATCTGAATAAATAAGTGGGTCTTCCAAGGAATCTGGATTAACTTTAAATGAGAGGTAAAACCAAGACAAACCAGACGACAGCATCTCTAAAATCAGCTCAAATACTGCATAGAGTGCTTCAGTATCGAATCGACTTGCTGACAGTTAATCTCAGTGCTATCAAGTAAATACTATCTATTGAAATAAATTGTATAAATAATGCAGATCAAAGTGCTTAATAAACGAAAGGCCTTCTTTTCTTTTGATCTACTGTGAAACCATCAGATAGTACTGGTTTGAAAACTCAACGAGAACAAAATAATGATCGCAAGAATATGTAGTATACAAAGATAAGATTATAACTCTTAGCGGTGGAATTTATGGTGTGGGCCTAAAAATCTAAGCAAAAAGTATTGGAAATCTGTAAGGAAGAAAAAACCATACATTGAAAACGTAGCTATGAATTTAAAACAATTATTTATTAGGAACCCAGATTGCATTTGAAAAAGGTCAGCTCCCATTCTCAGAAATGATAAAATAGATAATACAAAGTGCGAGCAAAAAGTTCCGAGACTTTTCGCATGAAAAAAATTCATTTATCATCATCATCATCATCATCATCATCATCATCATCATCATCATCATCATCAATCTTTTATCGTCCTTCATTGGACGTAGATCTTCTCCAGGATTCGCCACATGTTTCTATCGAGCAAATATTATCTCAACCTGTCCACACTTCACGTAATTTCATATTCTGCCTATCTGGGATCCGCTTTTTATTTCTGGGAATCCACGTCGTGATTCTTAACAGTAATTGGTCATCTGCCCTTCTTACAACAGGGCCAGCCCATTGCTCTTTGAGTTTCCTAATGGTTTCTATGATGTATTTGATTCCTGTTTTTCCCCAAATATCCTGTTCTGTCTTGTGATCTCATGTGCACGTTGCATGGTTCTGCTGATCAGCCTCTGGATTAGTTTCCATATTTCAGCTCCATATGTGACTGTCGGGAGGATGCATTGGTTGTGTACTCTTCTTTTTAGGACTAATGGGATTTTCTTGTCTTGGGTGGTTGAGCTTGATCTACTGAAGGTTTTCTCCTCCAAAGTGATTTTTCACTCTATTTCTATTTCTTTTGATGATGTCATTGAGACTCTTGTCCCAGGTACATGTAGTGGTCTACTCTTTCCAGCTTTGCGTTCTCAATTTTGATTGTTGAGCGATTATTTCCGACATGTTTCTTCCACAAGATCTTTGTTATGCTGAATTTCATGTGAAAACCAACTTTCTTGCGTTATTTGTCCAGTTAATTTAGCGTTAGTTAGAAGTCGTGGAGGTTCTCTGCAAAAAGGACAATGTTATCAGCAAATCTGAGGTTACTCGAGTATTCGCCGGCAATTCTGATTCCTTTGTTTTCCAAGTCAAGGTTTCTGAAGATTATCTCGAAGCTGGCTGCAGAGATTGTGTGTGAGCTGGTATCATCTTGCTTTACCCCTTTACGGAGCTGTAACGGCTCTGAGATGATGCAACCCGATATAGAAACTGCTGTCATGTTATATGTGTTACAATACTCTGACGTATACACAGGATGTATACTTTGTTACGTGATAGCATAAATTGCAATGAAAATTTCTACTTAGTCAAAGGCCTTCTTGACGTCTGTGTCTGCTACCGCTCGAGGCATTCTATATTCTGCTAAGTTCATCGAATGGAGATGGTCCGTGGTGAAATAACTTTTTCTGTAGCCAGCTAGTTCTTGAGGTTGGTTTTTTGAGATTCATTTGGTGATAACTTTGATAAAAAGTTTGTAGATACTGTTGGGTAGGCTTATTTAGATGTAGTTGTTGAGGTTTTCCAGGTTTCCTTTTTTATGTAACAGCATTATGATTGCAGTGTTCCAATCACCTTGAACTTTACTTTGATTTAGGCATGAGTAGAATAAGATAGCTTGTTTCCTAGTGATCATTCTACCAACTTTTTTCCATAGGACGATGGTGATTTTATCTGGTCAAGGCGCCTTTCTTCTCATCTGTTTTTGTTTGATGGCTTGTTCCACTTCCCATGGCGTAACTTCTGGTAATTTTCGAACCGATTTCTCGTGTTTTGCGCATCCTGTTCGTTAATTTGGGTTTCTTGTTTGGAGAAGTAGAGTTATTTTTGTTGAATTCTTGGGCATGTTCAACAATCTGGTCCCTGTTTGTTCTATTTCCAATTTCTTTGAGTACACTAGTTATTTGTTTCTGTCCTGTATTGATGGTTCTGTTTATAGCTTAAAATCCGCGATCATTTTTTGAGGATTGTTCTGATGATAGCTGTCGTGTATCTCCTTTTGTCTTTTCTTTGTTTCTTTTGGATGGTTTTATTCAATTTGGTTGCTTCAATTTCATCTTTTGCTGTTGTAGGTGACATTTCCAATGAGGTTCTTGATTGAACATGATATTTTTTTTCTCGTGGTTTTTGCGCTCTTTGGTTTAAACATGGTGAGGACTTTGATTAGAGAGGCTGTTAATCAGCTGTTGAATTCGTTGATGTTGTTTTATACTCATAGAGAAATTAGTAGCCATTTCCTTCGGAGTATGCACCTTGTTGAACGATGCAACGTTCAAAGCACTTTTGTCAGGCTTTAAAAACTTCCTAAAAGGTCCGCTATGTTTGCATGTAAAACACCATCTGCAATTCGCGCTGGATCTCTTCGATGTTAAAATAGTGATCTCCCAGCTTGAACTTGTAGAAGAGGACTGAGTCACTCGGAGACAAATACAGCAAAGTCGATCGTGCTGATGCGTCACAAAAACAACGCTCTGTGGCCCGGCAGTTTAGCATATTGGAACACCTGATCCCCATCGCTTCACAATTCAGATCTTTTTCGCTGAATATTCTCCATCAGAACTGATCCAAATGACGCGTTGCAATTCTATTGATGGTGATCAGAATATTCAGGTGCATTATTCGCTCAATTCCAATCGATGAATTCCCGGGCCTCTTGTCATCTTTTCGAAGTGCAGCTCCAACTAAAGCTACTTTGTTATTTCTCCATTGCTCTAGGCCTGTTCAACATTTCAAGAGTCTCTGCTGATAATTCCGAGATTTTAAAGGTCTGTCTTGAATTTGCAAATTAACACATGAATGTGATCACAAAAAACACGTTTAACACAGGTCCAAAAGTTCACAGCATGACGCCACGTGACATGCTGACTTGCAACGATCACTACTCACTTCCTGCCACGTGGCATTTATGTCCTGCACTCAGATTGTTCGCAATAGTGATAGTCTTGGAACCTTTTGATTGCATCTCGTATATTAAGTGTATATTGTATGCATGCATCCCTCTCTCTCTCTGAATATATATATATATATATATATATATATATATATATATATATATATATATATATATATATATATATAATATATATATATATATATATATATATATATATATATATATATATATATAAATACTTGGGGGGTGCAGCAGATATATCATTGTTAATTTGCTTTTTATTGCATTGAATATCTGGTTCTATGTTTCAAATCTCACTGACAGTGCACATAATCCATTGCACATTACATGAAAACGAAGTTATTCTCCTTTCATCTTTCGATAAATATAAATTCACATATTTGTGTGACCAAGTTTCAGATAGCTAGAGGATTATTATCATTAGCACACATAAGTGTAATTAGTGTTGATGCATCCACAATCTGATATATTATGCATCATTTCAATGTCCAGTCGAAATTTGTTTATCATTCTTTAATATATGGTAATAAGACATTCTCCCTTTAAAGTTGTTCAATGAAGAGTATTAGTCAATTTTATTTTATGCTATTGACCGACTTAAAGAGACATAGAATACACATGTGCATTCTCCCCACCGGATATCTTTGGGAATTGAATATTCCCGACCCTGAACTATGGAGGAGAATGGTGAAATGACCCGGTATTATCAATCCTGTTCTTTGAATTGTAAATGACTTATGTAAAATATGGTAGGTTATTGTTTTCTGAACAAAAGTTTGAATGGTTTATCTATTCTTCGGTGAAATATTATATCTAATTATTTTTGCCATCCCATTGGTGACGGCCGTATCAAGGAAAATGAATAGTCGTCTACAGTCTTCGAGGCAATATGAATTGATATGTAAACAAAACAAAGAATGATTATAGAGAATATATATACACACACATACACACACACACACACACACATATATATATATATATATATATATATATATATATATATATATATATATATATATATATGCCTCTGTGTGTGTACGTATGTGTACGCTCCAAGTAATTCCTCATTAATCAATGTTTATTTTCGAAAAATATAGATGAAAAAAAAAAATTTTTTTTCTTTCTTCACCAAACTTTTTTGTCTGTACAAGACAATATCAGGAAGTAATTAGTGTGTGTAAAATCTGTCCCAATCTCGGTGATAGATGTGTTGATAGATTCGGAAAGACGTACATAAGAGCAGATCAATCTGGAATGATTAAGAGAGAAAGGAAGAAAGACAGAAAGAAAGAAAAATCAAAGAAACAAGCAAACAAATACAGATAAAACAAAAAAGGGAAAAAGAAAAACAGAAAAACAGAAAAAAAGAAGACAGTAGAAACTAGATGTTGTGGTCTCTTTGGTCTGCAGCTCATTATTCACTTGAAGCAAATGAGTTGTACGTTCTTAATGATGCATACAAATCGTAATAAAATTTGGAACTCCCTCAATCCAATCGATTTGTCAGTCGCTTCCATCATTGCAAATTATCCACTTCGTTGCTTCGCTTAAAACAACACATAAAGAATGCAAATTCCATTATGTAGAAGTCATCAAAATAAGATGTACATTATGTATATCGGAATTATCTCTCATGGTTCTTCGCATCTACATTTCATACATGTAATATTTTGGATATAGAATCTGACAATATCTGAATATTATGACAAATTGACATTCTAGTTCATAAAGGCATGAGACAAAACGTGAGCTGAACACTATTTTCGAAAGTATTGTTTTCAACATTACTTTTGATGTAGAAGCATAGGTGAAACATGTAGAATATAATTTTCCATAATACTTCAAAACTTTACATATATATATAATACACTTATCTCTTTATACTTACTGGATACAAGTTATCTCGTTTTTTATTCTTTATTTAAGACTTGTTTTGTATGGCACCGGGCCACAATTTGCACTAGTGAATCGGGACCTTCTAACCGGTCATCATGGTACTGACCAGATTCGACTCGACTTGACTTATGACCGTATGACAACGGCTCTCCTTTTGTTGTGAATGCAGCACAGAAAACAATCATTAGAATAAGTAATCTTTGCATGTGCAGAATATTCCCAAAAGATGCCATCTTCAGAGTAATATTGGTACAGCACTTTGCAATACACCTTGTCTGGTTGACAGTTGCATAAAGCCAATAATATAAGCAAATCACTCTGAAATTTTATCAAATCAAGACCAGAATCGTTTTGTTATGATAGTCCAAGTGATTTACGTGAAAGTGAAGTAAAATCATCAAAAGCAAGGAGAAATATGTTTATTGAATAATGGCGCTATGCAGGTATGTGGATGATAAGTAATTATCAAACCATACTACTGAGAAAAAATGGCAATTAGTTCAGGCTTAATGGTAAATCCGTCGTATCCTCGTTTTATAATCAATCTTTTTTTGTTTTGATTTTGTTCTTCAAGCTTTAGAGAAACAAATGCCTTTATTCGATCAGCTGTTAGAAGTCATTTTATTATATGCGTCCAACACATGTATAAGACACTTTTCAGTCGGTCCATCGGTCGGTTTCTAATACTTCAAATATTAATTTTCTCAACGATATCAAGTTGGATTGCCGTTGAATCTAGTCCAGACCCAAAGGTATAGATGCTTTGGTCTCTTTAGTCTGCAGTTCATGATTCACTTCAAGCAAGTGAGTTGTCGATTCTCATCGATGCAAATGACGCGTAAATAGATTTGGAACTCCCTATTTTTATCGATCCGCCAATGGCTTTCATCTCTGCAAGTTATCATCGTCGCTGTACCGTTTAGAAAAACATAGAGAATGCTAATTCCATTATTTAGAAGTCATTGAAAATGTTTTCTTTTTACTATGGACAACTAAATCGCCCTTATAACCCCCCCCCCCAATATACTACTACCACCACAAATAGTAATGCATGTAGTCGGGTGGAAATATGGTTGAACGGGGAGTTAAAAACATCATAAAAAAATCTGGTATCATTGGAAAAATCAATATATGTGTACTAATATATATATATATATATATATATATATATATATATATATATATATATATATATATATATATATATATATATAACCTTGTATCATTGGAAGAATCACTATATGTATACTAATATATATATAAATCCTCCCCTATTGGTTTTTAGGGAAGAGTTATTAGCATTTGAACATGATAGGGTTAAAAAATAAAATTCATTTTTTTGGTAACAACTGCAACTAAAATGCAACTGCGACCACCTCAGCCTGCCTCAACAAAACTAAACATTGACACAAGTTCCCCTCAAGACAGCATCTTCTTTTGATGACTGAATGACCGCGCGTAGTAATATTTGATGATCATAGCATTTTCTTGCTAAATATCTTTAAATGGCCGGTGATTCACCTAAGTGTCTATAATCCACTGTACATTTTCGTGTCCACTTTCTCGCTTTCAGAACATAAAGAACATACTAGGGACAATGTGCGATTCTTTTCATACTCAATTGATCCCCAATTCAATTGTAATAGTATTTTTTACGACCTGTTTAAATGGATCTCTCGTTTAAATCTCTTGATATGACTTGGAATCAAATTTTGCTCCGATTTTGTTGATCATCAGAGTACCATGCTATATCTCTAAGGTATTTTCTGGGAAAATTGAGTGTATATCCCGAGGTCCATTCTTTCTCCAGACAACATACAACAGAGTGTACTGGGGTACATGTTAGCTGCAGGAGGAAGTGATACCTTACTATTTCGTTTTGTTAACTGGTCTACACCACATCACATCTCCCTGAATAGTGGGACAGGGAGTTATGAGAAACACGAGGTTTGTGTACTTGATGATACCTTCTTTTAAAAATTTGGCATGTTGTAAGGGCAGGTAATAATGTTTTCAAAAACCACCAGCAGCAAGTTGGCTACCCCACCCTGGTGGCCCGTAAATGTAGCACCCCAAAGATCTAAAATAGATACCAAATCCATTCTCCTTCGAATCGTATTTATTTCCTTTAAATCAATTCCAATCATTAGATCCTTTCCTATCTCTAAAATGAATAAATGAAAATTGATGATATGCAGAACGGGAACAAAAACATTCTAAATTTTATCAAGTAAGAAGAAAAAGGGCATTTTATCGTGTTCAATTGACACAACAGTGGCAAGGTAGGTTACTCTCATATAGAGTCAATCGGATTTATCGCCCTTGCAAGCATCTACTGATATCAAATATACTGCGGTCATTGCTAAATAAATCATTGTGGTTTAATCAGTATTCTTGTATCATAACCCCCACCCGCAAATTACAATAATTAACTTTTTTTTAATTTTCACATAGAGCCATACATGTTTTCTTATCTATGTTTTATTCCATCATTTTAATGAGGAAGTTAATTATTGCAAAGAACCAGTTCAAAATTGATTGTCATCAGCTTATTCAAAAAATTTTTTTGAAGAAATTAGGTTATTGTTACAACCTCGGACAAACGCTAATTCTGTGTGCATTCTTCATTGTGTGGAAAATTAAGCAAATTTTCATTCTAAATTCATACCCTATCTTAGCATTGGTCAGATAAAGTGCAGGGCTGTTTTATTTCAACTAATTATTCAAAGCAAGGCGAGTGATAACATTCATAAAAAAATTCAAGGGCGGGCAGAGATATATATCATGCAATTATTTTTGATTTTGCAAGTACTTCAATGTAATGAAGTGCTTGATTGGTAGGAAGATGTTTGTATCTATGCACATATATGTCTGTATATATTATATACCACCATGAAATGTATATATAATCTGACAGAAATAATCATAAAAGTGTTAAATACTCTGAAATTGTAAACTTTAAAATAAACCCCCGTTATAACATTTCGAATGTATCATTCAGCTTAGATAGCGTAAATAGAATAAACAATTAAAGGAAATAGAGCTGTTGTGGGAAACAAACCTGTGACTGATATGTAGCCACTTTAACGTAGCATTGCTCTTATCACTGAGCCAAACGGCATAAAACACGTATAATGCTTATAACACATTCTTGATTATTTTCATATAAATTGATGCACATACATAATGATGAGATACATAGAAATGTAAACCTCCGAACTAACTAATTTATGGATGTAACAAGGGTCTTATTTCACTGATGGGGAACCGTTATATCAATAAAACTGATGATCATATAAATTGAAATTTTTAATTATACTTTTAGAACTAAGATAACGAAACGAAATCTGGAGAGTTTTCTTCCATTGCATGGCATCAAAAACCTACGCATTGACGCTTTGCTATGAAAGAAAAAATACGTCGTTTCAATTCGTTCAAAAGTTATTTTGATCAAAAACAGATGACTTTTTTTTCACATAAAATCATGAAAGAAGGGAAAGGTAGATTCAATACGAAGAATACTGTAAAGAAATTTTGTTACCGAATCAAAAACAGACAATTATGTTCGTATCTCTTGTGCCACATAAATTCCTCTAAATAAGATTCCAAAATGTGATCTCTTACACCCAATCATTTATTTTATAAAACGATTCTGGCGATTCAAGTAGCTCTTTATTGTTTATGTGTGAACTTCTTATTTTTATTTTCCACGAAGCAAACTGAATGATTCAGTCTTACGAGGAAATCTCAGGTCTTGCTGAATCCGCTTGTATGTCTTCCATTCATCACTGTAGATGATTGTTCAAAGTAATACAATTCTTTATACAATCGGTAGTATTCATTCAACACTCACTCCTTCAACTTTTTCCAAATAAACAACGGCAGAATGAGTATTTGTATTCACTAAACCGAAGATTCATAATGACGTGCTCAGAGTTCTTCCGTGATGATGCCTTGGCTTATGAAGGAAACATGACTCATCTGCTTTGAACTTTACACTAGGACCATAAAGTTTTACTAGGTTATCTTCAAAATATTTTCCGAAATTCATTTTAGATATGGACAATACAGTGAAGTATGAAGATGTCTCATTGCATTTATTTGATTTGTTCTTCAAGAAAATAGATGGCGAATATCCACATCTGTAAAGTTGAAACTTGCAAAAAAACAAGGTAGAAGATATCAATGTTCCACTTCTGTACTTGTTGCAGTCCTTATTTTGACATTCCCAGGTGTATTTGTCCACAATCCTGGAATGTTTTGTCCAATTAATTTTTTTTCGTTGCTGCCTACACACATGACGCTTCTTGCTTGAAGGCAATGTTGTTCCATCCAGTCTAAGCAAGGTCAAAATTTTTCTTTAGCAATCAAAGGAAACACATTATATCCAAGAGTTGATCCAGCCTTTATTTCGGAAAGAAGTGGTAGGAACTTTGATGCACCAAATTCCTTACTGAAAAAAGTCAAAGTATCCGTGGTGAGTAAATAAAATGCACAAATTGATTAGTCACTTATGGAGCTGAAACATGGAACCTAACAAAGAAACAGACCTACAAACTGAGAAGTATATAACGTGCGCATGAGAGAATCATGCTCAACCTTACATGGAAAGATCACAAGACAGCACAGTATATATGGAAGAAAACAGGAGTCTGTGACATCATATAATCTATCAGAAAACTCAAATGGCAATGGGCTAGCCATGTTTCAAGAATTAAATAAAATCGATGGACATCACAACTCACAGCATGGATCCCCAGAAATCACATGAGAAACAGAGACCGACGGAACTGGACATATTTATGAAATATTGGCTCAGTGACGCCCATGACAGAAAAATGTGGTGAATCATGGGGTTGATCTATGTCAAACAACGGACATTAAAAGACTGATGATGATGATGATGATGATGATGATGATGATGATGATGATGATGATGATGATGATGATGATGATGATGATGATGATGATGATGATGATGATGATGATTCAATAAAAAATGAAAAAAATATCAATTTTTAAAATTCACATTTCAAACATTTTATGAATATATTGAAAGAAAAAACATGTAAAATATACTTAGAGCTGAAATAAATAAGAGTGATTACACGTGGACAGGATTATAAACAAAAAAAACCAAAAAAAACTAAAAAGCTCCAAATTTCAACACAATATTACCTATGTAAATTTTCCGGAAAAATTCGAAACAAGCTTTATTTTCTATTTTCGATCTAATATTTTACTCTTTTTATGCATTTTGATGTAAGCATGAAAAAATGCTTTTTTTTCAAAATATGTGGGTTACTTTCTAAAATAATGTATTGGTTAAAAAAAACAAACATCTCTCATAGTAAAAAAAAAACGAAAACATTTTTTTTGTCTTCCTGGTGGTGAGGTCAATTTTGATACTTAACAAAAATAATAATAAGAATACGTTTTTTTTTTTATCTTATTCGACTTTTTAGGGGATTGAAAGCAGAAACAACTATTAGTTTTTCATACGGTAAGTAATTACCGTAAACACTTGTTGTCTGTTTACGCTTCAATACGTCTGCGTTCAAATGACGTCATCCCTGTCAAGACAAATAGTTCCCAATAATCTCCTGGTGTGAAACACATACATACATACATACATAAATACATACATACATACATACATATATATATATATATATATATATATATATATATATATATGTATATATATATATATATGAAATGAAATAATGAACAACGAAAAAAAACATGTGCATTTTTTTTTAATGTGTATATTGATCAAAGCTGCAGGCTATGTATTCATTTATATATATATATGTGTGTGTATGTGTATGTGAGCATATATATATATATATATATATATATATATATATATATACATATATATATATATATATATATATACCCACACACACATATATATATGTGTGCGTTTGTATGTGTGTGTGTAATAAAGCAAGCTATGCAAAAGCGTTAGTAATTTTCGATTGAGTGACAATTTCAGAACTTCAATGAAAATATGAGTGTATCAAATATATAAATATCATTGCTACATTCGTCAAGAACTAATAAAAATGGGAGAAGATTTTGATTTTCGGCGCCCAGGGGAGAGAACTTGGATATTTTGTTCAAGGATTATCTCCCTTATACGTTTTTCTGAACGAGTTCTTCTTTCATATCGTTGTTGTTGAATAACATTGAAAAAATATTATGATAAGTATTGCTGAAATATAACAAATGTACTCTTAGGCAGACACCTATCCAATTACCTTTAGTTTTTCTATTTCTTTTTTGATTATATTTTTCATAGTCATTGTATACATCAGGAATGGATGTTAAATGATGCTATATCATTTGAAGACATCAAACTGAACAGTGTGAATCTAAACAATTATTTTATTCATCTATTTTCAAGATAAACAAACAAATGGATGATCCAAGCATTTCACGTAGAAATTTACGTAGCAGTCATTTTCATTCACACTAGTATAATTGCCATGTCCATATATCATATTATTTCTCTTGTTTAATCTCTTATATACACAGCTTATTAATCATTGTAGAATGTAGGGAATCTGCTCATTCGGAGAAAAACAAAAAATCATCATCATCATCATCATCATCAGTCTTTGATCGTCTATTGTTGGACAAGGATTCGCCAAACCTGTCCATCATTAGCGTCGTGGAGCCAGTATTTCCTGAACTTTCTAGATCGTCTTTCCATCTCGTATTCGGCTAGCCTCTGTTTTGTATGTCATCTTTGGGATCCATGTCTTGAGTCGAGATATCTATATATTGTCTGACATTCTTTCATCATGATCAACCCATTACCAATTGAGTTTTCTTTAATTAATTATACAATTTTTGTTTTTCTCCAATACATTGTATTGTATTGTTATCACCTCAAATACGATTCTTTCATGTGTATATTGCATGGTTCTCAATTTGAGGGTCAGCGTCTTGGTTAGGTTCCATGTTTCAGCTCCATAAGAGAATTTTGGGAGGATGCGTTGGTTGTGTACCCTTCTCGATGGGATTTAATTGTTCTCGAAGGTCGAACACTCTTTATCAAAGGTTCACCATCTTAGTGTAAGTCTTTGCTTGATTTTTTCTTCTTTTGAAGATTTCATGCAGATTCGTTGTCCAGAGTAGATGTAGTGGTCTACTTTCTCTAGTTTTGCATTTTTGATTTCGATCGCTGTATGTTTGCTTTGAGGTATTTGTCGCCCATAGCTTTTATTTTGCTGAAACACTTGTGAAGACTAGCTTTGTTGCTTGCTTCATTCAGTTCATCAAGCATTAGTTGGAGATGATGAAGGTTTTCTGCTAAAAGACAATGTCGTCAGCGAATCTGATTTGGTATTCACTGGCTATACTGATTCATTTGTATTCCCAATCAAGGTTTCTGAAGATCTTCTCGAGGCAGATTGATAAGAGGTTGGGTGAGCTGATAAAAGTTTCTTTCTAGAGCCTGCCCGTTCTCGAGGTAAGTTTCCATCTGGGGGTTTTGGTGATTTGATTGGTCATAATAATTTGTCGAGGTCTTCCGGGTTTTCTTATTCTTTAACCGCATTATGATAGCAGTGTTCCAATATTCTTGAAATTTAATTTATTTCAAGCATAGCTAGCTTCTTATGCTTGAATTCCCGTAGTCTTGTCATGTACGTCTTTTAGTGCGATGTGATAGATGATAGTTCAGTGTTTTTACCTCAACCAAGATATCAATATAACCCTCTACTGATACGTATATGTCACTGCTGTCCAACCAGCTGGTTGAGATCTTTCTAAACATTTGTTGATTGAAGCATAGAAAAGAATCAACTTCATGTCAAATCAGTTTCTCATTCTTCCTATTTCTATAGAAGCAGAGCAGCATTTGCAGTCCAATTGTGCTCTATAATCCGATGACTTATTTGCAATAAGATCGGTTACTTGCATGGATTCAGGAATGCAAATGAAAATTCTCCCAAGATTGTCCTCCACAAATGAACCATAGAACTCATGGCTTACATTCTAGAGATAGGCAATAAGGTATTTCTCTTCATTATCTGTTCTGCCACCGAAAATTCAATTCCAACGTGTCCTCATCTGGTTGTTTAGGACACACAATTCCATAGGTTGTAACCTCAGGCTTTCTCCAGGAGTCCGTCGTAGTTGGTACCTTTTTGAGAATATCGGGTCGAACCATTCATCCAACTCCCCGGGGGTAGAGCGTTCTTATTCACTTGTACGTGCTAAACGATGTATCGTATCGGTTGATTCTTACTTGTTAGTTTGTTTTTGCGATACTGCTCGCTTTTTCCACTGAACCAGAGAATATGATTTTCCGTATGCATGAGTCGACCCAGTAAATCAGATTATAATCATGATAATTACTCATATTGGGAATTCAAAAATTATCATCAGTGTTACGGTTTCTCTCTGAATAACGTTTTCTTGTATAACTTTCCGCCATCACTCAATTAGAAAACAGTCTTTTCGCTTTGTGGACGCCGCGCCAAAAACTTTTTACCTGAATAATACTTTGCACCTGGGTTTTCGTCGACAACTGTTTTGCCGGAAAGTTTTTTGTAAGAAGTATACTTTCGATAATATTCACGATACATGAATATTTATGTTTATCGTCTGGAAAAACACTCATATTTCATTTGCAGAAGTGGAATAATAAATATATAAACTTTAACAGCCCCCAAGTCTCGGTTTTAGTTTATTTACTTCTATCATCAGCAAGATTGATCGTTATCTGATAAGTAGGCAAATGAAAATTTTGCATGAAAGTTTTTCTAGGAGTCGATTTCCTGCCAAACAGAAAATATTGTAAAAAATTAAGCATTTTCATGTAACCTGATTTATATTTAAAGTGGATATAAAACTCCCAGGCTTACATTATAAATGTGAATACGAACTTTTGATTATTGCTTTGTGAAACTTTAGTAAATACTTGCAAAACATCATTTTTACTTATTTTTCAACGCTCTATAGTTTTGCGAAAACAATCATCACCAACTCGTTATATACAATAAAGCAAAAAATAATAACAACAATAATAATAATAATAATAATAATAATAATAATGATAATAATAATAATAATAGTAGCTTTATTTTTCATAGATACGCCAGGACTACATCATTTAAGGGTATTAATAAAAATGTTCAGAAAATGTTATTGCAAAAGGATGGAGTATCGAAAGATTAGTGAAACAATGTTTTGTGTGTACTTGCTAAGGAGTGAATCTTCTTTTTTTTATTCATAATGTAAGCAGAGAAAAATTATATCCCCATTTTTGTTACTCAGCTGACATAAACACGCATAACTTTGCTGTCTTCAAGTTTTTGAGCTAGCAGGATATCAACAACAAATTAAAAAAAAAACTTGTGCATAAAAGCTGAATTTGTTAACCTTCAAGTAACAATCAATCAACTATGATGCATCGATATCTTGCCAATTATGAAAATGGACAAACTAAAAACTTTGAAACATTTGAAGTTTTTATTTGCTTTTTGCAACGTGGAATATGTGAGAAACATGTAGATTCATATGTTAAAGAAAAACAATATGAAAATATCTTTCTGATAAAAAAAAAAAGTTTTTGGCTGTGTGTCGGTGAAAGAATCGCAATATTGCATGAGTCTAATGCAGTAATATGTTACAAGAAAGGCTAACCGCTTAGGTCTGGCTGAAATTGTTTGGCAGGGGTGTCAGTATTATTTGTACTGAATATTCATTCAAAACCAGTTCTCATACAACATCCTTCTCAAAAACTATCAAATGTGAAGTGAATCTCTCTATTTAACTAATCTAATCTACCGTATATATTTTAGTACAAGTCGACTGGGTTTATAAGACGAGTTCGGAATTGAACATCTTATTTACAAAAATCAACAGATTCAAATAAAAGCCATTTGTTATTCAATCATAATGTCGTCATGAGAGATATCACTCTATTATTTGTATGTATCTGTTTATGGCTCTTTGCCTTAACTTAAAACATGATTTTTTTCATTCCCAACATATTAATAGTTGTATTCAGGCCGTGAAAGTGAAATTTTTATAATAAATTTACCCCTCAAAAATGGGATCAATATTACGCAATGCTTTCCGTTTATTACCCAAGTAGCCTTCCATACAAAAAAAAACCAAAACCAAAACAAAACAGGATAATTAATTGAAATAAAACATAGGGCATTATGGCTCGTTAAAATACATTGCGTCCATCGACCCTGTATTCATATAGGCGAAAGTATTGGTTATTTTTTCATTCTGAGTGGAACCATTGATTTGGGGTCATTCTCAATAAGACCAAAACAACTCCTCTAATAGTCAAGAATGTGCAGCAAGATTCTTGGAAAAATCCATGTTTATGTCTCCAGAATGAACATAGATAACTTGTTCATCTAAATCCATGATATCATGAAAGAGAATCTGGCAATAAAAAAATACGAAACAGTATTTCTTTATCGAATTTTTCGTTTAATCGACACAGTACCTCAAAGACGAGTGAACCTATGAAAAAGACAGTAGAGAATTGATACAATGATCGATGACGGCCTTTGAAACGATTTCTTCTCAAACAGAGTTAAACACGCCAGTGTTTTAATCTATGTAAAAAGTGTGTATGCATCAATGAAAAAAAAAAACTGTGTATGAAGAACCTTTTTCTTACATCGCAAGGAAAATAAAAATAAGACAAGCAGGTGAAATGAGGTTGACCTTCCATTGAATATTCGGGTCGTTACGCGCGCATCAAAGGTTCAAACCTAACTGGCCGGTCAATATCTAAATGTGTGTCCTAATTAAAAATGACATTTTATCGCCCCATTTCTTTTGCCTTAGATTCTGTAAGTGGCGGGTGGCTGAATTATTTTTTGTCTCATCATATCCACTATCAGAGGCTATAGGTGCGGAGTAAGGACCTTGCTTGCAGGGGGCAGGACTCTGGGGTCGCAATTTATCAACGGAACCCTGGACATCTGAAAAAATCCTCAGAAATCTTAAAAAGATTGAAAAGGGACGCAGCTGTACCTAGCACTGCTACAGAGGTCCCAAGCCCCATACCCAGATAATTCTAGACATTTTAAAAATTCACAAAAATTTCTTTTAATCTGCTATAAATTGCAAATGATCAAAACAAAAGAATTCGTGACACTCCATCTAGAGGTCATTTTTTGACAACTTCTTTTCGATATGTTTATTGCAAAAAAGCACATGTATAAATGTCTGTCAGTAGCATATGTATGTATGCGAGTTGGTGCTTTGTGTTCACGTGTGGCATGCGACCATAAGTGTATGTAAGTGCAAGAGAGATGTATGTTGATGTGGTAAGTATACATTACGTTCGTATTTACACACGTATTCATGTATATGCATGTGTTTACGTTCATGTTGTGCCCTGCACATGTATGCTAATATTCATTTTTAAAAAATCATTCATCCATTTAAGATTAGCAATTTTACAATAAAGTTATTGTTTGGCAACCCAAAAACCCCCAAAAATGGTTGAAAAAAAAAAAAAAAAACAGAAAAAAAGCAAAATTCCTAAAAATTGAGATAACTAAAAAAGAAAAAAATTATGATATGATTTAACATTTGTAATCAATAATAATTCTCAATTTGAAAAACAAAACATTGAAAAGTCGAACTTATGTCGTTTTGATTTCAAAGTCTTCAATCATAAAAGAACCGAATGTGAAGTTCAAATTTAGTTCATATTTTTTTCTATATAACAACTAGTCAATCATCATTAAAACATGTGAGACAAAAAATAAATATGATTGCACCAGAAATTGAAATGAAATATGCCAAAAGTGCCATATAGTTTATTCGGTTAAAAAAAAAAGAAAACATTTTTAACGAGCAATTTCTAAAATCTTGTGTAAACGGATGGTGGAAAGTAAGAATTCATTCTAAAATTACAGTTTCAATGTAAAAAGATCCTTTCTCTAAAATCTTGATAATCTTTTCAAAACTGACGAATTCCCTTAAGAAAAGAAAGCCATTTATTGAAAGCAAACAAGTGTGAGACTTTTCAATTAGAAAAAAAAAGAATGAGACAAGGTAATACCAGCTCAGCCAAACAACTTTGAGATGATTTTCTGAAACCCAAAATGGGGACAAAAAGGAATTAAAGTTGACAGCAAATACCTAAGTAGCCTCAGATTAGCTGACGACATCGTCTTCTTTGATAAGAAACTTCCCGATCTCCAAATGATGCTCGACGAAATGAATGAAACAAGCAAGAAAGTTGGCTTCAACATGGACTTCAGCAAAATATGATATGTTCAACAAACATGTTGCAAACAAAGACATCAAAATCAAATCAAATCAAAAACGCAGACCTGAAGGAAGTAAACCACTGCATCTACCTAAGGAAGCAAATGTTCATAATGTCATCGAAAGAAGAAAAAATAAATGTAAGTTGCCAAGCCTACGGTAGAGCAAGCTCGACTTTCAAGAACACACGAATTCCACTAATCTTAAGAAGAAGGGCATATGACTGATACATCTCATCGATAATAATCTATGGAGCTGGAACATGGGACTTAACCAAAAGATCGACCCTCAAACTAAGGACCATACAACGTGCACATGAGAGAATCATGCTTGAACTCACATTGAGAGATCATAAAACAGCAAAGTATATTAGAGAAAAAAAGAAGTCCATGATATCATAGAATGATTGATCTTAAAAGGCCATAGGCTGGACATGTTGCAAGAATGGCGGATAACTGCTGGACATCACAAGTATTGGGTCCTCAATACACATTTTAAGGATGTGTGGTAAATCTTGGGGAACTTATATGTCAAACAACCAACGCTAAAGTGCGGGGGTCTTCACATTTCAGTTTTTCTCTTGACTTAACCAAAGTCTCCGTTTGAACCGTTTCGACATCGAAACTTCTCGGTTTTACAACAGTTAAATTGCTGTTTGTTTTTGATACCATGTCTCACCGACTCTTTAAAAGTTATTAGATTGCTTGAACTTGTTACCAGCAAACTGAAGTGACTTTTTAATGAAATTGAATGTGTCAGTAAATTTGTCTAATTTGCTAATGCTCTCCCAGTTCACGAATTTAAACACACTTATCACTCGGTATATCTTGTCTACACGGATGAGTTTTAGTTAATTATCTTCTGCAATCTTTTTTTCACAATAATAACAGAAGGAGTCTTTCGATAAATTGGCTAACAATTTCTCTTCATCCAACTTTAAATTCTGTAGTAGTTGCTATAAGATTATCCAAAGGAAACATTCTCTATAAGACTCTACTTGATATTCCTCGTTTATTAATATTTACCTTTTATTTATATTTTTCAAACTGTTTTATATATTGTCTTGGATGCAATTAAGAAAGCGATTCTGGGTGTAACAACATTTTATTAAAAAAAAGTAACGCTCAAAATCAGAATAAAAGCCCAAGAATATCTGCTTGACTTTTTTTTGTAACAGAGGTCAGATTTGAACATTTGAAGCGGGGTGCAGTCAGACCGAACTCCACTGCTGTCACTATGGATGGGAAGCGTATATGGAATGTGTGTTCTAATAACCAGTACGTGTGAACGTATGTGTTTGTATGTGTGTATGTCTCCGTTTGATGAAGTAGAAACAGAGATCGTAATAGTCAGCAGTTAGTTTCTGACCGGCTTTGGGTCAGCTGGTTAAAACTTTCCGTCAAATAAGAATATTAGCTTCAAGTTAATTACATTTTGAATTGCACCATCATCTTATTTTTGTAAGCAGGATGAACTGCACCTTAGCTGTAGAGAGACTAGCACTGTCAAGTCTTTGGAGGAAATAGTACCCTTGCATATTGAGGAGAAAAATAAGATTATTTCTTGCAACATTACCTTTTGTTCTGAGTATTAAACCAGTTACTTCTTTCCACAGATTTTGCACTTTATGTGCAGAATTTCCTCATGCAGAGCTGTAACAATGATCTAATATATTATTTGAAGTTGGAAATACAACACGCTTTATACATCGGAAAACGAACACAGTCATGATGTTGCAAATGCATGCGTGGAAAAATATTCTTTCCGATACGTACAAAGTCACTAGAAAGAAAATCTGGACAACAGTTTTCAATGGTAGAAATAAGATGGAAGTGACTCAAAAATAGTGAAAGAGATGTGTCTGTTTTGTTGCTCTGAGTTGCGTAGCTCTTGAGTTATAAGAGCATAAATCCCACACAGAGGCGTACGAAACAAATCTATATATTCAGATGCATGTATGCCAACTGATACTCTCTTACTCGATGTATAATGCATGAGTATGTAAAACGACAGTTTTGGGTCACTAGAAGAGTCTTGTCAATTTCATTTCCATTGATGTTCTCTGTATACTCTACGAAACCTTTGAATGTGGAGAGAAGCAATTCAAAGTCTTAACTTAACCCCCAATTAGCACGAATCACATCTCTTCTTACCAAGACAACACTTAAATCCACTGATCCTGCCTGACAGGCATAAAGAAAGCGTGTACTTTTTTCGTACACTCACATTGTAAATCGAATCCCTCGTTAGAAATTTCAAGAGTTGCAGAATCGAGAGACACGATGATTCCAAATATGCTTTTAGATTTTCTGAGGTTGCGTAGTTCTCGAGTTAGTTCAGACACATAGACAGACATAATAATCAATTTTATCAATTTAGATAAAACGGTTTGGCCAGTAGTGCTGGAATACAGAAACAAACATAATAAAAACAAAGTCAAAAACGCTCCCTTGAAAAATCCTAGAAGGAGGCTAGTGGAGTACTGATGCCAAACTTCAAGTCTGTAGATAAAACAGCATGGCTTGGAGAGCTATCTCAAACAAACAAACAAACAACAAAAAACATAAACACATGTATTCATACACATATTAAAAAGGATATACCTTTAACACCTTTTATGGCTAAGGTTTTTCGATTCAAATTTGAAATCCTTTATATATATATATATATATACATAATATCCTTTTTACATATAAAATCCTTTCTATATATAAAATGGAAAGTGTAGCTGAGAAGTTCTACTATATGAATGGGAAAAGGCAGGAGCTCCTGGCTGAAATGATTGCGTCATTGTATTATGTGCAGTAAAGGAAGTTTTCGATGTTTGTCGACATGTGTAAATGCGTTCATTGTTTCATCCAATTCGGAAAGAACGCGCGGGCATCTGTACGTTGAAATATTAATGAGGAAATGGAGACAACAATACATATGTTACAAACGGTATAGACTCGTCCATCATCAGATAGGGACGGAAATGATACCACCGGAATGAGAACTGTTTGAAAGAATTCAAAGACAGCGATTTCTTTAAATAATCAGCAGAACATTATAACTAGGTGTAAAGACAAAGTACTGTTCAATTTGAATCAAACTGACTTCTTTTGCTTTTGTTTTATAGATGGAAGATGAATAAAGGAATACTTTCAAGAGGACAGTTAATTGATGTATCATAATACTTGCTCTTAGATTATCATATAAAAAACGATGTGTAAATTGCATCAAACCATTAATATCTTAGAAAATTGTATAGTTTCCATAAAGTTTCTGCCGAAAATTTACAAACTCTAAGATAGAAATGTTTTGATTCTTTTCCTGAACATTGAGAGTGGATGGAGCCAATTATGAGACAGTGGTGTCAGAGATGCTACCAAAATTACTATATATAATTTTTCTGTGTTGTGTTTCAGCTGAACACGCAATTGTCTTCGCCAGTGCTTCTGATTTAGAAGTGGTTGAATGCGTCAAATTCATAGGTATTTCATTTCCCATACAGTGGTGATAATTATTTGTGTGTATATATATATATATATATATATATATATATATATAATTAGAAGCCATCAAGCGAAACTGCCACTAAAATTATAAACATAAGTTCATTCTTTTTCTTTCAAGTTGGTCTGGCTTGCTGATTGGCTGACTAGCCAGTTGATTTTGTATGTATCGTACGTACAATCCACACCAATAGAGCTTGAGAGCTGTGTATTTAAACCATAATATAGACGATTTTTTTTCAAAATCCCCCTAAAAAAGGTTTTCAATGAGTAGGAGCAATTTACAAAGTAATTCCATCCTAAATTTATTCTTCTGTTCGAGGCTGACAGTGTCCAGGGCTTCCCTAGAAAAAAAAAGGACATCTTTGAGTGATCACTGCCCAGCAAAACATCAGAGAAATAATTTTGTCTTTGCTCATTCTCTTTGTAAATTATTTTAAATACCAGCCGCAACAAGGCACGGAGTAGAAAGACATTGTTTATCTTTTCCAATAAGTAACTAACTTGACCGAGTTTTTTCTCATATTGATATAATTCTAAAACTGTTAATAACTATCCATGATATATTTTTAAACATTACCTTGCCTGCATAATGCAAAATATCAAAGGGAGTTGGTGGCAGTGGTGAAAGCTTCAGTTCACCCTCTTTGTTGAAACTGATATTGGTAATTTAGGACATGGTGTTTCAATTTAAGATCAGACAACATTTCTGATACATGATTAATATACACATCAAAAGACCGAGAATTTTCTCGAACATGTTGATATATTCTGACACTTTAGTTACACGTCAGATACAAATTGCATATATAGATAGAGCAAGAAAATACATCAGAATTTCCATTCTAAGATTATGGCGTAATCATTTTTTATGTTCTTATCATCAGTTTAGCTACTCAAAAATTACTATAGCAGAACTACAAGTTAATCTGATGCTGAGAGAAAACGACGTTCTGCAAGTGTTTTTCTAGCGAGTAAAAAAGTGAATTTTCTGCTTCTCTTTCAATGATCTCTTAAAAGGGAAAGAATCCCAGAAAATCATAGCTTCCTTTTCAGCTGGAAAATATCTATTTGTAGTTACCGTTGACATGAATCCTTGCATATATGCAGCTCTACATAGCTATGGCTTAAAGGACGGTGATTAAGCTTGATTAATTGATAAAATGGTCTGACGAAGAGACCCATAGAAATGCTTGATAGTAAGTCAGTGCAGAATCTCATCAATATCTTGAATGATTTTGCTGATAAGAATGAATATGGTCCTGCTACAATGAATTCCCACAATGAAATCATGAAACACAAACACAGTCTCGCCATTTTTTTTGTTCAAGACATAACAATGCAAAACATGGCATTGTTGAGAGTGGTCTCTTCTTCTGTCAACTATACGTAAAAAAGGTTATACACAAAATACTTTAGACGACAACATTGAAAGGCGAGAAATGATGACAAGTGTAGACACCACTATTGATAAAACCAAGATTTTGTTTGAACTACCAACTGGGGAAAAACAGTTTTTACAAAGATCTGTACAAAAAATCGTAGTAATGGCGGGGGGTCACTAAACATAAACAAAAAACCGTCATTCACACGGCATAGCTGCTGAGTATACCAGCGATAATGCATCGATTCATTTTGAATAACATTGGAGTCAGAAGTTCAAGTCTTTGAATGACGTTGCTGTACTCAGATGCATAAGAGCCTATGCAGAACGGTTTGATACCCTTGTCCAGTTCAAAGGTAGAAGAAATGACAGCTTGTCATATAAACACATCATCAGTTGCCATTTTTGAACGTCGCTCTAAGGAAGGAACACAGTTTGAGTACAACTGAGGGAGTATTCGATTCTTTAGAATATCAGAGTCTATCTACTGATCTAACTAAAGCTGAAGATAGCACAGGAACAAGCACGAATATTGTTTATCTCCAAAATATTCCCTCAATGCTTGCAATGGTATCAGCAGTAGGATAAGTGAATATAGTGCAATGTCTCCAGTTTTGAAGGGATATACTGAACCAGATCTTTTCATACACCTGCCAAAATTATGAAAGATAGTGTAGCAACCAACAAGTCTTTTGTATCTTATTCAACTGCAGGTTCATCCAGAGTTCAGAAAACTGAGAGTGGAAGGTTGTAGAGAAAATGTTTGTGGTGAAAAATTCTTGTCGACCCACGGAGATTTCATAAAATTGTTCGCTAAAAGAAGAAAAACAACAGCAGGACCTTTCACAGCCAGCTTTTGTTCAATGAATAAAACATAGAAAACTTTTACTAATAGCTGAAATAGAGAAACATTTATATGTTTAGATTCAACCTAAGGACATAGATGTAAAAACTGCCACTTATAAAAAATTAAAAAACAAAAACGATCCAAATTTCCTAAATAAATCTGAATCAGAGATGAATAATTAACTCGCTGGAAGTTCATTCCTTTTCCTTATCCATATTTTAAAATGTAAAAGTGAGAGTTGCAGTTGAACAAAAACAACGAGAAAACAGAAGAAAAAAAATCGTCAAAATTATTAATTATTATTTAGAAGTATGTAGATATTGTAATGAAAATAGAATTATGATAACCTGCAGGCAATATGACGTGGTTGTCTGATATCATCCTACCAAAGAGTACTTGATTAAATCCAAAGTACGATATGACACTTCAAGCCCCGGGTGTCACAACAAGAAACTTGACACCATAATGACCGCCTAAGTTTTGAGAAAATCTTTTAATTAATATATTTGTTCATTTATAAAATCAAAATTGACCTGAACTTGTTCAGTCCAAATTGATGTACAATACTTTACAATATCCTCCACGGACATTGGATTTGATATTTTGTAGATACTTTAAAACTTCTACATGGGGCCATATTTGTACTTTTCCCTTCAAAAGAGTCATTTAATTAGTAAGATGGTTTTAATCGTAGCCACCATAAACCAATTTGACAAAAAAGTGACTCGTCTATAGATGGAAAAGCGTTCGTTGAATAAGAAGTAAGTTCGCTATTTCACTGATTTTAACAAACATTGTTCTGTAATTTCAACGGTACCTCGATTGCATCTCGTTGGATATTCGACCTGACCTCATATCGTAAATAAAACGAAAGTTCTCGCAACTTACTTAGTTTCATAGTCAAACCTTTTGGGACATTCAGTTCAAGATCAAAATTTGATGTTCTTCTCACATCAACAAAACAGTTGATGTTGTTTCATGCTTAGAAAGTTTATTTCTAGTCTCCTTGGCTCTAATCAAAGTGTTGTATCTACATCAAGTCCTTGCCTGTTCGCTCCAGGGCTGTGCTGTCCAATTGCACTAAGAAGGACGGATTTGGCTTGTCCTGGCGCCTCTGCAACCTCGGTTGTGGTGGTTGAAGTGATTTTTGAGGGTGTTTCATTCCATGTTGAATTTGATCTCGTGCCGTATCTTGCTCTTTGTAAGAGCGCAAGTAAATGCGATATTAATTTCCGGTTGTCAACTTTCGAAGTTATTCATGCAATCCACTTGTTCTCTTCATTAACTTTCATAAATCACTATACTCAAATAACTTAACTCCCTTTTACGAGAGGTGTAAACTAAAATATGTAAAAAATGGGATGGTAAGTCACATGGTTTTCTGTGGCAGCAGTGAATGAAGTTCATAACAACTTCTATTTTTTCCAATTGAAAGAGTATTTCAATTGAATTAAAATTCATGATTTATGAACCATAATAGCGTTTAAAATCGGAGACGAAAAGTTAATGCTGTGTTTTGTTAATGTCAGAAGAACAGGTATTCTACACTTCAATCTCCGTATTAGCCCACTTCCCCACAAGAACAAAATGTAACACAATGTCGTTTTTAATCTGGTTACGGATGATTTGCAAATATTACTGCAGTCCCTGCCACTAGAGCTGCAAAGGTGTTGGGGCAATTCCAACCCATCTCTTTTGGTGTGATAGGACTTTGCTGCCCTAGGCTGTAGAACTCCCCAAGACTGGGCGGAGAGATTCTTTTTTTGGATGGGGGGCATAAGACGAATCTTTGGCCTCTAACACTTAGCAATACTGAACCTCAGTAAGCTATGATTGGCCACGGTATTACATCCGTGCAAAGCCGAAGCATGTTTTGATAACAGATAGTACGCTTAGATAATGATCTGAAGTCCGTAAAAAGATCGAAGATAATACGATACTAACTCTGCAACAGTCTTCGTGTTTGCAGTATTTATCAAACAACGTTCGGTAGATAAGTAGAAAGTTTGTTATGGTTCATGCTGGAGCCAAAATTCGTTATATAGATGTTCATTATAGCATCAGATCATTGTATATGTATCTAAAAAAACATAGTGCCTCTAAACATGAAAAAAACATTCATTGCTCTGTAATTTTTCAAAAATAACATTAAATCCTAAACTGATTTTTGATTCTCAATCAAAATGTTTATCTTTTTCTGGAAAACTGCTACCGATTGCATTTCTTCGTTTTCTGTTGCAATTGGTGACGGGGAATTATGATTTTGGGAGGAAATAACTGTTTCTACGGTTCTTAAAGGTGGATTTAATGTTGCAAATTTAGTATTTTATGAGAGGTAAATAACCCGTCTTTGCTGCTTCTAACAGGAAAACTGGTGAGACCCCCCAAATTACCTAAAGGTCTAATCTTTATATCTGTTGAAGTGAGCAAAACACTTGCTGAGATATGATTATAAATTTTGCATACTTGTAGTGACTGATAACCTTTCTGATGTTAGTGAGGTACTACACGTATTCCAATGAAAAACAAAAAAATATAGGGCTCTAGGAGTAATAGTTTTCTATCCTTTGGAGTACACAGAACACTGGCCTAGATAAGATTGTAAATTTTGCATCCTTGTTCTGACAGCAAACCTTTTTGATGCTAGTGCGTCAATAAATGTATTGTAATGAAGAGCAAAAATTAAGGCTCATTGAGCAATAGTTTGGAAATATCCGTGTGTGTTTTTTCAGTAACGTATTGAAAAAAAGAAGAAATTTCAACAATTACTAAATGGATGACTTCTTGTCTTTTAATATTTAATATTTTTCTAGGTTGGAGCATAAATGAAAACAAAATTCTCCTTTTATCTAATGCAAATATGAAACTGTGCGTATCTTTTAAGGTACGTATACCTATACAAAACATATCACTAAATTCTAAGTATCCAACTGGGTAAGATCTGAAAGAGTGTGAGTGTGTGTGTGTGTGTGTGCGTGTGTGTGTGTGTGAGTCTGTATGTGTGCTGAGGACTGACATCATGATTTAACGCCCTGGGTGAACTCGACGCTAGGATACCATCGTCACAAACACGTTTTCACCCAATGACTAATCGTACGCGGAAGTAATTTGTCTATACTACATATTGATACTACAACTAGATAAAGTCCTACAGTTTATCTTTGATTTCTAAGTTTGATTTAATTCAGGAGCCTTTGCATTTACACATACAATTAGCACGAGAATTTCAACGCAGATTTCGAAGACAATTTCCTTTAGAATAAAGGTTAAGATATCCTAACTACACCAAATCATAGGTTTTTTTTTAATATTTCCTACTGTCAATATTATTCCAACCTATGGATCTCAGGATTGGAAAACCAAAAGGTTTCAGGTTTGTAATAGTAAAAGTTGCTTCATTGTTCCTTATTTGCAACTTCAACTGTTTCCCTTTATTAGCTAATAGTATATCAGTTTGATTTTTCTTTTCACCTTGCTAAAGAGTGCTACGCTCGACCCTAGCTTGGAATAGGAAGAATTTATTATTTGGACTTGTCTGTCTCTGAATCTAATCGTTTGTTTTTTGGCCAATCTAGTTCTGGACAGGATGAGGGCGCTAAAGGTGTCTTTCATTTTTTTCCCATTTTTGTTTTTATCAATCTTCGTTTTAGGGGCTTGCTGGAATATTGTAATTGAATTTGATGCGCATTTAGAGCCCTATTTACAAGCCCTATTCTTGTATAGACATTTGATACAAATTAGAAGAGGTTAGGTGATGGGAGAGTGAACATTTCAACAACCAAGCAACACATTTTAAACAAAGTTGGTTGAGTAGAAAAATAAGGGAATAAAAGAGAAAAAATACAAAAAAAAAATAGTCAAGATGAGTCTTATTTTTGTTTGCTGTCAAGTTGATTTGTGGGTAAAAGAGTGAGAAATTTTAAATATCCAACAAGCTTTTATCTGGATCCTTTTATACTTGAGGTGGGAATACATTTTTTGATTGTTGAAATGAGTTTTTTTTTCACGTTTTGTTTTTGTTTATCATTCTGACGACACATCATTGTGCTGGATCATTTAATCATAATCGCACACGGATACGTATTCATTTTTGAAAGCTTTATTATCCCATGAATATATGATGAATGTCCGATGGATATCTCGTGAATGCCATATGCATATCAACGCACTGAGAGAGAGAGATACCAATGCTATTTATAACTGAAATATGATATGTCAAGCGGAATCACTCGCGGGGAAGAAAGTAATTGGTATGTATTCAGTTGAAATGATGATGTATGATATTGGCATTTTTTGCCTGTTAGTTTTTGCCTGTAAGTTTTTTGCCAGGGATATCGAGAAATATTAAAACCTAAACACAATAAAAAATAATATCAGTAGCGAATTGCTGATTAATGCGGTATAAAATATATTTGGTTAAAAGGATTATAGATGCGCGTATCAAACATTTTTCAACGGGTTCAATACACAGCCCTGACACCTATGGAATATTTTTTTTTGTGAAACGTTCATTCGTTTGACCGTTCAATCAGATATCAGACTCTGTCAAGGTTAACCGGGGGTAATAGCTGTTTGCTGCCTCAGCTTGGACATGAGAGATGGTTATGGAAGGACTACTTCGACGCATTTTTTTCAATCCGTGTCAACTATCGTGGTAGGCAAATGACCAGATATTATGACAGAATATTTGACGGTAGAACAGAATATGTAGAGAAATTGATTCAAACCTTTTTCTAAGAGCAATTGAGCGAAGTGAACGTAAAAAGTATCAGCTGAAAGTCGTGATCGCTTTTCCGATTGGGGTTTTTCTTAAATAATTTCCCTTACAGCACTTACAATTAAGTATCTCCCAGTGACATTTCACCGCGATTTTTTAATGCAAATACCACTAGTATACTTGTGTTTTACCTAAAGCCTCTCTGATAAAAACTTTTCAAAGACTTACATCAGTTCCAAATGCAGTCTTCTTTAAAGAGAAAAACAGAGCTTTACGCACGGTCTGCTTTGCCACTTTACTTATTACTGTTGTAGAATAAATGAATTACCCAGCAACTTTCTTTTAATTCAGTCAAGTCAATCGTCTACTGTCTAATCGATTAGAAAATACAGCACAACTATCATAGAGCGCAAGACAGAAAACGATAATTAGGAATCTTGTCTTTCAAATGTCTCGAATGGTTTGCAAAAGTAGCTCGATAATTATCACTTGTCTATTGATTTTGACCCTTACTATGAGCTGTGCTTTTTTCGTTCTGTACCAGACTAAAAGTAGATAGTAACTTCAATTCAGGAAATGAATGTTAGACGTATCAATTCAATGTGGCAAACTATCGGAGAGGAAGATACTTATATACTTTTTCCATTAACAAGAATCAGATCTGATATATCTTTCCTTTCTGTTTGCATGTTTAGGGAGCAGAAACAAATTCAATAAAATCGTTTGATTTTTCTGAAGATCTAATTCCATGCAATTTTCCCCTGCTTTTTTTTAATACAACGTAACTGGATAGATATCAATTGTCCAAGATCAAGTCGTAAAAAATAAATTAGAGCATAGAATTGAGAGAGAAAGAAAACAAAAATAAAACAAACCCTCAGTTTTCCAGAAGAGCAATTTTCGAACGATCAAGTAAATAATTAAGCTTTGAAGATCAACCCCAAGAAAATGTTGATATTCTCATGCACATTGGAGCCTTAAGCTAACATTAAAGTTCTTCTTACAAAACGTGCAAAGGTCTTATTTTTGTTGTTTTCTTCTGAGCCACGCGTTGCAACGGCTAATTAATTAGATTCTGTTAGTAAGCGCAGTGACGAGCATTGCAAATGACGTGAATGATCGTGACTGGCTTAGAGATTTCCTTTAAGCAGCTTTCAAAGAAATGTTTCACTTTCTTTACACAATGGCGTGTGGGTTCATAGATGTACTGAAAAAAAACGAAAAAAAAAAAAAGGTTGGAATGAAAGAGTGATGCTACATTAAATAACGTTTTTTGAACTCCATTTTGTCTTTACCTTTTCTTTTCACTTTTCATTCAGCTTTCAATGTTGGTTTGGATTCTAGTCACGTTCTAATTACATTAATCGGTGGAAATTTCTTTTTAATTGGCTATTCATAGAAAGTAGATTTGTCCAGGTAGAAGATAGGATCTAAAACGGACCAAACAGGATCTTCAGAGCAAAACACCACGAGAAAGATTATTCTTGAATCAATTAGATGGGTGGGATTCTGTGCTAGTTCCAGTCGAGGTTCTAAATAGGGCCTTTACCTCCAATGAGAAATCATTCATTTGAATCATGTATTTATCGAAACATGCCTTTTTTAAAAATCATCGTCATCGTGAAAACCCGGAGAACATCCTATTCAAATAGCTTGGGGATATCACAACCGATAATTGAATTATAGTAAGATAGATAATAACCAGATCTTCAGTATTGCCGCGAGCTTAAACACGGATACCACTCTATTATTTAGAGCAGGGTGTTACAAAATGATTTGCTACAACCATGATCCATTATTAACCATAATGCTAGCTATCCTCAAGTTATGCAATGGAGAGAAGAATAACAAAAATTCTAAGATAGAATTTGTGAATAATTCCAAAACCAAATTCACCATGGTGCCAATGTATACCATCATGAATATTTATTCCAATAGTTATTTGGTATTTTGAAATCATTCTTTATGTGCCACTTGTTGTAACTGCAATGTTCCAGTTGATTAATTCTGCATGTTTCTGAAAGCAAAGAGAGGGTATCATTTTTATCCCGAAAGAAGTTGGTAGGAAGGCAACCCGTCTCTTTTTTTCAAAGCAGCCATTATCAATGAAAAATATTTACAATGACATCAAGAACAACGGAGGAAGAAATAACATGTATTTTTGGTGGCCATAAAAACCAACGTATGCCTAAAATCTGAAATAAAATTTAACTTTTAAATTATTCATCAACGTTAGTAAAATACTGTTTTTCACGAGGATAAATGTATCGACCAGCAAAAAAAGTATTAAACTGGTGTTGCAGATATAAACAGAAAATATGCTGAACAACAAGGACAACGTATAAAAAGATATAAGAAACCAAATTACTACCATTAAAAAGAAACTATCATTGCGAGAAGAAATGTGTGAGCTGGGGTAAACAAGTACTGGGCTAGAGATTGGCTCCAACGCCATTCAGAAAAGAACAGGTTGAGTGGAGTAACGTTTTGAGTTTATACAGTAAGTCGTAAAATTAGAGATCCCTTCAAAGTTCACAAGCGTGTCAAGATAGATTCAAAGCTTAATCGTATGTTGGACAAGACGTTTTGTGAGTGGTACAGGACACTTAAGCTCAAGAGTATATTCAAGAAAAACAATATCTCTTGACATTCAGCAAAGCTAACCATACCCTACTTAGCATTTAGATATTCAAGCAAACAAGATGTTTGTGAGGCAATGAAAACCGCTGCAACTGATCTTGAAACTGGTAAAGTAGAAAAGTTAAAATCAACGAATGAAAACACTGATGAAGATTATGGAATCTTAAACTGTAAATAAATGAGATAGCTGTGTAGTCAGTGATATGGGATAGTGTACAGATCGGGTACATGTTTTTTGGGGCCTATATCGTTTTGAAAATTATTCATAAACAAATATAAATTTCAGTGAGTTCATCAGAATGATAAAACCTGACAACCCCGAAACAAGTTATTGTCCAATGTATTGTCCAAACCCGACAAAAT
This sequence comes from Thysanoteuthis rhombus, assembly GCA_963457665.1. Lineage (NCBI taxonomy): Eukaryota > Metazoa > Mollusca > Cephalopoda > Oegopsida > Thysanoteuthidae > Thysanoteuthis > Thysanoteuthis major. Next base: position 58,457,969 of record OY735206.1, on the reverse strand, counting down.
CAATTTCTTCGTAAAAACATTGACTCTCATAATGAAATCTAACATATGTATATATACTCAAAGCAACATATATGCACACACCTCCATCCACAAAAACACATATACACACAACACAGTCATATATATATATATATATATATATATATATATATATATATATATATATATATATATATGTGTGTGTGTGTGTGTGTGTGTGTGTGTGTGCGCGCGTATGAGTTTGGGTGTGCGAGCATTTTTTTTTCGAAACATTAGGTATGATTATCTTAAGACTAGCTACATCACAACATATTTTCAATCAACTCCATGAATCAAGATATTAGTATTATCATTATTTCTCTCTGAATACACGCCAATATTTACACGGATCGCAGTTTCTCTCGTTTCGATACAAGGTCACACACACACATATTTTCTATTGTCTGCATTTCTTTTTTTACTGAATGGATATAAACGAGTTATCAATAGATTGCAATGTCATAAACAGCAATATTCTGATATATGTTTTGAAGAAAAAAAATGGACAATGTATGGCAACATGTCATTTTTCCTCCTCACGTACTTATTTGTTTATATTTTCACGGTTTATGTTAAGAATACCATCTCAGATTTTGAAATATAGATCAATAGCGCACAAAAGTATCCCATATGCTGACAGGAGAAGATGTAATGTAACTAAAAATATGAATAATTATTCAGATAAAAATATCTAAAGCACATTGTTCTAATTAGAGAAGCGATCAAACCATTAACCTTACAACATTATAAACCTTGAATTATTATCAAAAAACAGTATCTGCCATGAACATTATCGTCAGCACACATGATCAAAAACCATTTAATAACACAGTTAAAACAGATAAAACCGAATCCATCATTTCCGTCCATTTTTGAGCATACACCTTCCACAGGATTTACCAGACATCTCGATTGATGGTAACGCGGAGACAATACTTTCTGAACTCGTCTTGTTCATCTCAGTTTTGCTTGATATCTCTGGGGATTCATTTTGTGAGTCATGATGTCTACCATTCTTGCAACATAACCAGCTCATTGCCATTTGAGTTTTCTAATGGATTCTACGATACATCGGACTCCTGTTTTATCTTTCTCTACCCTATTAAACTGCGTTGTCTCGTAATCTCTCCATGTGATGTTGAGCATGATTTTTCCATGTGTATCTTGTATGGCTCTCTCTTTACTCTTTCACCGTTTCCTATATTCAAGTCTATTGACATCCAATCCATCAACATAAACACTACAGTCAAACATGATTACATGCCAAAAGCAACAATATATATATATATATATATATATATATATATATATATATATATATATATATATATATACACCCATATATATATATATAGAGAGAGAGAGAGAGAGGGGTGGAGAGAAAGAAAAAGACAGGGGAGAGACAGGGGAGGAACATATGTATGTACAGATGGGTGATAATGGAGTTAAAATTCGTGAATCTGCTAGTGTTCATTTTGCGCCAATTCCATTGGAAAATACACGACAACACCTATTCTTGCGCCTTGATCCGTGGTCAGATATTCCGATATGCTATCTAGACGCTTGCATATCTCATAAATTGACAAAGAGTAAGAATGGATAAGTTCTTAGTTCAGAGCACTTTCTCACTCCTATCTTTTGTGTCCTGTTACCCCATTGGCAACCTTCACAACGATCATATATACATACGCACACACAAACATACAAAGATACACAGTGTGTGTATGTACTTATCTGCATATTCCCACAGTAAGACTACGCATATACTAACATGCACTGCCATGAAAACAAGCACACATACTTAGGCATATATTCGACGAACAAATATCTCTACTTTGCACAAAATCAGAATGCATAAAACATAAGGCTGGACCAAAAAGTAAAATTTTTTTTTCATCCCACAGTTAGATCAGAGTAAAATTAGATGTTGAGAAAATGAAAGGAACATTTCTTAGCGCAGAAATAATCTTATGTATTTTCTCAATCGATGAAATCTGAAAAAAGTCAAAAACCTTGTGTCAGCATAATACAATTAATGACACTGCTAATGAAATATCAGGGTCAACCTATGTTCGTTATATCGATAGATTGTTCTATTTTCAAGACTCTTAAGAGCTTTAGATATCGGAAATAAACTCTTCCCCTTTTATTTTTGTCCGTTATTGGCGCCTGCTATATCGTCAGATAATCATCTTTATAAAAAAAATAGGAACAAAGATGAATTATTTCTGATGGTGTCCGAGTCTCTACATGTCGATTACATGCTTATATGAGGATAAATGGTGTAATTACGTTCTCTGGAAGTGGAGCAATTTGGAATGATCATTCGAGTTTCAAAATGTAACACGGGAGAGTTTAGAAAGTGAGTATCATTGCTCGAAATTCATCTGATATATACACTTCTCCTGCGCCTACTTACCTGTTCCCAGACTAGGCGGGGACATTCGTTTGAGAATGACGGATAAACAAAACGAATAGTTTTTTGAACCGATATAATGCAGTTCTCAGTTTTATTAATTACATATTGTACTCAGTGGTTGAATATTGACTGCTAAATTTATTCATTTTAGCAGTGTGTCACATCAAAATAGGTAAATTCTGGATCAAAATCGGAAATTGATGCATTCTATGGATTTTCGTGAACATTAAATCATAAGCCTCAAGAAATACTACATAAAAATCTACGATAGCAGCGTTATTCAAACAGCTGCAAATTTTACCACCGTTTTTAAAGCTAGGAAACCCAGTTATATTTTGATTGTCCTAAATAAAAGACCGACAACCAGTGCATCCTCTCAATATTCACTTATGGAGCAGATAATTGGAACTTAACCAAAGGATTGACCCTCGAACCGAGAACCATGCATCGTGTACCTGAAAGAATAATTTCCCGTCTCCCATGGAGGAATTATTAGTCAACACAGTATATAAAAGCAAAGGTGTGTCCAATAGATCAGATAATCCATCAGAAAACTCAAATAGCACTAGGCGGGACATGCTGCAAGAATGACAGACATAGGCTAGAAATTGCGACTCATTGCATGGTCCCAAAAAGATCATATGCGAAATTTGAGCTGACAAAAAATAAAATAATGTGACGAACTAGACGAATAAAATGAGTACCAGCTCTGCGACGCCCATGATAGAGTGATTTACTGAATCTTGTGGTAGGTGTGTGTTCAACAATAATTTTTAAAAGTCTGATTATGTCACGATATATTGTTGTAAAGAGAATTTTGTCAATTTATACCTGTTGCTCAAAATAAGTTTCAGATGAAATCATGAGGTTGGATATTCAAACATACACTAATCGAATTGTTTTTGAATACTATTATAAGTTTATCTAAAAAACAAAAAACAAAACAAATGTTCCTGCTGAAAATGTCTATTTTGTTTGAGGGAGGATTTTATCAGGTCTCCATCAGAGTATCTTGTAAGTCTGTATCTGTGAAACAAACTAATAGCCGATAAACTGAAGGTACGTATTCCAGAATTCACTGTTATTAGTCTATTGGTAAGTATTTAGGCTGGTGCATTTGTATCCTCAATTTGCACCTAAAAACAGACTACATGTTGTGCAACTGCCTGTTTTGTAAAGGAGCCCAAAAAGTGATGAACGTATTGCATACCGTGTGCATACAGGAGCAGGTTCGATTAAAAAGTTTGTGATGATCCAAACAGATCACGAAGAATCGAGAACAACAGAAACAATCAAGGTGCAACAAGACATTGGCAACAAGTCGGTTTGAAAATCAAAGGAAAACTCACTGAAAGTCATGGCAAAACGATGAAGGCCTTCTTCTATCAAATATACTGGTCTTACTGTGCGCTCTTACTGTTACATACTTGTGTACGATTTCTTAAGATATATTGCTGTTATTTCTCCGTATTTTCCTTTTGCCTTTATTTCCCTTCACCTTAGTAACAGGTCATTAACTTCAACCAAATCATCATTAACTGATGGCCAAGCCGGGGCAGAGGTTACAAAAGAGGCGACTGGCCTCTTCAAATCCTCCTTTCCTACTAAAGATTTCTAAACCTCCACAAACCGGCCAGTCACATCCTTAATTTCAATCGGCCAAATTTAGATATGTGACCAGAATCTTTCCAACGGAATTTAATTGAATCCATGTGTCCAAACTCACAGGCGACTTACACATATTTCATAAGTACAGAGGTTCTACTCCTACCTTGGCAAGAGATAGACTTTGCATTTAATCTTTTTTTTATAAGTCCATTTGGCTCTCAATGCTAATTACGGTATGTTTGATAGCACGCACTTTTCAGCTACGTTGGCCGACTTTGATCAATTAAATGAGTACTCAAAGACATACACTTGGCCATTCTATCACGGTCAAGTGACAACTGATTTTGCCATTGTCCGACAGCAACAACATAACTCGTATTTGAAATCCATCCAGATCAGGAAAAATTTGTGGCCAATTCGTCGTGTTTAAAGGCAAACATTCCCAAATCCAAATGGTCCACTGTGAATGTATATTTTTGTCAATTATGACAGAAATCTTGTACGTGGTTCCATCTCGGAATTTGCCTTTTCCACAACCTAATGACTTGCCAACCCTTCTGGAAATATCTGAAATCCATTGGGATCTTTTGATATCGCACAGACAGACAGGAGCAAATACAGAAATATACAGAAAAAGCAGCAAACTCCGTAAATCAAAAATAAATTCCTTGATCCACCCACAAAGTGATTCGTATCTTTATTCATGTGTGCACCATTCTACAGCGAAAATTTAATTGAAATCCATTGAGAACTTTTGGACATGGGCAAGAAGGAGAGAATTTAGGAATACATTTCAATCGATCTCACATTTCCTGATGTCCTCCCAAATTTATTCACTGCGTGTTCATGATGTGACTCACCTTCCCAGAAAATTCAATTGGAATTGCTTGAGAACATTCAGAGATTCATGGAGAGAGACATACAGGATACAGGAATTTATTATACATTAAAATGGAGACATATCTCTCAATCATTAATGAATGCTTGGATCTGCTCCCAAATTCAGATACATCTTTACATTGTGTCTTACACTTCCACAAATTACATTGAAATTCACGGAGGAATTTTGGAGGTATCATGTAAGAGGATATGACGGCTTAAAACACGGAATGGTAAACACATTCTTGGGTTCTCAGGTTGGCCCACGCCCAAATCGTCAATTTGTCTGAGGTTTTGTATTCAACTAAAAAAGTCTATGTAAAATGTTTATGTTCCTCTTCATCTGGGATTCCTATTCGTTACATAAGTGGGACCATATTTTATATTTCTATATGTTCTGAGAGGTTTTGAGTGGAAAAAAATTTCTCCTATTCGAGGAGTCAAAAAAGGAGGAGTTTTTCCATCAAGAAAATGTCAATGTAAAATTTTTTTTTATTTTCCATCTGGGATTCCGACCCCCCCCCCCCAAAAAAAACTATGATTGTTCCGGAGATGAAACCATATTTTATATATATATATATATATATATATATATATATATATATATATCTGAAGGGGTCATGAGTGGAAGGAAACTATTCCCCTATCAAGGGGTCAAAAGAGAAGCGGTGTCCCACCCTTCTTTGATGTGTGAAAAGTGATTTTAACTAATCTCCGAATATTTTTTTCACGTAGACATTAGAGTGAGTTAAACTGAACTTTTCATTGGGATCCTGTATTTTGATGTTGTGCCGTTGACCGCACTGAGTTATGACTAGTGATAACCGTAGATATAGAAATTTACAATACTGAAACGCACTTAGTTCAGCGATGGTACCAAGTGGATATGCCTACTACATGGACACCTCTGAGTACCATTCAACTACTTTTATATTACATTAGGAATTCTGAATGTTTACAAATTGAATTTATTGAACTACTTTGAGGAAGTATCCAGTGAATAAAATATAAAAACGTTGCATTGCACATTCTTCGAGGGTTGGAAAATGATTGATAGGTTTGAATTATATATATATATATATATATATATATATATATATATATATATATATATATATATATATTTATGTATATATATATATATATGTATATGTATATGTATATGTATATACATATATGTGTGTATGTATGTATGTGTGTGTGTGTGTATGCGTGTGTTTGTGTGTGTGTGTGTAATGCGTTTTATAGGCGATATGGGAACCACAGATAAGATGAATAGGAATTTATTCATTGATGTTCTATTCAATGTGAACCAGCATTATCAGCAAGACGGATAAAACCCAAGAAAATCAGCAGAATTGGCGTTCACTGTGGAATGTGAGAAACGGTGCATTTTCCACTGTTCCTGGATCAGGACTCCTTCGTCAGGTGAGAGAATTAGCAAATCTCGAAGCTCATCAACAATAAAGGATAAAGGTGTGCAGGATATGATTCATATAACTCCAACATAATGTACTCATATGGCAGAATAGCATCATTATTTGTTGGTAACATGTTGGTATATATATATATATATATATATATATATATATATATATATATATATATGTATGTTTGTGCATGCAAGCGTGTACGTTTTTTGTAAGTATACTTTCACTTTGATATGTACATGTGGATACAATTGCTAGACGATGGCTCTTTTAAATGTTTAAAATCTATGAATAAATGCTTTACAACCGCTCTTAAAGACAACATATTTCCGACTGACGATGCCGTATGTGGATGATAGGTGGTTCTGTATTTACTGTGAGGTATATTTTAAAGGACAAACATCTGCTTCCTGTAAATCTCGTAATCCTATGGTTCTTGAATATGTAGTTATCTCATATATATATATATATATATATATATATATATATATATATATATATATATATAATTATCATCTTGTGTATATGAGTGGGCTGCCAAGTGCATATGGATGTTCGAAGCTTATAGTCAATGTGATGATTTGAAAATTTTCAAACAACTGCATTATTGTCATCAATCTGAAAAGCTGAATAAAATCTCTACAATAACAGGTATGGTTGTAAGTTTTCATCGTCGATTGAATTCCTCTTGACTTTTATTTCCATCATTTCTAATTCTCTTCAGAATGTTCAAAGTACCGTTATCCCAATATAATCTTCAGTACCGATATAATCTGACCATAGATGTTCATATCCCATTCATAAATTCGGTCCACTCCTGCAGTGTCATTTATCCCTCGAATCTTTTTCCTTATTTGTTCCAAACCAGAATCCTTCAAGGTACTACTGTCTGTACAATTACATATCATTATATTAGTATATATTCAAATGTATTAATATCCTACTCAGTGATTATCACCAACAATTTACCATATATATATATATATATATATATATATATATATATATATATATATATATATATATATATATATATATATATATTTAAATGGTTTTTCGATTTCTTTACATTCTTCAATCACAGTCGGACGGCATATGTATTATCATGATTTGTCTTACACTTTTTTTCATAGATATTACATGTAATCACATAGATACATCTCTTAGGTATTATGTTCTCTTGTCACGTTCAACGGATATAAATCTCTGATTTAGCTTGAGCCTCTCTTATTCTTTTCTTTCTTGCAATCTTTTAGGCTGGGTACAGCCATCCTTTAGCTCTTGCCGTCTCAAGGCTGAGGCAGTTTTAAAGTCACCTCTAGAACTTATCCTGTTTCCAACAGGGGACTTTAGACAGTATAAATGAATAAAGAATTAAAGGAATAAGCTGCTCCAGGAATCGAACCAGCACCCACCAGGGAGACCTCTCAACAAGTCACAAATAAAAAAAATATGATTATTCCGTCGAATTGAATATTCATTTCTTTACGATATAATTGTCCACGTATCAGGAACATAAAATGAAATAAGATAAACAAGGCTTAGTTGAGGTTCTAGTATTTATTCAAAAGACTCATTTATCAGTTGGCTGCTTCAATGAAAAGCAGCATTTCGTCGCAATGGCTTCTTGGTGGACGCAGCTCGTCTCTTTAATTGTTTATCTATTTACGCTCCGTTGGCCGAATGGCAGATTCATTGTATAAAACGGGGGAGTCAGTTTAAAAACACACACATACACACACACACACACACACACATACACACACACACATATATATATATATATATACATATATATATATATATATATATATATAGATAGATAGATAGACAGATAGATAGGTAGATAGATAGATAAAAGATACAAACATATATATATATATATATATATATATATATATATATATTATTTTTACGAGATTGATTCAGCAAGTCTGCAGCCTACCCAAGTTATCAGCTAATCTTTCAAATATTAAATGCTCATCGTATAATGTTTGATATACGTGATTATTGTAGAAGTAACGGGCGTTACGTCAAAAATATGTATTTTTGTGTAGATAAATTACTTTCCCCTCATTATAATCTACAAGTGTTCCAATGGATCTTCATTGAGAGAGGGAGAAAGAGAGAAAGAGAGAAAGAGAGAGGAGGGATAGGGAGGAAATGGGTATTTCAGCGTTAAAGATTTAAATTCAAAGTGTCATCGAGGGAACATTCAAGCTTATTTCCGTATCTCATACTTACGGTGGGGTTCGGCTGTGTTGGCTCTGATGCAACAATTTGACATCAGTTGGAGAAGGAAGGGTTTTTTTTCACCCACGTTTTTTTTTGCATAAATAGAGAGCAGATACGTTCACGAGAAAAAAATGAAAGTATATATTAGAGATACATAAAGGTGCGTTTATATCCGAAAAAAAAATGATCAAAAACTGACCTAAATGATACACGCATAGATGAACATATATATGTTTATGTTTGTATATAAGTATCAATTTGCAAAACGCATTTTATATAATAGTGGGGCTTCTTAGCCAAGCATTTCAAGCCAATTGTAGATATTAAGATACAAGCATATAATTTAGCCCTCTCACAACTGAAAGCGTCTAAAAAAATAAACATCGAGCTATCATGAATTTTCAATGTGGCACCCATGGTAGACATTTTGAAACAAACTATCTGTTTTCAGATACATCTTCCTATCAGTGATGCATCACATCACAAAGTACTGGCTCCACGACGCCCATGAAAGAGAAGTGTGACTAAACCTGGGGAAGGTCTATGTCCAACGACGGACGTAAAGAAACTGATGATGATGATGATGATGATGATGATGATGATGATGATGAGGATAATGATGATGATGATGATGTATCACATAATATCGAAGACTTGCTAATTTTTTTAGAGGAATCTTCATTTAGATAATACATGCAAATTGCAGGAAATTCTATGTAGCAGCCATGGCTACTCGACAAATCTTAATTGGATAAATTTGCCTACACTAGTCTGGTATCAATGATCTCGTTGTCAAATTACTTAGCTATCTTCTATCTCATACTTCAAGACTCAAAGATATGCTATGATAGCTGCACAAAGCTGAGTTTTATCGCAGGAAAACATTTTTTAGCAATGTTCTTCGCAGTAACATAGATATGTACAGTCTGTATGTCTCTAAACAGCCAATCAACAAGGTCAAAGTTCTTTCCAGTTCCAAATAATGTATTTTTCAGGGTTACTTCCGACCCTTTCCTCTGAGGGAGTCCCCTTACCTTTTAATTGTGGACTACTTCACAAAGGGTACCGCCCTAGAATGGGACCTGTTTGTACAGCATTTGAATCGTGTGCATAGTTCAAATTACTTGATCGTTTAAGTAGCACATCTTTAGTTATTTTGTTAATATATATATATATATATATATATATATATATATATATATATATATATATATATATACACACACACACATATATATATATATATATATGTATGTGTGTGTGTGTGTGTGCAATATATATATATATATATATATATATCACCCAATACAAATCGAGGATGCAATATGATATGATGGGCTATGTATGATGGACCAATCTCTAACATTGGGAAATAGATTTAAGTGAGAATAAGATACTCTCAGAGACGGAGCATAGCACAAGAAACTGATAAAATAACCACTTACTGGTGAAGAAAACATTCACAATATATCCCCCAGTATATAATCAATAACCCCTAGCAGACATACATCCCCATTGAATAAAGCAAAACAAAAATACAGCAAGCAGTAGCCAGCCACTGAAATAAAACATGAATAAATTGTATATGAAAAAAATGAAAATGAAGTAAGACTTAACCACGTAGAATTATAGACATCCCTCAAAAAAAGTCCCGAATAGGGATTCCCAATAAACCAAATCAAACCAAAGAAGCCTAAATAGGATAGAAACTTGAACATGTGCATGTTGCAAATCTTTATTCCATTATATATATATATATATATATATATATATATATATATATATATATATATATATATATATATATATATATATATATATATATATATATATATATAAAAGTTTGTGTATGCTGTCAGATGTCCTAATGGTTAGATATTTCTTTCTGGTTCCTCACTTGATAAATGATAATTTTTTTAAACGAAAACTAGAAAAACAATTAATGATAAGTGTTCTTAAAAAAAGGTGCTTGTATATGAATGACACTTCAAAAGTCAAAATATCCTCATTCTGCATTAACCACAGTACACATTTATGAGAGTGAATTACAAACTTCCTCTCATGAGAAACTTTTGATTGTACATTAATCCCTTAAATTGTAGCCTTTAATAGCAACTCAAAATCAGCTTCAAGAATGAAAGCTGTCTTTAACGTGACAAATTAGAAAAAATTGAGTAGCATTAAAGCATATGACGAACATGGATTAAAAATGCCATCACATTAACGTGTGGATTAATTCAATGAAATAGCTGAATATGTGCCATCACTCACATTTAGGCCATGAATTTGGCATGTATTGATTTTAGTTCTCACACACATTCACTACTTCAGTCTATCCACCTACTGTTCCCCCTTGTCTCTATTCATGTATGTGTTGTGTTCAAGAAAAAGAAAGGGATGGTGATATATGTCTTATTTATATTTACATGCAAGAACAGAAGTTGCTCGCCTATAAAAATAGCTTGCCCCACACACATTTATATATAATCAATAACTGTGTCATCCACAGCTGTTTCATTGTATTACAACTCTTAAGTGTCGCTATAGACTCGATATCCCTTCCAGTACCGATAGGTGGGGTCAAAACCTTTGCTTTATCCCTGTCCTATGCAGAACTGGCAGGTCAGTAGGACTGGAATTAGCGAT
>OY735206.1:58434234-58441734 GCA_963457665.1 Thysanoteuthis rhombus | reverse complement strand
AGGCCTGTAAAGCAACGTATGCATAATATGACTGATAAACTCACCTTTGTTGACTGATTTGTCAACTGCTTAAACGGTTTCTGAAATGGTAACATAAAAAGAGAAGCTTTTGCAGAATATAGACCTAGAAGGAATTGTGAAAGTTCATTGAATTCATCTCCGACCATGATTCCTAGAAGACGGAGAGAAGTTGATCAGGAAAATCTGAGCGTGTGTGTGTGGAATATATATGTGGAATAAATTTATCGGAAAAATGTGATGAACATTTGCGATATCTTCTAGAAATCATTTGTAGTAAAAATGATTTCATTTTTGTATCATTTGTCTGAAAGTATTAAAGTTGTATCCAAGATAAAAAAAATTGTAGGGAAGGTGAATATTTCCCTTTGAATTCGAATGTAAGAGTTCTTCCTTCAAGGAGCCAATTGCTGCATATTATATTGATGCTTTATAATGAATTGTACGGTCACGATTATTCTTAATCTTCTTGCAGAGTTATAGTTGCTTATGTTGGTTTGTAATTCTCATATTTTTGTATAATTTTTGGAATATACATTTTTCAAAGGTGAACATTTAGGGAAATATTGCTCGGGGGCAATGTTAAAATCAAACCATTTGCAAATGACAGAATTTCAGTGGATTCACCAATGCATCAATCTTTATATTGGTATTCAGTTTTGAATGTTGGAATCACGTTTTTCCAAGTTGCTACCAAGGCGCAGAGAACGAAATCAAAGGATAAAAAGAAAAAGAGTGAAAAAAAATGGAGAACGCTATTTCCTATGTGCTGAGAAATACCAAGAAAATCCGACCAAAATTTCTATATAACTGCTATTGATTCTAAAATTTGTTTTTTTCAGTTGCAGGTCATCTGTAGCAGCAACTACCGAAGTTAACTATTTGATTTCTCACACCACTGCTGACCTTTTGCTTCTGCCTAACTACCCCCCTCTCTCTTTCTCTCTCTCTCCCTCTCTCTCTCTCTCTCTCTCTGTGCTTTTCTCTCGCTCTTTCATAGCCACCTGTTTGAATAATCCTTGCTAAACAAATTGGACTGGCCTCCTCAGAGTATCCTTGGAAATGAACTAGAAAAAAAGATTTTCTTTCTTTCCAACAATAGAGAAGACGCTTATACTAGGGAGGTCAGTCATGTAACAAATATGATAGGAAAACAACCAGATCTCGACCATTTTATTGGAACTAATAGAGCTTTTTATCGAAACGTATTCCATCATCAAATGATCGTAACTTGATCAATTCTCCGTCGATTGGTATGTCTTTTATTCCAAGGTATGGTCAATGATATTTTCAACGAGATTTTTTCTACAACATTATTTCATGTTGTTTCCCAGACAGTCATTCTGCGATTTATAGTACAGAATGTCGACTGAAAATAAAGAATAAGCGAATGTATTAAAGGAACATCTATCTTTTGGATTAGTCCACGGAAACCAAACGGCTGCGCACATTCAAATATAACCATATAGCTCTTCTTGTTTTCCCTGTCCATCTGATGTTATCAACTTTTCATTTGCATGAACTTGTGGTATTGGTAGTTATAAAGAGGGTGGCGATGTGACAGAATGTTTGGGGGAATGAGATATAATTATATTGCTAGATTTAAATGACTATCCTCAATGATAAGGCAGCAGTTAGATCGAGACAGGCATCCCGTAGAAAATTAAATGCAATTTCGTGTCGAGTAAGGATGTTATCCTTTATTTCTTATCTGCAATGCTTACTCTCCAAACATGAATGACGGTATGAGTGCTGCAATAAAAAACAACTGGAGTTAAAAGAGAATTTTTCGTCGAATAATTAAGAGGCTTACGGATCACTAAATGGTATATTTACGGATTGATTTCTATCAATCAGTACGCAAAATTAAAAATGAAATGCGTTTTGATGTTTTCACACACACACACACACACACACACACGCACACACGTACACACACACACTCTTTCTCTCTCTCTTTCTCTCTCAATATCTTTTTGCCCTCTATCTCTTTGTCCTTTTCCTGCACCGCTAGAACGGCATAACAATACAATCAAATGACCTTGATAATTACGTAAATGCAAGAAAAACATGACTACACATACACGAACATTCATTGCTTACACACGCCAACACGCATGCATATATATTTATGCAATCTTATATATAAGCAAAAATTAGAACAAACATATACACACACACACACACATATATATATATATATATATATATATATATATATATATATATATATATATATATATATATATATATATATATATATACGCCGCAGTTATGGGCAAAAAAGAAAGATTTTAGCAATACCGATGTGAAAAGTGAAAGGATGGTTCCCTGAAAAGTACGAGCCCATAGAAGGAAAAATTGAAGATTGCTCAATTCGAAGTAAAGGAAAGATTGTCTTCAGACATGCAAACCTCCAATCGTTTTTTGTGGTTCATATTTGCATATATCCATAACCGAATGCCTGTAGAACTCGAATGCAAGCATTGGACTTACATTTTGAATCAATGGAAAAAAAAAGATACGTCGAAAGATTATTGCCATCTCCCAAATACGAAAGTCCTTTGTTGTCACCCACGTACCATTACATAATTGAAGACTGGGTCATCTTTTCATAGTGAGAATTCTTTACAATTGCTGTTGTATTTTTCAGCAGGATATTGTCCTGCCAATGCATGATTTGTACGAGTATGGTTTCGAGAACATGTGTTCATTCACTAAACTCCGCATGTCTAAACCCAATTTGACACTGGATCAACAAGTTCACGTTGCAGAACTTCCACCACATAAATGAAACTGTAGAAACATATGCTGTAAACAACCTGGCACTTAGTTGAAGGGCCAATACTTTATCAGGTCTGTGGCTATGATATTTTGGAACATCAGAATTTTGAAAATGAATATCAAGTGTCCGTGAAACTGGAAAGTGGTACTAAGATAAGGTAATATTTATATTTTAATGTGAAAGATTTTTGTCAATCTTCTTTCTCTTTTCTAAACATAACAAGCGGGTAAAATGAAAAAAGGTTTTCATTTAAAGCTAATTACAGGTAGTTCCCGACTTGAACTTAAAATTACCACCAGTTGAGAAAATATTTTTCATTTTAATTGCAGATTAAACGAAAATAGCTCTCTTCTTATTCCTGTTACCAAAGAAATGTTCCGACTTCTTTTTTTTATCTTCTTACGATCTCATTTTTGATCTCTCATTCCATTTGAATTGTTAAGACCATCTGTACTTCATTTTATTTCCCATTAGATTAGTTACTATAAACTATTATTATTAATATTTGACTACTTTTTACCATAATCCTCGTATCTTTGTCCTTCGAAAAAAAAATACTGTGAGAAAACAAAACAAAAAACTGTGTCTTTTGATTTCAGTTGATGGGATCCCAGTTATCTTCGGTTTTTTTTTCTAAAATGTCACTTTTTTAAATGTGAGACAGATCATTATCTGGTTCTTGGTTTCTACTGATAAAATGATTATTTTCTTTCCAAATTTCACATTTTCTTCACAAATTAACTATAGCCGTCGTTATTGATATAGAACGATGAGTTCAGCACAAATAAGAAATGGAGATGAAACTCTTTGTGTAAATCATTTTTTCTTATTTGAAGTGTTGTGAGCACCGACCCATCCAACACTAGATTCGTTTGTTTTTTTTTATGGTAAGTCAAAGTTAGGTCGAAGTAGTGGGATGGGTATGGGGTTGTTTTGTAATGTCCTTTGCCTCGAACTGTTGGTCAAAATAGCTAATAAATCTCTGAATGTGCACCAACTCCGTATATTCCAATGAACCCCAGAATACCCCCCCAAAATTAACCAAAAATTTGAAAAAACCAAAAAAAAAAAACCCCAAAAAACCTTTAAAAAAAGCCCAAAACTAAAACTCTAAAAACAAAACAACCTCATACCCACCCCACTACTTCGACCTAACTTTGACTTGCCATAAAAAAAACAAAAAAACAAACGAATCTAGTGTTGGATGGGTCGGTGCTCTGTCTAATCAAAGTAGTAAATTCTTGCTAGGAGACAGGCATGAAATATTAAGCAACGAACGATGAAAAATTGAAACTTTTTCAACTGCTAAAATGAAGTCCCCAGACCAACTAAAATTGCTGCAAATTTAGATGAGTATTATTGAATTTTCTGAATTTATTTATTCATTTCCTCATTGTTTTGTGATATTCTCCGATGCCTGCCTATTCATCCAACTCTGTATTACCTGATTGTAATGCCCTTTGCCTCGAACCGTTGGTCAAAATAGCTAATAAATCTCTGAATGTGCACCAACTCCGTATATTCCAATGAACCCTTAAATCCCCCCCCCCGAAATTAACCAAAAATTTGAAAAAAAACAAAAAAAACAAAAAAACCTAAAAAAAGCCCAAAACTAAAACTCTAAAAACAAAACAACCCCATACCCACCCCACTACTTCGACCTAACTTTGACTTGCCATAAAAAAAACAAAAAAACAAACGAATCTAGTGTTGGATGGGTCGGTGCTCCGTCTTATCTAAGTAGTAAATTCTTGCTAGGAGACAGGCATGAAATATTTAGCAACGAATGATGAAAAATTCAAACTTTTTCAACTGCTAAAATGAAGTCCCCAGTCCAACTATGCTGTTGCAATTTTGTTTCTTAAACTTAAACCTCTGTGGACTTTATTTAAGTTAAAAACTTTATATATAAAGGAGAGGTATTCTCCAAGGCTGCCTCACCGACCCTAATAGGTTGGAGATAGAAAGAGATCCTTACTCATGGAATTTGCATCCAACTTATTTGGAAAATAGATCGAATTGTGTAAAAAAAAAAAAAAAAAATTTCCCCCGATGCTCCGAACATCCATTCACTTTTCACAAGAATAGTTTGGATGCGTATCAAGAGCCGGTGGAGCTCTTTAGCTACTGATCTGCAGTGGACAATCTACCAGACCCCCTGCCAACATGTCCTGGGCCAGCGTGGCAGGGCATGGCCCATCACTCCCCATGATTTGCACACCAAATATTATATCGGCCGTTCCTGCTGGGACCTCGGTACCAAAAGGCCCAGCCACATCACTTGCTTTGGGTGGGGGTGATGTGCTCCAAGGGTGACTACCAAAACACTACACCAAGAGCGCGTCAGTTCCCGCTGGGTCATCGGCCCCAAAAGACTCAGCCACATCACTTACTTTGGGTAAGGGTGATGTGCTCCGAAAGCGACTACCCAAATCCTTCACAAAGGGAACACCTGTTCCTACTGAGTCACCATTCCAACAGCGACCATTTAAACAGAACTCTAAGACTGTCAACAAGAGGACAAACAACGTCAGAACACTGTCAACTGACATGCACCAAACTGATCTAGAAAGTGAAATCAGAAATGTCAAATGGGGCATCATAGGCATTAGTGAGGTAAGAAGACCCGGAGAAGAACTAATCGAACTGAGAAGCAGACATCTTCTTTACAGCTACGGTAAAGAGAAAGTAAAACAAAGTGGAGTTGGCTTTCTCATCAATAAGGACCTGAAAGACAATATAACTGGCTTCAAAGCCATCTCTGACCGAGTAGCTAGCGTCACAATACAACTTTCAAAACGATACAAACTCAATATAATCCAAGTCTACGCACCAATTTCGAAATCAACCCAACAGGAAATAGACAACTTCTATGATGACTTGAACTCCCTACTCCAAGACACCAGAAAACACTTCAATGTTATCAAGGGAGACTTCAACGCACAGGTAGGACTAGGAAATGAAAATTGCGTCGGCAAATTTGGATACAAAATACGCAACGATAGAGAAGATCTTGTAAACTTTGCAACGGCTAATGGATTCAAAATCATGAACACCTTCTCCAAGAAGGGACCCAATAAGAAATGGACTCGAAAGAGCCCCAATTACGAAACAAGGAACGAAATAGACTACATCCTAACGGACAAAAACGATATCGTCAAGGACATCCAAGTCCTAAATCAAGTCAATGTAGGCAGCGACCACAGAATGGTACGATGTAAAGTACAAATAAACACCAATAAAGAACGCAGGAAAATGTTCCATACAAAACCGCAGCCTCTAAACATACCAAAAGAGCACGTTCAATCTTTCAAGCTCGAATTGAAAAACAGATTCAGAATTCTTACTGAACAAGACAACACCAACATCAACGAACTAAGCAACAAAATCACAGCGTCAATAATTGAAGTAGCCTCTACATTCAAGCCAATGAGCAAACAACCCATTAGCAAAACCTCAGATCAAACTAGAAATCTCATGGAAAAACGCAGAAAACTCGAGCCACCGACAACAACGGGGTAGAAAATTGAAGAGGCTGAACTAAACAAATTGATCAAGAAGAAACGAAGGGAAGACAGAAGGAGATACACGACGGCAATCATTGAATCAACTCTTGAAAAAGGTCGGGGCTTCAAAGCTATAAACAAACTCCTCAACTCGGGACGAAGGCAAATAACTAGCATACTCGAGGAAAATAGAAACCTGACAACAGACAGAGACAGGATTGTCGAACGTACCAAAAAATTCTACCAAAAATTTCATTTGTCCAAACAATGACTACAAAACAACGAGCAAGATACACAAGACATGAGCAATCAACTCGAGGATTCCCAAAAGTAACCCCGTGGGAGGTGAAAGAAGCCATTAAACAGACGAAGAAAGGAACTGCCCCTGGACCAGACAACATCACAATCGACCTACTCCGAAAAGCAGGTAAAATCATCAGTAGGAAACTGGCTGTCCTCTTCAACTTGTGTCCAAAACACAATAAAGTCCCAGACGATTGGAACACTGCTATCATAATGCTTTCATATAAAAAAGGAAAACCGAAAGACCTCAACAACTATAGGCCTATAAGCCTACTCAATCGTGTATACAAACTTTTCACAAAGATCATTACCAACCGAATCACAAAAACACTCGATGAAAACCAGCCATGTGAACGGGCTGGCTTTAGAAGAAGCTACTCGACCATGGACCACCTGCACACGATAAATTAGCTGAAAGAAAAAGCAGCTGAGTATAAACTACCACTCGCCGTAGCATTTATCGACTTCAAAAAGACGTTCGACTCAGTAGAAATCCCTAAGGTCATGGAGGCCATCAGTCGGCAAGGTGTAGATCCGGTATATGTTGAATTGTTGAAACATATATACAATCACGGCAGCTCCCTTTTCAGGCTACATAAAGACTCTGACCCCTTTCAGCTCCAGAAAGGAGTAAGACAAGGTGATACCAGCTCACCTAAACTCTTCACAGCCTGCCTCGAGATGATCTTCAGAAGGCTAGACTGGGAGAGTAAAGGGATTAAATTAGACGGTGAGTATCTGAGCAACCTTAGATTTGCAGACGACATAGCCCTTTTTGCAGAGAACCTACACGACCTCCAACTAATAATAGATGAACTAAATGAAGAGAACAAGAAAGTTGGCCTACACATGAACTTCAGCAAGACGAAGATCATGTGCAACAACCAC
>OY735206.1:58386734-58431734 GCA_963457665.1 Thysanoteuthis rhombus | reverse complement strand
CGGGAAACTTTGAAGGAATAAAGGGAAAAAGCAAAGGTAACGTTTGAAATAGTTATGAGGTGAGAAATATGAAGGAAAAATGGTGATTTTTTCGGGGGGGGGGCTTTTTTGCCCAGTGAACAAGACGAGACATAACTAGCAAAATAAAGTAGGCATTTTAGAGTATTGATACACCTGTAAGTGCGCAGGTGCTGTCGGTAAGGTTACCTTTTTTTGATATCAGAGTAATGACGTACCCCTCATTCTCTGGAGCATTGCAACTAGTATCTATCTATCTATCTATCTATCTAAGTAAATTCTTACCGTGGTTTTCCTCTCAAATTTAGTTATATACATAATCAAATAATTGTGTTATCCACAGACAGCTGTTTCGTTCTATTGCAACTATCCATTATCCAATCCATTACCACAAGGTAAGATCAAAACCTTCGCCTCAGACCCAGAGGCTAGCATCTTACCTCTGCCCTACGCAGAACTGGAATGTCAGTAAGGTTGAATTTAAGTGATATATTCCCTACAGCATAATTACTGATCCATCAAAATGCTCTATTCCTGAGTTGGAAGAGCATTGTATAAGCTTATAATAAATGAGTTACCTCTCTTAACGAGTGGTCAACATTGAATGAGGGAAAGTTAGTTATGATGATGATAATTATATATATATATATATATATATATATATATATATATATATATATATATATATATATATTGAATACAGGACGCAGAATATGCTTGATATTTACGGAGTTTAGCTTACTTTGCTAGAATTACATAGAAGCCCTCCCACTTGACGGGGATCGAATTTTATATGGTAGTAATGGCCAGGAACTCAACTTCGTTGACTATAACTAAACAGATAATAAAACCAAGAATTTTATGAATTTACTTAAATGTTCGAAGATTTCACTGAACCCTTAAGGGTCTCAAGAAATCACCAGTTTAACAATCTCACGGCAACATATCAGAGTTCGGGTAATTCGAAAAGTCTACGAGTACTGAGAGCGAAGAAATATTCTGTCGATACTTTTTTCTGAAGGCACAGACACACAGACACAGACACAGACACAGACACACACACACACACACACACACACACACACTCATACAGACACACACAAATTAATATGAAATGCATATTTGAGTCTTTTTTCCGAGGAACATATAATGCCATTTTCATAAAAGATAAAAACAACAGGTTGGAAGAGATTTGTTCAAAGCTACGATGAGAAAGACTGTTCCTTCTCTTGAAGTCCCACAGTCATGTCGATCTACGCAATACATGATCATGAATCTCTTAGTTGAGAATTAACATCGCAAAAAGAGACACGATTCCATTGACTTGCTATTTATACTCGAGGATTTATTCATAGAAAGTACCACCAATGTACTAAGTAAACAAGGATGCATTTACCAGTCCCTCTCATTACAAACCTTCACCAAATGTGTCGACATAGGTTTTCTCAGTTTTTAAGTATATCACGCAGGTCTGAGAATTCGAATATTTATATCTTATTATGTCAAAAAAAATGATGCTCTCTTGAAAAAAAAATGTTTCGAGGATTCCACCCATAAATAGGTTTTAGCGGGGGGGGGGGTGTAATTAACAATGCAAGGTTATGCTAAATTGATCCCTTGTTTGGTTCTTGTTTCAAATCCAAACTTTTTAGTGAACTTTGCCCTGATGGAGTCACTTAATCATTGATCATCTTTTTTCAAATCAATTAATTCATCACACCACGGATAGTATGTCTCTATAATATGTCTGCTCTGCGAGTGAGTGACTATATCTGTTTCATGATTTTTCTGAACGATTCGACAGAGACTTAGCTTTATATTGATATGAATTTCTTGACAGATAGCTTTGATTTATATTAATTTCATTTTATATTTGAATTTCTGTTCTTGGTCAGTTTTCATATTTAAGCAGAGGTGTACTCACGCTTGTAATAGAGAGTTCAAGTCATCAGAGAAGTTGTTCATTCCTTTTTTGGTTGATTGCGAAGTGGGAGCAGAGAATTGGATGACATTCAACGTGTAATCTCTCTGAAAGTTCAACGGTGTCGCTGGCTATGCGGCCTGAGATAGCTTTGAAATCTACCTTTGAGGTCCTTATCGATGAGGAAGCCTACTCCTATCGGTTTTACTTTGTCCCTTTCGTAGTTGTAGAGAATATTTTTGCTTTTTAGTTCTATTTGTTCTTCTGGTCTTCTCATTTAGCTAAAACCGATTATGTCCCACGATGTTTTTGATTTCACTTTCTAGATTGGTCAGGAAAATGTCCGTAGAGAGTGTTCTGACGTTGTAGGTGCTGATTTGTACAGTTGTTTTCTTGTTGAGGGTTTTTGGGTTTTGGTTTTGTTTAGGTGGTCGCTGTTGGAGCGCATCATATAACTATAAATTCTTTTTCTAGGATCGTTTCGACGTGTCTGACATTTTTTTTAGAATGTCAGTGATGTCTTGCATGTAGAATTTAAATTGCGTAGCTAAGGGTTGGATGCTGTGGACTTTATATCTCGATCGAGTTGTGGCGTGGCAGCCAGTGGAAAAATGACTGGTCTACCTGGGTTATCAATTTTGTGGATTTTGGGAAATAGATAGAACCTTGCTGGTTTTGGTTAAATGGGTTTAAGTATATCCAGGGTATTTTTAATCTATTATGTTACTGTTGTGCTTTTCTGTTAGAGTGTGAGTTTTAATGTTTTTTGTATTCAGGGAAGGGATAATTTGTAGATTTCTGTATTGTTTAATTGAGTGTTAGCTTCTAAAAAATATCCATCAACACCCCAAAATGGCAATAGCTTTATTTGCTCTTATGATTATCAAGTATGTATCGTTTTTAAAGATTTGTCAGGGGGTATATTTTTCATTAAAGGTAAGGTTATCGTGTGGTTGGAGCTGTTTATTGTGATTGCTAATGTAGATTTCAATGCATTCTCTTGCTGCAAGTTCAAATATTTGGATAGTGATGTACATGTTTTCAGGGGTGAAATATTCATCAGGGTCATTGAGTAGGTCTAAAATGTCGTTGCTACTGAGGTTCAATTTGCGTTGAAGAAAGACAGCGAGCAGTGATCCACTTTTCATAGACTGAATGTGTACCAGGAACTGGGGCTTATCAACCAATTTTAATAGAATATTGGAACGGTGTTCTGCCACAGCAAAGTGCGAATGAATGGATTGCGAATTTCAAAGATCAGCATTCATTCATTGAGCATGACAAAGGACACCAAGTAACATCTGCTATTGATGATAGTACTGAACAAGTTTGCACCCTGATTCTGGTAAACTGACGCCACCGCCAAAGGTGTGGCAAATCAGATGCATATTAAACATATTTCTGTATATGAAATCATCCATGCTATGCATTGCTTTCACAGAACCTGTGCAATATGGGTCCTTAAACAACTCACTGCATGACAATGAATGTCTACATACAGTAGGAAAAAACGTATTCGATGAACATATTTATTTGTCAGAAAACTACAATGAGTAAAGGGAATATCGGTGTGTTGAATTTTGATTAATCTCCAGTTTTGAGTTTTCAGCATTCAAATTGCTGACTTTTACGTAAGATCAGGAGACTAGAGTTTTTTTTAAATACTAAAAAAGGTTTTCGGTGGGATTACGTCAAAAGTTGGGCTAATGCCAAAAGAATGAATGTACTAGAAAAAAAAAAAGAAGAAAATCACCCTTCCGCTCTTTTGACCAATAAAGAGAAAAAAAGTTCACCTTTAGATTCGACGCATAAGTGGATGAAGACGTACTTGATTTTGACTCCATAATGGAAAAAAAGTACCCCCTCGACTTCGATCACTTAAAATCTAAAAAAAAAAAATCACTTTCGATATTTTCCCTACGTACCTTTGGGATGCCAAGCTATGAAAGTGGGAGAAACAGAAAAATTGAAGATTTCCCATCGATTTTGACCCCTGATATCAATAAAAAATCAAAATCTGCAATGGTATTGACCAATAGAATATTTTTCTTGGATTTCGATCTCGATTTTGACTCCTGAAAAAAAAAAAATTATGAACTTCTAGAAGTGAAACCAAAATTTTTAAAAATGATACATCATCAAAATTGTGAAAAAATAATTTTATTCCCATTTGCCCCCCCCCCCCGTGAAAAAATTTTTTCCTCCTCAATTTTCAGCTTTGACAGCGAAAAAATACAATTTAATCTTGACCCTACAAAATGAGCATTTTGATTTAGACCTCTTAAAAGAGATAGACAACTCCTTTGCATTCAACCATTACAGGAAAGTTCAAATTGCATTTCGACACCGAAGAGTGAAAAATGAATGTTCTGTTCGGTTTGTCCCCGAAACCCTTATTGTAAAACGAATGTTGGTTTCGATTTTGACCCCTCAGAGTGGAAGAATCAGTGTTGATTTTGACACGTAAAAACAAACAGAAATCTTTCAAGATGTGAAAATACCCTTTTGTTTTACCCCCGTAGCAATGAAT
Organism: Thysanoteuthis rhombus; assembly: GCA_963457665.1. Lineage (NCBI taxonomy): Eukaryota > Metazoa > Mollusca > Cephalopoda > Oegopsida > Thysanoteuthidae > Thysanoteuthis > Thysanoteuthis major. The sequence continues at coordinate 58,427,265 of OY735206.1, read as the reverse complement.
CATCTTTGTCGATTTTCACCTTTAAACATGTGAGAGAATTAACCGAAGATTTCGATCCCTGAAAGGGATAAGTCCATTTCCCCAACATTTTTACCTTACAAGTAAAAATTCAAAATCCCACTACATAATTTTTATAATGCAGATCCCAAACTTATTTGTTTTGGAAAATTGTATATTATCCTCACAATATGAAAAGATGCACTAATCAAAACGGCATAACTCAAAGTACAATGAATAAACATTGAGATTTTTGGTATTTTTCAAAATGTCTTAGATTATTTTCGTATAAAGAACGCAAACATACGTCACATCTTGATTTCAAAATAAGGTAGAAATAAAAAAGAATTGCAAATTTTTTTTTTTCGTCATTAAAACTAAGAGATAATTTTAGTACATTAAAACATTGCCCGAGGCTAAATCCATATTCAAAGAAAATTGTAATCACACACAAAAAATTAATCGGTTTATATCGAGTAGTTTGGGCGATAGGCAAGTATATAAGGATAAACAGACGGACGGACGTATTTTTGATGAATTAGTACAGACAGTAAGAGGTCTGTTCAGTATTTCGGGAACCAGTTGCGCAGCTTTAATGTGATTTGGTAACTGATCGGAGTTGACAGTTCTATGCTTGCAGTAGGCGACTCAGTAGTGAGAGGCCATTGATGAGACTCGTGCTTTGTATAATAGTAGAAAACAATGAGTGAGTGTCTCAGACAAACATTAACAAATCACTGTGAAACCAAAGTCTGCCTGCATCCTATAGTGAAGATGTGGATCCCTACAACTTCTGACTTTTCACAAAGAGATTCCAGGCTATGGATGAGATTAGGGGAAACGTCACGAGGCAGATCCTGGTAATTGGAGGGTTGGTCAGATAATGTGAGGTCTCACGGAAGAAATTTTGAAGGGGATAAGATGGCATCACTCTAGGTAGGCTATTTTTAGTTATTATCAAATGACTGGATACTTTTCGGACATCCATTGTATGTACTTATGTATGTATATATACGTGTGTGTGTGTGTGTGTGTGTGTTTGTGTGTGTGAAAGAGAGAGAGAGAGAGAGAGAGAGAGGGAGAATAAGAGGGAGAGAGTGTGTATTTGTGTGAGTGTGCATATATATGTGAGTCTGTGAGTTTGAATGTCTGTTTGCATGAGAGTTCGTGTGTTGAAAGACTTTTGGCAAAATATATATTTTTTTGTACTTGAACGCATGCATATGGTTTAACACTCGCACATACACTTTCTTCAACATTTTTCTACATTTCTATTTGAATACACTTATTTGTTCTCCTCTCTCCTGTTTCTAGTGACATATTTGCTTCTGGGATGAAGTAGCGTTTTATTCGGCTCGTTGGCGACATAAACTACATAAGCCAAAAGTCAGTTACCAAGGTATTTGCATGCTCTAGGCATTTAGAGTGTCAAATATTTACTCATCTCTAACACGACCATGACAAAGAACAAGTATCCTTCGCAACGCTTCAATTGAAGGACGTCCAATGTTTAGTCGAATCACCGCTGCTATTTGAGGTAGCAGCTCCTAATGAACACAGATTGGGAGAAGAACACTGGCTAGTGTTTATCGACCAAAATTACTGCTTTGCTGCTTATCGCAAAAAATAAAGACAAACATTGAAAGACGTAGTTTTATTCCATGGAATGAAAAGTTGTGTGACAGTTAACACGTCGGAATCGGAGCTGTTTGGAATCAGATCACAATCGCTTCAGTCATTTCAAGATTTCAGGAAAGTCGGGATAATTTTTACGCTCTATTCTACCTCGAGTCATCGTGATCAGGCAGCTGATCGCTGATAGAGAAAATAAGGTGAGAATAGGTATTCGAGAAACTGCAATCACCTGAACATTTCATACAAAAAAAATATCAGCAAATTAGCTTTTGTATCAAGAAGTAGCTTCGACATTTTTGATTCTTTTCGCATAACTGTTTCTTCGTTCTTCATTCTGATGTTAAGAATTATTTATGTTAAACTAAGCGTAGGTGTATAACCAATGCATCCTCCCAAAAGTCACTTATGGAGCTGAAACATGGAACCTAACTAAGAGACAGATCTGCAAACGGAGAACCATGCAACGTGCACATAAAACAATTTTGCTAGGCATCACATTGAGAGATCACAAGACAGCACAGCACATCCAGGAATAGACAAGAGTTAGAGACACCATAGAATCCATTAAAAATCTCAAATGGCAGTGGGCTGGCCATGTTGCAAGAATGCAGACAACCGATGGACATCATAACTCACAATATGGATCCCCCGAAATCACATTTGCAACCAAGGCCGGCAGAATATTAGATGGAGAGACGAGCTAGACGAATTCAGAAAGTACTGTCTCTGCGACACCCATGATAGAGAAGTGCAGCGAATCCTAGGGAAGGTCTATGTCCAACAACGGACGTTGAAAGACTGATGATGATGATGATGGAGCGTAATCAGACACGATGCCGAAGCACCTGAAGAAAAATATAACTTAAAATGGATTGTATAATCGGCTTTCAGACAATAGCGTAACTTCATGTTTGGTATTATTTTTTACACATTTTGACCAAATTCTGTAATAACTGGTCGGGTTACTCACTGAATAAAAACTCATGTCTGACTTCTTTTGGCAGCTTACTGTTTTAGCGATGATCAATTAAAAAATTTGGAAAGAGGAGTGATCAATGAGTAAGTTACATCTTTCATCCTTTATATGGTAATCGTCATTGTAAAAGGCTGTTGGATATAAACCAAGGGACCGATTTAGCATAAACTTACATTACAATTTGGACACCTTTATGAAATTTTGCTTAAGGGTGGAAGTAAAAAAAAATTCATTTTTTTCCAGAGATACGAATAAAATATTCTGACCTCTGGTGGCTTGTGCGCAAGATACATACGCATCTAACCAGCCAGTCAGACCAGATTGAAACCTGAATGTAAGTTGAAACTATAGATGACAGTTTTGATTGTCAGTTTCTAATGCCAGCAAAACAAGAGGAAAGTTTGCAGTGAGGTTTACCTTCAACGTATTTAACCGCGAAGTGTGTGTCGAAATATTGTTATCTGGTGTATCCTTTCTTTTGCCATTACCATGTGAAACCATTTTATGTTGATTCAGCACAATGTCAAGATATGATCAGCAGTTCAGATACCAGTGGGCCTTAAGCAGAGACAGAAACACATGCATATCATTAAATATTACGAGGCTGTGGCGCATTTGTGAATACCTGCTGAAATAAACATTGATGTTTTCAGATTCAGTACACGTTTCCCCAGTTGTCCGAAGGGAGGTCGTTCCTATGAATTTTATTTTCCAGAAGTAGGGAGAGGGAGAAGTGAAAAAGCCATTACTATGAATTTTTGTTGGGAAAATTTTCTTACGTTCACTGACCGAACGAATGATTATGATAACATGTTATATTGAGATAGAACTTGACCGAAGGACTGACCCTCAAACTGAGAACCATGCATCGTGTACATGGAAGAATCGTGCCCAACCTTGCATGAAAGATCACGAGACAGCACAGTAAATCAGGGAGAGATCATGAGACTGAAACATCATAAAATCCATTAACAACACGAATGGCAATGGGCTGGTCATGTTGCAAGTATGGCAGACAACTGATGGACATCACAACACACATCATGGATCCCCAGAGATCACATACGAAATTGAGATCGGCAGAATACAAGATGGAGAGACGAACAAGTCAAATTCAGGAAGTATTGAACCCACAACGTTCATGATAAAACGGCCTGGTGAATCTTAGGGGTAGATAATGTTCAATGGCTGAACTTAGAAGACTGATGATGATGATGATGATGATGATGGTGATAATGATGGTGATGATGATGATGATGATGATGATGCAAGGATTAGAGAAAGAGGCTGTACGACAGATGGTGTAAAGCAAACTTTCGAAAAGTGGGGAATATCTGAGCACATTTATCTAACATTTGTTTACACATGCAATCAAAGAGGGGTACCCAGAAATCTTTTTCAAAACGTTCCCTTTTTACGCTGTCCGTCTCACTCAGTAGATATATCCCTAACGCGTTTGTCATTGCTGCATTTCCAACCTTGAATAAAGATATAAATTATTTGGCCTAAAAATGATCTTGTATTAAGATGTGCAAAAATGGCAATATAAAGAGTCACATATCACACCGTGGCTAATAGAAAATTAGCTTACTTTTATTATCTATAGATCAGAAAACCTTTGCTTCATTCATATCTACAATGTACGGATGGCAATAGAATTCTTTGTTCATCAAAACGATTTTCGTCCTGTTGTAAATTGCAAATGGCTGGTATGAAAACAAAATTACCCAAGTAGGAATATGGTAACTTCTACAAAAGTAGTAGCCCTCCATAGTGTCGCATCTGCTTAAATAATTAGGTAAATTTGGGTATAAGTTTAGCAAAACAGAAAGTAATCTAGTACCATAGATTATTTAAGCTGCAAATACTAACTATTAACAAAACAACTGAAAGCAGAGGACTTGGCCGTTTAAAACTATGTTTTATTATAAATAACTGACAAATTAAGGTTAATATTTATGGTTAGGATTGGATTTGCAGGGTTAAATTTAGGTTGTAATTAACGAAATGATTAAACATTCTTTTTCATATTTGTAACACTGGGATGAATATGTAATTGAAATGTATAAAATGCTAAAATAAAATCATTGAATAAATTTTCTTCGTATCAACTCATGTTAATAAGAAATGAACAGTCTCCATACTCTTTTGTAATTGTACTATTCACGCTTTTATAATGTACATCGTTAATAAAAGTTACTGTGCTTTTTTGAATTTGTAAGAAGCTGTAAATCTTTGGTTATTTGGAGGATATATGCACCATCTGCTGATCGTTATTACAGGTAATTTTTTCTTTTATAAATTTGTCTTATCTATCAGCGAAATGGCATCGTCGCATTTGCCTGTGTCTACGATTAAAGCATTGTTCTACATTATTTCCTACTACTAAGTAAGGCAAGGAAGATTTATAAAATCAATTTTTCATGTCATTTCGAAAGCGATTTTTAATTGGCTTCGAACAGTCTGGAAACAATGTGAAACAATCCTGATTGTGGCTCGGGGCATAGTCAACTCCTAATTCTATTCCGAATGAAGATAATTACTGCAACTTTTGTATCATATACATATACATATACATATATATATATATATATATATATATATATATATATGTATATATATATATGTATATGTATATATATATATATATTAATATATACATACATATATATATATATATATATATATATATATATATATATATATATATATATATGGAACAAATGATAAGAAATATTTCTCTTGTAAAAATGTATTAGTTTATGAAATAAGCCTCTGTGTATTTGTGACATAAATGTCCTTGCTTGGGCTCAACTTTTCAATTTTAATCAATCGGTCGGATATAATTTCAAATCACAGTATGGGGATGTTTCTTCCAACTCCTGTGAAATTTGTTATGATTGTTTTAATTCTTATCATTTAAGTTACAGTAAAAACATAAAATCAACTCCAGATTTGGCCTTTAGCTCGATAAAAAGTAAAATTTCGAGCATCAATTCACAAGTCTCTCGGTTTTCCCATGTTTTGTTTTAAATGCTGAATGCATCCCAAATGGTCAGCGATTTTCAACTGATCTTGATCTTTATGCCTCAGATTGGTATTTGCAAAAGATAGTCATAACTGATAAGGATCACAGAACAATTGTTATCTAATTCCGATTGGATTACGCATGATTTGGGTTTTTAACATGACAGTTTAGAGGATATGAAATGTTGGCACGATGTGATTACATTTAAAGACTTCAGCCTAAATTCAATTAACTTAAATATTTTACATTCTTTCGTTTGTTCAAACTCACTAGATTCTGAAGTATCTTGTTTTGTTTTTGAGGTTGGCTTTGACAGAATTTTGAAAATTTCAGTCATAGATGTACCTGATTCTTTGAAGCTTAGATACTTCATATCTTGAATACTCTGATACTAAAAAATATATTTGACATTTTCAATTCAACGACCATAATGTCTAATAGAATGACCAATCAATAGATCAACTCAAAAAATAAAACATAACAAAATGCTTCAAACGAAAGCAAGAACCAATCAATGAATAGAAAAGTGATGAAAAAGTAGGGGTGGAGAAAAAAATCAACAAGGAGTCGTTTATCCGAAGAGTACCGAAACAGAGGTACCCATCTCACCAACCTACACAGCCAGCGTTGTATCAGATCATCATATTGCTCACGTCAAGTTACTGACAGAACCAAACCAGCAGCAGGATTTTGAATTCCCAGCCCGGACATTTGACAAAAAAAATTTAAAAAGGTCATACCGGTTAGACAATTTCAAGTGGTTGCACTATGACACAGATTCCGACTTTGCATTCTGCCTTACCTGCATTAGAACACTCCAACACAGCATGATTTTTCTTGAGAAAAGGCGAAGCAGGTATGACTGAGACCGATTTACCAGCATTGGAGAAAAGCATTGACATGAGATAAAGAACTCCACAACATGAATCGTCGGTGTGTCGGAAACAGGTTACAGCAAGGTGATGCAAGATAACCTAAACGGTGAAGAGAGACGTCAGTGAGATGGTTACTACCCAACTTCTAATAGAAAAAAAACTAAAAAGTCATAGAATTCTGTTCAAAATACTGGGACGTTTGTGGTATCTAGCGAGGCAGGTATACCTTTGTGAGGATACTGGAACGTAAACGAAAAGAGTGAAGCAGACGCTGATTATTATCTGTTGCTAAAAATGAGATCTTAGACCCCCTTATCCCAATCGTAGAATGATAACAGAAAAAAATTCCTAATTCAATTCAATAGATATAAAAATGATTGTGATTATTGCCCAATGAGTACTTTGGACAATTGCACATAATTTCCAAAATGCTGTGATTTAAGCAATGATGCCTAATGAAAATGCTAACGTCTCGAAGAAGGATCAGCTTTATCTTTGTATCTACTCAGTTGATAATGATATTTATTGTCCACAAACATTTTATTAGCTGATCGGTACAGATCGAATTGTGCTCATCGATAAGGATGTTTTTCAAAGGATGACTTCGAGGCCTAATGATGAATGCAACTAATGCTATGATGACGCCGTAGTGATTACTGGAGCAAAGAATTTGTAACTCAAATTATTACAATCTATGGTAATCATCTTAATACACACTGTCGCAAGCTTACTTCAAATCACGCTGCTGGTGATTCAATCACTCAATTAAGTGTTTAAGATGAGTCTTTGAACCGATGCATGAGATATGAAAGTTAATTAACAAATCCCCAGAAAGAAACATGAAACTGGATAAATGAGAAAGCAAACAAAAAAGCGATTCTAAAGGGATCCATGCTTTTTGCCAAACTAGGTTGAACGTTCATAGCAAAGCCTTTGGGTTACGTTTAAACAATTACGTTGAACTAATGAAATCATGGAGCTGAAAACCTCAACGACATTCAAATCCAGGCAAGAACCTGCATTATGCAGGCAAATATGACAGCATATTTTTGTATGGTTTTCCTTTGGGAATACACTTACTCAAGTAAACTGATGACATCAGCAGAATCCTGCAAGACCCTAAGATGTCACCTGCTGGGAGCAATGCAATGCTTAATATGTCATCAATACCATCAAAAAGTCGCAACGATGATGCTTATGATCTGTCCCAGAGCGATCATTTGAAATAAAACAGGAACCCATTGTTGCAACACTACCTAACAAAGTAAGCTGCTTCGAAGGCTTGATGACTACAATGCAGAAGCAAACCACTCCCTGTCAACTCCATGATATCATCATCGCCATATCTTCTTTCAGGCATTCGATGCGGTCAGAAGCTGCATCAAAGAGGAATTTCGACGAGTCACATTCCCGAAAATATCTCTTTCTGCAAGAGATGTCCCTGAAAGCAATTAGGAATAAACCATGGAGAAACTAATCAGGAGAGGCCTGCTCCAACTACAGTGATGATATCAACAAATATAGACTCAGCTTTGCTCCCAGTTGTAGAGGATTTGATATTTGAATTAGATAAAATTTACTATGATCTGATTGAGATCTTTTAAATATTTGTTTTTTCCAGGCAGTTTGCAAACTCAGAGGCGACCAAAGTTGCAAAGATTCTCCTCGTGTTGCCATTAACCAATGGCATCGATGAAGGATCTCTCCTTGCCATGAAACGGGGATAGACTTACTTGCAGTCTAATACGACAGATAGCAAAATGCATAATTATGATGCAAAAAAATAAATTGAGAAAAAGTTACCAATATGAGCTTTGCAAACAGATTTGTTAAAAGAGCAGATTGTAGAAAACGTATTTTTGGACGATTCACGAATTGAAGATTTCAGTAAGAAAATACTTGTAGCGCACAAAAGCAATCAAGCGTTGGCTACAGAACAATTTAGAAAATGAATTCTGCATTTTATGATCAAGTAAATCCATTTCTAATCGTTTCATTAAAAAGTTTCGTTGCCCCCCACCAAATCCTGATGTTCTAAAAAAAAATCCAAAGCAGCCATTTGTCCATAAATAAATAATGTTCTTTGTTCAATATGAGTGTTTTTCAGCCATCTAATGGGCGTGGTTTAAAAAAATGAGATTCAGTCAGTCAAAAGAGACTATGTGGAGAATTCAGAAGTCAGTTACTCGACGTTGCAGACGAGAGATCATGAACATAGCTATGGAAAGGGAATCTAATGAGAGAAATAGAATTGTTCATCATAGTAAACCAAAACAAATGCATCAGGACAAACTATATTAAAGAAAAAATCAACAGAACACAAACAAACACCAAATGCTGTTCGTGAGGAGAAGGGATGAGACCGTGAACCACGCAACTAGAAAATGAAGTCAACAGAATGGGATTTGACCATGCAGAAAAGTAGTGCTAGCTCAAACCTGGGACAGTCATGGAGTGTAGAAGTCACAAATCAATTTGGGACACTGACATCAAAACTGACCAACTCATGCAAGCAAGAACACTGGACCTTTTAATCGTGGACAAGAAAATGGGAACCTACCAAACAGTAGAAATGGCTATGTCTGCGGATCACCAAGTGAATATGAAAGACGTTGAAAACCAGAGAAAGTACCAGTTACTGCCAAGGATGCTAAAGAAGGTCAGAATGATACTAATAGTAGGTGCGCTTGGAACCGTGCTAAAGACACTTGAAGTGAGATCGTAGGAACCAAGGACCAGAGAAAAAATTGAGACCACAGCACTACGGGGGACAGCACTGCGGGGGACTGCACGAATTCGAAAGAGATTGCCAGTGATATGAGATATACGGCCCTAGCTGTTTGAAGTGGCTTAACAGAGAGAAGAGGGGAGAAGAAAAACTAAAACACCACAAATAGTGGAGATACAAACCACGTAGCTGCTGTAATAGGTGAGGGAGATATTAAAGGAGAACTGGAAGCCTGAGATGGCTACCTGCCACTCATCCTTCAGCAATAGCCACCGAACAACTGTTGTGAAACTTTAGACCACAGCACTGGCGTGGACTGTGAGAGTGTGGAGAGGAAAGTTGGATACCTGCAGACACACAATCTCCAGCTGTGACCACCACGCAACTGGTGTGGAGATGCATAATGATAATGGTTATAATAATGATAATGATAATGATGTTAATGATGTTGAGAATAAAACTACAACAGGAAAATAAAAAGAAACGCTCAAATGAACAATGTAGCACGAAATACAATCACAGTACCAAACTTGCCACGATTTGGAACTACTTTTCAAAATTGAGTTTTGTGGCATTTATTGACTTGCCTTTTGTATGCAAAGGGTAAAGAATGGAATGTGTAAGTAGGATGGCTTCTGTTATTGTATTTCCACTTTTACATGTAGATACCAATTTCTGCACAGTCGGATTCACAACGACGAAGAAGAGAAAGTCAGTGTTCCACACCATCAAGCTTCTGAGCAGGACTTTGCAGACATGATGAAGTCAATGGAATTGCCTTAGGTCCGATAGATAAACATTACTTCATTTTGTTTCTTTCCACACACACACACACACACACACACACACACACACACACACACACACACACATATATATATATATATATATATATATATATATATATATATCTTGACTTATATGATTAACACTATTCTGTTCCTTTGTCTTTAACAATGCACTCATCTATATTGTTGTTACAATTTTGCCAATGAATCATCTCATACAAACTCTTCAAAACAATTGACTTATACATTAGAGCAACATCATTAGTTTCTCTTCTAATATATATATATGTATATATATGTGTGTGTGTGTGTATATATATATATATATATATATATACACACACACACGCATATATATATATATATATATATATATATATATATATATATATATATATATATATATATATATATATATATATATATATATATATATAATAGAAGTTTCAATATACCTGTAAAATATTCTACGGAGTTAACTAATAAGTACATAAAATCTAATTTCTACTCCTCAATAAGCCAAATCCATACCTCAAACCATATAATCTCATAGCCAATCATCAAAGACATTACCCAGACATATTTTTCTACGTATCATTATCTAAATGTATATCTATATTCCTTGCTGTTCGAATTTAATTTGGTGTATTTGTTTGGAGTAGTTACTAATTTTCTGTTTTCAATTAATTTTAGCAGTCAATATTCATTTGTACACATTTATTATTAACTGGTAATATCTACTTGTGTGCATTTGTTTAAGTCGTTGGTATCTATTTTAGTGCAATTTTTAGTTGTAAGTGTTTATTTGTGTTCATTTCGTTTTAACTGTAACGATTCCTCATCTGTGCATCCGTTTTTTAGCTGTTAGTATTCTATTGTGCGCATTAATTCATAGTTTTTGATATTCATTCACTATGCAGTTATGCTTCTCAGTTAATCTTAATTGGTGTTCAATTATTTGTATCAGTTAATATTCATCTATCTAGAATTACTTTTAGCACTTAATATCCGTTTGTGTGTATCTTTCGCTGATAATGTTCATTATATGCATTTACCTTTAGATGTTAATATTTTGTATTTATGAATTTCTTCCAGCTATTTATATTTCTTATATGTGCATTAATTTTTTAGCTGTTATTATACATTTGTGGGCAATCATTTTTACCTGATGATATTCATTATTGTCTGCTTCCTTTTCCCTGTTGATATTCCTTTTTGTGGATTTATTTTTAGTTGTTTTTAATCACTTCTGTGCATTTGTTTTCAGCTGTTGATATCTATTTGACTGTATTTATTTTTAGCTGTTGATATTCATTCGTGTGCATTTATTTTAGCTGTTGATTTTTACTTGTTTGCACTCATCTTCAGCTGTTAATATTCATTTGTGTGCTTTTATATTTAGTTGCTGGTATTTCTTAGGGTGCAATAATTTTCAGATGTTAATATTTTATGTGCATTTATTACCAGCTGCTGATTTATATTTGTTTGCGATTATTTTCAGCAGCAGATATATCTTTGCACGTGAGGCTGTATATATCTTTCTGTTCATTCATTTTCAGCTATAAACATTTCTTATCTCTACATTTGTTTTCAGCGAACCGAGTTCAAACACTGGTCAGAAAACTCTGCGTCCTCTTAGCATCAATAACCTTAGGAAAGACATAAATCCACTTCTTCCTCAAGCTATAGGTGAATAGTAGGGCAGTTGAAGCTTCTAAACCCCATCTTGGAGATCGAGCTCGTAGACTGGCCCTAATAAAATTCCCAATTGCTAGAGAAATAGAGTTTATATCTGGATCTTTTTGAAAGATGCCGTTTTAGAACATGAGTATGTCCATTACCCAAATGACTGTTTCCTATTGAATAATTTAGAAAAAACTGCTTCTTACATTCATCTGGTGCAATTAATTTCAGCAGTTAATACTCATTTGTGTCTTTTTGTTTACATCTGTTTATATCCAATTTCGTGCATTAATTTTTAACCAGGAATATCTATTCGTGTGTATTTACCTCAAGCTGTTGATATATATTTGCGTGCATTTTGTTTTAATCGTCAATATTTATTGGCTGCATTTATTTTTCGTTGATAATATTCGTTCCTGTGCAATTATTCTTAGCTGTTGATATGCATTTGTGTACATTTATTTTCATCTGCAATTTTCAAAGTGTATGCATTTTCGTTAGGTTCTATATAATTATACATGCGCAATCATTCTTAGCAGGTAAGATTTATTTGTGTGAAATTGTTTTTTAGCGGTGATTTATTTGTGTGCATATTTCCTCAGGCTGTTAATTTTAAATTGTGTGCAATTATTTTTACCAGTAATTAAGCATTTTTGTACATATATTTCTGGCTGATATTATTTCCTATTTCTACATTTATTTTCGACCGTTAATATTTATTTGCATGCAATTATTTCTGGCAGTTATTATTTATCCGTCTCTGCTTGTTTCAGCTGTTTATATTTATTGTTGCGCATCTTCCTCAACCATTAATATTCATTTGTGAGCATTTATCTTTAGCCATTGGTATTTATTTGTTAACTTTTATTTTTAGCAGTCAATATTTATTTTGTCTGCCTGTTTAAGCTGTCTATATTTATTTGAGAGCAATCCTTTTCAGTCGCTAATATTTGTTTGTGTGTATCTATTTTTAACTGTTAATATTCTTAATGTGCATTTACTATTGGCTTTTAGTATGTCTTTGTATGCTTTTATTTGTAATTATGATTACTGATTCGCGTGCATTTTCTGCAAGCTGCTAATATTCGTATAAGCGCAGTCATTTTTGACCAACAATGTTAATTTTTCTGCAGTTTATTATTCATTCGAATGCATAATCTCGTAAGCTGTTGAAATTTCTTTTCAGCACATCTATTTTAGCTGTCAATTTACTTGTTTTCATTTTGTTTTAGCTGTTAATAGCTATTACTGTGCTTCTATTCGTGGCAGTTGATAATTCTCTATGTACATTTATATATAGCTGCTAAAATTCATCAATTTGCATTTATTTTCAGCTGGTAATACCTATCTCTGTGCACTTGTTTCAGCTGTTAATATTTATTTGTCTACACTTTTTTTAGCTGGTAATATTGATTCATATTCAATGATTTTAAGCTAATAATATTCATTTTTGTGCAATCATTTTTAGCAATTAATATTCGTTTGTGTCCAAATATTTCTGGCAGTTCCTATACACTAAATCCTTTCTAGGAATTCTACTCTTGTATGATCTGTTGTCCCTAATTCTAATGATTATATTCATTCCTTAATATAGCATTTTTTATTTTTACATCTATAAGAAAAAAAATTCTCCTCTTGATTCTTTATAATCAAATATGCTCTTTTTTTAAGGAGGACCACACACTTTTATTCTCTAATTTAATCTATAGTATTACACATTGAAAAATCGTATGTGCTTCATTTGAATTATATACTGACTTTCTTAAAGCCACCCAAAATAGGTATTGCAGAACTATATTGGTAATCTGGCACGTATAATTTTATCGTGGTTGTATTTCATTGTCTGAAGATAGGAGACAAAGGATTTTAATGTCTCGAAATCTCTACATGATCGCATAAATGAAATGTACTTATCATACTACAGGCTGTCCATGAAGTATCCCTACTAATTTGAATGTCTATCATAGATTACAAATATAAGTATAATTGTACTGGGTTTGTTGCAGAAAAAAGCCAAACTAATCAATGCATTTACTTACAACGGTATGCTTCTACATGAACGCAATCAGACAATGTACAATTTCTGGCTAAACACGTCAAAACATCTCTCCATCGATAGTGTTTATTGCCTGGCAGATTCTTTGTCGTGTCTTCAATGTATCTTCGTGAAAAACAATCCTGAGGAAATATATCAGGTGACATAGGTGGCAAAAGAATCAGCCCATAATTTTTGATCCACCAGATAAGGGGGAATTTCATAGGGAAAACACTATTGAAATGTAGGCGTTGAAATTCAAGGGAATTGCAGGGTTTTTGGTTTTGTCCTGATCATTCCATGTCAAATTATAGCCGTGTGTTATACACCGATGCAAGTTAGATGGCGGCTGATGTGGTATTTGCAGACATGTTTATGTTCGTTGAAGTCCTGAACGAAAAACAACAGTCCCTTTTTTCCGAAAAAATCTATCCCTCATTGCTCATCATTACTGTCTCAATGTTCAGATGCCAACTTTGACATTCTTGAAATAATTTCTCACTTATGCATTCCAGACTATTCTGCAAACAATACCCCCTTGATATCTGCATTTTTCTTGCATAGCCATTTTGGATCTAATTTCCTCCCGTTTAGTCGGAAAGATTAGCTGTTCCAGGTATGAATCATTTAAACTTATTCAACTAACTTTTCATAAGAAATGGTCCAAATGGGATGATTTTCCAGGGGCTTCATACAATAGGGAAAAAAAACCTTATTTTTGGAAATGTCTTCTAAATGAAAAATCATGCAAGGCAATATTCAATGATTGGTATAACCGCACTCTTTTAAAGATCTTGGAAAGTACATCAAACTCTACAAAGAGACACACGCACACACACACACACACACACACGCATGTGTACACACTGGCAGACAGACGGGCAGACAGACAGACAGACAGACGGACACACACACACACACACACACACATATATACATGTTTACATGTATAAATGTATATATATATGCATAAATGTGTGTATATATATATATATATATATATATATATGAATATATGCATATATATATAAAGATATATATATAAATACGTATAAGTATATATATGAATATATATATACATATATAAATGTGTATATATGTATATATATGTATACATGGATAAATACGTGTATATGTATGTATATATGTATAGATAATAAAATAAATACTTTTATATATTTAGACATATATATATTTATAAGTAAATATATGTATATACATGTATATATATATGTATATGTATATATAAATATATATATATATATATATATATAGCACATATACTACGAATCTGTCTTTTCTTATATAGCATAATATATGAGTATATATATATATATATATATATATATATATATATATATATATATATATATACATATATATATGTATGAATGTATATATATGTATGTGTATGTATATGAATGAATGTATGTGTATGTAAATACATCTATTTTTAATATGTGTATACATATGTATGTTTATCTGCAAATATGTATATATATATGAATGAAAATAAATGTATGTATAATTATTGATGCATATATTGTATACATACATATGTGTGTGTGTATGTTAAGATATGTACATATATCTGTATACATGATTATATATATATATATATATATATATATATATATGCATACATACATATATGTGTGTGTGTGTGTATATATATATATATATATATATATATATATATATATATATATGTATATATTTGTATGTATATATGCATACTTAAATATTTGTATATATGTGTATAAATGTATGTGACACAAACTTACCCAAACTCTTCACAGCCTGCCTCAAGATGATCCCCAGAAACCCACACAGGGAAATCAAAGGAATCTAAATCGACAGCAAATACTTAAGTGGCCTCAGATTTGCAGACATCATCGTTTTCTTTGCAGAGAACAGCTACAACTTCCATATAATGCTTGATGAACTGAACGAAGAGTGCAAAGAAGTTGGCCTCCACATAAACTTCAGCAAAAAAATGTCAAGTACATCAAATATGTCGGAATAGACACAAAACGATCAAAATAGGAAACGCAAAGCCGGACGAAGGAGACCACCACATATACATAGGACAACAACTTTACATTGAATTCACAAAAGTAGAAGAAATCAAGCAGAGTATCACTCGAAGAAGGCAAAACTTCGATAGAACAAACTCAAACTTCTAAAACAAGAATATCTCATTAGTCTTTGAGAAAGTATACAACAAATGCATCCCCCAATAGTCACCTATGGAGCTGAAATAGAGAATTTAACCTAGACTGACCTGCAAACTGAGATCCATACAACGTACGCAGGAGTGAGTATTGCTTAACATCACCTGGAAAGATAATAAAACAGGACAGTACATTAGGGGAAAACAGAGACATCATAAAACCCTTTAGGAAACTCAAATGGTAATGGGATGGCCATGTTCCAACAATGATTGACAATTGATGGACACCATGACTCACAACATAGATCCCAAGAGATCAGATTGGGAACCAAAGCCGACAGAATATGAGATGGTTAGACAAAATGAACTGGTGAATCCTCGGGGAGGTCTCTTTCCATAAAAGACCGATGATGATGATTAAGAGGGGTTGATCAATGAATTAATCATTTCTTTAGGATCCTGTTCGAATCTTCGGAATGCTAGCGTAAACTCTGCCGGGTACAAACAAAGGGATCAATTTTGCATAGATTTACATTGCAAATTGATTCCCTGCCCTGAGAAACCTATTATGGTGGAATTCAATTTCCCTAGACACAATAAAGAGTAAAGGCTTCAATTTTTAGCTTTTTAACTCCTTCAATATTGTCTGTATGCATGAAACATACATAACCAGGCAAACCAACTTGAAAACTGCAGAAACCTATGTTGACAGTTTTGATAGACGGTTGGTAATAAAGCAAGAGTACCGATGTGACTAGAAATTGAAAGCAAACAGCAATAAACTTGGTTTTACATCAGTGTTAAAGCATTCATCGATAGGACTGACTGTTGTTATCTACCCTTATAACACTGTTATGCATTCAGTCTAGATATATTAGTACAAAGGCGTTTTTTTTAGTGATCACCTCTTGTTGGTATAAGTCAAGGTTGCCATTTATGAACTTTCTCCCAAGTTGTAGGTATCGGAAGAAACATTTCTTCACACTGTATGGTTGGTCGGAATCGATATTCAGTTATCGTCCGGTGGTTCTTGGTTTATGATGTACGAATGTCTTGAACCCCTGTACTTCGCAAGTTATTAGTACGCTTAGAAACGTCAGATTATTGTCTGTTACTTTTTCCGTCATAGGATGTACTGGAAGTCTTCATAGCTCTACAAGAAAGAAAAAATCTCATATCATAGATTTGGCTATACCCTCATGCAATAAGATCTAAAGGAAAGACTGCGAAAAATTTGAAGAATACAGTAATCTTGCCTATAGGTTTACAAAAGTATGGAGTGTTGAAGTACAGTCGTGCCAGCACTTAGAACCATTTCCAAAACACGAAGATTCAGTTAAGATAAATTGGAAAATCGAAGAAGGATTGAGACTGTCCAAGCATTTCCCGTTGCTGTGGTCTGCAAGGATACTGAAGAAGATGTTTAAGATTTGAAAAAATTCGCTGATGCCTTATCTCCTATGATGACCGCTAAGTAAGTTGACGATGGTAAAATTGATAATCGTATATTCTTATTTTACGCCTTGTCAACTCGTCAGGTGTGAATCTCTGCAATGCGAAGTATGATAGCCTGAGGATCAACTCCAGACAAATAATTGATACTGGGTCTTGTAAAATAAATGAGCTGCGACAGACTTTCTGCCTTGTAGATTTCTTAATAGAAGAAGTTTTCAAAACAATGATATCTCATTGGGGTGCATATCAATGTGACCAGAAAACCAACATTTTGATGCGATTTTTAGATTTTGGGAAATCAGTTTATAGACTGTAGACAAATGAAATTTCATAGTGTTGGTGATAGGAATAGATGTAATTGGGTGACCTACTGTTGCAGTATCATCAATATTAACGACTTTAGATACTATATATTTGTTTGGGTCACGATCGTTGAAGTCTTGACTGGCTTTCTTCGAGATTATACTGAATAGCACCAAGCAAACAAGGTTTACAGTTTTTTTGGGGTTTTTTTGCGATGTATAGTTGTTACGATACAAGATGGAAAAAAAGGAAAGTACCAATTTTTTATAATGATTCAATTCAGTGTGCAATTATTGGTAGATTGCAAAGTAGGTGTCACGTGTGGAAAAAGCTCATCTTGGAATTACCAAGCCTTTTTTCAAACTTTTCCGCCATTTAAATATGTGCAGCCCATTTATCTGTCAACCGCCAGCTTCCATAAAAAAAAGTCTTTCTTGATGCTCATACAACGTCCAGGCACCATGAAGAGACATTTTTTTGCTTTATCTTGAAACATATCAGATACATATGTTGCCTGACATTATGAAGAGACATTTCCAATGACGTAGTTATTTGAAAAGTGTTGAATAATCCAAGTCC
Source organism: Thysanoteuthis rhombus (assembly GCA_963457665.1). Taxonomy (NCBI): domain Eukaryota; kingdom Metazoa; phylum Mollusca; class Cephalopoda; order Oegopsida; family Thysanoteuthidae; genus Thysanoteuthis; species Thysanoteuthis major. The sequence goes on along the minus strand of OY735206.1, from coordinate 58,409,010 downwards.
ATTCGACCAATGACCTAATTAAGTCGCCTATCAATTCCAAAATGCTCCATAGGGATGCTTTATGATTCAGAATATTAACTGCAGCGTGGCCAGGGTTGCTATTTTGCTTACTTTATGGCCACATTCGACAAATTTCGCCCATCTGGAATATTTTTGGCCTTAACAATCCTAGTTTTTCCATATTTCCTTTTCGATCACTTTAGGCAATGATTCTTCAAATATTTCATTGAGAACTCCCCCCCCTTAAAAAAAAAACAGAAAAAAACCTGCAAGTAATTTTTTTTCCCTTTTTATCTATAAAACTTTCGTATTTCAGGATATCTATTGGTTTGAAAAGTCAATTGATAAGGTTACACTGGATTCTATTCAAATTGTAATGCTTAGCTGAAACTTTACTTTGGAAGTAAAAAATGTCGACATCATTCGAGAAGTATTCCTAATAAATTCTTTTTTTCGGTGTGTATTACAAGGATGGAGCGTCTTATAAACAATTTTGACATTTGGACACTTTTCTTCCATTCTCTGCAAGTTTATGACCAGTAATGTATTCAACAATCGAGCAACCTCGAGCATGTCTGTGGTCACATAAACATGTGTATTATTCTGATGGCACGTATATCAACAAGTTACTGTCTATTGTTTGAATTTAATTCTTCGAAACGTCCTCTTTGCAATTTTGATAAAAAAAATCTGTTTTGAATCGGGCATTCACGCACTCATTGTAAATTTTACCTGTGAATGGTGGAGGATGACAGTGATACCTCCCTGAACTGAGAATGCTTTTCCAAATTTGCAGATGTTTGTTCTTATATTGAATTTCTTTGCAGTATTCTCGGATATTTGATTCAATTAACTTATTTAACTTTAAAAAGAACAAGTTGCATATTTCTGTGAAAACGTATGCTCAGTATGAGCATTGTTGAAACACAAATAGTATTTATTGATTGAAAGGCATTGTTAATACACGCTCTACACACACAAACATATATATATATATATATATATATATGTATATATATATATATATATATTTATATATATGTATGTATATATATATATATGTATATATGTATATATATATGTATATATATATATATATATATATATATATATATATATATATATAATGTATGTATATATATATATATGTGTGTATGTATGTATGTATATATGCAATGTTTATAATGTTTGTATGAATAGTTTCAACGGAAATCACAAACCTATTTTTTATTGAAGGTTTGATACAATCAATTCTGACATGAGTCATATGTAAATTAAGACTATTCCATAAAAAAACTGCACAGCAAATGAAAATTAAAAAATATCAAGATTATTTTTTCCTAATCATGCCGGTACGAACGGAAAATTCTAGTCAAAACTTGTCAAATATGATTTGCATTAGTTAATAATAAAGTAATTATAAAATTAACGATACATTTGCTAAACTATTGAAATTATTATTGATATTCTGCATGACCTGTTCGATATATATATATATATATATATATATATATATATATATATATATATATATATATATATATATATATATATATATATATATATATATATATATATAATGTTTACTGTAGAGAGTGAGACCGACTTGGGAGTAAAGTGTTTGGAGGTAAGGTTTATTAATCCTTTTAAGTAAATTGTCCAGATATGTTACGGGATTCTTCCCATCATCAGTGGTGTGTGCTGTGTGAGTGTGTATTTAAGTTTCCCATGTGGAACCAGAGTCCACTATCAGGAGTTATATATATATATATATATATATATATATATATATATATGAAAAATGGATGTATAATCCGACAGAATACTTATGAACGCATTATGTTATTCGGAACTGTATTTTAATGAGTGTGTCACACATACTCTAGACAACAAGAATAGAAAAAACAAGTCAAGAAAATAAGGCTGCTGCAGGAATCGAAACTGCGACCGATAAGGTGGCCGCTTTAACGTAGGGTGGCCTATCCCAACTTACCAAACGCATATATCTCAATCAATCGTTAAAGTAATCAAATCAGTTATTATTTTCAAAATTAATCTTCGACGATTTCCCCTTCATAAAGTTTTTTTTTATCAAAATCATCTCGATTGATAAGTTCTCCAACCGTCTTAAAAGGAGTAGACTTGGATGCAGTACATGGACATTGCCTCCACCAGTTTGGCAAAAAAATGCTAATGGCCAGACAGTCAAATCTACTATCATGTAATCACTCTGTTCTAATCTTATTAATCTCGCCATATTGTTTGATTACAATCTTGTAATAGTAGAAATAATAATAGACTTGTTATCTGAATTCCTACGTAAATCATTTTCTACTATTCTCCTATGTCAAACAGTGTAAATCAGAAGTAAATTAAATATAATTGATAGAAATGATGTTTTCATCTCATTTATGGCGGCTAAATACAAATGATTAGATGGATAAGAATAATATTATTTCAGATTTGATATCTGTGCCCCTCATCGCTGCCCAGCAGAGGTGAACACTCCTCAATTGTGTCTAAAGTTTGTTGTAGATGGCATAAGGCATCTATGATTGTATATTTATTTAAAAAAAAAAAAAAAATAAGCATTAGCCATAAATCTGACTCCAGCGGGTCCGTCATATCATTTTTCCTTGGAATCTTCCCGCAGAAAATGTAAACTTCCGAAAAAAAATGGAGATTTATCACAACGAACTTTCTTTTGAACTGTTTTGTCTGATGAAAGGCTTTAAAAAAAGTATTACAAAAAAGTATCAACAAAATGACAAATAACGCTATTCTGGCTTCAGGGATCGATCTCCATTTCCGTCGACAGTGAAATCAGCCGCAAATTCTGTTAGTCAGGTTGCTGTATCCATCAAACTTCGAGTATTGGTCTGAGACTCAACAAGGGAAACATCCCAGATTCATTCCAATGATCAGTATGTGTGTCATAATAGCCTACAATATATAAGCGCACGCAATTACCTGTTTTTTCTTCCTTTAACACTGACTATTCTCGTATTTCTGCTGTTTGGAAATATTCAATTCGTGTACAAACATGCAGGAAAATATGCATTTCCGATTCCACAGTGATAAGTTCAACTGATCAAAAGAGTGTGAATGGAATTTGGGTTTTTGAGGTGAAATTCATCTTACAATTCTGGACTAAAATGGTATTCAGATTATGAGCCAATACGAAGGTGTTCTTTTCTAACAGCCAAAATTAAGAAGAAAAATATGCAGAATGGAAACTGTTTTAACTGTAATTCTGAAAACTCAAGATTTATATCGTAGTGAAAGGATATTTTATTGTGGATTTAAAAAAAAACGAAATATGACTGTTTGTGTCATTTTTCTCTTTAAAACATTCAAGATATACAGAAAAATCAATATAGTTTTCATTATGATGTAGGATTTGGAGTCAATGATCTGTTCTGTTTTATACACGTATCTTATTCCTGAATCATCATCAGTCTTTCAACGTCCGTCGTTGGACATAGATCTTCCCCAGAATTCACCATACTTCTCTATCATCGTCAAGCTCGTCTCTCTATCTAATATTCTGCAACCCTCAGTTCCGCATATGATCCCTCGGAATCCATGTCGTGAGTGGCAATGTCTATTGGTTGTCTGTCATTCTTGCAACATGGCCAGCACACTGTCATTTGAGCTTTTTAATGGATTCTGTGATGTCCCTGACTCTTGTATTTTCCTGGGTGTACTGTGCTGTCTCGTGGTCTCTCCATGTGAGGCCCAGCATAATCTTTTAATGTGCTTGTTGCATAGTTCTCAATTTACGGATCTGTCTCTGGGTTAGGTCTGATGTTCAGTTCCATGAGTGACGATTGGGAGGATGCATTGGTTATACATCCCTTTTTTAAGGAATAGTGGGATCTTCTTATTTTTGGAGGTTGAGCCTGCTCTGCAAGAGGCTTGCCATCCTAGTGTGATTCTTCGCTTGATTTCTTCTTCTTTTGAGGATCCCATGGAGATTTGTTGTCTTAGATAAATGTAGTGATTTTCTTTCTCCAGTTCTATGTTTTCGATTTTTATTTCAGTGTGTTTATCCTCGATGTGTTTGCTGCGCATGATCTTCAACTTGCTGAAGTTCATGTGAACCTGAATACCAGAATCAATTCAAGATAGCCAAAATATTGAACTGAAGAGAAAGGTGAGTCAAAAATGACACGAATATTTCTCACCTTGCAGATGTTCGTACAGCTATATATATATTTGACAGCGTGACTTTACTCGATGAGTTACACGTCAATGTTAAACTTGGTAAAGTGAAAGCAATGCACCTAATTGAATCATGCAATGTAAGCATGGGTGTAGACAATATCGTTTAGATCATGAATGCGTATGAATCGTGTGACCAGTCAGCGACAGGGGAAACTAGTGAGCGGACGCATGTTGAGTCAGGATTTTTCTTGCCATCCAGATGGGTAAGGTGAATTGAAAAGAATCTTTAATCTTTCGTTTAACCTCTCATTCCCAGTCTACGATGTCTTGAATAGAGTGAGAACTCAATTACCAAACTGAAATCCGGAAGAAACTTTCTACACTATATCCCAAGAAGGAGAAGAAGACCACTGTCGCTATCCATCTAACCTATCATGTTTCTGGATGATTTGAATGAAAATAAAAGCCGGCATTTCAGTGATTTCACAAATTCGATTGTCATGATATATGCGTACGTGTAGAGATTTGTTATTTTGTCCCTGATAATTTTATATGCACGGATTAGTTTTATCAATGTGTTCAATCAAGTCATGATAGAGAATGATGATATTTACTCAGAATGTTTGTTCGTGGAAAGGCATTATCAGAATAGAGTCACATGCATTAAAGTAGGTGCAATGATAGTACAATCTTGAATAAAGCATTTCTCTCACTCGGCAAATGTCTATTTCTCAATATGATCCCCCTGTTTAATAATCACATGGATCAAACATTACAGAGATAATTTCGGATCAAAATCCAGCCTACGTCAGTGAGTCAGGTGACATGATTACTGGTATCCCATCGTATATGAATGTGTTGTGTGTGTAATACTTCTGTGCATATTCTACAAAGCTTTACTGCTTTCAACGCTAAACAAATTAAATTTCATTTTTTTTTATGTCACTTCTGTCACTTTTTTCCTAATTTACAATAATGTAACTTATGTAATTCTCCTCGGTGCTTCTCGAATGTTTTACACTGACTTTGACATGATACTACGTGCATTTTTTCTTTGCTGGGATGATCAGTTGTTTACCACGTAATCATTTAAGGGATTAAAAACTGATATATTAATATGTCTCCCCAAGAATGTTGAACTAAGACCATCTTCCTTTTGGCTATGATTTCAATACATAGCTTATATCATACATGTAATTTGTCACTATATGAACGGTATCATCATATTGTATTGTATATGGTTGTTTGCATAAGTAACCCAAAAACGTATTTGATAATTGAGTATTGGTAAGTATATCAACAAATGTGACCCGACATTCGTGTCACTTCTACTGGGTGTTTAGCCATGGGAATATTAAATCCGTTGTGTCAGTTTTAATCTTGAGCTACATCCAAATCAACATATGATATCATCTTTAAGAATACAGGAAAAACTTTTTCAAATACAAATTTCTATCAACATATTCAACCGAAGACTTGGGCAATTTTTTCCACTTAACTTGGAGTCAATTTTTACACACACACACACACACACACACACACACACATATATATATATATATATATATACATATATATATATATACATATATATATATATATATATATATATATATATATATATATATATATATATATATATATATATATATATATATATATATATATATATATATATATTGCATCATATCATATAAAAACTTATCTGAAAGCAATTATTTGGCCTTTGCATTACTGGTGGATTGTTTAATACTATCATGCATTGTTACGTAGAGGCAGCTACCCAATCGGTAGCTGGTTCGATTTCTGCAACAGCTTCTTTTAGTTTAAATGTTTATTTAATTCATGTTGAATAATACATCAACCGTGTAACAACGGATGTTCATTTCAAATAAGATTCAATGTAATATAATGCTATTTATAATTCATTCTGTCGTTCAAAATATATCCATTTCTTAATGTATACACACACACATACACACATACATATAGTCTAAAATACTTCGCGGTTTTTGACCTAAACATTTAAAGACATTTTTCATTTTTCTAAATATGTATTATCTGTTTACATATTGGAGATAAATGGTTGTAGATCCAAGGATTTTTGTGAGCTTTTACGAATAGCTTCTTCCTCGATGCTTTTGATAAAGAAGATCTTTTTGCAGTTTGTGTATGAGTGGGCTCGTAGACATTTTTTCTGTATGTTTATTATGCCGACAGTTTATATCGTGTAACTGGTAGAAAAATATGGAGATGAAAAGATTGAGCAAATCAGAATAACATTTATAGAATTTTATTATTGACACAAGAATCTGATGCATTTTGTTTTCATACACACTTCTTTGGAGGCAAAAGCAGAGATAAATGATGCAACATATTGAGAACAAAGCTTAATTAAACGTCCAGATTCATACAGAAAAAGACGTCAGTCACAATTGAACATCAAACTGTAAAGGGATAGGTGATCTATTGTTGTTATCTTGTAGTTTATTGCAGCTTTTCATTGGGTGACTTCCATTGAACGAAGTTTCATCGAAACAAATTCTTTTTGGAAGGACTTTCCATCGAAATGTCACTCTATCAAAATCACATTTAATCGAAACAACAATTTATCGAATTGACCTTTCATCGAAACGGCTTTTGATTGAAAAGACTTCATAAATTTGTACTTTGAATAAAAATAGAGCTTGACATAATCTTAATAATTTATATATAAAATATCTATTTTAAAACCTAAATTTAAAAAACAAAAACAAAACAATGACATGCGTGTTTTCAGCTTGAAATCAACACCAACTAGAAGAAAAACCAATGAAATTGTTTGTTTCTTTCATTGGAAGATTGAGAAATCCAATGAAACTTTTATCTGAGTTCACTCCATAGAGCCAAAGATTTTGAAAGGGAAAAAGTGCGTAAAAAATGTAGCAAAGGGTCAGTAGATTCGAGAAAAAGTATGGAATCGGAAAAACAAAGTAAATATTGACTTCATAAATATCCATTTCTTCTTAAATGAAAACTTGTTTTCTTTTATTTTCATGGCCAAAAACCTTGGCTTCTTTCACTTTTAGCAGAAAGAAGAAGAAAAATTGGATCGTGTTTTCGATTTTTTCAGACAAGTTTCATAGATTTTAAACAAAAGGCGCAGAAAAAATGATCACTTGATCATTGGTGCTTTGAAAAAAAACCAATGAGTGTAAGCAAAAAATCGACAAACAAGTCAATTCGATAAAAAGACCTTCCGACGAAATGACACTAAAAAACCGCCCTTTTCATGAACAGTTGTTTCTATGTTTTGATGAGACGTCTTTCAATAAATTGTTGTGCCATGATATACATATATATATAAAGATAGAGATATAGATAGATGGATAGAGAGATAGAGAGAGAGAGAAAGAGAGAGAGAGAGAGAGAGAAAGAAGTATATAGATAGAGAGATTAACAAAAATAGCAAGTGAGAGAGGAGTGGTGGTTACCACCGCCAACAATGCCAAATTGAAACTTTACTTGAAGCTATTTATGATTGCTTTGCCCATGAACCCTTAAGAAAACCACGCATCCATCTTTTCTTTCCCAGCAATATGCAAAATATGACTTGACTCCCAAGAGTCGGGAAGTCAAACAAATCAGAAGAAAGATAACTCTGATTCCTTTGAGGCAATTTTTTTTTGCTTTCGGTGTCCTTCCATCAGCTCTTGAAGTCAAGCTGCTGCCAAACGTGTCGTGCTCCTTTCAACTGCCTCAGAGAAGTCACGGGAGGAATTCTGTCAAAGTGAAAGTTTAGATATATTTATATACGTCTATTTAAGTTATAAATTGTAGACAACATGTTTGGAAATAAATTGGTGGAATTAGTGAACATCTATTCAAGACAATAGTCACAGACTACTTAACCTTTTCTGATATTGTATGAGAGTGGATTTAGATATTTTGTTTTCTCAAATGTTTTTTTTTCTAATGTATTGGATATTTTAGAGTAAAGAAAATCTACTGAGGTAACAAAATAAATATTTCAATATTTCAAATAGCGATACTGGGATGACAGTGGAGGAATTTTTCGATTGGAGAAAAGGTACTACTTGTTCTTACATGAACCACGTTGATGGGCGAATTTGTTGAATCATCATTATTTCTGTCTGAGAAGCGTATACTATACTATTGAGCGGGATTATATTGAGAAAAAAGAGAAAGAGAGATAGGCAGGGATGAGAAAAGAGGGTGTGATTAGGAGAATAAGAGGGGGATAAGAAAGCTGGGGAAAATGTAGACGAAATTAAGTGAAAGGAAAAATAAAAAAATCAACCAATTATAATGTTTCATCCTTATGTATGTCTGTCTACATATATCTATTTTCAGACTTTTTTAAAAGTTTAAATATGTTTCATAATTATCCCCCCAAAGCATCCTACTAAAATTTCCGTTGAATTTTTATGATATACGAATAAACAGATAAATTGATAAATTGATAAATAATATATATATATATATATATATATATATATATATATATATATATATATATATATATATATATATATATAGAGAGAGAGAGAGAGAGAGAGAGAGAGAGAGAGTGAGAGAGAGTTATTAAATAATAAAGTTATTGTTCAATTTTTGAAAATATTTTTGTTTATGCTTACGTTCTTACTGGTTTTCACATCATAGCCTCTTGAAAAACCCTTTTCTCTGTTGTGAATGAAATATGCAAAATGCATATATATATATATATATATATATATATATATATATATATATATATATATATATATATATATATATATATATATTGAGAACATTTAAAAAAAGAAAATATGATCCAATTGATAGAGAAAAAGTTTCTCAAGAGAAATCAAGTTCAGTAATTACGTAAAATTTTGTATTCAGAAAACATAATTGATGAATGATATTCTTAATCCATTACGAGCAACAATTCTGAGAGGTTCTACATTCCCAGATAATGTAAAAATTCTTACAAATATCTTCAAAGCAATCGATAGATAGTGAAATAAACTTTTGTGATCCTATTTCTTTCACATAGTTGTAAACCCAGGCAAGTCCTACTCCATACACTATTTTTTTCATAATCTAAAATTGATTTTGAACTGTGAGTAATCTGGAATACCGTTGTTGTTAGAACTGATCCGTCTTGATTACATGAAGGTGTTTAGTTTTATAAGTGCTTTTTCCCACCTGAATATGGAACAAAATCATTACTGAACGTGGTTAATATTTGGAAACACGTTTGTTGAAAACCAAAAGTAAGTTCCGTTGATTAATGAGGTTCTGTAGAAACACTTTTGTATGATTACCAAATTATTATCATTTGAAATACTGTCACATCCATCTGTAACATTTTTGAAGAAATTTTCAGAAATCAATTTACATACGTGTTGAATTTGCTTTTAAAACATAAGCAACGGGCAAGCAGTGACAGAATAATGATATTAGATTCCAGATGATCATAAGAAATACAAAAACTGCAGAACTCAAGAACAAATGTTGATCGCAACTCTAACTGGGATTTTACAAGTGTATTCAATAAGCTTGGAGTGTGTAAGATTACCATCTCCACTTTACTTCGGAAAACACCACTTATATGACATTTCCACGAGACATGAATTATCAGTCTGCCCCTCTCTCTGTATGCCTCTCTAGCTCTTTTTCTCTCTCACAATGTGTCAAATCTGCACACAAAAAGTTTGACCAGAATGAAGAAATCTTTTGTAAAGAAAGATGTTCTTGACTTATTTGTCAATGGAAATCTCTTCATTGGGAGAGCAATAAAATTCGACTGACGACATGTTGACAGCTTATCGATAATAGCACCCAAAGTCCTGATAACAATCGGATAGTTGTATCCATCCTACGCTATGTAACACAGAGGATTGGAAGAAGCCATTTAATGAATACAGCAACAGAAAAACATTGGTTTGAACTACTATAGCAACCAAAACAATAACAAAATTGATAATGGAAAACAACAATATCAATAACAAAATAACAGTAAAATGACCAATAATAATAATAATGATAATTATAATAATAATAATAATAATAATAATAATAATCATAATAGTAGTAGTAGTAGTTGTAGTAGTAATAATAATAATAATAATCATAATAGTAGTAGTAGTAATAATTATAATCATAATAGTAGTAGTAGTAATAATAATAATCATAATAGTAGTAGTTGTAGTAGTAATAATAATAATAATAATAATAATAATAACAACAACAACGGTTGTTGCTTTATTTTGATTGTCATTAGATAAAATAAATTCATAGAAATTATCATTCTATTTTCACATCAAATCAATGGCATATATATTATCGCACTGACACCTTATTACATTTTAACCAATAACCGGCCATAAAACAAGGAAACAAATATGGTGGTCCAATTTTCGGTTTCAACAGGTGATAAAATCTCAGATAACTTAACAGCCGATATCAGTCCCTGGGAAAAAAATAAAAAATAAAAAAATCGAACATCATTAATAAACAGAGGGATGCCCGGGGGAAATAAGTTTAAATATGGTAACAGAGGAAAACAAATCATATCTTTACAAAAATGAATGTTCGTTTTACTCAATTATTAGCGCCCCCATAACAGGTTTAGGTCCCCCCAAAAAGTAGTTCCTTAAAAGTGACAAATTACTGGAGGTCATATGGATTGGAATCACAAAAAAAATCCTTGCAAAAACGATTTTATATCGAATTGATCCAAATATTCGACGAAAACGAATAATTGTACATGGGACTGACCGGGTATGTGCATGGGCCTACGTAACATCCGATGTTGGTCATCACTAGGAAACTCACCCAACTGTTCAATGAATGACCTAAACAAATTAAAGTTAACTATAAAAATGCAATCATCATGTCAATATATGAAGTAGCAACCCAAGCGATCTATGCAACGGCGGGTTAATTAGTCAACTACAGAAGAACTTTCCCGACCATTGACTATATCAATTTAGTGATAGAATCCAAAGAGAAAGCAGCAGGATACAAAATACCACTTGCTGTGGCATTTATTGATATCAAAAAGGCCTTCAACCTCAATGGAAACTGAAGTTACATATGCAATCATACAGCCTGGTGTATAAACTGCGTATGTCAATTCTGCAACATATTTACTGATTGAGCAGTTCTTTTATCAGGCTGCATTAAGTGTTCAAGCCATCTGAGCTTTTTAAAAAAAAGAAGTGTTCTTGGTCGTTCCGTCAAACGACTTATCGCTGACACAGTAAGCCGATGCTATTTTCAACGTGCATCAGATTCGTAGACAACTTTCTCGTCGACTACGATCTTCGCTGACTGTACTGTTGCTAAATATTTTTCGTACCACTTTTATTAAACAAAGTAAAAGGTGTTATTTCATAAAAGAAATTAAACCATTCGACAAAACAGCCGGACCCGTGAAAAAGGTGTACGAGAAGGCAACACCAACTTATCAACGCACTCAACCCCTGCAAGATTTGCCTAGAAATAGTCTTCCAAAACCTTAACGGACAATAGAAGTGATATTGAATAACTGAGCAAACCAAGATTTGTTGACGAGACTCCTCATGAACACTAGAAAATGTTCAGCGAGCTGAATGAAGTGAGCAAGAAACTCAGTCATCACATAAACGTCAGTAAAACCAATGTCACGTGTAACGAATAGAGCAAACACTTTTGAAAATGCAGAGCTCCTTGGGACCGAGTATCAATGAAAAATCCAGAAGGAGAAAGACAGCAAAGAATCACCCCAAGTCGGCAAACTTTTAGTAGAGTAAGCTCGACGTACGAGAATAAAATCCCACGTCTTGAAATGAGGGGTTTGCAACCAATGCAACCCTCCAATCTCCAATGGCTATCAAACTAAGTACCATGCTGCGTACACACGAGAGGCTCATTCTTGAAATCACAGAGGGAGATCTGAATATAGCATAGTTTACAAGAGAAAAAAATCAAAAGTCAGATACATTGTAAAATCCATTAGAGAAATCAAGCAACAATAGACAGGCCTCGTTGTAAGAATATCAGACAACTGCTTGACATCACTACTCTCCATATGGATCCCTAGAATTCATAAATAGAATTGTGGCTGGTGAAAAATAAGATTGTGTGATGCTATAGATGAGATCAGGAAATATTGGTGTGGCAATGCATACGATCAAGGAGTCGGACAAATCCTGGGGAAGATTTATGACCAACGATGTACATTTAAGGGATGATGATGGAGAAACTAGATGTACAGCCGACACAAATGCAGTATCAATTATAATTCACGCTGCGTTTAGAAAATGCTTGTGGCCTAAGAATGAACGACGCATACATTTTACACGTCGAGTCTATGACCACACTGAACAGTTGTAAAACGACGTAACATCTTTCTGTGGTTGTGGATGACACTATCAATTATTATTATAATTATTATAATTATTATTATTATGATTATTATTATTATTATAATTATAATAATAATAATAATAATTATTATTATTATTATTATTATTATTATTATTATTATTATCATTATTATTGTGTGTGTGTGCGCGTGTGTGTGTTATAAAGAAGAATGTATAATCCGACAGAATGATTATAAAGTGCGTTATATCGGCCTAGACAACGTAAACAGAACAATCAATTAAAAATCGAGCTGCTGCAATGTCTTGGCCAAATGATACATTCACTGGGTAATAAAAGGATATTATTTCAAATACAGTTTCAGAATAATATAACGCAATTTCATAATCATTCTGTTGGATCATATTTCCATTTTTCAAGATAACATAATCGTGTATAACCGGTGGCCGTTTAGCTCAATGGTGGAGCAACGCTACATTGAAACGGTTACTCTATCAGTTGCTGTTTCGATACCTGAAGCAACCTTATTCCCTTCAATTGTTCGTTCTATTCCCGTTATCTAGGCCTTAATGATACATTCAGGGCGTAATAACGGGATATATTCTCAAATAGAGTTTCAATATGACATAGCACAATCTATGATTCATATATATATATATATATATATATATTTATATATATATATATATATATATATATATATATATATATATATATATATATATATACTTCAACTCAATTTGTGAAAATACAAATCAGACGGTTGAATTTTTACAATTACTTACTAATAAGAAAGCTTACATTATGTAAGGGAGATCGGAGCTAGGTTGGCATAGAGACAGGTCGAATCACTTGCTTTGATGTTTGTTTCCACCATTTAATGGCGCCACTGTTTGTCTCATTTGGAGTGGAAAAAACATCTCCAATTCTGTTTTACTAAGTTTGTGACATACTTGTTGTAAAGACGAAATATGTTGTATGGAAATGGTTGCGTAACTGCAGCAGTAATGCTTCCACTTTGACGAATGAGTACCTAGCTCATGTATTGTAAGGTTGATGACAGCGTAATCTATGCATATGAAAAATGAAAATAAGCAGAACATATACTAATCTTCGAGCAGATTCAGCTGAAATTTTTCCCTGGTACAGAATGAGAAGAAAGCCATATGATGGTAGGTATATTGTAAGCTTGACTACTTGGGATGCTGTAGTTTTATGCACTTGAGGCAGAGAGGAGACAAGGAGTCTGCGAAATAAGAAAACAATCTTCAAACCTCTTCTGTATAGTTCTTCTATCCATTTTTCACTTGATTAAGATGCATTATTGGGGCCAACTCACTTACGATTCAACTGATCCAAGTAAATGGTCATTATATCCCTCAAATCTTTTTACTCACATACAGTCTTGTTTAAAATTGTGTACTACTCAATTACAACCATATAATAACCAAATCTATACCAACTAGCAAGAGAAATGACGGGTTCAAAGAGATTGTACTAATATATATATATATATATATATATATATATATATATATGTATATATATACATATATTTGTATATATATGTGTGTATATATACATATAAATGTGTTTGCATATATATATATATATATATATACATATATATATACATATATATGCTCATGTATAACAGATAATAGACATATAAATATATAGATTGATTGATATATAGAAGTTGATAGAGATATGTATGAATAAAATGATTTTAAATTCAATGTTATCCTGCACATAGTATCATACACATGATTTTGCTTGTTTGTATATGTGAACGTTACAATTTCTGATCATAATTCAATCTAGTCAGAATCTTTATCCTTTCTCTTTTATAATATTCTCTATCCTTTCTTGTTACAATTCATTTCGGTGGTACAAAGTGAAAATCAAAATCTGACGTTAGTACGAGCGAGAAATACATAGCTATCTCGACCGCCAGACAGGTCAATGCAAGGGTTATTAAGAAGGCTTAGCTATCTACAGCACATGTTGTCAATGTTTTGACACATAGTTAGCATTGAACTAGTTGCACTATCAAACTGTCACATTACATGACCTGGCTAACCCTGGCACTGAGGGAAAGTGCTCATGTGGTATCTCAATCTATTGTATATTAAATATTACAAAGTTCCTGGCGGCTACAAGATATACAACTTGGAGTATCATAATCACTTTATTCACAAACCAATCATTAGCATATGGGAATACATACTCCTTACCACCCCTTGTCATTACTCTTATCAGAAAACTGGGCATTAACTCTAGTTGGATATCTAAAAAAAGTATGTATTACTTTTTTTTATCGCTTCAACTGGTTGCACTAAGTCAAAATATAAAATGATTAGTGAGCCACGACTCAAATGCTTGACTTTTGTATGTTTTCCATCATCACAAATGCTGCTATTGCTAAAAGGATCAGTGTTTGTCAAGCAACCGTTTTTTAAGAGTACACTTCCCCTCTGAGAGCACTATGAACTGGGTTTGAGCTAAAATTGGTTGGACAAATGTCATTCATATGATATATATTCCCGTTTGGTTCGGCGGAAAGCGTTGATCATAAATAAATCTTTGCTCTGTTTCCCTGATCAGTTGGATAAATATACCTTATAGAGGATTAAATCAAGACGTTGATCATCGCAGAAGTTTCATAAATAACTATTCGGAGATTTATTCATGTCAACGTTTCGTAATTTTGAATTTTGCACAGGCGCTAGCTATAAGGCGATAGAGGTGTATTCCATCAGAAAATCATTTGGAAGAATACCTCTTACAAGTAAGTGCTCTTTCGTAAGATCGTTATGGTTCCGTGGAAGTTATGGCCTTGCGCCAAAAAAAGGTTGATATTTACAAGTGTCTTAAGTGTAGCATTCAGAAATAATATTTTTTACCATGACAATCTCGTAAGCTGTGAAACATGAGTTTCCTTGTACTACTGTTGACCAATCACAAAAAATTCCCAAAATATCAATTTAAAAAAAAAACATGAGATATCTTTTCCACGTGAACTGACTGAAGCAAGATTTTCCTGCATTTATCAATTTTTCGTACCTGTGAACGATTCGAAACCTATACATTCTAGATAACAGCTATTGTGTGTATAAGTATATATTCATGTTGTCATATACTGACGTGGTTGATTGAAAATAACTGCCAGTTTCCTCTTTGTGTGACCCTCATGAAAGCCTTTATCAAGTTTATCAAAAAGGTTCCTGTATACCTGAGAGGATAACCATCAAATATTTATTGTAAATACACTGCGCAATCTCCGAAGGCTCTTGACAATATTCTCACACATGACTGAATTTGAATGGTTTTTGTATACCTTGAGCATCATTTTTAATGATATCCTGTATCAAAGTTTTTGAACATGAGACACAAAGTTATGTATCATGCATTGACACAGATGAATGTTGGAAACATCATATGTTTAGCATGAAATATTGTTGGAAAGAACAGAGGGGAATACTTTTGAGCCCATTCAAGACCTCTCTGGAGAACATTCGAAAATCACAATTTTGGTCCCAAGCCTGTCTTTTTGCTGATAGGAAACAGACTCATAATGACTTGAAAATGGAAATATGATCATACAATCGGAATGAAGAAAAACATGTGAAAGTAAGTATGAATCACTATTACCGGGCGTTTGAAACAGTCTTGAAAAATGCTAAACAGAATTGGAAATCTGAGAGGTATTAAGTTGGTCTAGAAGATAGCATTACAAAAACCATTGTAAATACGGCTGAGGGTATTGGGTCATTGAGGATACTTGCTATCCGTGGAACTTTAATGAGAGTAACAAGATTTCACAAGAGTGATTAGTCCACTAATATGAAGATTATGGAAAGCAATGAATGCTACTACTGTACAATTTTACGTCTGGGACTTGATGGTATCCACCGATATTGGTTCAACAAATTTGTCGTGGTAGATGACAGACTAATCCACCAACTTCAAAGTTGACTAAATAAAGACAAGACTGGATGACCAGAAGCGGAACAATTCTCAACTAAAAGCAAACAACCGTAGAGCAATAACATGCCTACCACAAAAGCGTACAATTCTAACCGGACAGATAGTATATGTAATATATATCTCCATTATAAGAAAACTACTGTCACCAGAAAACAAAGAATTAGAAAATGAAAAAAAAAAAAAAAAAAAAAAAAAACGAGCTCATGATCTGCAGCGTATCGGCAAAATGTTTGTGAAAAAAATTGATGAAGAGAAGAAAAAATGTTCTGATAGGATTGATTGACTAAAGGAAAAGGACACAGCATGATACCACATAAATGGATACTCAAATGCTTAAGGATAATCAGGATTAGTGAATCATTGATGAGATTCCTGCAGAAGATACCAATTCTGTAAAAGAAAGAGAAACTTCAGCAAACCCTTACACATGAAATGCATTAAACTATTTACAAAGAACAGGGGAAGATTCGGAAATTTGTTCGGCAAAGTTGAAAAATACAACGGTGACATTGGAATGCAATTTGAAGTAGAGGAATGCAACCTATTGGTAGTGTGCAGGCGGGAGCTTATGGCGGTGAAAGGAATATAATTACCAGACGACAAAACTATTAGAGAATTTACCAAACAGGACCGATAAAAACACTAGAAGGTTGTCGATTGCAACTCTAATAAAAGAAGAAAAATGAGGGAGAAAAAAAAAGAAAGAAAGAATAAACTTGAAAAAATGAAAAAGTATAGGAAACTAGGCTAAAAAGTAGAAATTTGATGAAGGGTGAACATATGTCAGTAGCTGTAGTAAGATGCACAGGGTAACTTCTTTGATGAGCAAAAAAATGGAATCTAATCAACGAAGCAGCAAATTAGTGAACGTATGACAATGCACAAGGATATACACTCAAGAGATGATACGAAACTGATAGTGTCTGATAAAAAATGCGATGGAAAACTCATTGGCATAGGGACTCTGTCCAAACAGCGGAAAAATTATTATCAACCGTAGGAAAAGGGGTACCAATGAAAACAGGGGGAGAAAAACGGGAATAAAAAGACTTCATAGAAAATTTATAAGAAAATCACAGACGAACAATGAACTACACAAAGGACACCTGAAGAGAAACAAATCGACTGGACCCGGAATAAAAACATCAAATGATGCTTCTTTGATGGAAAAAAGACCAGGTGTTAAAGTGCATAACCAGCAAATGAAGCACGATCTCCCAGAGGAAGCACAAGAACAGGTACGACTGGATGGTGACGGCCCTACCCTTGAAACTATGGAGAGAACCTTGATCCGATCACATGGAAAAATGGCACTAGCACAAACCAGACACTGTCCAGGAAAGTAAAATCCATGAACTACTTTGGGGCTCTAATCCAAGCAAAGGGACAAGATCAGGTATATATGCAGAAGAAGAAGAGAACATGTCAAATCATAGACGTTGCAGTACATTCGGACCACGAGGTGAATACGAAAGAGTGTGAAAAACTGGAAAAGTACCTGTAGTCCAGTCAAATTTGACCAAGAAATCAGAGTAATATTGGCAATTTTTGCTGAAAAAGTTTGGCTGTTTCATTTATAAAAATTGTTTACAGCACTTGAAAATTTTAGTATCTTAAGTATTTTCAGTCAGTTTTGGCTATTCAATCCAAAATTTAAAAAAAATCATCATTACTGATGCAAATATTGCAAGTTGAGAACTGTAACTTTACTATTATGTGATATAAGTAGATCACAATGAATATCAAATATTGAATGACTCTAATATGTATATATGTAATGCTCAAAATGACAATCTAGGTATCATGAAAAAACAAATTGATAAACTTCAAAAACATTGTCGATCGAAATGTAGAGCTTTTTTCATATGCGATCTTGGCAATCAGGTTGAATAAGATTTAAAAGCATAAAGACCGGGAAAATAATTGCTGCTAATTTTTCTATGAATTTTAAGAGTAGCTATTTTGAAATTAAAATGGATGACCTTTGATGTACATATATTCCAATTATGACTGTCATTGTGATAATTCTTCCCAGAACTTAACCACTGCTCTTATGACTTATTGTCTAATCTTCCTCAAAGTTTCATCGAAATTTATCAAAACGTTTTTGGGATATTGTGTGGATAGAGAGAAGCTGATGAAAAAATATAAAAAAAGCAGTGCACAATATTTCTCAATCGAAAACAGATTCCCGGATTCACCCTTAAATTTGATCACTCCTTCCTTATGCTGTGGCCCTCTTTTCAATGAAATGTCGTTGACAATCACTGAAAACGTTGGGAGGTACCCTATAAATGGAAAAGGGTGACCCAGAAATGTTGGGAGTACATAAATAGAACAATATTTTTCAATCAAGAGCAATTATCTGGATCTTCCCCAAAATGCAATCATCTCTTCCAAAACTGAAAATCGTCAAATTTCGTATGGACAGATTGGGGTATTCACAGATATTTATGAAGAGAGAACTGCAAAATTTCTCTTGCATAGAAAAAAATTCTGGAACTGCCCTAAAATTTAATCATGTCTTTTTTTATTTATCACATGCCTTACCATTCCACTAATTCCATCGAAACCGTGTTGACTGAAAGGAGCAAGACAGAAATGTGTGGAATATTTACTTGGAAAAATAACCTAATCTAAAAATAAAATTCCTAGATCAGCTTCAAAATCCGGTGACTTCTTCTGTTACTAATGCCCCTCTGTCCTACTGAGTTTCATAAAAGTTTATCCAGAACTTTTGGAGCTATCATATGGACAAACAAGTGCAAACATAGATATGTAATTTGACAAAAATAGTAACTCCCAATCACGAACAAGTTCCTGGGTCCCTTGAAATTGAATCAATTTTTTCCTCAATGTGGCACACCCCTCCATAAAATGCCATTTAAATTTGTTGAAAACTTCTCAGGATATCGTGTGGAATGACTGGAGTGAAAACAGATATGTATAAAATATTAAAAGGGCAAAACATCTCCCAGTTCGAGGCGAATTCCTGGATTAATTCCAGAATTTAATCACCTTTTCCTTCCCACAAAGCTTATTGTTTCATGAAATTAATCGAGATATCTTAAAGATTTCATGTAGACAGACAAGAGTAACAATGGAAAAAAGGAATAAAATCATTTTTCTTTCCCTCGTGAATTGCAATGACCTTCCATTGAAAGGGAAGACATATTTTGAGAAAAATGATTAGATTTTGTGATGGATCCAAGAATTTTATTTTGTTTGAGAGAAACATTACATTCTTTTATACATTTTAGAAGATATTTTTCATATTTGCTCCTGTTTGTGTACACGATATTGCCAAAAGTATTGTGGAGGAGTGGGTATTAGGTTAAATGGAAAGTGATTGAATTTATGGACGGATCCATGCATAATGATGTTGTCCTAGTTGGAAAAAAAGTAACAAACCCAGTCGTCTATTTTGATTTTCAAAAATGCTGTCTTTAATAGAAAAACTAACAACATTTTTTTTTAAAACTTTTGAATACAATTCAATCTGATGGCCCAAATTCTACTTCCCGAAAAGTATCACTCAAGAATTCCGAGAGCTTCACTTCTAGATTGTCTTGTTTTCCCACAACAAATCGTGGCTATACACACTGTATCTCATGTCATAATTTGCCCAACTACAATGGAAGAACAAAAGCAGTAGATAAAGTAGAAACAATACTATCTTTTTCAATTATGTAGTTTACTCAAACAATTCGAATAGCAATCTCCAAACATTTACAGTTGATTTACGACATTTTTTTTAAAGCCAACCGAAAGGCGGTTTGAAATACCCACTATAGAATCATTCTCCACTGTTAGCTTTGTAGTCAATCATTCTGAATTCAGGATGATAATGCAGTTTTAAAAATTAATTTTTAAAAATACCACCCTTTTCATATGAGCTTACGGAAAAATTCTTTCTAAGGTTCGTGTTGTTATTCTACATCAAAATACGTTTCGCTTGATACTAAATTAGTTTATGGTATCTTTACTTTCAGGGTTTGACCATTTTTGGTGGGAGTCGACAGGACTACTAGTCCGGGAGCTGAGGAAAGTACGGCTCGTGAAATTCAGGTTTCCAAATGGATTTTATTGAATTTGTTGGATCATCTTTTTTTTTCTCACAATAGAGTGGATTTTCCATCTGTAAATCATTTGTATTAGGTATATATTTTCAGCTTCATCCGACTCGATATCTTGGATCACAAATTGAAATCATTTGAATGCTTTCATAGAAACGAGCACGAAGTCTGGAGAGACGAATGTAAAAAGCTTTTTAATATACACATTTTTATATACGGTATTTAAATAGTACATGATCATTGAAACAATAACTGGAACTAAATAGGTACTGAAGCAGTACACACTTGCCTAAGAAATATTTTCTTAAATATTTCTTCAAAGGGCATCTAAAGATGATTAAACAATTCTAAAGGTCAGATTATCTGAAAGTGCCTAACCTTACTAAGAAGGTGTTAAATATCATCATACGCCCAAAAAATGGAAGAGACAGAATATACCACGTGAACAGAATATGAGTGTCATCTGCTTTCAATTCAACAAAACAATTTCGAGAAAAATGTACGTATTTTATGTTTATTTGCATTGTTTGCTCATAGCATCAGAATAAAACAACAAAATGAAAAGAAACAAAGCATACAACAGAAATGTTCACTTGCGTATATCCATGAATACAAATACAAAACACAAATAAAAGATTATTCCATGGACATAAATCACAGAATAACGAAAAATGTACAGAGTTACTCAAAAGTCAAAAATATAGATATAATATCCCAATCACAGAATGTGCAGATCAGTTCTTTGGTCATAGATATTTGCAAACTAATTCAAATTTCTCGCTTTTATTTTTTCACGATGTCTTTTGGTTCAGTCCAGTGTAACGTTGGTTCCATTTCGTGGTTCTAATGCTTTTAATTGGTCAATGTAATTACACACAGGGGATTACTTCTCATCACAGGTGTGGATAGCAGATTGAACAAACCGACGATACAAATCAACACAAGGAAGCTGATATATAGGTATGTATAAGCAAATCAGTTTTTCTTTTCTAAATCTGTATACTTGAAATCAAATCGGCATAAGGAAATATTTCAGAATATCATCATTTTCAGAATAAAATCGCCATTTTCAAGGAATAAATGATGCTTGTAACATATATTCTAGATTTTAAAATATTTTCATATGCTTTCCAATGACAACTGAATTTATTATTTATTCGCACAGAGCATTCTTTGAGTCTGACTACCGGGGCCCATGCTTCCAGAAAGAGATTACACCTGATTTCATATATATATATATATATATATATATATATATATATATATATATATATATATATATGTGTGTGTGTGTGTGTGTGTGTGTGTGTGTGTGTGTCTGCATGTGTGCGTGCTCATGTGTGTGTGTGCATGTGTATGTGTATTTGTATTTATATGTTTGTGTATGTGTGCGTATGTTTGTATTTATATAAGAATATATTTGCCTGTACTAGTGTGTATGATATGTATATATTTTTAGGGTTTTCAACATCCATTCAAAATGTTTGACTCTCTGAATGTAAAGAAGTCTCACATCAATTTATACTTGGCCTTTGGCAAGTAAATATGTCCTGGGATTCTTTACAATTTTTACCTTCATCCCGCATTTCATATGTTAACAAGACATTTTTAAGTAGCAATGAATAAATCAGGTAAAATGGTTCAAACACAATTTTTTCAAAGCGTTAAAGAGCTTATGTGGTATTAACATC
>OY735206.1:58354234-58384234 GCA_963457665.1 Thysanoteuthis rhombus | reverse complement strand
ACGTCTCACGAAATAATCATCGTATTCATTAAAAGTAAGCAAAATCTAAGTTTTTGATTGCACATTCAGCAGAAATCTATTCGAAAAGTTGATCAAGTATTGCTTATCAATATATTTCTATATTCAATGCAGAATAATAACTGTGAATATTGAAAGTGAGAGCAAATATAATGCACATCCCTTACATAAGAATATGTAATCACCGTTTTTTGAGTCAGGGTTGATGTTTGTTGAAGTCTGACGGACTGAAACTTTGAAAAGAATTCCATACTTCAACGACACGAATGGACAATTTTAAGTTTTGGATCAAATGTAGAAACCAGATCATAGAACATTTCAGTTCTCACTGATATAAGACGTCACATACCACGAGTTATTGTCTCTGTTTTGTCCTTTTTTACACAAAATAAATTCGGATAACATTTTACTCTCGTCAAAACAAGGACACCATGATCTAAATTTTTTAATCTTATTCATTAGTAGCGTGAATTTGGTGCCTATGTAGACCCCCTGTATTCATCATCACCAACAATCTTTGATCGCCCGTCGTTGGACATACACCATCCCCAAAATGTGCCATATCTCCCTATGATTGGTGTCGCATAGCCAGTACTTTCTGAATTTGTGAAATTTGTTTCTCCAACATGTATTCTGCTGGCCCCAGTTTTGCATGTGATTTCTGGGGATTCACCTTGTAAGTCGTGATGTCAATCGGTCGTCTACCGATCTTGCAACATGTCTGGCCCTTTGCCATTCAAGTTTTCTATGGATTGAACTATGGAAGAACAATATTCTTCTTTTGTCGGTTTCATACATAATTGCTGTCCTAAGAAGAGGTCTATTCTCTCTACTTCTGCATCATCGATTTTGACAGCTTTGACCTTATTCTTGAGATGGTTATGGCACATTACCTGCATTTTACTCAACTCCATGTGTTGACCAACTTTTTTGCTTTTTCCGATTTGTTCATACAGCATTAGTGTAGAAGATATCAACACCAATACATCTTATCTTTTTTTAAAAAATAACCCTTCTTTTTGTTGTAATATTCAATTGTTTAGGATTGCTTCGAATGAGTAAATAAATAGAAGTTCAAATAAATTGTAAATATTAATTGGCATTTTTTTTACAACTGACATCACTGATGGAAAATATTGCCAATCAATGAAGAAAGGAATTATCAGAAAATTATTCAAAATAGATGAGTTGAGAAGTTCAAACATAGTTTTCGGTGGTCAAAATGATTTACATTGTTATAAGAAAAAAAAAAAGGTATATTTCATTTTTAATCAAAGGTCACTTTGTTTATCATATCCACAGACAATGTTACCAGGGGATCATTGTTATCGCTGGTCGAACGAATTGATAATCCAGTATGGTCATGGAATCCAAAATACGAGTGAATCTGTGGTCTGAATAATGTAGAAGTGGCGATCTTGTCCTGACCTCTCAGGTGAGGAAGTTGAATTATATGTTTTGACCAATCTGTTTCACTGATACGCTCTACCTATCAAGTATTGCACATTTACAATACCATTTATTCAGGTTTCTAAAGGTTTCAACTATCCCCTGGACGATTGCAAAAAGTACCCTCAGGAATGTTTTTATCAACAAAAAACCCGAGAGAATTATAAAGCTGTATTAGAGATGATAATCTTAAGGAATAAAAACTCAAAGTCAGGAACATGACTTTTTTTACTCGATAGATTGAACAAAATTTTTGGGTTATATCATCATCATCATCATCATCATCATCATCATCATCATCATCATCATCATCATCATCAGTCTTTTAGCGTCCGTCGTTGGACATAGACCTTCCCAGGATTTGCCACACTTCCCTATCATGGGTGTCACGGATCCAGTACTTCTTGGACCTGTCTAGCTCGTCACTCCATCTAATATTTTGCCAGCCTCGGTTGCGCATGTGGTCTTTGGGGATCCATGAGTCGCCATTTCCATCGATTGTCTGTCATTCTAGCAACATGGACAGCCAACCGCCATTTGAGATTTTTAATTGATTCTATGTCCCTAACTCTTGTCTTTTCTCAGATGTACTGTGCTGTCTTGTGGTCTCTCCATGTGAGGCCTAGCATTATTCTCTCATGTGCATGTTGCATGCTTCTCAATTTGCAGGTCCGTCTCTTTGTTAGGTTTCATGTTTCAGCTCCATAACAACAACGTTCCCCCCCTTTGCTACCTCGACCGGCCTTTGACTGGCAATAAAAACAAACAAATGTATTGTTGAATGGGTTGGTTGTCCATCTAATCTAAGTGTTATATATATATATATATATATATATATATATATATATATATATATATATATATATATATATATATATATCGCTATATCTAAGTTTTCCACTTAGATAGCTGCGAAATCGATTTATTTAAACGCAAAAGTGTCCAAAAATTACTATGGAAAGAGACTTCTTTTTTCGGATGGGTGATTGAAATCGAAACGTTTGTCAAGATTATGATAACATTATTTTACAATTGGGAAAAAAAGTGTACAAAATAAGTCCATTAGCAGGGATAGTTGTTACAATCTGGTTGAAAAGTTGGTTGTCTTCCTGATTGGTAGTGATGTGATTAATGTTTATTTCATTATCAAGAAATATAAGATTGTATACCCAACAGAGGTATGAAGAAAGATTGTTGCAATATAATGATCACCTAGTAGGGCCAGTTGAATCATATGTGAGTGGACCTGATGCATTGTAATAAGATGGAAAATACGACGAGAGTGATGTCACCAATGATTTGTATGAATTTTGTTTTGTTATTTTACTGGCTTTCTTTCTCCTACCGCAATTAAAGTGCAATTACAACTTTGTTTTATCATTATTCTCTTCCAAGTTTTGACCTAAGATTCTTTGAATGTAGTATATATACTGATTACTACTGCTTAGACCGAGACTACTCTATCATCAACCGTACAATAGAGCATGAGCCAGTCACTTTAAAAAAAAAAAGTTACTTACCATGGTGAAAATACGTTTTTGATACCCAACAGTTATTTGGTCAGAATGAGGCTATCAGTGGTACAATCAAGTGATGCAAACAAAGAATAAAGTGATCCAATCTGTTGCCGTGGCCTAACTAGTCCTGCATATATATATAGAGAAAGAGAAACGATAAGAGAGATTGTTATGCAGTCAAAATCAGATAAATTCCCAAGTTAATTAGCAGGATATACTCAGACGTTTATCCACGCGTACAACTTTAGTTTACGTAACAAAAAGGGTGAAGATCCTGTAAATTCTGCAGCAGCAAACGGGTTCGAAATCATGAACATTTTTTTAAAGAGAAAAGCCTATAGAAAGTGGACTTGGAGGAATCCCAAACATGAAACCAAAAAACGAAATAGACTACATCGTAGTCGACCATAGCGACACCAATAAAGATACGTAGGTGACTTCAAATGCAAAATTCAAATTGATACAAGATAGAAATCAGGAATATGTTCAACGCCAAAATGCAAACACTCACTGTTGAGCTCATCGAAACATTCAAACTGAAACTGAAGAACAGATACAAACTCCTCACCAAACCAGATCAGAGTATAAACGAACTCAGCAACATATAAACCTCTTTTATTGAAGTGGCCAGTATGTTTACGCAAAACTGTTAAAAAAAATCGCAGGAACAAGTTCCAACAACGTTATAAAAAGATTAAGGCAACAGAGCTAACTAAAACTATTCAAAGAGAAGACAGAAGAAGATACACGAAAGTAGTCATTGCAAGCATTCTCTAAAAAGGTGAGGTATTCAAAACTATTGAAAAATCTCTCAGTATAGGAAGAAAGCTGATAATGTGCTTGAAGCAAATAGACAACTGACAATAGATATGGACAAAATAGTAGAAGGTGCCCAGGATCTATATATATATATTACACCTAACAAAGGAAGCAGATAATAAAGAGAAATCAATTCGAGTATTTCACAGAAGTTACTCTGCAGGATGTGGAGCAAGCCATCAAACAAACAAAGACAGGAAAGGTCCCTGGATTCAATAACGTCAGCGATTTACTCAAAAAAACTGGAAAGGTCATCATTAGAGATCTTGTCATCCTATTCAAATTAGACTCCGAACAAAGTAAAGTCTCAGACGAGCAAGAAACTATTGTCATACTTTTATACAAAAAAAAAAAAAAACAAACCAACAAACAAAAACAAAAAACAAAAACGTAAGACCTCATCAATCAAAAGCCAATAAACTTACACAACTGCAT
Organism: Thysanoteuthis rhombus; assembly: GCA_963457665.1. NCBI lineage: Eukaryota > Metazoa > Mollusca > Cephalopoda > Oegopsida > Thysanoteuthidae > Thysanoteuthis > Thysanoteuthis major. The sequence continues at coordinate 58,379,996 of OY735206.1, read as the reverse complement.
CTACAAACTATTCACCAAAATGATCACCAACTGAATCAGCCACAGGAACAAGCTGGTCCTGGATAAACTACTCAAATATAGATCATATCGATTTAGTAAACTAACCAAGAGAGAAAGCAGCAGAATATATAATCCCACTTGCTCCAGCACTCATGACTTTTAAAAGGCTTTTGATCCTATGAATATCTCAAGAGTCAGTGGTGCAATAATACAACGAGGTGTAGGCACCGTATACATTGGACTACTGCAACATGTTTACCGACACATTAGTTCAATCGTCAGGCTTCATAAAGACTCTGAGCCCTTTCAGCAAAAAAAAAATGGAGTGAGACAAGGTGATACTAGCTCACCCACGCACTGCACAGACTGCCTCGAGATGATTTTCAGAAACTTAGAGTGGGAACACAGACGAATCAAGTTTGACAGATAATACCGAAGTAACCTCAGATATGCTGACACCATCGTCCTCTTTGCTAAAAACCGTCACGAACTCCAAATAATGATTGTTAAAACTAAATGAAGCAAGCAAAAAGTTGGCATCCACATGAAATTCAGGGAAATAGATGTCATGCTCTACAAACATTATTGGGACAAAGACACAACGATTGAAATATAAATGCACGGCTCTAAAAAGTAAACCATTTCTTAGGACAGTGAGTCTCCATGAAGTCATCAAAAGAAGAATAAATTAAGTGAAAAATCACACTAGGTAGGCAAGTTCTTGGTAAAGCAAGCTCGTCTTTCGAAAACTAGAAAAATTTCACCGGTTCTAAAAAGAAAAGTATACTACTAATACAGGTTTCCAATAGTCACATATGGAGCTGTAACATGGAACTAAAGATGGACCTTCATATTGAGAACTATGGAGAGATCAGAAGACACCGCAGTGTATGAGAGAATGGACAGGAGTCTGAGATATCATCAAAAAAAGAATGATAGAAAACCCGAATGGCAATGAGCTGAACATGTCGCGAGAGTCAGGCAACTGCTAGATATCAGGACTCACAACATTGATCCCCCGAGATTAGGAGTATCGCTGTGGCCGACAGGAAGATGACATTACAAGCTTGATAAATCAGAAATTACTGCCCCCCCCAATGTCTATGAGAGAGAAAGAGTGTGTGTGTGAGAGAGAGAGAAACAGACAGACAGACAGAGAGAGAGAGAGAGAGAGAGAGAGAGAGAGAGAGAGAAAGAGAGAAGTCTGGCACATCTTGGAGAAGGTTTATATCTAAAGATAGATGCTAATAGACTGACGATTATGATGATGATCACTGCCGCTTTTAGCAAGGATCATGTAAATGTGATTCACTTCTATAATCTTTCTTTCGTCTAATATGTGTATAATACGTATGTGTATGCATATACATGCAGACGTGCATTGGTCTGTTTGAATTCCTTCGAGACAATATCTTACGTGAGCCAGAGGTATTTTCAAACATTATGGCGATCGTACAGAAGAGATTACCTTTGCCAAGCGAGCATGGAATAAAACTGCGCCAAATTTGCTCAGACGGCCTGTTGATTCAAATGAAAATAACTTTCGAGTTTCCATTAATGAAAACCCTTCACCTCGTGTCTGGAAAGAGTCCATTTAGCCGCTGGCCCCTTTCAAACACAACTTATTTTTAAAACTACGACCGATGATTCAGGAAAGAGAGCTAAATCCTGTAGAGCAGAAAAAAAATGTCGACTGCATGGATGGAATACCCGAGAAGATTTCATCTTTGCAGGGTTTTCGGAAAAAATGTGGTTGTTAAAAAAGCATGTAAGCATGCTTTTATCTAAAATAGTACAGAATCGTATTATCTGCCATTATAAATCTGCAGCTCGATAAAGACCTTTCTAATATCCTCAAATAACGACTGTGACTGCGCTCTTCTTTTTTATGTCTATATTTATTTCATTTTCATCCCATATCCTGTCTCTGATCTTTTCATACTGCGTTCACTGTCTCATGGGAACCAATCGATTATTCTTTTACTCCACGTATAGTCATTTCTTATCGCTAAGTGTAAAGTGCATTCCTATTTTTGGCATAATTATTTGCATAATATCTTTCACTGTAGTCTTTTTCTCTGATCCATGTTGATCTGTTTTTATCTCTTGAGAACTTATATACATATTTAAAGAAACACAACCAAGATTGATGAAAATATAGTTGATGAATGTGTCTGGAATTCCCTCAAATGGATAAGCCAACATTGAAAACTAATGGGATATATATTTTGTCTTTTCAATGTTGATGAAGTGATTTGTTTGTTCTAAATATGTGAAGATTCAGTGTGGAAGTTGTAGTTACTCGATGAATGAGTTCAAAATTAGCGTTTTGAAAATGAAATCTGTGAATGCAGTTGGATTGCAACCGTTCTCTCAAAATCGACAGGAATATCATTGTTCCGTCGAGTGAAATTCACAAAAGTATTTTTACGTACAAATTTTACAATTTTTTTTCTTTGCATTAAAGTGAGGTTTTGCGTGTCGGTATATAAGACGGGCATTTAATCAAAGGAAAAAAACTATGCATATATCATACAGCATCCAATGCACTTGTATCAAAAAAAGATTTGGTACAGGCAGTTATGTAGCCAGGATGCGTTTCAGGGAGAGGGATCCCAATGAAAAAAGTTTAGCATAAAAATAATGTAATCCTTCATTGTATCCGTGGATCCGAGGCGATATTCACATTTCCATAGAATTGTTACATAACTATCCTTTTTAACCAATAGAGGAAGAATCTGTCACGAGCACTTGTGCAAATACCAATGGGTCTCATGCGTTTCACTATCATCCAGGGAAAACAGAAAAAAAAAAAACGAAGAACCGAGATCCGGAGTTATAATTGATGCATCTGTTCCTGCGTATGGCAAAAGACAACATCGGAATTCGTAAATACATGAGTGTAGACATAGTTATTCTGTTTATATGTTTATTTTTCCTAGCGTAGGGCCAAACTCTAAGAAAACATTCAGGAACAATTAGTGTGTTAGAATGCATCGTTTTAAATAATGGTGCTGCCACCTTGTGAAGACACCAACAGATACACATGACATCCTGATATATATATATATATATATATATATATATATATATATATATATATATATATATATGCATACATATAATGTAATATATATATATATATATATATATTATGCAATATATATATATATATATATATATATATATATATATATATATATATATATATATACTTGCATGTGTCGGTATGCCATTTGTGCTTTTTTGCAGGTCACTTTAAAAGTGGACAGCACTATTATTTAAAAGGATGCATGCTAACACGATAACAATTCCCGAACGTTTCGGTCTTAAACAAAGAGGAAATGAATACACAAACGAAAATACTATGTCTACACTCACGAATCTAAGAATTTCTTTGTTGGCTGATACCATGCACGAATGCAATCGTATCAATTATAACTTTGAAAGATAAAGAAAGAAATGAAACGACGCTTCACGAACAGTGGTATAGCATATGGTGTGAACATCTTACTAATGTTCCTAGAGCGTAAAATATACGATGATGGCATGATACAAGCTATGAGTTACAGACGCTAAGCATAGAAAATTTTAAAACTGAGAACCGACAACGAATCACATAGAGAATCATGAGAAGAGTGATACTAAAGATAACTCCAAGAGATAAAAAAATAAATCAACATTGATCAGTGGGACAACCCTGGTGACAAAAATTAGACAATTGATTGGGCGACCAAAAATAGAGATGGGCAGTAAAATAGCAAATCAAGAATGGGAAAAGATGGAGCAAACGTTTATAGCATTGGTTTCCAAGGAACAGTAGAAGTTGGTGACACAAAATGAGGGGATGAGGGAGAAAGGTTCATCGGTAAGACATGGAAGGAATATATGCTAACTAGGTCATCGAGAGATTTGTCCAGCAATGTATTCACGTCAGCTGACGATTATGATATATATATATATATATATATATATATATATATACATATATATATATATATATATACATATATATGTGTATATATACATCTATATATATATATACATATATATATATATAAATTCAGTAATCATGGTTGTGTGCACACTTGATAAAAATGAAAGCAAAAAGCATTAAATATGTCTACTGCCCAAACTTGGATATTAACATGCCCAGATTTATGCAACATTCTCAATGTTATTTTTACCAGCAGTAAATTACCGTATTCAGCGAAAGCATTTTTGAGAAATTCAAGTATAAAAGTTAATTTAATTTCGGCCAGGCTCCGATACTTAATCAAATCCAATAATTTGATATTTTTTTTGTATATGTGCCATAATATATATATATATATATATATATATATATATATATGATAGATGGTACAACCCTATTTTTCATACTTCATTCAATCCTCATTTGAGCATACATAGTTTGTTTTTGCTCCTTCATGCATCCATAGTCGATTTTGATTATCGTTAAAAGAAATCCCTTCAAAAAACGAATGATTGCAAAATATCGTTTAGGGCTGTAAATATTATTTGTTTTAAAGATTTCATGTTATCGATTCATGATCAGTTACATGAGAAGCTGCCAAAACTCTCTAAATATTCCGGTTTGCTTTATATTAAGCCGAATCGGCGAACTTGTTTTTATCCTTGTTTAGATTGAATAAACTTTCGCTCTAATTAAAACTATGTACTTGTTTATTTTTTCAGTAAAAAGTAAATATGCAGTTTTATTTTGATGTAAGCAAATATCATGCTATGTGCAGTTGAAATCAGGTTGATTTCCATGACTTCACCTACACGGATAAAAACACCTCCTAACACCACTCTTACTAAACCAACTAAAGCACAAAAACCTCTTCATTTAATTCCCTAAATCTCAGACATGTAAACAGCATACACACTTCTTTGCAACCACCTCAAAATAAAATATGACGATGTCATTTATTTATCCATTGGCAATGAAATGCCAAAAGCCAACGTAATGAGTTATTTAATCGGGGAAAATGTAAAAAGTAATTATATAACATGCGAGTAAGAAAAATGAGTACCTGCACAAAGCGTTATTATGAATGTAAAAACGAAAAAAATGGAATTGGAAGATTTTAAAATAAGAAAGGGAAAAATCTTAGCACCGCAGCAAAATTCGAAAATCCTGCCTCGTGAAGTTTAGTTAAATGCCGCCATTAACATTTTCTCTCCATTTTCGAAATGTTTAGAAAAAGATAACAAAAAATTCAATAAAGCAGTAGCAAAATTTAATTTCACAAATCGTAATTTTTCGATTGAAAGATCGATTATTGTTTTTTCCATGCTAGAACATACTGAAAATAGACGAAAATGTACTGCTGGGCACGAATACATATGAACATCATTGAGAAACTGATATTTGATCCGAACACAATCTCCCGGTATTACACCGTGAACATATCATTGGCCTACATGACTGCTGTACGAATCGAAGCTTACCACAACTATAACTATTAATTTAGAAAAAAATTGAAAAAAAAGTTGCCCTCCAAACCGGCATTCTATCGAATTTAAAACGAACATCCTCATCGCCGGAGCCACCAAGATGTATTTGGTAACAGTGCAATTGACAATCTTTCCCGTTACCAATGATAAACCCTACTTGAATCTTTAAAAATTTGAGGATTTTTTTTCTTAGTAACATTTGCAGTATCACGAAAAATGTGTCTGGAAAGTTACGTGTAATTCGCTTCGGTAGTATACAATCGTTATGTATTATACTGATCTTGAATTAAAAATAAAATCTGTTAAACTTTATATCTATAGAATTTTTGTGCAACTTTCTTGATTTTGTATAATTCAAAAAGTTGCTCACAAAAATTCCTACACAAGATGACATAAACTTGATTAAAATTTGCTGTCTTTTGCAAAAAGTTATCTCAGAATTTAAGTTGTCGATTTGTGTGAAAAATAAAGCTAATCATATCCGTACAAACTACTAACCGTAGCGATGCCAAATCAATCATTTTCGGATAGATCTAGCGGTTTTGTTTCCTATCTTTTTTAAGGGTTAGCCAATCTGATCTAATTTCATATATCATCATCATCATCATCATCATCATCATCATCATCATCATCATCAGTTTTTCCACGTCTGTCTCTGGATATAGACCTTCCCCAGGATTTGCCACACTTCTCTATCATGGGCGTCACGGAGCCAGTACTTCCTGATTTAGTCTAGCTCGTCTCTCGATCTAATATTCTGCTGGCCTCAGTTGTGCATGTGATCTCGGGGATCTATGTCGTGAGTCGTGATGTCCATTGGTTGTCTGCCATTCTTACAGCATGGCCAGCACACCGCCATTTGAGATTTTTAATGGATTCTATGATGTCCCTGACTCTTGTCTTTTCTCGAATGTTCTGTGCTGTCTTGTGGTCTCTCCATGTGAGGCCCATCATTATTCTTTCATGTGCACGTTGCATGGTTCTCAATTTACGGGTCTGTCTCTTGGTTAGGTTCCATGTTTCAGATCCATAAGTGACTATTGGGAGGATGCATTGGCTATACACCCTTCTTTCTAGGATGAATGGGATCTTCTTATTTTTGAAGGTTGGGGTATCTCTGCCAAATGCTTGCCTAGAGTGATCCTTCACTTGATTTCTTCTTCTTTTGAGGGTCTCATGGAGATTCGTTGTCCTAGGTAGATGTAATAGTATACTTCCTCCAGTTCGGTGTCCTCGATTTTGATCTTAGTGGTTTTATCCTCAATGTGGTTGTTGCACATGATCTTCGTCGTGCTGGAGTTGATGTGTAGGCCGACTTTTTAGCTCTCTTCATCTAGTTCTTCTATCATTAGTCGGAGTTTGTATAGGTTCTCTGCGAAAAAAGCAATGTCGTCTGCAAATCTGAGGTTGCTCAGATACTCCCAGTCTAGTTTTTTGAAGATCATCTCGAGGGAGGCTGTGAAGAGTTTAGGTGAGCTGGTATTCCCTTGTTTTACTCCTTTCTGGAACTGAAAGGGGTCCGAGTCTTTATGTAACCTGTTAAAGGAGCTGCTGTGTATATGTTTCAACACTTCAACATATACTTGTTGACTGATGGCCCCCATGACTTAAGGGATTTCTACTGAATCAAACGTTTTTGTGAAGTTGATACATGCTAGGGGTAGTTTATACTCAGCATTTTTTTTTCAGCTGATTTATCGGATGCAGGTGGTCCATGGTCGAGTAGCTTCTTCTAAAGCCAGCTTGTTCACGTGGCTGGTTTTCATCGAGTGTTTTTGTGATTCGGTTGGTGATGATCTTTGTGAAAAGTTTATATACACAATTGAGTAGGCTTATAGGCCTATAGTTGTTGAGGTCTTTCGGATTTCTCTTTTTATATAAAAGCATTATGATAGCAGTGTTCCAATCGTCTGGGACTTTACTGTGTTTTAGACATGAGTTGAAAAAGCTGGCCAGTTTCGTAGTGATGATTTTACTTGTTTTTCGGAGTACGTCGATGGTCATGTTGTCTGGTCCAGGGGCAGTTCTTTCTTCGTCTGTTTAATGGCTTCTTTCACCTCCCACGGGGTTACTTTTGGGAAGCCCTGAGTTGATTGCCCACATCTTGCGTATCCTGTTCATTGTTCTGTAGTCCTTGTTTGGACGAATAAAGTTTTTGGTAGAATTCTTTGGCACGTCCGACAATCCTGTCTCTGTCTGTTGCTAGGTTTCCATTTTCCTTGAGTATGGTAGTTATTTGCCTTCGTCCCGAGTTGAGGAGTTTGTTTATAGCTTTGAAACCCGGACCTTTTTCAAGAGTCGATTCGATGACTGCTGTCGTGTATCTCCTGCTGTCTTCCCTTCGTTTTTTCTTTATCAATTTATTTAGTTCAGCCTCTTCAATTTTCTCTCTCGTTGTTGTCGGTGGCTTGAGGTTTCTGCGTTTTTCCTTGAGATTTCTAGTTTCATCTGAAGTTTTGCTAATGGGTTGTTTGCTCATTGGTTTGAATGTAGAAGTTACTTCAATTATTGACGCTGCCATTTTGTTGGTTAGTTCGTTGATGTTGGTGTTGTTCAGTAAGAATTCTGAATCTATTTTTCAGTTCGAGCTTGAAAGATTGAACATGCTCTTTTGGTATGTTTAGAGGCTGCAGGGCACAACACCCCCACCCAAAGTAGGTGATGTGGCCAAGTCTTTTGGGGCCAATGACCCAGCAGGAACGGACGCTCTCTTGGTGTAGTGTTTGGGTAGTCACCCTTGGAGCACATCACCCCCACCCAAAGCAAGTGATGTGGCTGGGCCTTTTGGTGCCGAGGTCCCAGCAGGAACAGCTGATATAATTTTTGGTGTGCAAACCATGGGGAGTGATGGGCCATGCCCTGCCACGCTGGCCCATGGCGTGTTGGAGGGGGTCTGGTGGATTGTCCACTGGGGGTCTGTGGTCTAAGAGCTCCACCGGCTCTTGATACCCATCCAAATTGTTCTTGTAAGTTAGGAATGGAATGTTTGGAAAACCGACAAGAAAAAAAAATGATAATAATGATAAAATAAAATAGAATAAAAATAAAAATTTCGGCACGATTCGATTTCATTTTTCAAAAAAGTTGGATGCAAATTCCATAGGTTAAGATCTGTTTCTCTCTCTCGCCTACCTGATGGGGGCAGTGAGGCAGCACTGGATCATACTTCTCCCTTATATATTAAGTTTTTAACTAAGATAAAGTCCACATACGTTCGAATTAAAAAAACAGAATTTCAGCAGCATAGTCATCCTGGGGACTTCATTTTAGCTGTTGAAAAAGTTTGAATTTTTCACCTTTCGTTGCTAAATATTTTATGTCCGTCTCCCAACAAGAATTTACTACTTAGATTAGATTCAAGACCGACCGACACATCCAAAATTAGATTTGTTTGTTTTTATGGCCAGTCAAGCCCTGGTCGAGTTAGATGTGAGGGGGGAAGTTTCGTTTTTAGAGTTTTTTTTTAAATTTTTTTTTGTCAGTTTTCTCGGGGGCGGAGGGGTTCTATTTGGGGGTTCATTGAAATATTACACGAAACTGGTGCACATTCAGTGATTTTGGAGCTATATTTTGGGTATGTGTTTTGACTGAAGTTTGAGGGCAGGGGAAGTTACAATCAGCACTACAGAGTTGGATGAATGAGCAAGCCATTGAAGAATGTGGTGGAGAGTATCACAAACAATAAGAAAATGAAAAAATGACTTCAGAAAATTCAATTGTACTCATCCAAATTTGCAGCAGCAAAGTCATCCTTGGGACTTCATTTTAGCAATAGAAAATAAGTATTCCTGGCAATAAAGTCAGCTAAGAATGGGAGAAAAGTAACTGATTTCAGCTATCTTTGAAAATCAATCAGAACAAATCTAACTACTGAGGAAAAATATGTATTCACAATTTTCAATACACTTTTTTTTTTATTGAAGATTGTTAAACCGAATTTTTCCGAGGAATTTTGCTTTGAATATATTTTCGAAATCAAATATTATTTTTCTTAGTGGACCCACCCTGAATCGGGTAATTTCAGTGAGAGTAAATGCATGGCTCTTAATGAAAAATTTTCCTGGGGCCTTCATCATCACTTTTCAAACGCCTGTCGTTGGACATAGATCTTCTTCAAGATTCGCTAGACATCATGGACGTGGCAGATACTTTCTAAACCTGTCTAGGTCGTCACCCCATCATATTTTCTTGCAACATGACCAGCCCAGGGCCATTTGAGTTTCCTAATGGATTCTACGAGATCTCTGGCTTTTTTTCTGTTCCCCAGATATACTGCCCTGTGTTATAATCCTCACATATGATGTTGAGAAAGTTCTGTCCTTGTTCACGTTACATGATTGTGTGTTAGATTAGGTTCCATGTTCCAGCTCCATAAGTGACTATCGGAAAGATGCAGTGGTTATACACTTTTCTCCTTAGGATAAATGGGATTTTCTTACTTGAACATTGAGCTTGCTTTACCGGAAGCTTGCCAATCTACAGTGACTCTTTGCTTGATCCATTCTGAAGAGGATTCAATGTGGATTTGTAATCCTGGCTAGTTGTAGCAGTCTATTTTTTAGCGCCACGTTTTCGTTTGTGACCGTTGTGTCTTTGTCCTCGACATGTTTGTCGTGCTTTATATGAGTATAAAGCCTTTTTAACGAGAAGGTTTGCTGAAAGTGGAAACGATCAGCCGATTTTAGCCATTTTCAAAGTAGTCTTAGCCTGGAAAATACAATTTTGATTTTAGTATCACTTGATACCAGTGGAGTTTCGCTTTGAGAAAAAGACGGGATATTTGGCTCAAATTCAGCACATGAATACAGGCAGAAAAATGAATCAATGAGATCATCTCATTTGACTTCAGACAAATAAGAAAGGAATTAGCTCGTTATATATATATATATATATATATATATATATATATATATATATATATATATATATATATATAATTTCAACATGCATTTATTGGGCAATACAGAGTTCATTCATACTGTATATAAGCCAGCCTATATGAAGCAGTTTTACCGGCAGAAAATGATAGACTTTATCCTATACAAATACATTGCCTTCAAAAAGTTAAGTATTATAGCCTAGTACAAGGCAGTCAGTGGGTTAGAGTACTATTTAAAGAATATATTTGTGAAATATCCATATATCTCATACTTATATGCATGACAAAATATATAAGTATGTTTGTATTGTACATACTTTACAAATTAAAACTTATCTGATTAAACATTGCAGAAACCATTTATGCCGATCACATGAAAGCGTTTGACAATGTTGAGCTAAACGTACGAAACATATACATAAACTTTTACTGGAGTTCTTGCTTATCATGAAATGTCAACCGTACGACATGAATAAATGAAGGCGAAAATCATCAATAAAAAACACAAACTGTAATAACAACAAATACATTCAAAGTGAGCAAACAAAATCAGTATAAGAATCACGAAACGGGCTGTTTTTTTTGTAATGGCGGTCATCAGGTCTGATAATGATGAGAACACACAAAGCGAGTAAAAGGCTAATGGACAATAATCGCTTAGCAGTAAATCACGATTGATATTTTTTATAACAGGCAAGCAAGCAAAGAAAGGAAGAGAGAAAGAGCAAGTGTGTGTGTGTGTGAGAGAGAGAGAAAGAGAAAGAGAGAGAGAGACAGAGAAAGAAAGAAAGAGAGAGGCACAAAGAGAAAGGATCAGACATTCATTCAGCGGACTGGATCCTTTTGTGGGCGTGTTTTTCTTTCCATTTTCATCAAACTGATTCTAATGCCAAACATGTCTTTTGCAAATGTGTTTACTAATTTATTTTCCTGTTCAATCCATCTGTTTCATTTCATCACACTCACTAACATCTTCGACATAGCGGCTCCTCTAGTCTCAGCCCATTTCTGCGTATTTAGTATTTTTACTTAACTTATCTAATTCAACACAGCCATGAAGTCCAGACATCGTTAAATCAATGTCTATACGAAGCAATTATTGGCAAGACGTAGTTGATGACCGTTACTTCATTCCAAAGGTTTACTGATATTCACTCATCCCCATCGACAAACTCGTATATATATATATATATATATATATATATATATATATATATATATATATATATATAGCTTTACAACTTTGAACGTTGTATATAGAAACGAATTTTTTCCAAACGATTCAGTCAATTCATGTGATTCTCTTCAGTGTTTTATGTTTTACTCAGGATTTGATATTATGGTTCTGTGTGAATTATTCTTCTTGATGGGATCATCGTTTATTTACAATGTAAATGCTTTGGGGATATAAAAACAATGTATATGCATACGTATATATACATCTATAAATATACATACTCGATATTTTCACGTAGAGCCGCCGTATACATTTAGAGTTCAAATTATCCGAATATAATCAAGAGGAATCTTCAGAATAAGGTCGGCTATTTCATGGACACTATTATCGGGGGGCTGAAATTCACACTTCAATGTGTATACGTGTTTGAATTTGGAAAACACGTACCGGTGAATATAAACTGTAAATGGGACACTAAACTTACTGTGAATGATATATATATATACATGTATATATATATATATATATATATATATATATATATATATATATATATATATATATATATATATATATATATATATATATCAAGGAATGGATTTATAATCTGAATCAATAATCATGGATGCATCATATTATTTGAAACTCTTTCTGAAATGTCTAAATTGAGAAACAATAGAGCACTTATGGACAGTGAGTAAACAAAACTAAGAATGCAGGAATGAAGCAGTGATTTTGGCCTTGGCCTTCCAGTCAGGATGTCTAATTCAGTGGTCAGAGTAACGCTGCATTGAAATGGCTACCTAATCGGTAGCAGGTTTGATTTTTCCAGTTGTCTCATTTCCTCTCATCATTTATTCTTCACTGTCTAGGATGAGTGACACACTGTCCGTGTAATAACGGAGTCATTTCAAATATAGTTTCAAATAATATACTGCACTCATATTGTTGGTGTGCGTCTCACTGTGTTTATGTGTGTACTAATTTGGATTGGGGAATTGCGTACTAGTGAGTATATAATGATATCAGCCCTTTTTCAAGAGGGACTATACGGCAGGTAGAGCAGTAATTGAAAACGCATTTATCAAAATGCTTACTCACAATCACACTAATTCTGTTGATCATAAATGTATTCCAGCTTTTACACACACACACACACACACACACACACACACACACACACACATATATATATATATATATATATATATATATGTATATATTTGTATTCGGCAATGGAGCAGAACGTTGGGAAAGTGATATCATTTCGAAAGGAATCATTACTAATTGACAATAAACACACACACACACATACACACATATATATATAAGTATATCTTCATTTACATGTATATATGGAGTTATTCAAATAAATGTATGTATAAAAATCGCCAAAAGAAGGATACATATTTTGGTCAATATCCTTATTACGTCATTCGAATTCGTTAACGTCTATGGATTTTGCCCTCATAAATCATTCACGCCTTCATTTTTCTCGGACATATGACCACAAACTGTGTCATTCCAATACTTTGCTACGTCACTTTCAGGCAATTATTGTCACACAGATGGATCACAACATCGAAAACATCAGTCGGAAGTTCATTTGGAAAAATCCATTATCCTCTTGGTTAACTTAGTTATGTAGGTATGATTTACCACCGGAAACTCCCTGAAATATCCATCAAATTACGTGAACGCCAGTATTGGCAGTTGGCAACATGACATACAGTTGTCCGTAGCAGTACCTATAAAATTGAAATAAATGTTTTGTGGGATTGGATGACTTCACATTTACAAAATGATGTGCCGATCTCAATGATTTTATGAATTGATTTTGTATTTTGTGCTCTGTACTGGGTTTTTATTGTTGACTTAGACCCCTTGGAATTTATGTTTTTTTTTATTACCATGTTGCGTTCGTTGAATGCTTGATTGTCCCTGATTGGAAGTCTCACTGTAAGTCGGAAAACCCTTTTAATGGCAGCCTAGTTTTCTTATTTGATGTATTTAGAAATAATGTGACGCAATTACAAAGTTATAGAATCACAAGTTCGAATGGTATAGTCCTGTTGGACACTGGAAAATTCTGAAAATATGGAACAAAAATTCATATCAAAAGATTTGTTTCCAATCTTCCAGTTTTATTCTTCCTCGAACAATGTTTCTTCAAACTCTTATTGGAAGACTAAAACCTTTCGATTACCCAGGGGGGAAAAATGTCCCTTTTCCATGTTTTTGATTGATCTACTTGCAACTTATAATGTTGGTCACGGAAGTATCCAGCCATTTTTACTACAGGGAGAACTGGTGTAGTTTGCTTTTATGTAATTTTGCAAACAATCGATGCTGGATGATCTTGCTGTGAATGTGTGCACATAACCTCTCCTGTTGGGTTACTCAGTAGACGGTGAGACGCCATTGAGTTGGCTTGCTCAGTATGTAACCGTACATTCACGATGACTAAGTGAATAATTTCCACGTATCGTACCAGGGCTATTGGCGCCTAGTTTCTTGCGTGTTTTCCTAAAGTGTTTTCGGACGGTGATCGAAATTAAAAAAGCATACAACGAAGCAGCTGATGGTGATCCTTAGTGAGTTCTTCGAGGCTTGCTTTGAAATGTCGAATAGACACTCGTGAAGTCCCAAGTGTAGTACCCTGAAAGGACTAGGGTGGAATGGTCGCTCGGTGGGTTATTTTTCCAAGTATAAAATCACTTGATACTTCCTAGACAGAACTCGTCTATTTATATTCACATTTTGCATCTACTTTTTGATGTTTTTTTTTTCATACAAATGTAGCCTCCTCTATTGTTTTAAATAATAGTGTATCATTACAGATCACGTACGATACGTTCATAAATGTATAATTCATAATTCAATCTCTTTTCTTTTGTACATATTGCAATCGATTCATGCACAGTCCGAATATTTTCTTTCAAGTGAAGAACTAAAATGTATTATCAATGACGTTCTGCAAATGGCAATAGATTCGTTATTCCTCATTGAAATCAAAATTAAGAAAGTTTAGTGATCAGGTCAATAGAAACCAAACAACAATTATGTAGAAAAGTTGAAAATTTGTGAAAATTAAGATTTAAAGCGATACTAATATTTTGCTGATATAATGCTTAATTAATGAAATTTCTTACTTAGATATTGGCAAAGAGCTGTGAACTGATGGGACTATGCAGACCTCATCTATTTTCAAATTGATGACAATACAGAAGAAAATATCGCGTTAATCTAGATCATCTTTGATAGGAAATACATCATAAGAAATATATAGGGTGCTATCATCTCTAATATAAATAGAATAGTTTAGGAAAGATGGAAAGATATATGCATGGTAAATATTTCTTTGTATCCGTTAACTTGTATCTTATTGAGTTCCATACATGTTTATTATTTGAATTATTATATACTCACTTTGATGTTGAATACTCAAGTGTATTCCATACAGGAATGCCCATAGATGTATTTTGATTTAACAAATGAATGATGGATTGATTTCTTAGGATAACTGCCAGATGACTCTTTAGATATCATTCAATTCCCTGCGTCAGGAACATGTGCTAGTCATTGATGGTCACCAGATGATTGAAGCTATCCTTTAATCGGCAAATGTCTGCTGTCACTGACTTCAACAGAGATGCTGTCTGGATCGTCTCTATTCTTTCTCTGAGTATTCCTTCTTCTGATTTCTTTACACGTTTTTTTATGACTGTTGGCAGCAGTCTTATAAAAACTGACACTCCCTATAATTTAATGACAGTTTTATGGATTAATTTTATCATTTTTCCATGTGATCATTACTTCTAGCACCATAAACCTCCTAATTTATTATTATTATTATTATTATTATTATTATTATTATTATTATTATTATTATTATTATTTGGAATCTCACATCAGTTGCCTGGTGGTAACCGCTGGAGTTTGAGTGACAGCAAGTCTCCTCAAGTCTCCAGCCCTCCTCTCCTAGTACTCATAGGTCGCAGTAATTCTACGATTTACAGTTTCACACCGGTTGCCCAGTGGTTATCGCTGAAGGCTGAGTGACAATAAGTCTCCTCAGGTCTTCAGCTAACGTCTCCTCTCTCTTTCGCACATCATGACAGAGCTATAATTCGTTGCAGTACTTATATTTCTAGCACCTTCCTCAGTATCCGTGCAGTTCCCAGTAGTGCTGTGGTCTGTACGGTCTCTATCCTCCCCCTAATCCCGATCTCCTCCAGTCTCTCCCTCAGCATTTTGGGGACAGTTCCTAGTGCGCCCACTATGACCGGTACTACCCTGGTTCTCATGTTCCACATTTTTCTCAACTCCCTTGCTAGGTCCTGGTATTTTTCCCTTTTTTCACCCTCCTTTTTTACTCTATGGTCTGCAGGCACAGCAACGTCTAGTATTTGGCAGGCCTTCCTTTTTTTGTCTACTATTACTAAGTCCGGTCTTCTTGCCTAGATGAGGTGGTTAGTTTGGATGTCAAAGTTCCAGAGTAGTTTGTGGTTGTCATTCTCGAGGACTGCCTCTGGTTTGTGCTGATACCACTTTTCCACATGGTTGAATCCCATTTGTTTGCTTAGTTCCCAGTGTATCATCGTTGCTACTCTATCGTGTCTATGCTTATACTCCTTCTGGGCGAGTTGACTACATTCACTAGTTATATGATTTGGGGTCTCATCTCTTTCACCGCATAGGCGGCACTTGCTGTTTGTCTGTGTTCTGTCGATTTTCGTTTTTATGTAGTTTTTTTGCAATCTCACACCAGTTGCCTGGTGGTTACCGCTGGAGTTTGAATGACAGCAAGTATCCTCAAGTCTCCAGCCTTTCTCTCCTCGTTCTCATAGGCCACAGTAATACTGCAGTTTACAGTTTCACACCGGTTGCCCAGTAGTCATAGCTGAAGGGTGAGTGACAGTGTCTCCTCAGGTCTTCAGCCAACATCTCTCCTCTCCTTGCCTATCATGCCAGTGCTCTGGTTTACGTTTCCGCTTTCATTTCCCTTCCTTTGTTAAGTCACTGTTAACAATTAGTGTTGCAGTCTCTATATTTCAAGCATTTCCCGCAGTATCTGCGCAGTTCCTAGCAGTGCTATTGTCTGTTCAGTCTCAATCCTTCCCTTTATCCCGATCTCCTCCAGTCTCAGTGTCTCTGGGACAGTTCCTAGAGCACCCACTATGACACACGACCCTGGCTTTCATGTTCCACATCTTCTTCAGTTCTCTCGCTAGATCCTGGTATTTTTCCAGTTTTTCACTTTTCTTCCTCTTTACTCTGAGGTCTGCTGGTATAGCCACGTCTACTATTTGGCAGGTCTTCCTCTTCTTGTCTACGATTACCAAGTTCGGTCTTCTTGCTGGGATGAAGTTGTCGATTTGGATGTCAAAGTCCCAGAGTAATTTGTGGTTGCTATTCTCCTGGGCTGCCTCTGGTTTGTGCTGATACCACTTTTCCACATGGTTGAATCCCATTTGTTTGCTTAGTTCCCAGTGTATCATCGTTGCTACTCTATCGTGTCTATGCTTATACTCCTTCTGGGCGAGTTGACTGCATTCACTAGGTATATGATTTGGGGTCTCATCTCTTTCACCGCATAGGCGGCACTTGCTGTTTGTCTGTGTTCTGTCGATTTTTGTTTTTATATTGTTTGTCCTGATGTTTTCGTTTTGAGCAGCCATGATGAGCAATCCCGTTTCTCTCTTCAGGTTTCCTTTCATAACCATGTCCATGATCTCCCGTCTGCTACATCTTGTATCTGTCTTTTGAACTCCCCGTACAATTTTTTTTCTTTTCCCGTTTTTCTGTCCTCGTTTGCTGTGCTGTTCCATTGTTTTTTACTTTGTTTTTTGTTGTGCTGTTTCGTGCACTCTTTATAATGTCTTCTCTGATTGCTTGCAGGTACTTTTCTAGATCAGCTTTAGCTCTCTGGACACAGTCATCTATGCTGATGAGCCCCCTGCCACTTTCTTTTCTCTTAACGTATAGTCTATCTGTGTCATCTGTAGGGTGTAAGGATGAATGCATTGTCATAAGTTTCCTTGTTAGCCTGTCCATCGATTGGAGCTTTTCCTTTGTCTATCCTAGGAATGGTCCTGTATATCTAACTACTGATACAGCCCGGGTGTTCATCCTTTTTATTAGATCTCTTTAATTTTGTCACTAATATTTTCCTTATCCTTCTGAAATATTCTTTCTTCATTTCCCCCTTGATCACTTCCCGTTTTATCTTGTCACATCCAAGGACGCCCAGGTATTTGTATTGGTCTTGTGCGGTCAATACTCTAATCGTACTGTTGTCCGGGAGTTCGATTCCTTAAGCCATTGTACGCCTTCCTTTGTGCATAACGATGATTGCACATTTTTCTATTCCAAATTCCATTCTGATGTCATCTCTGTATTCTTTTACTTTGTTGAACAGCATCTCAAGCTCTCCCCCGTTATTTTATATCATCCACGTACTCTAAGTGGTTGACTTCTCCTTTTGTTTTGGAAGGAAGGTATCCTCCGCTGTTCTTCAGGACTCTGTTAAGTGGTATCATGGTGAGAACAAATAATATTGGGGACAGCGAGTCTCCTTGGAAGATTGGAAGATCCCTCTTTTTATCCTTACCGCTGTTAGGTTTTTCTCCTGTGGCTGTCAAGTCTACTTCTCAGGTTTTCATAGATCTTCCGATGAATCTAACCTCCAGTTCGCTGATTTTGAACATTCTAAGGCATTCGAGTATCCAGCTACGTCGGATCATATCATACGCTTTTTGTAATCTATCCATCCCATTGCTATGTTCTTTTTCCTTTTTCTTATTTCTTTTAAGATCATCTGGTCGATGTATAGTGAGTCATTTGCCCCTTTCGTTCCTTTCCTGCAACCCTTCTGTTCTTCAGGTAATAGCCCCCTTCTCTCCATTGATATATACATTCTCTCTGGTCAAGATTTTTCACATAAGTATTAAGCACGTGATTGGTCCATAATTGCTTGCCGTGTTCCCCTCTTTAGGGGCTTTTTGGATAAGAATGGTTCTGCCTTTTGTCATCCATTTTGGTGCTTCGCCTTCGTTTATGCAACTCTGGAGTAGGTGGGTGAGTCTGTCGTGTAATGTAGTAAATTTCTTGAATCAATATCCATGGATCCCGTCTGGACCCGGCGCTTTCCAGTTGGCTATTTTCCCAAGAGCGTGTTTCAATGTGGTTTCATTCATTGATATTGGTTCTCCATTGTCTATATCTTTGAGTTCTTTTTTCATGTTTCTTAACCATCACTGGGTTAAGTTGTGTTTTTTCGGGTACCCCCATATGTTGTTCCAGTAGTTTTTGGTCTCTGTGGCGTCTTGTTTTATGTTTTGTCTTCTTTCACCGTTTGAATCTTGGTAAAACTTCCTCTTGTTGTTTTGGAATGTGCAGTTTTGTGTGTATTGGGCCGTTCTTAGTCTGTATCTCTTCAGTCTTGCCTTCTTGGCTAATCTCTTGTGATATTTCTCTCCCACTGCAGTTGGGATGCCTCTTTGTGTTATCTGCTATCCGTTCCAAAGTCTTATTCGTGGTTTGTCTGTATGTGGTGCATTTCTCAGTAGTTCTTCATCTCTTCAGAGTTGAGAGATCTGCTTCTCTAACCTTCTTTCACAGTTGGGTTTTTCCTCCCTATTATCATTTTGGTTTCTTCCTTGTGTTGTGAAGTTCTGTGTTATCATTTTTGCTCCAGAGTAAATCAAGTTGTTGAGTTCCAAAAGGCTGTTGGTTTCAATATGTTGTAAGAGGCAGTTGACATGTTTGGTCACTTCTCCGAGTTTCTTTCTGTCTTTGTCTCTTAGAGAGGTGATTGTTAATTTCACTTCTCGCATTATGTCTGTCAAAGTTTGTATCTGCGTTTTCTCTTCTTCCATTGGGTTTCGTCATCTCTCTCCGGTGCGTGACTTTCTTCAGGGGTTTTGTGCGGAATTATTCGAGTTTCGTCGTTTGTGTTGGCTGTGCTCGGAGTTGTTTCAAACGTGCCACGTTCTTCCCTTTATTATTATTATTATTATTATTATTATTATTATTATTATTATTATTATTATTATTGTTCACATTTTGAAACCAGTTGCATGATGGTTACTACTGGAGACTGAGTGACAACAAGTCTACTCATGTCCCCTGACCAGATGTTCAGCCTTCGCCCCATCTCATCTCTCCCATACCTATCACAGCAATGCTGTGGTTCTTACCTCCGCCTTTGTCTGGGTGTTTTTTTCCTCCCCCTCTGTTAGGCCACTGCTAGCAGCTTGGGTCATAGATCTCATATTAGTACTTTCCCCGGTATTAGTGAAGTCCTTGCACGTTCTGTTCCTTCGATCCCCAGTTCCTACAATCTTGCTTTCAGTGTCTTTGGTATGGTCCCGAGTGCATCTATTTATACTTTTATTATCTTGACTTTAAAGTTGAGCACCTTGGTCCTGATATTTTTCCAGTTTTTCATCCTTTTCCAAATTTACTTTGTGGTCTGCAGGCCTGGCCATGTTTATTATTTGGCAAGTTGTTCTCTTTTTGTCTGCTATTACTAAGTTCAGTCTTGCTAGGATGGGGTGGTCAGTTTTGAAAACAAAGTCCCAAAATAATTTGTGTTTTCCATTTTTGCAGGCTGTAACAATTTTGTGCTGGTACCATTTTTCTGCGTAGTTAAATCCCATTCATTTACTCACCTCCTGGTATATCACTGTTATTACTCGATCAAGTCAGTGTTATACCCTTTCTGTGAGACTAGATTACATTCACTACTTATGTGATTTACGATCTCATTCTTTTCTCCAAGAGCGCAACATTTGCTCTTGACTATGTTCTGTCGATCTTTGTTTTGATATTGTTTGTTCTGAAGCATTAGTCTTGGGCTGCTACGATGAGTGAATGAGTAGTTACCGTATAGTTTCTTCTGTTCTCATTTTCCTTTCCTTGTTTTCTGTGCTACTCCATTGTTTTCTTCTTACTTTTTTGATGTCTGTTGCCCTGCTACAAGTGTTCTTTATGATGTTTTCACTGTTTGGTTGGACATACTTTCCTTGACCTGCTTTGACCATCTGGACGAAATTCTCTATGCAGATGAGTCCTTTGCCGCCTTCTCTTCTCTTCGCGTACAGTCTATCTGTGTCACTTCTGGGATGTAAGGCTTTGTGCTTTATTTTAATAGTAATTATTATTATTATTATTATTATTATTATTATTATTATTATTATTATTATTATTATTATTATTATTATTATTATCATCATCTCTGTTCTTAACTATCTGTTGCCGATTTGTTATCAACAGCCGAGGGTAAAAAAAGCTATGTACAAATTGTTTGTGTTTGTTACACTCTTATTTAGAGTGTCGAAATTTTCTATGTTGAAGTATTCTGTGTTGTATTTTGTGTTAGTTTTCTTCATTTTGTGTTTCATTTTACGTAATGATAGAACAGATGATAGTGGTCTTCTCAATATACTTGCAGCTCCTGTGGGCATTATTTTCTTGATTTCACTGTTTTATTGGTCAGTTGGGATGATGACGTGATTTTTTTTATTGATTTTCTTAACCATCCTCAGTGCCCTGACAATACTTAGGATAGTTAATGCTTCCAAGTGGCAGTTTTCCGATATTTCTATTTAAATGACCTTGTGCTTGGTTAGCTTTACAAACTCCTTTACTGGATGGTACAATTGTGTAAATCAAAAGGCAAGTTATTTTGCAATGGCTATCGATTTCTTCATCCATCTGCTTTGATGGTTCGGTCAATATTTACTGAAATAGTGTGGTGGAATTTTATCCTTCATTTACATTGACAGGTTGGTACCAATACCAATTATTCTGTTGATATTCCGTGATGTTTTCAGTGTCTTTTGAACATTTCAGAGTGCGCTTACTAATATGGATACTAATCAGACCTTGATGTTCAACACTTTTTCAGTCCGTATTCATGGTATTTTCCTGAATTATCAGCCTTTTCTGTATTCACTCTGTGACCTGTAGTCACAGCCGCCTCTATTATTTGGCAAGTTTTTTCCCTAATCAACAACTACCAGGTTCTGTCTTTCCACAATCATATGGTGGTTGGTTTGGACGTCAAAGTCCAAATATTATTCCTTGCATCTTTTTTCTAGCACTCTCTCCAGTTTGTGCTGATACAATATCTCTGGATTCCGATTGTTTACTTATTTCCCAGTGTATAACAGTTGCTATCCAATTGGGTCCATTCCTGTACTCCATTTGGTATAGTTTACTACATTACAAGTCATGTTGTTTACAACTTTATCCATTTTCCATATAGAAATATTGGTTTGTTTGTCGATAATAACCTTGGCATGGTCTGTCCTGATTTGTTTCTTGCTGTCATGATGAGTGATTCGAGTTTTTCTTTCTCGTAACTAGTGTCATGGTCTTTGGTCTGAGACATTTTATATTTGTTTTTGAATACCCTGTGTAGTTTCCATCCATTGTTTGTTGTTTTGCTATACCCTCATTTGCTACTTTTTTTTTTGTTTATCATCACTCAGCTTCAAGCCCCTTATCTAAGCTCTACATTTCAACGTCCCTGTTGAAAGCCTTTGCTTTGTTGAATAACAGTTTGAGTCCTATAATGGTCTTGGCAAATAGCTTTAAGTCATCTATGTGCACGGAAGGGATGGTTTTCCTCTTGTTTTGGAGAACCAATACCCTTTGCTTCCTTAAATAGGGATATTATCGTTTGTAATAATAGTATTTGGGAAAGGTAATTTTTTTTCTATTCTCGAATCAATTCTTTTAGGACTTGTAGCAAGATTTCCCCTTTCTCCTGTCGGAGTATCAGTGTCTCCATCACGTCTTTGATTTGCATTACGATTGGGATTATTGTTTATATTTGTTTTTACTTTGTTGTTTACTATCATAGCTCTGTCTGGGTGTTCCCTTGAGTGTAAGTCACGTTTTTATTTTTCTCTGTATTTTTGTAGATTTCCAGTAGTTTAATCTCTGATAATCATTTCTTCCCGAAGATTTGTTTCTCTTTGCTATTATTATTATTATTATTATTATTATTATTATTATTATTATTATTATTATTATTATTATTATTAGTAGTAGTAGTAGTAGTAGTAGTAGTAGTTCTGACCAAAGTACATGAAGTGACGAAGTTTTGCATGGAAACATACTTCCAACAGAGAATTGTTTCAATCAAAATACGAATTTTCAATTATCGTGGAGAAGCCATTTCTCATTATCTGTAATGACATAGCACAACTTCCTATCAATTCATCTGAAATACATTTGCTGGTGTTTTCGCATTTCCTTTCGTAGCCAAATCAACGAAAGCATTTGCAAAAAGGCTTCAAAATGTTTGTTTTGTTGCCACTTGCAGGGCCTTCAAGACTGACCGTCGTAATTTTTCTAGAAATGAAGAGAAACCGTAGGAACAAGGGTAAGTTGATACTAGATTGACAAATAGACAAAAATCAATATTCAAATTTTAAAAAGTGACAACTCATCGGTAGGTTACATTTTGACAAAACTAAGATACGTATGCTGCTAATCAGTGCTACCAATCGAGTGCTTTTTATTTCTTTGTTTTGGCACTGCAAAAATCAACGCCATCGTAACATTTTGAGGACGAAATGACCAATCTAGTTATTTTTAGCAATGTGAATGATCACAAAATAGCTGGAAACGTTGTCAGTACATTATTCTCGTTTTTCACGCTTTTTCGAG
The DNA here is from genome assembly GCA_963457665.1 of Thysanoteuthis rhombus. Taxonomy (NCBI): domain Eukaryota; kingdom Metazoa; phylum Mollusca; class Cephalopoda; order Oegopsida; family Thysanoteuthidae; genus Thysanoteuthis; species Thysanoteuthis major. The sequence continues at coordinate 58,356,792 of OY735206.1, read as the reverse complement.
GTTAATTTAGCGCAGAGAAAATGAGTGAACAAAACTGACTGTACTGCCTCCTTCTTTTCCTATCTGTCTCCACGACTGATTGATACACTCACAATATATTGAGTGATTTCCCTCGATTGGTCGTCTTGACGACTTTTGTGGATCTTTTTCGATAGTAATCTTGGTTATTCCTTTTAGCTCACGTAAAATCCCTTCCAAAAATCATTATATTAATTGTGCATCAGTCGTTCTTTCTGCTAGCAGCTCTGAGTCGAATTTTGATTACATACGGATCAGAAATGTGCTTGCTCTTCAATTATGATATAATCGAGTGTGAAATAGCATTTGATGAAAAGACTATCCAAACATTAGAACACATTCACAATATCAAATGTAGGCACATCTGATATATCTACGTTAATCTATTGTGATAATACCAATTAGGAATCATTTGATGGTAATAAAAGTAAAATATCAAGATCCACTCTAACAAATCATACGATAACGAAACAGCGTCGTTAAACTTGTCATTGTTGTGTTTTAATTGGATTTCTTTTTGTAATATTGGGAAGTATGTATCTGCAGTTCATAACGTGTTTTGTACACTGTCTTTTATCTCGGTCATAACTATACCTCTTGCAGTTACCCCCTGAAGGTTTGTTTGTAGATACGTCGCATTTCTTACTAAGGCATATCCCGACAACACCCCCACCAGAGATATTTAAAACATCATTCCGGCCTTTCGATACAAATGAAAACAAAAAATCGACTTCAAAATTAGAAGTTTCACGATCGAATTTACGGAAGCAACAATTGTTATGTAGTGATGAGTTAGTACAAGACTACACAATAAGATAAAGTGATACAGCATTTGTAGGATATGAAGCGAGAAAAGAGTTAGCATTAGATTTGATTGATATGATTGTTAATTTGATTCCATGACAATATTGGTGAATTTGGTCTATCGCAAATACTACCTTTGATTTAATTGCACTATTTTCTGATTTTGTTCACCTAAGAAAGCTTCCATATTGTAAATATACTTAAAAAGCACTGTAATCGCTTCAATGTTCTGACAGTTCGAATTAAACAATAAATCACATTCTTTTTTTTAAATAAAGTGTTATATTTTGAATGCAATCAGAAATAACGATATATTTTTGTCAAAGAAGAAAATTCATACATTTCCATGCAAAGCCAATAAGGAGTTACAAAAGAATGGTTTGACTAAGTGCTTACTTAACCATTTTTTTATCATTTAGCGGGGCATGGTAGTAACGAAACATATGTCAATGTATCTGTTAATGGACAAAGATGATGTTAAAACTGGATTTATGCATCTGGAATGCCATTAGAGCGGAGTGAATAGTGCTGATGCTGGAATTCGAATTTGATACATTCAATACGCCATATTTGCTCCTGAAAGTTTTAATAAACTCTCTGCATATTCTCGCCGTATATGTTTGAATGATGGGTGCTTATTTGACGGGTTTTCATTGCAGCAAGCATTGATGAGTGAGAGGTTTTCCTACTGATAAGGCGATGTTTATTGAGATGAATATTCCCATTAAGTAAGTAGAAAATGTAATGGCTTACCGATCTATTGCAATGGCTGCTAATGTATTGACAGAAGCACAGACTGAGACTCCTTGCAAATAAGGCATTGCCTTGCAGAGGAAAGCTCCAAATGGCCAGCCTGAAATAGAAAAATAAGTTAAAAAAGTGAAGGAATAAGTCATACTCAGCAATCAATGTGGGGAAAGTTTCCCACTAATACCAATAAAGTTACATAAAAAGCAGGGTTTACTTTTGGCACAAGGCCAAGGGTATCGGGCGCCCATTGAGGACAAAACACACTATTCTATCATAAAGATCGACGAAAATTGCCTGTTGACTATTACACTATGATGGAGCACCCGATTGATATCGTTAAAGACTGGAAGATTGGATATGAGTTCCATTATATTATATTGAACGCACAGCTCTATAATAAAGATTGACAAAAATACTTGTGGACTATTACACCAAGATGTTGCACTTGGCTGATTTTGATATAGACTGGATGGAACTTCTCCATCCCTACATATATATTTACCTATCGATATCTCTCTCTCTCTTTATACATTTACATACATATGCAAAAAAACAGACAGGTGTGGTACGACAAAATTATTATAAATTGCGTTTAATTATATATTTGATATGATCTCCCGTCATTACTCAGTTAATGTACACTCGCGCTATACCATGTAAATGGAATAAACCATTTAGGGAAATAGGACTGCTGCAAGAATAAAAACAACCAGCGATAGGGTAGCTGCTTGAACGTTGCAATGATCTCATCTTTGAGCTGAAGGGTCGCCAGTATTACCAAAGCCCCCCCCCCACAACTGCTTTCAACCCAACTTCTCATCCAGTTTATTCTGTCTCTTTCAGAGCGGCTACCCTATCGATGGTGAGTTCGATTTCTGCCCCAGTTACAGTAATTGTTTATTCTATTTGTATTGTCCAGAGCGAATTTACATGGATCGTGTAATCACAGGAAATCATCTCAAAGAAGTCTGACAAAGCAAATGGAT
>OY735206.1:58304234-58349234 GCA_963457665.1 Thysanoteuthis rhombus | reverse complement strand
AGTCCCCAAGTGCATATTCCAAACGTTTTTTGTCTTTTTGTGTATTTTGAGTTTTAATATTGATAACTATTGAGCAACTGTTAATAATTTCCAGTGTTTGTTTTCATCAGCATCCAATTTCCTTCTCAGAATGCCTAGAACTGAATAATGAATAAACTCAACATTGAAATAAATCAGGGGCTTTTCAAAAGGAGCACGATTGCCCATTACTGTGCTTGGGTGATAGACACAATAAATTTCCATGTTTCCCATTCAAATTAGATTCATTGGATATCATTCAAACTGTTCAACCCTTACTTTGACCAGATATATCTATACGAATAAGTTAGAGGGCTTTCACCATCTTCCCTTGAACATGCTTGGATGACCGTGTGTACGCACGTGTGTTTGTATTTCGTGTGTGTGTGTTTGTGTGCAGGCGTACACGTACGTGCATGAGTCATGTTACACAAATCAACTAAATAAGGTCACACCCCGATGAAATTTGTCAAACATACTAAAAGGACCTAAGGGAAGATTCTGGAGTGAAAAGTTGTGAGAGAAACAATTATTCAAGAATTTTCAACCGTGTAGCTATGACCTCTGTTTTGGTCCATATACATACGGATCTTTTCCTTCTTATATATATATATATATATATATATATATATATATATATATATATATATATATATATATATATATATTCAAAGTTTCAAATGTTAATGAAAACTTCTCTCCCTCAAAATGGTCAGAGATAAAAGGATCCCCCCATACACACTTTAAAAGTTAGAATAGTGAAATGACACTTCCCGAAAGTTGAGGATACTTCTCTCATTTTCAAGGAGCAAAAAATAAAAGAAGACTCCGTTTAAGGATCATAAAATGGAGACCAGTTGAAGTGTTCGTATACAAAAAGAGAAATTGAAATCATTTTATGTACACAGAGTCAACTATTCAATTTTAATGCCTTTCTTCAGTTGCTCAGTGTGCTGAGACGGCCAAAGCGACTGCTAAACCATTATTGATTATTGTCTTAGTAGTCTTACCTTACCTTACAGGGTCGACGGCTCCATGCGCCCTAATATTGTACTGATGAGAGGATTTATGTCTTTCGGGAAGTGGATATCCCGAAAAATCATCTCATCGGTGAAAGGAAAAAAAGTGGATCCATAGCTTTCACAAATGGGTACATAGCTTCATTAAGAATATTAATAGGAATTGATCACAAACTAATTCAGCATTAATTTGAACCTGGTTCATCTATACAACTTTCCATACCCTACCAGTCAGGCCACTCTGTTTGAAAGACTTGAATATTTGTCAGTCTACTTCGTCGTTTTCCACAGAAAAAGAATCTGCTAAGATAACGCTATAATGTCACGGAACGGGACGGAAATATATTTCAACAATGAGCAGAAATCACAGTAAATAACACAGGTTTACAACAGACTGACACTCCAACTATGAACCATCCAACGTGCACGTGGGAGAATCATGCTGGCGATAACGGAGAGAGATCACAAGACAACACTGTATATCAAGGGAAAACAGGAGTCCGATACGTCATTGAAACCATTAGAAAACTCAAATGGCAATTGGCTGGGTATGTTGCAAAAAGGCAGACAACAAATGGACATCACAACATGGATCCCAGAAATCAAATGCGGAACTGAAGCCGGCAGAACATGCGATGGCAAGACTAACTGGACAGGTTCAGGAATATAAGCTCCGTGATGCCCATGATAGAGAAAAGTGGAAAATCTTGGGGAGGTATTGTCCAACGAGGGACGATAAAAGACTGAGGAAGCTGATGAAATGAGAAAAAAAAAGTAATAGTGAAATATGACTGAGATTAGACTAAATGTACACCAAAATTCGAACATTTACTCATTATGTCAAGGAAGAAAAATGGTTCTTTTTTTTTCAAATTCCCTGACTACAAAATGTTTTCAACGAGTGGTTTGTTTTGAAATGCAAGTTTTATACCAAATTGATCATTTACTTTGTCTGGCAGCATCCACATTTGTTTATTTTTTCTAAATCCAGAATTTTCCAATGATTACTGCCCAGGAAAATAGGAGAAAAAACTCATTCGTTAAGACTTTTCTCAAATTTTTGAATTCATCACCCCTAACAAAGTATGCTCCAATGAAATTTTGTTGACTTGACAGTTTCTATTGACTGAAAAACCAGATCTGTCTATTCTCTCTATCTATTTTTGAGTGTCTCAATACTTAAGTGGTTATTCACTACAGAAGATATATTTGAAATTCTATGAGATGATCAATTTTCAGAAAGGAAACTACAAAAACCAAGTGGAAGAGTCCATTGTTTGAAAGAGTGCAGGGGGATTTTTATTGGTAAAATTGTTAACTTTAATTTGAAGAGTCTATAGTCACAGAAAGCCAAAGAAAAATCACTTTGTTCATCATATAAATAGCTTAAATTTTTAAAGAAATATTCTTTAAGCATTTCAATAATTTCTAATGAGCAGCGTAAGATCAATAGAAATGAAAAAAAATTGGACATTTGCCTTTGAGTATTTGAACAATTACGAGTTATTGATTTTTTTTCTTCTCAATACTTTCACTTTTTTTTACCATTCTAATTCCAAAGAATTGAGAAAGACAGAGAGAGAGAGAGAGAGAGAGAGAGAGAGAGAGAGAGAGAGAGAGAGAGAGAGAGAGAGAGAGAGAGAGAGAGAGAGAGAGAGAGGGGAAGAAACAGAGAGGAACAGGGAAAAGGAAAGAGAAAAAGAGACGGAGAGAGCAGAAAGTCTTACGAGACTGACTGACCACCATTTTTCAAAAAATATCCTTTCCTTTCCGAAAAATCTGGAGGCTATTTTAGTCATTTCAAAAGATTTAAGCTTATCAGAAGACTGTCATATTTAAAAGACATGTGTTGTGAATAGGAATATGGTTTTGTTGAAAAAAAAGTAATGAGATATTAAAAATAAAACAAAAACAAAAAACGAATGGATTTTTTCGGGGGTCGGCAGACATTTCACAAAACGTAATTATTTGAGTTGACAAAAGAGGATTGGCTTGTATTCTAATGCAGGAGACTGAGAGATTTGTTTGAAGACTTATTCCTCACCACAGTTCTGCTTTAACGTTAGCTGTCTAGAGTTTTATTCATTTGTAAAGTCTCAGGAACCAACTGGAATCCCATTACAGAGACTAGTGTGAGCTGATTTTCTCTGGATAACTCATGAAGCAAAAGTATATTACTTGATTACTCAACGCCTGTTCACCTTGATGTCATGTGTGTGTGTGTGTGTGTGTGTGTGTGCACGCACGTGCTCCTACATGCATATGCTTGTGAATGTGTGTGCCTGCGTGCACGTGCTTGTGTGTGTTTGCTTGTGAGTGTGTCTGTGGTTTTGTGTGACAAGAGAGTTGTCTCGCTCTTAATGAATGAGAGTATCAGTATTCACTTTGATCTTTCATCTTAAATTCCACATGATTGTTTGGTGACGAGAACGACCACTGATCATCATATACCAACGTTACGATTCAGCACAAATTCTGAATTCCAGCAAGGATATATTTTGGTGTATAGAATTGAAAGATGATAAATAGGTAATTGAACCTACTGAGAACATTTTTTCATGTGAAATCTTTATCAAAAAACGTAATTCCAAAGAGTTTAGTACTATATCAAGTTTACTCTTTTTTCAAACACAGCTTTGGTCAAGGAGCACATTTAGTGGAAATGATTTTTGTTAAAAAGTTTTCAGATTTTTCACGAAGGTTTTCGGTCTTAGAAAAGTGTTATAAACGCAAATGTGTTTTTATGTGGTTAAAATAGTGATAGTCAGTCACTACAAAAATCATGATATATTCAATTTTAGGTTAATAATGTTAAAAACGACCTCCAATGTTTTTCATGACGGAAGCAGTTAGCCTTGACCGACAGAAAAATAGTTCCTTTCCGTATAGTTTACTGTCCTTTTTCTTTTAGAAGAATTTCAGAAAACACTTATGACCTGCATTGAACTGCTCCAATCATTTTGTGTTTATTTACATTTAAGAAACGATCTCCCTCAATGTTGCTAGTTGCTTATGCAACTATCGTGATTGCACAAATAAGTAATAATCCAATAATTCACTAAATGCATCAGTCAGACTGAATAATGGTTGTTGTAAAGTCTTTCTTTGTCATTAATCCTGTCATTATACATTAAGGTATAAAACCGAGAATTGATTATCGTGGAATTGCATTTCATACCGTATTGCTTGGAAGATGAATCCCGTAGTCGGATGATCAATGGTTAAATACTGATTGGCCGCTGTCAAAGATGATTTAGAATCTTTGCTCAAGGGCAGACAACAGGTAAAGGAGTTATGGGAACATAGAGATATTACGACTAAAATGCCTACTCAGTCCTATGGTCTATTGATTTTGCTTTATGTGATTGCTGACCAATGGGGAAGTAAGATGGCGTCGGATAGATTTTAAGAAGTCAATGGTAACCATAAGAATAATGTCAAGTTTTGTGTTAATATAGACAGAGACCACAAAATATGAAAGATAGACCTTATAATACCAATACATTTTCCTTAATGACTATCATAGTTGACGGAAGCTTTGCTCTTTGGAACAGGTATCGATCCGTAAGCCTCAAATCAATTCCAGAACAGAGTTTTATTGTCGTAAGATTTTTTTTACATGTGTCAACAATACACACACATAAATTCTACGAGGAAAACAACGGCAGTGATCTCTTTTTACTAAACAATCGTTCTACCCTCTACAAAGAACAGATCCATTGGATGGTATAACCACAGCTGTTCTCGAGGATACAAAATGGATATATTTTCGAGGTAGATGGAGAAAATTATAACTCCTCAAAGATAATGTAACTTTAAAAAATTGTTCGTATATTTTATAAATGAAAAAAAAAAACAAAAAAAAACTCACGTTTTGTTCTCTACGAACAGAAAAAGGCCCTATAACAACTAGAAATGCTGTTTTTACTTATAAATTATAACGGATAAATATGGGAGAAATTCAAATAACATAAAGCTTGGAATGATATTTAAAAAAAAATTCTAAAAGGATTTAAAAGGCATAAATAGAAATAGCTTAAAAAGAATTTTGACAAAACATTTTTTGATTTGTTATCCTGTATTTCGGTGAAATTGTATTCTATTCGATTTGGTTTTTTCTTTACGGTGAAATTACCATAAAATGAGTTTGTTTTGGCCACTTCTATGCTTTTCAACATTGAAAATATCCTTATGTTTAAAGAAAAGTGAATATTTGGTAGTCTGAAAAAAACTAAGACAATCTCTTTTTCAAGCAATGTAACTCAAATAATCATCTTTTCTGTGTAGTATTCAAAAATATCCGCAGATTCAGTAATTTGATCCATTAAAGAAATTTTAACGATTTGTCCAGGACGATTTCCTTACAAAGAAAACAAACCTTTAAATACCATTTTATCACTTTTTTTTCAATCAAATAATGATAAACACTTCTAATATCACAAATATCCATCTAACATTTTAATCTATAACCGGATATTAAAATATCCTCAGTTTAGCAAGTATTAAGTAGTTTATTCAAACAATGTAACTACTTTTCAATGGTAATAGTCGATAAATTTGTAAACAAAACTAACTAGACTAGATTTAAAACGTATTATTACGGGTATCAAACCATAATTCAGTTTCGCAGATAATCGAATAAATATCAATGTAATTCAAAGAATCTTTAAGTTTATCAAATCAATCGAGTTCAATACATTTGATTTAAATAAAATTAAAAGTCTTCTCTGTACAACCAAAAAATCTTTTGAACTTAACTAAAGCTCAAAAAGTCATTAAAATAACAAAAAATACGAAGAAAAGTAAATAAAAGGGTGGCTTGTGAAGAATATATATATATATATATATATATATATATATATATATATATATATATATATATATATAGTGCCATTTTCTCTTATTGTTTATTCTGTCTACGTTGTGTCGGCCAACCGATACATTGGCCGTATATTGATGGGAAATCATTTCAAGTAACAGTTTCCATATAAATTAACACAATTTGTAATCATTCTGTCGAATCATATGCATCAATTTCTTATACGTGACTGCCATGTTGAAAGGATTGAGTAAAGTAGATATGGAGCGGAAATAAACAAGATGAGATTCAGGAGTTGAAACAATTATTTGGGCTTTTTCATTACCAACAACTGTGCAGTTCAATAGTAAAATCAGCGGTACATCGATAGTGGCTACCCCATTGGTCGCAGGTTCGATTCCTATAGCAACATCATCTATCGGATCATTTATATCCATTTCTCAATACATAACTGTTGCGTTGAGAGAAACGATTAAAGCAGATATAGACCAAAGCTAAACGAGATGAGAATTTGGAAATATATATATATATACACACACATACACACACACACACACACACACACATATATATATATATGTCAATTATCCATCTCCATTTTGAATCCCCATGCGTCGGTCATGTCACGTGCTCGAATAAGCATAATGTATCTCTGAGTGAGAAAGTGCTATTCTCAAGCGTTCAATCACTCTCTTTCCAGTCAACCACGATGACCTCCAGGCAGAAATTCCTGTCAAGATGACTGGTGATCGAACTGATTGTGAGTAGAAATGTAATCATGCTTTTCCGAAAGGCATTAGTACTAAGTGATCATAAGCAGCTTCAGCCGAAAATCGCGCTCGATTTGCTAACTTTGTTCTCCAAGTTGATGAATGTTATGTTGTCACATCTCCAATGATATACTAGCGAAGATAAGGCTATATAATTATCCGAACGGGGCCAGACCACTTTTATACCCTTTAACGATACCTTTACGGGAATATATAATCATTCAACATCCGATGCTAACTAAATAACATTCGGATTGAATCATAAATGTGTAAATTCTTTATTAAATTTTTTGTAACCTGTTCGATCATTTTGCTGTAGCTTGTCAGGTAAAAAACGAACATTCAGTGCATCTTATCTTCATGAACTTATGATATTTCAGCAAAGTCTTCTGTATACAGATCCTGTCCACAGAAAAATGAGATTACTCCTGCAAAGTCTCTTACACAGCTTTTGTGCAGATTCCGCCTTTGTACTATCTTTTTGCCACTGACTTGCCAATGTATGCTAATATCTATTACTAGCAGTACTACTAAACCCGTCAAATCAATTTTTCCAATGGTACGTTGAAATGTATTCTCGTATTATTTACATCTGCTAACTGAGTTGAAGACAAATGCATTGGATAGCATCTGTCTCTCTTTCCGTCCGTTTACGAGATATCTCCAAAGATCCGATATTCAATGAAAGTCTGTACAGGCGTAGGCAATAGAGTAAGGTAGTATTGAACTTCAGGAAGGATCTAGGATAAAATCCAAGTGACCGGATGAAACGAAGAGAAATTTGTGTATCAATGCAGGCCTATCTATTACAATCAGAAAATTGGCGCTCCTTCCAGGTTGATGCATTGTTTAGATGTTAACCTCTATATAAATGATTATAAAGAAAAAAGTCCCAAATATTCTCCTGTGATTAGTAGAAATTTTAATTGATATTGCACACCTTTGATTTTTGGAGATCAACTACTTTTGTTGTGTGTCCTTACAACATTTAACTAGTGTCGAAATTTACCATGGAAGTACAAAAAGCAAAATATCTGGCTCTAATTCACTTCTGTGATCACAACTTTCAGTACAATGAGAGGAAGTTTCGATTGTTTATTGAAAGTTCAATACTTTGTTCATTCAATTTTGAAAACAGTGTACGAATGAAAATAGATACCAGAAATTATGAAAGAATAAACAGATTTACAACTATCTGCAGGAACTGTGATGTAACAATAAATAACCCCCGTTGTAAAGTGTCACACTTTCATTCAGTTGGTGTCAAAAATGGTACACGAATATATCAACACTCCAAGAAATCATATAAATTTTGGGTGGCTTGGTGTAGTTTGGGTTGATAAGATTGTATTAAGTAGATAGAACCGACCAAAATAATAAAAAAATGAAAAAATAAGCTGGAAATTTTTAAATGCTCTTCTTATCCAGCTCCTGGCCATTTTTTTTTTTGGTCATGGCCCAACCAAACGGCAATTTGTCACTTCACTGCACTTTCTCTGTGAAAATTGGAAACAAACCCTCCAAGTTTTAGTTTCAAACGCGTATGATTAAGTTTTGGTACGAGCAAGTCATCTGCTACCTCAAAAAATACTCGTTAATGGATCGGCCTGACAGTCTAACTTGAATGTAATCAGCAAGGGAGTCACATAGAGGGTAAATGTCAAAATGTTTTGTAAACTAGCTGAGCAATGTTTTAGGTATTCAGCTGTTCGACTGCACGTCTACTCAACATTGATCAAAAGATATTTCCCGTTTCTTCCTCACACCTATTTATATTCCGATGACTATCAAAAGGATATCACAAACAATTCTCAAATTTTTTCAATTGAATTTTTTGAAAGGTTGGAAATCGACCACAGAACAGGTGAATATATATTAGGGCATATCTATGCACGATTATTCTCCTACGTCGTGTGTATCTATCCAAACCAAATAATATCATTATCATTTTATGTATGTTGACATGATGTATCCCAAGGTTCTCAAACAGATTTGATATTATTTCGTTGAAAGGTAGAAACAGCCTATGGAAGACGTGCCTAAATTTTTGGGCAGAACCATGCACAATTATTTCCCCCAAGAACGACACGTTGTTGTTAATTCCTATAATTAAATACAAGCTAAGAAGACCAACTAAAGTCTTTAAAATTCATGATTGAAAACAAGTCGATGTGAACATATGCACCCACTAACTGGGAAAGGTTTTACGTTTAAATTAAATAATATTGTGTAATGAAATAAAATCTGACAAAATTAAACATTGCGGATATAAAACAGCACAAGTTATTGCAGTAGTTATTAGAAAAAAGAATGAAATTATCATAACGATATGATTGGATAATGTGATGTTTTTTTTTCATTTTCATCATGTTCTCAGATCATCGAAACCATTTGTATATTTTCTAGTGTGAAAAATCTATACATCAGGGAGATTTAAAAAATGATCATTTGATGAGGAATATTCAAATTTTATTTAAATGGGATTTGTAACAAAAGTGACAAATATTTTTTTTTTACTTATGTCCTTGTACTCATAAAAAAAAATATAAAAAACTACCAAGTAGACTTATATACAGACTGTTTACTCTTTGCTGCAAGGGTGAAAATTTTGTAGTTTCCTATGAATTTTATAGAGTATTGAAATAATTCATATTTTGAAGGTAAAAAAAAGTTGGTTTAGTTCATTGCTTCAATATAAGGTCTCCATCAGATTTATATATCCAAGTTGGAATATGAGAGAAATATTCATTCATATTATCAAGATATTTCCTCCATAATTCCGAGATAGTAACGGAATATTTTTCTATATCTTTTCGAAACTTTCTGTCAGTAGGGTGACGGTTTCTTAGACAATTTTTGTGTGAGGAAACATGCCACACAGAAGAACATATTTATTCATCAGAAATATTCAAAATCAATAAGTAAATCCTTTACAGCTGTAAAGATCATTTGTTCTGTGTTCAACGTCAATATATATATATATATATATAAATATATATATATATATATACATATATATATATGTGTGTGTGTGTGTGTCTGTGTGTGTATATACATATATATATATATGTGCATATATATACATATGTGCATATATATATGTATATATATATATATATATATGAAACACATATATATACACGGAGGATAAATGTTATTCATCAGGTTCTAATTATTGCAGCTTATAAAATTTGCAAAACGGAAACTTCCATCGAAGCCTAGACTAGCACCTCATATCTTGGTAGTCTGTCAGTTATGGCATTGCCATAATGACTTTAGCCACGGAAGATGCATTGTTTAAGCAGAGCACAATCTATTATCATTTTGTTACACCTTCGTAACCAATTCTCTCTCATCTCCGTTTAACTACTTAGTAATAGTAGACACTTTAATTTTCCGTTTTAGCAGAATTCAAAGTGAGAAAAAAAAGACATATTAATATATATATAAAAGTAAATTATAGTTGTTGTCACTCTCAGTTCTTTCTGAGCTGAAAATAGCTGCTACAATCCAAGTAAGCCGACCAAATTGTCTTATAACAGGTTTATTTTTTCGACAAATATGTGTATGAAATCCGTAATTATCAAATTAAAAATATAATTTTAATTTTGCACTTAATTCGTGCCATTTCGTTTCTGGCCATATTTGATCTAATCTAAAATGATTGATCAAGTTATATTTCGATCTTAGAATATTCAACAAAAAGCCAAAAACAAAAAAAAAAAAAAAAATGTGTTGCTCATTCGATAGATAAACAGTGTTTGCTGTCGACTTGAATGGAAGGACCCAATGACTCCACATTCCAACTTCTAGCAAAATTGGTTTTTATTCATTCAATTTTTTTTTCGATGTATATTATTAGATTATAAGGAGGAAACGATGGTGTTGGATAAACACGACAAAATTTACTATCGCATGACGTCAGTAATGAAAATTTCAAGATAAGAAGAGGATTCAGATATGTTAAAAGGTGTAAAAGCAACAGTTCATGTATGATTAGCAGAAAATGTAGCTTAGAAGCCGATTAGTACTTAGATGAGCGACAGATTAGGGTTGTGGTTCTTTGACAGATATTGGAGTGATACAGTAGGGATAACCTTATTCCTGTTGACAGCGCCTTAACCCTTCTGGCTACGAAGACTTCATTGTCAACCATCTCTTGAATGAAACGAATACCTATATTCCCTACCCCTACAATTGTTAAGCACTGCATTTTTCTTCGATTTTTATATATACTAGTATTAGTAAAATGAATCGTGTTCTATTTTTTTCCTTGCATCGATGTTATAATTATCATTTTTCTTTCTTTATTGTAGTGACATCAATCACTTCTACATGCGCTGTCTGACATGTATCAAGGGGAAGGTTGATTCTTGCCACTGTCACGGGAGTTAGTGCAAAGTTGACACATTTTGTCCCACAGTTTGGACACGGCTTGCTAAGTCCATTTTCCTTTCTGCTACCGAGTAATTCCACGCGCGCGCACACACACACACACACACACACACACACACACACACACACTTCTACTGTTGTGGCAAACAGAATTTATCAATAATTAAATAATTGTGTCATCCATGGACAGCTCTTTCGTTGTATTACAACTCTCCAGTGTGGCTGGAAAATGCAACAGTTGGTGAGCAGACTTCATAGAATAGACAACATGTTCTGAAATCTGCACAAAAGAATTTGCCTGCTGTCTCAAAGACTACAGGAAAGTAAAATTTAAAGATTTTGGAAACATCTGATCAATTACAATCTTAAACGTGTGTTTGAAAATTTAAAAAAATGTTTCTTCCCAATAGAACGTGAAGCATATGGCGCTCCATTATAATGCAGGGCATGCGTTAAATGTTATAAAATTGTTAGAATTGAGCAGCGCTGCTTTATCATTCACCTGATATGTTGTCAGTGGTCCCATTTGGAGTTTAACGATTACGATGACCCAGAAATATCTATTTATGAACTGGGATTTGCGACGATTGCTATTCATTTCGGTCAAAATTTGATTTTTCCACACAACTTGAAGAGTTTAGTTGAGAGAAAGTCAGGCAGTTTGTAACAATAGTTTTGCATCAGCAACACCGTCTGATTCAACTAAAGGAAATTATTGGCTTGAACGTTAATGGTATCAAATGACCGTTTCTCTGCCAAGATTTAATCTAACTCAGATAATTTTGTTTTGTAGATGCTTAGTCGTACTCGATTCCCAAGATTTTGTTTTGCAAAGTAGTTAGCCATTCATACATTCTGAGCCAATCTAAATGTTTGATTCCAGTCTCCACCTTTCTCTTCTACACACATACAAGCATATATATATATATATATATATATATATATATATATATATATATATATATATATATATATATATACATATATATATATATATGTATATATATATATACATATATATATATATATACATACACACACACATACATAAATACACACACGTACATAAACACATACACGCACACATACGGATATACATATATATATATATATATATATATATATATAATCACACGCACGTATAGAAAAGGAATACCCAAATTTACACGTGTACTCACAAACATTCACACACATACACACATACACACACACACACACATATATATTTATATATATGAACATATATAAAACATCACATACAATGGAGACTGTGCATAATAACTGTGATATAAGTAAATCTTTTGTTTCCATTTTGAATGAAACAACGATATATTCCGCTAAATTGATAATGATAAGTTAAATGTAGGGTCATAACTGCTTCTTGTACTATTTTGCAGAAAATAACTGCCCTTAGAACCTTCAATGATTGTTTCATGTATTGCTATGAGAACTAATCTTAAAATAAATGATCATTACACTTCATTCTTCTCACTACTAAAAGCATATTTTTGTCGCTGTTGCTGTCTGTTGCAATTACAGAAATCGACAGGAATAGGAAAATGTACTAGCAAATAAGTTTGACTTGGAAATTTGACTTCAAGATGGCTTTGATAAACTTTGTTTCTTTCGTCCGTCATACCAAGAGATATTCCATTAATCAAAATTGATCGACAATGTAAAGCAAACAGACTGGTTTTCTTTAATCCTCCACAGTGATCAAATCTTTCAAATAACACACTTTAGGTAATAAGTATTGACATTGTGCGATTGTGCGTGCTTTATATACCGCATTACATATGCACATTGGTACATTTTTCTGATTTTAAAAAAAAGCAAAGAGGTTACCAGCAACATTTAACCAAAAACAAGCGAGTATGGTACTTGATCTTACACTCAAAAAGATGAGAGAAAGAATCGTTTTCATAAATACGTATTATTCTTAATTTTAATCAAAGTGTTTTTTTGACATTTTTTGTAACACACTAGAAGGTTGAACTGGTCGATATTTACTGTAAAACTTATTTACAAATTTAGATCCAATGGGAAATGTATCGTGCTATTCTCGATTTTCATTCATAAGTATGACACCTCGATGAAAGGATGAGCAGAATAATAATCTATTAGAAGAATTATGTACAGAAATTCTTGGGAGTTTTGTATTTTGGGATCAAACATCGCCTGACTATTGTCTGGATAATGTCGATATCAAAATCTGATAAAAATACACACATTCATCAAATCAAAGTGTAGACGTGATTATAATCTAATTGATACATATTACTCTTCATTGTCATTCAATTACACGAATTTCATCATAAATCAGCAACTTCTAAAATATCTGCATTATTCGGAGTAAATAAACTGAAAGACTACATTCTGACTTCTGCAAATCTCAAAAGATAATTAAATTCGAAATGTTTAGAATTATATCTATGAATGAACACACATTCGTAAGCAAAAGAGATGAGCTCAGTGTAATTTTGCTTTGTTCTATATTTTAGTACACTTTAAAACAAAAATAAATGTACTTTAATAATGAATGTACGTCAATGCATCACACTACTTTTTGGAGAGATGTTTAAACCGACAAGCTACTACTTAAAATCCCAGCCCTATTCGTCATTGCATTAAGAGGACTTCCTTCAATCATGCAATGAATACAATAGAAATGTGTTCGGTGGCTCGCTCACTTTATAGTTGTGGTTAGCAAATTAGTCTTGAAGACGATGACTACTGATGCAAGTTCGAACCTCATTAAATACTCTGCACTTACACGTTCGTACAACACCCGACCAAGCTTACTGAATATGAGAGAAGAAAGCACTCTTGAACGAAACGTTGTAGCCTCGTTTTACGTATGATATTCGGTATTTCTAATCTACCATTCCAGTGAAACAATTTTCTATGATTTTGTTTGATAGATATCATCCTGCTCTTCATACGTTTGGCTACCAGGAGGCTTTGTTGTCAGTTGTAAAATCCAAAAATTACTGGCCAAGTAGATGTATTTCTTCAAATAAAGTATTTCCCGGGTACGGATACAATATCATCAATTCAATAAGCATAGTAGAGCGATTTATTAAGATCAACTTAGTTTTTGACTAAAAGATACAAGTATAATGTATTCAGAAAAGAATGAACTTAGTACTTTGCAATGATTTATGTGACCAAATTTCAAACTGATACAACACATCGAGATACCATTGAAACGTTTATCTGTATATGGTAGTGCATATCTTGTTGCAAATTTTTCATTGGGGATTAAAAAATATTAAAAAAAAAAAGCAAAGTAGAAGTAAGGGAAACACTCAATTCAACTAGTATGTCTGTTGCATAAAAATGATGATAGTACTTGGAAATGCTAAACTACTAAAACGTACTCCGTCAAAATATAGTTTTTTCGGTGGTATAGCAAATGTGTGAAATAAGAATTTTATATATTATGTTCATCACGATATCATATGATGAGTCTTGAAGATAATTTCCTAGAATATCAAGGATTTTTTTTAACAATTTTCATTTGGCTCATGTAGTTACTCAGCCATCGACCCGTCGGTTAAAAAACACTTGCTTATAAGATCAATAATTCCCAATATGATATAACATTATTCCAGGTTCTCCAAACAGCCTTAAAATCCTAGCTGAATTTCAGAAAGAGAAATAAAATTGAAAAAAGTCATTAAAATGACGAGATTCGCTATGATATCAATAAAAATAAATGAATTGCAAAACACTACCAAACAATGTTATGGTCTCAATGGAGGTGATATTGACGAAAGAAACAATACAATACAAAAAAAAGTGTACAGAAATAAACTATGGCTAAAATAGAACCCAGCTAATAGTAAATGATGATTTTGAAGATGTAGATAGGACTAAGACTCATTATATGGGGATGCACCAATTTAACTTCAATAGAAATTTTAAAATAGACATGGCTGGGTGGTAGAGGTCTTAATTGAAAACTGTGCAAACGACTAACATTTTAGTGTACAAACAAATACTGTATGCAAAAAAACAGAAAAACTTTGTCCTTCATAAATATCAATACGAGTTTTCATGGGGCTTTGACTTCGAATGGAGCTTGATGTTTTTGCTTGAAGACAAGATCTATCTGCTTTACTTACTTCTCTTCACAAGTCTATTCTGTGTCCACATTCGAATACCGACTTTTAGGCACTTGACTGGTAGACACAAGGATAATTCGACCCATGATAACACGGTGCATCTCGTCGCTAGGACCAGCAAGACAAATTATGGAATTAAAATAATTCATTGTGATGCAAAAACTAAATTTAATTTGGTAATGAATAATCTTGATGAGTTAATTTACTTAAATTGAAGGTTCAGCTTGATAATGTATAGTTTGTAGAAAAAAACTATGAAGTTAAAATGATTCGTTACTAAAATTGAAATTATTCAATTGCTGAATGAGATTATAAACAAACTGTAAAATTGTGTATCACAAAATACTAAAGTTATTATCACCTCAATGCGCTTGTACATTTTATAGCAGAATGAGTATGTGAACAAAGTATGAGACAATTTGATACAGATGATTCAAGAATATGAGTTCCTATCAATTCATCTATCAAATCCTCAAAAGATTCGTTAAAAATAATAAACGTGACTGAGAAGTATTTTTAGTATATTAGATAAAATATCTTTATTCATTTTAGAAAAAAATAATTGGACGTTCACTTTTAGCCACAAAAATGCCAGTACGTTCTAATTAAAGAAACAATCGGCATTGAAAAGTAATTATTCTATCCATTACTGGTATTTTGACGATGAAAATAGTGGTTAACTGCTGAAAAAGCTAATAGAAATAAAGACCTCAATCAGAATATGTCAACCTTCCTCATGATATAAATCAATCCAGTGAAATCGTACAGCGAATTTTTTACAGATAAAACTTTGATGATTATATCTGTAATTTGATTCACGTATAACCGTAAAATGGACAGTTGATAACGAGATCAAATAACAAATTAGTGTCTGAATTAGCATACCTTGATAGTAACATAAACAAAAGAGATACCGAGATACAAAGATTCAAAGTATTGGAAAGCCACCACTTTCTGATGTGCTAAAGCTGTTGTTGAGTTAGTCTTACTATATGAGTGGATGACGTAAAAGTTGACTAAAGAAAAGCTCTCCTTGATGGTACGTACACAAAGATGTTTTGGACGGATCTCAATGTCAGTTGGGAACAATATTCAAGAAGTAGCTTCATGTGTATTTGCAAGTCGTTACAACTGTCATCCGAGCGATGATATTGCATCTTGCCAGCCATTCTTGGCGAAACTAAGATGAACTGGTGAGCGACACAATACTTTGACGACAATTACACGGGCGAAAATCAGTAGGAAAGCCAACACGATCATATATTTATCAACTAGCAAATGATATGGGATATCAACCAGAAGACCAGCTAAGCTCAGTGGACGAAAGTGGTAGGGAGGGTACTAGTCAATCCGACCCTTCCAACGACATGACTTGATGATATCTATCTACACAAACTCACACACATACACATATACATATATAGTTATATATAGAGTTATAGATAGAAATGTGAATTAGTTGGTCCGAAAAATATTCAAGTGTTTGTCGTTAGATTAGTTTATAGCATTTTGTTTGAGATAAATTCTTTGAAAACTTTTGATTGCATCGTGATATCTAACACACAAATGCACATTCAAAATTACTATCAATTTTTGTATATTTTTGTTTACTTGTTTTAAAATCAGACACGGAGAAAAAATAATTGATTTTCGGCATATTTTGCTCTCATTTTGCAAATGGAAGAATGCCACAGAAACAACTTGAAAGTTTCGTGTACTTTACTGATAAAGTTCTTTAAATGACTGATTAAGTCAAAAGTAGAGAATTTCCGTTCAATGATGCTTCAAATTCGGACGCACCAACTTGGTCACGTTATTTGCTATGGTATTTTGGATCCGCATGAATTGAACAGTGAAAAAAACGTTTTTAAATATCCTGCATTTAAAAAACAGGACAATCTACGACATAATTAATCGAACCATTTGTAACCCTTTGTCAGAAGAAGCGTAATGTTCTCTCAGGAAAATATTACGCCGCATCTTTTTTTGATCACCAGGACAAAATTACAGCTTCACCAGGAGTATTTAACCCATCTATTATATCTAGTAGATATTGAACCTACCAGTAGTGAAGGGGTTCTGTCACGCTGGTTACTGCAACAGTTGCCGCAGTCCTGATTCCATGTGTCACAGCTAGTTATTCGAGGTTTGCGATATCTTGAATCGACGTTGAGGTGATAAGCACATAAAATGACGTCACTCAGTTCGCTGTTGGCCATTGACCCCATTAATCGGTGGGGAAGATTCATACCTTTTCCAAGTGTGTTAGTGTCATTTCTGGTCCTAGTCAGAGTTTGAATTTTGCTCACACAGTCCATTTTCTGCGCTGGTGACTGATTTGCCACTGGTTCTCACATTGCACCGATAAATTACCATATTTTAATGAAAGCATTTCAGTTCATTGGAACAGTTTGAAAGGCATTCAATAGCGTTCATACCTTAGAGAGAAAAAATTTTCTGAAAGAGGTCATTATGAGTTTGACAGTCAGTGAAACCGAATTGTAATTATGCTGTTCGATAAAGTTATCGTTGAAAACAACAAAGTGAAATACATCTTCCATTTTCAGTATTCGAACCAAATGAATTTTTTTTTACTAATTATACATACATTCGTTCATACATATATGACTACATATTTTTGTTTGTGAATGCATGTATTCACGTGTATATTTGTGAATTCGTCTTCATAGAATACTAAGAGTGATATACCACAATTGATGTCTAATTCATCTTCTGCTGTACTTTATATGGGAATTTTCTGTTGTAGCAAAAGGCAATATTGAAATTTCACAAACGTCATGATATACACGCATTGTTTTCCGTTGCTGTGTTCCACACCACCCCGGTTTTTTTTATAAACGTTAGATTATCCGTCATTATTGTTTCGAAGTTTAATAAAAATCTTACATAGACTAAATCACATAGACGTGATTGTTTTTCTAACTTCTACCACGAATAACCATCTACGTATATGTCCATCAAATTTCAATACAGATATTTGCCAGTTAAATTTAAACTTAATATTCAAATTAAACTATTCACTATTTAAGAGAAAATCTGGATTTTTTAT
This sequence comes from Thysanoteuthis rhombus, assembly GCA_963457665.1. Lineage (NCBI taxonomy): Eukaryota > Metazoa > Mollusca > Cephalopoda > Oegopsida > Thysanoteuthidae > Thysanoteuthis > Thysanoteuthis major. Next base: position 58,331,016 of record OY735206.1, on the reverse strand, counting down.
TTGAATACGTGTTAATATCATTTTCTATCTCTGTGTCCCTCTCGACCTATGTCCTTAATAAACGTTGAACTACTTGCTTTGCTGTTATTTTTTGGAGTTTTTATAAATATCCCATTAGCTTAAAGTCCTGATTGTTTTTCAAGTACTACTACATTTACCTATGTGTCTATCTAATTTCAATTGATGGCTTCGCAAGTTGAATTTAAGTTTGATATTTAGATGAAACAATTCCCTATTTTTAGAAAGTTCTGGAATTATTATTAACTTACGTAATTCATATAATCGATCTGCTCAAGAGTACATAACTGGGATAGTAAGGAATAGAAACAATCATCCATTGAGAAGGAGTATAAATAAAGGAAGAAGGCTTAGGTGAACTGGAGACTAACGGACGTGGAAAGTGATTGGGAAAGAAACAATTCAGGCTAAATGAATGAATTTAAAAACTTTGAAAAAAAAAGTACAGGTCTGGTTAGTCAGTCAATAGAAACCGTCTCCTGGCCAACGTCTTTTGGTAGCATGCCGTAGTGCAGTTGAACAGTTGAAAAGTGGTGATCAACGAATCAACAAATCAATGACCTCTCACAACTTTATCTGGATCATTAGGAAGTTCTAATAAAAAAAAAGAAGCAAAAACATGCGTGATCGCACAGCTAGACACAAACAGAAAGGCTAATTTAACATAAACTTACATTGTAAACTGATCACTCAACTAAAAACCTTTCCTATGGGGGATGAAACGTTCTTTCAAACATGATAAGCAAATACTTGATTTTTTTAGTGATTTAGTACCCTGGTGGTTTGTACGCACGATATATAGCCAGGCAGAGCAGCATGGAAACTAAAGAAACCAATGTTGACACTTTTTTGACGGTTTCTGACATATGAATTTGAAACGAGCAACCGGAACGGAATTATTTGAATAATTTAAGGAAAAAGTAGCCAAATGAATGGAGGAAAACGAAAGTGAAAGTATTTTAAAAATGAAAAACAAGAAAGATTAGAAATCGATAGAAATTTGAATAAACGAATGAATAAAAATTGTGAAGCACAGATGTATTTAATGTAAATAGAGCTGAATTCCATCTGTCAATGATGAAAAAAGTATGGATGCATTAAAGTGACAAAGTAAAATGCCTCGAATCTTGCTGGAATCAGCTGCGTATCAACTTTTCAACATATACGGTTGTCATTTGGCGATAATGTTCTGAGCAACTGTTTAAATTACATAAACAGTCTCATATAAGCAATAATAAAGAAATCGATAATTATATGGTCAAAAAACACACACACACACACATATATGTATGTATGTATGTATGTATGTATGTATGTATGTACGTATGTATCTCTCTCTCTCTCTCTCTCTTTCTATATATATATATATATATATATATATATATATATATATATATATATATATATATATTCATTCATATGCAGAAATATAGCTTTTTGAAATGTTTACACTCATTAGTTTTCCTTTCTAGAAATTCCATATCAGAGGAATGGTCTTTGTTTAACATTTGATTTAACGAAACTCTGACAGCTTTATGGAGTTGTCTTTCTGTTATTTCATAGATAATGACGATGGACTACGTATCGAATGAAACAACATGTGTAATGTTATGTTTACCGCTTTGAAGAGAAGAGAATTAGTACAAGTTAGCTTTTATACCTCTCGAAAATAAAATGGAAGTTATTTGTAACCAATTTCATCTATACTAATCTGTTTATGGCTATGTTCCAAATTCAAGATTGCAATTCAAATGCGAATGTATGCCAAGCCTAAAATTAATGTATGTCTCTGCACCCCCCCCTGACCATCATATATGTGGAGCTCTATTTGTTATAGCTATCCCATAGGTTACATGAAAAAGTTTGAATGGAAAGGTATGAACCCATATCTTTCAAATTGTTACCCAGGCAAATTAGTCCGAATTCTCAACTCCAATAACGGATTTAATTTGAAAGTATACATCTCAATGTTTCATCCAAGCATTTTTTCCATAAATAACAGAATGATGCCAAAGCTACCAGCGATTGGGGAGAAGTCATTTTTTTATATAATTCTGTAGATTCATTGATCAATCATCAAAGTATATTGTCTAGCTTTCTAGAAACTTATGCCATCTTCCAGCTACTTTGTGTATGCAATTCCTAAATGACGATTTATGTTTTGACTTGACGAAGCATGGTATAGTTGTGAGGCATTGTTGGTGCGCTCTGGGTGGTGATGATTATACTTCTGCTCCGAAACCAAACCTTATTAGAGAGTAGAAGTTTTCATTTTGATACAATTTTCTACTTTTGATTATTCTGTCCTCCATGCACAAATACTTATTGGACCCCTGCTATTTTGGCTTTGAGCTATGTTTAGTAAGTGTTCATCGACATACTTTTCTAGTCACATTTTAGAATAGCCTTTTGATGCTTAATTTTCAAAATAGAAGTAAATCATTCGAGTGAAAGCATAATCATAAGTTTCATAGCAGAAATGCAATTCATTTAATGTTTATAAATGTCTGAAGACAGCAACAAGATTTATTGAAATTTAAAGTCTGGAATAATGAACTAACTTTCAAAATTTCTGCAAGATAATGAGAGATATTAGATGATTGTCTTTCAATAGATCCCAATTCTGATATTTCAGTCATCTGATCACTCTTCATCGTAGATGCGCGTAAACAAATTCTTTATATCAAACCATTGACGGGTAGCGGACAAGACGTACTGTAAGAGTGACTGACGCTAGAATTTTATTCGTTCCTAGATCTCCTTGTTCTGGTAGCGATTTAAGTAAATTCGTAGGTGGTGATGCTGGCTATAAAATCAATGGCTGTCCGGCGAAACATTGCTCCTTGAGAGGCACTCCAAGTAATTTATGCCCACTCAAACACTCTTCCAAGCATTTCTTCCACTTTTCAAAAATGTCTGCGAAGTCAGCTGCCTCGTTGCATTTTTTAAAAGACTTTGTTCGTCCAAAATCCATTATCTTCTCCCTCCTAGCGACAAAACCCCAGTGACACAGGGAGCCAAAACAGGATTGCATGCGTAGCTGACACACCTGGTTGCTGTAATGTTCTACCAAAATACCACGTAGAAAATGTGAAAAATGGGCGGGCTCAGTCATTACAACTTCACCCAATGGCATGCATAACCAAACACGTTAACATATACGATGTGAAGTCCAGTCTGATTGAATACCAAGTTACCATGCACCGCAACCAATTCTCGAGATATTCAAAAATGAATGAAAAGGGTCATTGGATAGACCATTCGTCAGGAATTATTTAAGTTGGTCAAGTGACTTATTTCAAATATATATACGTGCATTGCGCTGTACCTCTTAAAAGGCAAACATTTATCAAAATATTTTTGCAAGTCGAATCAGAAATGTGGCTGCTTTTTTTAAAATGTTGGAATACCAACTGGAAATCATTTTAAAGCATACCACAATAATGAAAGTCAACATTACATCACTGACCCTTTTGTAAGCCGGGCCACCATCGCCTACTCACATTTATTGGCATTTTGCCCAAGCTCATGTAAAGAGGCCGAACTAAGAAGAATGGGGGAATGCCAGGAGCCACTTTTATTTTATCTGATTGCTTGCATAATTCGTTCTTTCCTTTCAATTTCATTGATGAATTTCACACTGGAATACATCCCCTTGTTACCATTCCAGATCAAATGAATGGAGATCTCCTATCAGTTCTGGAACATTCATCATTATTTTTGCTAATCACTGAAGAGAGGTATCCGCCTCATCGTAATTGTTCCTCGCATCTTGAACGAGTCTATTCTCTTTGTGACATTTTTTCTATCGGCCTTCAGTGCCAAAATGTTACAAACACCATTGATATATTCATATACCACACTTTCAGCGGATGTTAAATGAATGTTTAATCGAAAAGTTTAGGTATACAGACTTTGCATTCCACTGCCATATCTCTGGCAATAATCGAAGCTCCTTCAGAAATTATAGCGTTTCGATGTAATTATTTTATATACATATATATGTATTTATGAGAATTTGGTCTTAAAGCTGTTATTTGAGCCTTAACATTACCGGTAGCTTTTTAGCTCAGTCGTAAAAGCATCGCTATGTTGAAGCAGCTACCCTATCGATGGCAAGTTCGATTCTCAAGGGCAAGTGATGTATTAACCGTGTAATGACAAAAACTCATTTCAATTACGTTTGTAGTCAAACACACTTTATAATCAATCTACCGGACAACAAATGTCAATTTCTTGATACACACACACACACACACACACACACATACATGCACACACACACACACATACACACACACACACATATATATATATATTTATTTATATTTATATATTTATATATATATATTTATAGATATTTATATATATATACATATATATATATATCTACATATGTATATGTATATATATATATACATATATATATATATGTATATGTATATATATATATATATATATATATATATATATATATATGTTTATGTATATATATATATATATATAAATATATATTTTGGCACGAAAAAAGATGGAGATGAAATATTTTAACGGATCTAAGTACTATCTGATTTGGAGTCAGACTTTTGGTCAACTTTTTCAAGTGCAAGCATAAGATGGTAGGAGCTTCACATTTCCATAGACCGTTTATTCTTATTATTCCATGGCTCTTTACTCGTTTGAAATGTTTACCATATTAGTCGATAGTTACTAGACCTGATACTGATTGTGATCTGCAGTTCAAAACCACAAAGTAATTTATATCATCCAGTTCTCAACCGTAGCTTCTTCATAGCCACTTGGTTTTATTACCAAATTCAAATTGTTTACACAATTTCCAATAAACCACTGTCCCTACGCAATCCAACAGACATTGATTATCTTACACAGACGAGATGGGACACGATGCTCTTTTTTTAACGGGAAAATATCGCCATGCTCAATTAGATGCATCCAATCTGTTTTTTTTTTGTTAGTTCCCACCAAATGGAAATGGATAACTCAGGTTTATGTCGTCAGTTCCCTTGGGTTAGAGTTACGGAATGGGGTTTTGTTTTCGTTGTACAAACGAATAATAATTTCTATACTACAGCTGCATTTGTTTCCTTTCGCCTTAAAAGCCGACACTTCTCATTCAAACTTGATAGGCTTTAATACAGCTTAATTTACAGTAAATATATCATTACCCTAGCGAGAGTACCCGGCATTTCCCAGGGAAAAGTATTTGCTAATAAATCAATTGCCTTAGACCCCCTGAAAAGTGCCCCTCGATGTTGACATCTGAAAGGGAGATAAAATTATCCCTTTTCTTTTAATATGCTTGATTAAAACAAATGCATTCCTGCTCGGAATTTAACCATGAATATTACCCATTAGAAAAAAAAAAAAAAATATTCCGTAAATTTTTATCGCTAAAATTACAAAAGAAAACTCCTCCTTCAAATGACGAGAAAAAAAGGATTTTTACTATCCTTATTTTGACCACTGAAAGTGTGAAAAAATTTTCCCTCAATTTTATTTCCCAAAAGTAAAAAAATATCCCCCTCACTTTTTGAAAAGTAACCCATCCCATATTCAACCCCAACTGAGCCCAATCCCGATATGTTGAAGTAAAAAAAAAAGTTCACCCACATTTTTGACCCCTCAGTGAGAAGAAAAAAAACCCCTTGAATTTTGAGCTATAAAATTTGAAATATAGTGTCCAATCGAGTGTGTCACCAAAAATTTAAAATTTATTCGATTTTTACCCTAAAAGAAAAAAAATTCCCCGTAAGTTTGATACATGGAATTAGGACTAAATCTTCCCATCAATTTCTACACCTGAAGCTGAGAAAAGTGTCCCTCAATTTTGATCCCTAAAAGTGAGAAAAAAAATTCCCCCACGATAGGTCCCCTAAAATTGAATAGAACCACATTTTTTAGTTTGACTCCTAGAATTGAAAAAAGATCTCACACGTCAATTCTGACAACTAAAAGTGAAAAAAAAAGAGAACTTGACCCCTGAAATCATAAATAATATTTCCTTTGTTGATCCCTATAGATTAAAAAAAAGTGTCTCTATTCAATTTTGATCCTTAAAAGTGAAAAAAAAAATCCTGTGATTTGGAAACCTTGAATTAAATGAACAATTCTGTCTGTACTGATCCTAAAAGTGATTGGCAAAACTTTCCTCTGAATAACCTATATAACCTCCGATTTCGTGTTTTGGAAAAAAGTATTTATTAATGAAATAAAGGCTTCAGAAAAAAAGTTACATCGTAAACTCCTGAGTTTATAATGTAACTATTTTAAATATTTTAAAGATTAAATGTGTACAGGAAAAGCATTCGGAAATGACATCGTTCCTCGATAGAAACAAAAACTGATGGACCAGTTCAGAATCATACGCCTATAATTCTTCATTGTAAAAGAAATCTCTTTCACATCCTTTGAAATGATACTAATCATCCCTCATTTTCCCGTTGATACTTAATCTTGCACACTTTGGGAGCACTATTATATCAATTAGCTCAGGCTGCAAGGCATCTTTTTGGAGAAGATGCACAATACTTCATGTATATAAATTTAGATAAACTCACGAGTGGAAATAATGAAATCTTATTTATACGATAGTTTGACTGCAGTAAATGCAGCATTATTGCATATTGTGCATTTATGTCATTTATCTATATTCATGATATGAAAATTGACTTGAACTTTATTCAGTTTTTTTCATTACTTTTTTGGTAAATAATTTCTCGGAATGTCCATTTGAAAGTGAATTAAAAAAAACCCGATGTTAATAACTGCACTAGCTATTTTGACCATCACATTCCTAAAATTATTGCTTTAAAAAAAAAAAAAACACGAAACAAAAAAAGGCATCACAGAGAGTTATTTGAGTCTAAAAAAAATGTAACTTGGAAGACCCCCAGGTTGAGGAATATTGGAGCCGCCAAGATAATTATCAAAAAGTCGATGCTAACGGTGTTCTCGCTACGATGTCCCGTTTTTTTGTGTTTTTTTTTATAATCACAGTATTACTCCTGACAACCCGAAACGGAAATCCGAACATTGTAATATAGATATTTAAACCTTTACTCAGGGTTCAATTTGCTCACGTCACTTAAAACAGATAGACGAGTGTATATGCAAGTAAAGTTTCTATTTAACGATTTGCGGGCAGAGTGACTCTCGAAAGCCATGTAAAGTTATTCAAGACATGGTTCCTGATGTGTGAGACTTCGCACGTTTTCATATGTACCCGCTCATGCAAACCAATTACATGCATTTCGTTACTGTCAAGGGCTTATAAACAATTATCACTTCTTGGATCAGATGTTTATACACTTTCATCAACCTCCATTTTGAATAACTTGGAGAATTGAAAATATGCAGAAGAGAACTAGGAAAACAAATTACTTGTATCATTAAGTTCCCTTTAAACATCTTCAAAATCTTGCCTGATATTTGTTAATTTTCAATGCATTCTTGAGTGTCAGTGAATCATTCAGAAAGACCGCAATTTAGGGGTTATATTGGATTAGGGGCAGGCGGAGATAAAGGTTGGTCGTTCACTGTGGTCGCATATTAGAAAATGTAACAATTATCTGTGTCGTCTCACATTGCAAGAGAGAAATCAATAGACAGCAGTGAATGGGTGCGAACATTTACAATCTGAATAGGCTCGTCTTTTCTATCTATACTTCCCTTATTACATCGCTCTGTCTCTTTCTCTGTCTCTGTTTTTGTCCTCCTCTCTCTAAATATATATATATATATATATATATATATATATATATATATGTGTGTGTGTGTGTGTGTGTGTGTGTGTATCACGAGAATTGGTATATCTTTGCAATGAAAAGTAAAATACTACATCTAAAATTTCCTAATAGGAACATTCGATTTTTCATCTTCTATGTATCTGCTTATGTATTCATATATGTGACCACATGAAAGCACATATGAGTCTGTGTGCATGCTCTTATATGCAAAAATGTCGATGTATGTACGTGCAAATATCATTTTACAGTGGATTAATTCGATGACAATAACTAACGACTTCTACAGAAAGACCCCATCATAGATTTCAATTTTGTGAAGATTGAGGGTCGAAATTCAAAAATATATTTTGGAGATTCAGTCAATGCCATACACTTTTTTTACTTGGTGAAGTCATAAGCATTTATCATGGGTGTCAGTCAAACTATTTAAGATGCAGTTTATATGATGACTTGAATTATGGCTCGTTGTTTTGAATTTGTTGGTATGTACCCAAGAAAAGTTCCGCCTAAACTTTATACGATTGCTGCCAAATTCACGCGAGGGCAATATGAATATAAATATGGCCGTACGTGCGTCGCTTATTTTCATCTTAAATGGAATTGATCTACCGATGAGATCTAGACAGAAGGATTCTTGTGGTGTCCAGGAAAGCAATTTCTGAATACCAGCCTAAATTTGGATTGTTCAAAAGTGAAAATATATAATCAGGAATTATTCAATGAATTGTAGGTAAAGTTTGCTACCGGATAATTTATGGGTATTCTTTTCACTGAGATAGAAAATGCTTATTTTAAGTTTAGGAGAAAAAAAAATTATTTGCTTATATTATATACAACAAAATACCTAAAAATTTACCTACTACAATATCGGGACCACGGAACCCTGAGTGTCCACTGAAGTATTTAAAGCATAATAGCGTTTGGACTTACCTGATGAGCATGGCTCAAGAAAGTTTCCCACGAGGGCAAACTCCTGAAAGTGTCTTTGAAAATGGCTGAAATCAACCAAACTATTTCATTTCCAGTTTCATATACTCATTAAAAAAGAAAGATACTAAGAATCTTGAGCAAATTGTTAGTGACTGCACTTTTATCAAACTTGCAAATGATCTAACATATTGGTCATGTTTTTGCCTATCATAAAATTCTCATCGGATAAACAGGAAATAATTCTGCCAAATCTAACCGAAAAATGGTTGATTTGATGTTACTGGATTGTCCACGATGGAACAGGTGACTTTTCGATGGAGTTTATGCAAGGATATAATCGTATTCTATGGCTTCAGCTGAAGAATAAAAGAAGATGACAGCTTCTTTGTTTCATAACATGAGAGGAAATGAATTGGACGAAACACACGAGTTTCTCTGTCCACAGATTTAAGTAATAAAGTTCTTCTGTTTTTTTTTTTTGAGGGGATTTTCTATCCATAAAGTATAGAGAAACTTGGTATTTCACAGTTTTTATTCTATAACGAAAATACTTTTACGGCTAAGAGAAAAAATTTTCCACTGGTTGATTAGGAATTAGTATTTATTTCGATGTCCTACACTTTTTTTCCTGGAAGGGTGCACAGCTCCTCCTGCTGCCCCCTGTCATATAACGAGATAAGTTATACAGTCGAATGGTTATTGGGATCAATTAGTTTCATTCAGATTGATATGACATAAGCCACATAGTGATATTCAAGCATCCTAATAAAAGAAAAGGGCAAAAATCTATGTATGGAAAGAAAGAAAAAACCAAAAAAAAACTGATGATGTTTGCATCGCCACAGACATTAGAAAGGAATATTCTTTCAGTCAGATTTTCACTTCCATTGATGAAACGTTCAAGTGTTGATAAGCATTGTTGGAACATATTGGGATTTTCGGACATGTTGTCTTCTCAGATTTTACTGACATTCAGGACGCCTCTTGTTCACACCGCGTGTGCTGTGCGCAAACATAGGTAATTGGCTCATTTTGTGCATTAGTGAAGAAACGGATCGTTTGTACCGCAGGTGGTTCTGCACATAGGTTTGACGAATCTTGATTTCTCCACCCCGAAAAGGTAGATAACAGATATGGCAGTATACCCAAGAGAAATCGATAGGGGTTTTATCGACATCATCAATCGCTGGTTTGACCTGTACATTTAGATATCGTATTAGGATTTACCATTGCGCTCAGAATCTTCAAAGATAACAATTCCCCCACGCATAAATTGAAAACTTTAGATATCCCATGGAAAACAGCAATTACAAGTAAAAAAATTTCCAGCATCTGATGACTAGATCCAAAGAAAATTACTGGCTGACATATCTTTTTTTTCGAATCTCACACTAGTTCACCATTTGGCTACAGGCTGCATTGTTTGTAATTGTGCCACGGATAACTTGATTCAGAACATTTGAGTCAGTACAGTCAAAATTGGCTCTACAGGTCTTAAAAAAAAAATTTCTATGCACATATTAAGCGGAGGAAAACGATACGTTAACTAAGATAGTGCTGCTAACTATGTGCATTCATTTAATAAGCTCGTGGATGGTGTTTGATCCATCCCCAAACAAGTGTATAATGCAAATAAAATTGTTTTATATCAGTGATATACCCCTGATAAAACTTTTAAATCAATGTGCCTACATCTGATTCATTAAAAATAACAAATTGCTTATTTTTCATAGATTTATGGCATCCAACCATTTTATTCATATTTAATGTTTGTGTAAATCGGGATTCTATCAGAGTTAATACTTTACAGCAACAAAATGCAGTGCTCTATCTAGTTCTTATAATATATCCTCTGTCATTCTTATAAAAGGGATAATCCATCATGGATACCGGGAAATCGGTTTTGTATCCATAATAATGATATGAATCAGGTCTTATGATACAGCATTTGTAACTATTAAGTTCCAACAAAATATGATATTAAAATATAACGCCATATCCATTGATTTAGTATGGCAGATGAGGTTTGACCTATTGAATATTCTAGCTACAAAATAAATATATGATAAAAAAAAAGGGAGAAAGCATCTTATCGACTGGTGAACAGAAAGAAATAATATGAAAAGGGTGTTCAGATAAGAACTTTCTAGGAAAATACGAAAAAAAAAATGATGACGTGTGATATATTTCGCGATTGGAAAAAAACGGTAGGATTGACTTACTTTTCTCTCATCTCACAATTTATTCTTTCAGCTTCTCATCACGATCAGAATGAATCCACCAAGAAATAGGTAACCGTATTCCTGATACATTGTAACACCTTCACTGGGTATTTAATATTTACTAAGCAAAATAGTGAAGCTGGATATCTAATATGAAAGATGGGAGATTGTGTGAAACCAATCTTCTAAGAGTGCAGTAATTTCAGCATTCAAAAATATCTTTTTTCGATCTCAGTTCAGACATTTGCAGTTGCCACCTGTGGGAAACAAGCAGTTATCTCAGATACAAGACAGGTCAAGCGTGCTCGTGCAGGTTTAGAGCTGGAATTAGAGTAAGCTCGCTGATTGGATCACATTACGAATGTCTGTGTCACGGCAGTTCCTTCATTTGGCTACACAAAGATTCAGATCCCTTTCAACTAGTAACTCTTCACAGATTACTATGAGATGATCTTCTGGAACCTTGCCTGCGGACAAGAAGGAATCAGAATAGACGGTGAATAAGTAAACCGTGAATTACTGATAACAACGTCCCCTTTATTAAGAACTTTCATGACCTGAAATAATGCAAGACAAGCTAAACGAAGAAAACGAGAATGTTGGCTTCCACATGAACTTCAGCAAAACAAGTGTTAGGTACAACAATCATGTCGATTACAAAATCAAAAAGTCAACGAACAAAATAAAAAATTCAGAGCTGAAGCATCGGTACATCAAATGAAGACTATGGAATCCTCAAAAGAAGAAGGAATCAAAAAAAGGATCACACTACATTGGCAAGTTTTCGGTACAGAAAGCACAACAAGAAGTACTCGTCCTAAAAAGGAGAGTAAACAACCAACGTATCTTCCCAATGATTATCTATGGAGCTACGACATGGGACCTAACCAAAAGATTTAGCCTCAAACTGAGAAAGTAACGTGCATATGAGAGAATAATGCTAAACTTCACATGAAGTGATCATAAGACAGCCGAGTACATTAGAGAAAGAAACAAAAAATGAAGATATTATAGAAACCATTGGAAAACTGAAATGGCAATTGGCTGGATATGTTGCGAGAATTTAAGATAACTGGTGGCCATAAAAACTCACAGCATGGATCTTACGAGATCATATGCGAATTGTGGTTTACAGAAAGGAAGATGGCGTTACAAAAGAAATCAGTGTCACCATGATGCCCATGATAGAGAGGTCTGACGAATTTTCGGAACCGTCTATGTCCATCGGGGGATGCTGCTGTTGCTGCTGCTACTACTGCTGCTGCTGATGCTGATGATGATGATAGAATATTATGAATGCAGTATACACAGTAATGATGTTTGAAAACTATTTACAAGAACATAAATACAATGGAAGTTATGCCCCGTTGAGCACATTAAGAATTATTGTCAAAACGCGCAGAATATCAATTACCTTTGTATTGTAACAACACATAAAATTCTGATCGTTCTTAGTGCCTCAATTTGATTCGATCAAAACGTCGAATATTCGATATTTTTCCATGTCAATTTCAGCACTTCTACCCTGTCTTCCTCTTTTTGATTCCGTCGCCTCTCTTTATCGTATCATTTCATGTTCATGAGCATAAATGTGCATATCTATCCACTCAACTACATGCGACGCTAAAATGGTGGCGTGAATGTGTGTGTATGAGTTTCCATGGCTCGTGCGTGTATGTTGTCCAACTGCTCAATGTAAATTAACGCATTTCTGTATGAAGTACTGTGCAATATGCGAAATGATATCACGTATGCATTAAACGATGTATATATCTTTGCAAACACAGACACATGCTCTTTTACACAGATCGAAACAAACATATATATACTTGGTGGATATACGTATTTCTTACTCATATAAAACTTTCCAAAGTTATATATATATATATATATATATATATATATATATATATATATATATATATATATTTCGGACGTACAATCAATATTGTTACACATGGTTGAGGATACACACATATACACTCAGACCGAGAGAGGAAAACATAATGTAATAAAATTGCCCAGTTGAGTGTAAATGTTTATGTTTTAAAACCAGAACGTAGAAGATAATGACGTTTACCTACATAAAGTTTACACTTTGCCCAACCACAAAACATGATTACTCCAATGCATTTTATTTTTTGTTTCGTTGTTGGTTAAAAATATTATTTTTTCTTTCATATCGATCTTTTTTGAATTCTTTCCTGACAGAAACGATCGTTAAATAAAACATCCCGACTGTAGAACATCTTTACACAATATGTCAGAAAATATGCTTTGGTTCAATCCTGCATTATCTAGTTAAAAACGATTCATCCATCATTTTTTGGTTGTTTCTGGATTCCTGATTGCAACAATGACAAGTACATGTATCCCTCGTCGTCTGTGAACCCTGTCTTGGCATTTGATGTATCAAGAATGGCAGTCAACCGATGGACATCTTAACTCACGACATGGATCCCAAGAGTTCACATACGCAATCAAGACCGGCAAATTATTTGCCGGAAAGATTCGTCAGACAAATTGAAAAAGTTCTGGTTCCATAACACCCACGATAGGGAAATGTGGCAATCCTAAGGAAGGTCTATGTCCTATGACGGACGTTAAAAGAATGATGATGATGATGATGATGATGATGATGATGATGATGATGATGTGGTGATGATGATGATGATGATGAATATGATGATGATTAATAAACTCTGCAGTATCAGTTATTTTATGTTAGTATCTCTCTAGTACGTTACAAAAAATATTTCAAAGTGGGAAGACAGAATGTTTCTCCAAAGACAAAGACGACGTATCTTGGAGCATTTTTTCTCAGCATCTTCTACATACTATTGTATCACTCTTCTAAAACATATTGCAACGGTTAAATATCAATTTTCAGAGGTTAACTTTGAAGCACTATCCAAGTTCCTATGTGCTTTTTTTGCGGACATTAGCTCAAGATTAAAGTGTAGAATCTATTCTTCTCACGTCAAAAAAACATAGCAATAATTTCCTGTTTTTAATTTCATTGAATTTTGGGGGTAATACTCCATTGTCCTATATCGTTTCAGGTAAATTCAGTGTCATTTTGTTCTATTCAATAACAACAAGTGCACAATGTTACTATATTTTGAAAACCATTTTTTCAATACCAGTAGAAAAAGACTCTCTCATTATTTCATCGTTAAAATTACTTAGAATTTATTGAATCATCCCGAATTATATAATATCACAGTTTATACAATCCTAACTCAAACACACACATCATTGTCCAACTTTCAGGATTTCAGGAATAAAACTAAATATCATTTTTACTGAGTATTGTTTTCAGTGTTAATTACATCCCAAAAGATTTTTCAGACGATTCAACACATTTTTTTGGAAGAATGGATCGGTGAAAATGTTATACTTACACAAGGTAAGAGTTCAATCATCCAAAAAAATCTATAATCACATAATACATAATTCGGAAAATCACTTTTAAAATAAACTATTCAAATCCAATCAATTCCAATGAAATCAAGGTTAGATAGTAAACATCAATATAGAGATTCAGTTCAAAACCTATTCTATTAGCTTGTACGTTGTTCATAGTTAATTACAACACGTAAGCTGCCATCCATCAATATAAAGTTAATCAAGACTTCATTTAGCAGATCAAACACAGGAGAAAATATAATGATATATAATAATCAAGCTAGGAAAATTTGCGTCATCAGTCAGACTCACCAAAACTACTTACTTCGAATTATCTATTTGTTTCGTCCACTACAATACTATATCAGTAGTAGGACGTTCAGAGAATAAAAGTTCAGATCAGGCGGAACCGAATCACAACTGAAGCACAATGAATCTTATCGGTGAGGAATGGTATAATCACCTTAAAATTATACTGTTGTAAGAGGGAGGGGGATCTGTTTTAAGACCTTTTGCCTCTCTCATAGTTATCCAGAGACTATTTGGATTATACCAACTAAATTTATACATAGTTAACTTGACTTTGTCTGTAATTACCGATACCATTTGATGATTTTTACAAATGAAAAATCATTTACGATATTTATTTGAAAAAATCAGATGTTGCAACTGACCCTAATCTTGGGATCGGTTGCAACACTAATCAAAGACGGTTGCAACATGTTGAAAATACATTAAATTCCACGAATTAACTTCTGCTTTTGGTCTTAATGAGCATAGAATGCTGAACATATGTATTGATTTATTTCAATATCAATAAAGTATTATTCATTTGTACATAATAATATAAAATCATTTATTTATTAGATAACAGTTACTGTTTTGTTTGTTCATGCATAGAACATAAACGTACCTTGCATTAATGTCCTGTTGTTACAGATACTGTTCAATCTCCCCATATTTCAGCGTTCGATAGGATGAATGGAACCATTTGCAAAACAACAAACTTTCATTGAGTATGTATATTTTGTACAAAACTGCGACTATTTTAAAAACTGATTTTTCTCACATTGCCATGAATGCAAAAGGTGATCCTTGGTTTCCTGAAAGGAGCAGTCATACCCTGAAATAATTCAATCAATAATCTTAAAAAAAACTTGTTGCAACCGTCTCACACCTGGTCAGCCATTATATGACAGCGTGAGCTAGTTAGACATATCGACTCTGACATATGCTAACCATGTCACTTACAAGTCAACAAAACAAGTATTCAAACTAAGTTTTTATTGATTCTTGCGAACGGCCTGTACAATTTGATAAACATACGGCTTGAGAGAGATATCTCTCATGCCCCCTAAAGGCATTTTGTTTCAATGAAGGAAGTAGCAGATTTTTTATGTCTTCTATCTCCTAGGGGGGTGGGGGAGGGGTGCTATGTCCGACATTTGTTGCAACAGACCCCAGTCTCCAGTCATTGTATAACATGGTGATTATGTCACTCATAAATAAAGTCTAGTTACGTATACATCGATTTATATCTCGTTGAAATGCAATATTATCTCCTAGATAAAATGCCAATCAAGCAAGTATATACATAAGTATACCATGCAATTGTTTTTGATATCAGTCTGTCGCTTTGTAAACTAATGAACTCTGATTATGGAGAAAGCAAAAGAGAAAACAATAGATTCATCGGTGTTTATCTATAATGACCATCACATTACTTATAAAACTTACAATAAATGTAGGTACAGCGTGCATAGAACACTATTTATAAGTTGTTAGTACTTTTTTCTGATATGGAGTAAGATTTGTCTCTTAATGCATCAGGCTTTTGTGTATAAACGTAAATTTATCAGATCGCAGCCAGCTGGGTACTTTTTATATATGATGTATATGACTTGTCCGGTGATTTCGTTGAATGACTTATCGTCAACACAAAGTGCAGCCAGTATATGGAAAACTTCTTTGACGAAGTGATGTTTTGTCGACTTCAATTCTATCGACTGCCGTTTTTTTCGAATACTTTTTTGGTACCTTCTAAAGCTTAAAAGCGAAGAAAACCACAATTAAATTTCATTAAAACAGATTTATTTAACATAATTCATCTTCATCAACACAGGGAGAACGAAATGATAAAAGACGTATTATGCTTTAAGTGAAATTTTACAACTGATCTGAAAATTAGCGTACATCCACGCCCTACTTTTAAAAACAGTATCAAAATTGAAAGAAGTAGTTCTTGATTATTATTATTTTTTTTTTGCTTGGGATTAACAGCAGATAACTTCTCCAAATAATTTGTTTCTCCTCCTTAAAAGAAAAATCAAACTATTCTCTTAATGGTTTTTAATGAGGGATCTTCCAAATATAAACTCAGCCTCTGACAATTACATATTACGGTAATTTAATGATCAATTAACTGGATTTAGAGAACTCATAATATATCAAAAATTACGCTTTTCTTACGGCAGGGGTATTTGCAACCATTTATTTGTCGTTAATATTGATAAAAATTGATAAAAACAACAGTCTTCACGGATAAGCTTGATAACCGATGCATATATGACTTTAACAAATGATATAAGATTTTTTCCTGTAGTAAATTGTCATCTGGTGAGAAAAAACTCGTATACAAACTTTTCACTTGCTAACAAGTTCTAAAAAAATGACTAAGGTATTTGTAATGATGCCAACCGTGCAAATGAAAAATTATTTCAAAACATTGTGATATCATACCAAATATTTTGCAGGAAAATTATTTTAATGTATTTTGACTGAAATTTGGGTGATTTTTTTCCTAGCAAGGCAAAGAAAAACTTGAAAACTACTTTTCGCTCAATTTTGATTGTTCTCCCCCCAAAGGAAGAGGTGCCAATGTCTTCTAGAATATTCCTTTGATTATTCGCCACAATCCATCAAAAATGTGTTTCTCCATCTTGTATTCCCATCAAAGTTACTTATGACGTTAAATGAAATTATTTACATTCAATTTTGCCGTTTTTCTCTTTGTATAAAATTATTTTTATCCAATTTACTGTCTTTTCCTTTGTATAAACTTGTAAATGGTATCAAAAAGTATTCAACCAATCAACAGTTGGCAAAAAGCCCAGTCGAAAAATTCCCCTTTCGTTAAAAAAGTTATTTACAAAATGGCTGCACTGTGAACGCGCTGTTCGCTGACTATATCAGCGATGAGTCGTTTGATAGAACAACCAAGAACCCTATGCACGATGTGTTTGCTGATGAGTTATTTATTTTATTGTATATTTTATTCGTCTGTTACTATTAGTGTATGGAAACATGCGTGTAAGTTCATACGTGTATTTTAGTATTGGGTGTTCACGGGTGGGCTTCAGTTAATCACCTTTGTACTTGACAGGATTATATTTGAAAACAATAATTTCATATTCTGAGAACTTGTTTAGGACCAGCTGTGTACACGCTCTAAAGGTGATTTCGAAGAAAAACTTCTCTTTAATTAAAAACAATCTCATTCAACTTTTCTTCAGCCATTCGTGTTTAATTTGACGCTTTTGTTCCGTCCCTTTGCAGCAATAAATAGCCAAGAAAATAGCTTTTCTCGGGTAATTAATTTCTTCCCGTCAAGTCATATTCCTTCTTCATTTAAAGCTGTCATGTGTCAGGCACCATTAGTTTGGTTGTATCTATGCTTGTCTGATATTACAACGTATACGTTCTTATTACAAACCGTCAACCGCAACTGTCAACTCAACAGTCAACATAGGTTTCTATAGTTTTCAAATTGGTCTGCCTGGTTGGCTATGTATGCATGAAAAGTTGAACTTTTACTACTTATTATATCCATAAAAAAACTGATTAAAAAAAATCCCCCATGAAACTTTATCAGTGGATTCAATTTCCAATGTTAGTTTATGCTAAATCGATCACCTAATTTGTGTTAGGCAGAAATCATGCTTGTTTTTAAAAAAATCTACTTTTCCTGCGATCACTGTCCCACAAAAAAAAGTGTAACTTATTTATTGATCACCCCTTTTTCCATCTTTTTAATTTGACAATTACTAACTCTGCATGCTGTCAGAAGATAATGATATCGTCAGTTTCTATCGAGAAACTAACCATATCAGTTCCTTCTTTATTTTTCATGTGTCACTTCTTCATTCTTTCATATTGAGAATACCTTGTTTGTTCTTTTTTATTTCTGAAGGCAGTATTGATAGCTGTATCAAACTATACTCTGCCATCTTCACGACAGTCAATTATTTCTTGTTTACAAAGTGATTGTTTCAAGAGGAAAAACACAAAAAAATAATTGGAATGATGTCAAAAGCATTAAACGCAAAGATAAATTTGAAAACAATAAAGGAATAATTTAACAGTTTTATGTTGAAACACGTGACAAATATGTATTGACGTATATACACACACACACACACACACACACACACGCACACACACACACATATATATATATATATATATATATATATTGAATGATTGAATTCTCGACATAATTTTAGTCGCATGAATATGACAAAGTATTAACGAGAGCCAATTTCCCACCGTTTGTTAACGGGATATCCATCAATCTATCGATAAATTTATATGGAAAACTAGTAACTTATTTTGCGAGGTATTATCAAGCTAGTGAATCACGTAAATTTAAAATACAACTACTTCTTTCCTCAATGTATCGATTTTAGTTTTTCTCCTGACCAGGCTAGGAAATGTCCCCAAGTACCTCACGATCGCCACAGCACAGAATGCTCTGCCTCAAATTTGCACTGTTTAGTTACTCTTGCTAAAATGTTGCATAATCTTGTGAGACATCTTTTTTTTAATTTATTTTTCCTTTCCTTTTTTTAAAAAATGGGATAACGCTCAAAAAATCAAATTTATTCATCGTGGTTCTAAATGAGTATTTGTCGGGCAGTATGGTTCCACTTATTTTTACATCACTATCAATGCGTGAATTATGTTCTGTTGAATTTCACTCCATAAGTATCAGGTAGTTACTTTTGGATTTGAAAAGTTTCGACTGTATTCCATAAATCTTCTAAATATTCTTGCTGATTTTAATTGTGCTGTTGTCTGGATGGTTCAAAATGTTGCTCAGATTTCTAAATCTTCCAACATTCATACAAAAGCATTCCAGACGATTCCAAGTGCTACAATAATCAATTCAATTGTATTCATCTATTTACTTGAAGGATTTATTCAGCTTATCACTTTCTTTTCGTTTTATTACTTGATCTGTCTGCATAGCAACATCCACCATAGACTTCTGCTTTGATTACATTGACTATATCTGGTCTCTTAGAATTAATTGGATGGTCATTTCGATCGACAAAGTTTTTACGTTTGCGAATCTATTTGAAAGCTACTTAAACATCATCTAATACCAATCGTTTATACATTAATGACCATTAATTTTCCATTCCCCGATGGATGATTTTACGTAATAATTCACAGGACGATTGGCGATTTTATTTCTGTCATTGTTCAAACTATATTTGGTATTTAATTTTGTCTGCTTTGCCCCTTCGCAACTCTAAAGTTCGTGAAACTTAAAGCAAATAATGATTTCGTCGGAAGACAAGTAATATATAATATGTGGTTCTCTCATTTCCCGTAGAGATATGTCGAATGACCGACGAGGTACAGAAAATTCTGGGTGAGTTGACAAGTAAACAGATTAATCAATCATTTAATGTTACCTAGATATCTTGAAAGCGATTCTTACTCTTCGTTTTCGCTGGTCAGTGTAGATATTTCGTCTATCTATTAAGGTTTCTTTTGCACAATTATGCCCATATCATTTCATCTACAAAAAACGTTTTTGATATCTGTCGGATATTCCATGGAGCACTTTTGTTTCAATTTTCGGCTTCTTGAAAATTCCACTACCACACAATCGTATTTTATTTAAATTCAGTATTTCTTTAAGTCTCCAATTGGACATATTAGGCTATAAAATATATACAACAATTACGACAGTTATCATTCTAAGTGAACTCATGTTCACTTCAACGCACTAGCGTACTCTCCGTACATTCACACCTTAAAAGGATACATAGAATGAAAGATAGTAAATAATTCAGAATATATATATATATATATATATATATATATATATATATATATATGTAGATATATGTAGAGAGAGAGAGAGAGAGAGAGAGAGAGAGAGAGAGAGAGAGTGGATTCGGAGAGAAGAAAAAAGAAAGGTTGGGGATTGTTTATCACTGAGCGTGAATACATGTTTGATAAAGGAAGTTGCTTGCGTTTGAAGAATGTATTCAAACACTGTTCTCAATACAAAATAAATAAAGTGTGTCGGAAATGTAAAAATAAACTGTGGTCCAAAAAAACAAGCAGCAACATTATCTCTCTTCAAATTTTAGTTGAAGCATCGTCAACCATTATGCAAATTATTTTTTTTACAGGTATTTTTTCACATCTTGATTTTTGTTGCTTTCTATCGCAGTCTTATTTCTGATCCTCGTCGTTCACACAGTGCTGTGGCTTGAGTAACTTGTGATACAATGCAGATACAAAGCAAGATGTGAGAAAATACAGGGTAATAGATTTATAATATCAGTTAAATAACTAATCCATCATTACGTCTTTTAAAAAATTCTCTTACAATATGGAATTGAGCATTCCGGTGGATCAGGAATATCAATAAATATATTGCTTAAATTCAAGCTCACTGACCGTTCAGTTCGGTGGAGTAAAGGGAGGATATCAACCTCCGAGTCTGAAGTTAAGGTTTCGATCCTGCTTCGTGGTACTGGATGGGTTATGGGATAGTCTGTAGGCACACTGAAGAGTTTTAATACAACGAAATAGCTGTCCGTGAATGATACGATATATATATATATATATATATATATATATATATATATATATATATATATATATATATATATATATATAAAGTTTCAACTTTATTTGGCCAAGATTAAACATATTTTCCACTGAATATCTCATAAAATGGTTCTGTAAGCAACTAATTCATAGACAATTGCCATGTCTCATCTACACGAGAGGAATGCTTTGTAAACAGCAGAATTCAAGAATCGATGTCCATGTTTTGAAATACCATAAAGGCCACTTTTTTGAAAGAGAGGGGTTAACGTCTCAGATATCCTGGAACTGCTCTAAGGAGAATATAACTTCGCTTGTTTTTTTGCATGAATTCGAGTAAAAATTAATATTTAATTTCATTTATTTCTCTTGTTTTGAAAGCCTTGCGTAAATTAATAAACATTTCAATGTAGCTGAATGGTTGGTGTCATCTGTTACTGCCCATATATTAAAAGAAGGGGGCAATATGACAATTTTAATCTTCTGAATTTTTACATTTTCTTCCGAGCAAAGTAAAGAAAAGCAAGTAAAAGTTTTAAAAATCATCAGGATCATTTTCATCAACACCATCAGCATCATCATCATCATCATCATCTGCAGCAGCCTATGTAAGTCCATTGCGTCACAAAGGCTTTTCCCAACAACTTTCATGACAACCCTAATCACGCTACGTAGTAATAAATAATCGAGGTAATTAATTGTTACTCACCTTTTGTCTGTAAAAAAGTACGTTGTAATCAATGACGATCGATGAATGTATGTATTTCTATCTACCGATCGTTTAATAATGTGTATATCATCTTGTTATTTCAGTGAGACAGAAATTCTGCATTTTTACTAGATCTTACGTATCCAATACCGGTCATTATTAGAGAACGATTTATCCATATATTTCTTATCTAAAGTAATAGCCAAACGATCTTGAAAGTATGGAAATCGTAGCTCATGATTTGGAAAGCTTTTAAAGATACATTAGAAAAATAAATGGACGTTTTTTTCATGGATCACACTCTAAAAATTCCTCACAATATTGATAAGATAACGAAAAGTAGCAACGTTTTCAGTCTTACATAATCTGCCAGACTTGGGCCTTTCGATAGCAAACTGTCAAAATGAAGACTGATAGCATGTCTCTATCTCAGCTGTTTCGAGTGAACTGGACCGGTACAAGATTGTAATTTTGAGAATTTTGAAATAGCATTATGGAACAAAATCTCTTGTTTCGACCAAAATGTTGCAAGACCACGCAAGACAAGCTTTAGGGAACTTGAAGTAATAAAAATACATGTCATTATTGATCCTTTTGACATTTCAGCAAGAATTCCAACTTGTGAGAATTGATAGACAGTAAATGTTAAGTTGTATCTCAACTTGTCATTCTTTCTTTACAAGTATCTCTTGACTAGCCAGTCAGACGGTCAGCCAACCGGACATTTCAATGCAGGACATGATTTCTGTCATATTGCTAAACGCATAAAAATTATAAGATGGTCTGCACTAAGTTCTAACCTGATCTCATAGATAAATTGTTGGGAATATAAGGAGACTAACTTAAGGAACGAAATCCTGATTCTGTACCTGATTTATTGAAAGTGCTAGAAGATGAATAAAAAAAAACGTCCAGATCTGTGTATGAAACATCCTATATCCTGTGCATGCCAATGTATTGAAGATATTTATGATAAAAGTATCTATACTCTATACTGATTACTTTTGGTCAAATCATTCACAAAAGTTCACTTTTTTATAAACTCGATCATGAAAGTGATATTTTCTCAACTGTATTTCTTTGGAATGGAGGTTTTTCTTGGACGGATTCTTTCCATGGCTACTTGCTATGAAACGCATTTCGTTTATGAAGTATATACCACGTGCTACGATATCTATAGACTTCAGGATGCTGTGGCTACTAATATCAATAACAAGTAGATGTCAATTAATCGTTCTCTCATTTTGACGTACTGTAGATAGATAGATCAATAGATGATAAGAGGTAGGTGGACCTATTAACCCACCACTCGTCATTGTGCAGTTTACTTATTTCATGAGACAGTGATCCGTTCTGGATGAGGAGTTTTATTAATCTGGTCATGTCTCAAAATATGCTATAGACTACAGGCTATGAACAGCTACCAAAACTTTTGTTATAGGTTTTACCAGTTTTCAGTTGGTCAGCTGGCTGGCTATTTCTCTAACACACGAGCAGGTTGTACTGATGGAACTAGTGAGCTGAAAATTTACACATTATTATGAAAGTTTTTTTTTAGGGGAGATTCGAAATGTAATTCTGTGTTCAATTGATCTCTTAGATTGTGTCCAGCAACAATGAGGTTCTTCTTTTTCGAAAGCAACCTATTTTTTAGCGATTACTACCAAACAAAAGACAACAGAAATAAACTAATAATTGATCATCATTTTTCACATTTTTACGACACAGTGTGCAGCCAAAAAAGGTTGGAAACGTTACAGTTCGTATTGACAATCTAACCAAAATTACCTATCTATCAATGTATCAATCTATGTATGAAATATCAGTGCTTATGACGATTGGTCAAACAGAAAGTTTCCGTGGCACTGAGCAGTTTTGAAGAATAGGAATCAGCGTAGCAATTGCATGAACCATTCAACAAGTCCTCACGGATGATCATTAAACTGTACAATATGAAAATTATTTTGAATACCCCCAAGATGCAAACCACAGCACAATATTTCCGTAATGTCAATTCCGTTGGAAGTTCCTAATATACCACGGTCTTCGCAGCGGGTTGTATAGTATGTACTAATACTACCCAACTAAGTGCAAGGTTATTTTTCCAAACGGAAAATGCTCATTTGTTTTGCTCTCTCACAGAAATGTAAAATGTGATATAAGCTTTTGTGTCTTCAGTAAACAGTAAACTACGCCTTCAAAGTGGATGAGTCAAACATTTTGGTACCAAATTATGGGCAAATTTACCTTTTTTTTTCAGAAGGTATACTACTGTAGAACAAGGAAAGCTCTCATACTATAATGAGTGCTCCTGCTTTTCATCTATCGACCAATATTTCATAGATGACGGCCATGATAATGGGCAATATCTCAAAAATTAAATTACCAATTGCAATGATTCTAATGTTCATGCACACATTTTTCTACTTAATAAATCAGATCGAATATTCTTTGAGCGATTCAGACAATTACGTTTTGTGTATGAATACAAATTGAATGAAAAATTGAATGCGGCTGACAAAACGAGATTTGCTGGTTTTACTTCTACAAGATGACACCGCTATTTCCATTTAGTTTTATTTCAACACAACAGTGTGTCTATAAAGGCTGAAAATCATGACTGACTCTGTCGGATATTTATCAAACACGGAGGCAGCAGAAATGCCTACAGCTGCAGAGATTCTAAAGAGGAGAAAATACATCATTAGCGCATCGGAAAGTGGGCTTTTTTTTTCTTGTTGGTAGAAACTTGGCAACCAGGTTGAATCATATAAAAAACAGATCAAGGGAAAAAGAATTTTCTATAAAATTCAAGGGCTGCCATTTTGAAATTCAAGGTAGACGATTGTAATTGTATATCTCTTTATTATGACCGAGTCATTGGACATCGATTCGTTCTAAAGTGTATTCACACATATTTGGGACTATTTCTCGTCCTTTCAACGAATTTTCGTAGATATACATCGAAAACATCGAGAGATATTGTGTGGACGCACAGAAATAGATACAGAAATACAGGATAAAAAATACAGAAAAACTATCTTCTAACCAAAACTACATACATGAATCAACACAAAATGTTATCACCTCTTCCTTAGCCTTCCACAACATTCATTTGAATTTATAGCAAACTGATGGAGATATCGCGTGATCCCAGGGGTGTGAACACGTATTTTTTGAGAAACAACCAAAAATGATTTCCTTGAACCATCCTAAAATTTTGATCACACCTCCCTTAATACGTGCTTTACACTTCCATTGAAATTCATTAAGAACATTCGAAAATATCGTGGGGATTGAAAGGATTCGTGCTAAAATGCATTTAATTTATTAGCATATCGTGCTACACAATATTTCTGCAATATTTGATTCAAAACCTGGCAGGACTAACACTTTACAATTTGTTTTTATATTTGCCTATTTCCCCCTAAACATGTCATTTTTCGAAGATCTTCATATACGTTCATGATACACATGTTTTATTTCTTGCTTTTTTATAGGGTGATCTAATGGAATTCGTACAAAAAACCTTCAATGTCATTTAACCGATGTAACCGACATGAGAATAACGAATCACATCGAAATACTTCCGAAAAAATTCTCAAAACATGCGTTTATCCGCATAGTTGTTGTAAAGATTTTATAGGGGGAGTGACTCAAATCAGATAGTTGTCAGGGCTTTGTTATTCTTGTGCTAAATCACCGGAATTATACTAAAATTCTGGTCAAATGATAAACAGGCTAAAAGAAATTATCAAAAGGAATCTGTCGATTGCAATGTTTTACAGTTTGGAACAACACAAAGGTGTTTGACGACGACAGTTGATTTCTTAGACGAATGAGGACGTCTGTGCGTTTGTAAATGAATTAAAGCAGAGGTACATCGCAACGTTCATTGCCAATATACTTTATTTCACGTAGTTCGGCCTATAAGTATGGTAATTTGTCACAGTAGAAACTTTCTGTTTTCCTTTTACTTTCACTAAATTTGTCTCCATAATTCTATAGCAAATATGCTAGACACTATTTATCCTTCGTCCCTGAAAACAGGATGGCAGCTAAATCAATTTAATCTGTGTGATGTTTTCAACGTTGGTCCAACATTATTTATTTGATACCTGATTGTCCCGACTGATATCGCAGTGAACGATGTGTATCCAGGAGTGGCCATCTTTTATGTAAATTGTTACAGCACAGATCGAAATATTTCTTGTTTGGACCCCTTATTGGTACTCAAGTGAAAATAAATTAAATAGAAATCAATAAATAAACGAGGAAAAACTGCTGAATGAGAATTACAACGATATTGTTGAAAATCTATCAAATGCAGCAACCTGTCCACGTTCGTCGTTACGCATAGACTTTCTTCAAAAGTCAGCAGACCTAGCCATCGTGGGGGTCGCTAAGTCAATATTGTAATTATTATAATTATGATATGATAATAATTCATCAAAATTGTCACACTATCTTACAACGGGAAAACTATTGAATTTTTTTTTCATTTTTTCTGTTCTTTTTTTTTTTCGAAGTACTCAGTATGCAATAATTTTAACTTTTTCTTTGGACGATCAACATACGATGAAGTGAGAAATATATTCGCATGAGCATTCGTTCTTTGCCAGTTACTATTTCTTTTCTGGCCTATTTGCAACATTAACAAGTACAAACATGTTCTGCTGCTCCGTGTTATGACGGCAATCAATCGGGTAAGTACAGATATTGATTCCTATTAATAATCCCTTTATTCGTTATATAAGTAGCCTTTGTTGCTATTAAGGAATGTATGCATCTTTCTCAAACCAAATTGAAGTGACAGCTTATAGATCAATAATGACCTTGCGGCATTGGACAAATGGGCGTCTTGAGTTTCTCTGTAC
>OY735206.1:58131734-58299234 GCA_963457665.1 Thysanoteuthis rhombus | reverse complement strand
TCATAATCATTCTGTCGGATCACATACATCCATTTCTAAATACCTGTATATTCTTATATATGTTTTCACCTGGATAATCTGCAGCGGAAAGTACCATCCTCATACTTTTTGTATTAGCCTGAGTTTCTGATATCTGCTGTGTCACGATACACCTTATTTAGGGAAATAATGTAATTTTGATGTATTTGTGGATAAATTTTATCAAATAAATCTCTCCAGTGAAATGAGGGTTCATGTAAACAACTAAATAAGATTATTATGAATTATCTCTTGCGTGTCTGATTTGGCGGATAATTTCATTGTTTGTTGAAAAGCGTCCCTTGAAAAAGAGAACGATATTAAAATCCGATTAAATGGATGAAAAACTTTTGTCTGTACACCAAATATGAAACTAAGTATAGTACCAATATTGATTTACTGATAGATTTGAATCGTTAATCTGAGACAAAATGTATCATCCATACTAGGAACGAAGCATTGCGTGTTCAAAATCACTTTAAAATAACAAAATGCCTTGTTATTCTTACAGGGTTGGATTTTTATGTTATGTACACATACACAATTACAACAGCAACAGCACACATGCTCAAATACACATACATACATACGTGTATGCATATATATAATAATAAATAGATGTATACCCTTCTGACTGGCCATACACTAGAAAGATTAGCAGTCATTGTCGAGAAAAGTGTTATAAGAAGACTGTCGACTAGTCTCCTCTCTTTCTGTTCAAAATTTGGATATAGGAATATATTAACTCTTATCGATTACTACTAGAGACGATATACGCCTCTGACATTTCTTTTATGATTGCAAAATTTTGTGGGTATGAAACTCCGGCATAAATCTAATACACCAGTTGGATTCCAGTACATGGTCCACGATATCTTTGAACAGATGAATGGTTGACCATCAACAATCCAACAGCCACCGACGGAGAGGATGGAGTAACCGTGCCAATCAATCAACACTTGTCGAAATCCAACCCCCTCAACATATAACAATATATATATATATATATATATATATATATATATATATATATATATATATATATATATATATATATATATATATAAATTTGTACGAAAATCCCAGTGATTCTTGGGTCAATTTTGTCATCCATGAGGGAAGGGATTAAAATCTCATTTTCTGGTATTATTTAATTCAACTGTGCTTTTTACCCTTTTCAAAGTTGGTCTGAAGGAGTAGGATAGAATTAATCCGGGGGATTTTAGATTTGCAGCACCATGTTGCTTCAATAAGATCCCAAAACAACCTTCATGGTGATGGAGAGAGATAGAGAGAGAGAGAGAGAGAGAGAGAGAGAGAGAGAGAGAAAGAGAGAGAGAGAGAGAGAACAGAATACTTAGCACTTGGAGATTTCAACATCTATTCCCACTCTTAGTACGTTATTCCATGAGCATTTTTCACAGAGTTTCCCATCTACCATCCCTATCATGTCTACTTATGTCTCTCAGCTTGCTTTGTCTCATGTCTTTTTGTTAAACTTTGTGCAAAATTCATAAATTCGTGCCTCAGACATCTTGCATATTCTTTCTATTCCTTTATTTTCTTACCTATTTAGGTTTGTTGTTGAATGTGTGTATGTTATCGCATTATGCATGTTTTATTTGAAAGTTATGTTTAAATCTCAATTAACCCTTTGAACTTATTTTCGTTTGCCTAATCAGTGGCTACAGTTAGAAATTACAACGACATAATTTTTTCGATAAAATCTCGAAGTTATTTCGCCAGCCATTATATATGTGTGCGTGTAGAGAGAGAGAGAGAGAGAGAAAGAGGGAGAGAGAGAGAGAGAGAGATGAGACGGACAGACAGAAAGAGATAGAGCAAAGGCGGAGAGTTAGAGAGAGAGAGAGAAATGAAATATGTAGGCAGAAAGATAGATACACAGATGGAGAGAGAGAATTGCAGCATACATTCATATATATGTAAATATACTTGAATGAAAAAGTGAAAAAGTGAAAAAGAGAGAGAGAGAGACAGAGAGACAGAGAGAGAAAGAGGGACTCACACGCACACACACGCATATTTAGGGAGATAGATATCGACAGGAAGTGAGCAATAGAAACAGATAGAGATAGATAAAAATGCGTAACGAAATAAGAATTTATATATGATGTGCATTTTATGAATATTTTCGAACCCATGAGGACCTTTCCAGCTCCAAAGAAGATTCAGGCAAGATGAAGCCGGATCACCAAAACACTTTGCACCATATGTTGAAAAACAGTTTGCAATTTCATCATGAGAGTTTGAGATTTTTTTTTCTTGCTTATATGGTTTGATCTGCTCACTGTCACAGGATGCATATATGCATCTTATGGCAGGTTGCATATTGTCATGGATGCACACATGTGTCTGTTTCCCGGCTATATCAATGCCCTAGACTCTGTTTCTGCTTTTTGGATCTCTTTATATATGTATGCATGAATGGATCGATTGGTGATTTATATTGTTCGAATAGATAGATTGTGAATTTATGTGTCTAACTGCTCTCACTGTTAATCTTTCTATGTATGTGCTTTTGAATTTCACGAACATATATATATGTATATATCGGTGTGGGGTAATGTTGAGAGAGATAATCTGATAGATCATTGATAATAGGCAGAGAATTCGATTTCATGGCTGTTTCACAATTGTGATCTTGTTATGGAATAGCGTATAGTTGTAACTTTATTCTGGTAAAATATGAGATGAATCATTACATTTTTTCCCCTGAATAGATAGACATATTCCTGTATGCTTATGTATGTGTGAGCATGGGTATCTATATACTTGTGCGAGTGTGAGTGGGATGAGATGCACACATTCCATATTTAGTTAATTGGCAAAAATATTCCAGCATATTTTTTAAGAAGGGACAATTCGCCTAGATCTCATCAACTAAATTTGGATCCCTGCTGTTTTTACATCTGATTATCTTGAATGCTTTCAGAATGCCGAAGCAACCATCCCCGTGCAGTTCTTAAGTCTCTATATATTTTGAATGTATTTTAAACTTAGAAGCAACCATCCGAACATGGAATTTATTAAGCTTTACAAATGGATTTCTGTGAATGTCCGTCACATGACATTGTCTGACCAATCACAGAATAGACCAAGAGAGCAATACTCCGATGTTTGCGGATCGGTTGTTAGCCAATTCCTCTTCCAAGATTTTTTGACGCGGTGAACTGACGTTTGAAAAGAAATTTGTACTGGGTTGCGACTAAGTAGAAGAATCATTCACAAACGCATAATTTTCTTTTAAAAAGGAAGGTTATCGCTTTGATTTCGGTACTTGTGAATGATTTCGACAGCAGAGACGAAGACAATTTTAAGGAATAAGGGATAACTACTATGATATCCTACTGGTCTAACTCCAACCTGTTTCAACAATTCCACTTACAGTTCAGGGAGTGATCCATACTCACTTCTTCTCGGATCACTGGATGATCCAACTCAATCCAACTTGTATCTTTTTTCCCCCTTTTTCTTTTGCTTTTTTTTCTCGTTAGATGAGGACTGTTTGTACTTATTGAGAACTGTTGAGCAAGCTCAACCTTCAAGAATAATAAATCCCACTTGTCCTAAAAGAAGAGAATACAACCAGTCCATTTCTCCAATACGCATCTATGGCGTTGGAACATGAGACCTGAGCAAACGATTGACCAAGATCCAAGCAAGGTCCCAAGGACACAACCATACTCAATATCACACAGGGAGATCATAAAAAAATGATAAAAAAAGCATAGAAATATTGTAGAATCCACCAGAAAAGACGAACTAACAATGGACTGATCAAGTTACCAGAGTGAGAGACAATCACTTGACATCACAATGCACAACGTGGGTCCTCAGAGATCATATGTAAAACTGTGACTGGCTAAAGAAAAAAAAAGTGTTGGTGTAAGCAAATGAGACAAGCTCGAAAAGTACTTGCTTCGCAACGCCAATGGTAGAGAGATCTGGTGAATCTTGAAGAATGTATGTGTCCCATCGAAAACGCTGAAAGATTGATGATGATTAATGTTTTTTTTTTGTATATATGTATAAATCTTTCTTTTTATTAGACAAATTCGTTCTCCTTTAGTTTCCTATTTCTTTTGGTAATCGGAATAAAATCTTTCTTTCGTCTTCATCCTCGTCTTGTTTTCTTCAGAATATCCTAATCCTTCTTTAGTTGCCATTCCCAAGATCAAGCACCAGACAGTCTCAAAAAAATGGTGGCAGTGGGTGAGGAGAATCCCTTATATCGAAAAGCTGCATTTTTTTTCGAGACCTGAAGGGCATGTCTGGTTGCAACTTTTTCCGAAAAGTGACTTTATGCCTTCAGGAATGAGATAAAACCTTCAAATGTGGAAGCTCTTGCCCACGTACCTGGCTAAGTAGCCATCGACTTATGTACATATTTGGTCAGGTGAACACACTGGAGTGTCAGACTAAAACATGTCTAAAGAGACCATTTTCATAACGAAATCAGAACTAGTTCAGATTTACATTCTGACTCTATGCATTATTCACATGATAACGATGCAACAGTACTGACACCTACTTTTCATTTTTATTACATACGAGTTGATGTGTATCAATATTGTAAATAAATACTTTCTCATATACAAAAATGATATCAAAGATATGAAGTGGACCATCATCTCTACAACGGCCTGCAAATAACCTGCTCACAAAATTAGTGCATGTGTCTCCATACTATCTATCGAGGTTAGATAAATCACCCATAGCTTGACACAGTAGTTAGGTGAAATATGATTTTAATTGCACACTCACTCACACACACTCACACACACACACACACACACACACACACCCACACACACACACACACACACACACACATATATATATATATATATATATATATATATATATATATATATATATATATATGCCGGATGTTTCCTGAGTTTTAATATCATGTTGATAATAACGAGCAAAGGAAACATCTTTTACGGTTTTCTCACTAATCTATTTTTCCCGTGTGATTGTGTAGTTGTCGACTGTATTGTGTGATTTCGATGAAGTGTCAAAAGATATTTTCACTAAAAGTAGCTGAAAGAAAATTTTAATTAGACACTTTTTTTTAATAAGTGGGAAACATCATTCA
Organism: Thysanoteuthis rhombus; assembly: GCA_963457665.1. Lineage (NCBI taxonomy): Eukaryota > Metazoa > Mollusca > Cephalopoda > Oegopsida > Thysanoteuthidae > Thysanoteuthis > Thysanoteuthis major. Next base: position 58,294,094 of record OY735206.1, on the reverse strand, counting down.
TAAATGAGCACGAATAATTTCGAATGGACCAACGGTATATGTGTGTTTAGTGTTTTTTCACAGTGTTTTACCATTCCCTGGGTAACAATCGATTCACTTCTGGCTTCATCTTTTACCATTTCTTCTTACTTAGTATTTTTGCTTCGTAAATATATATATATATATATATATATATATATATATATATATATATATATATATATATATATATATATATATATATATATATTATACGAATTCAGATCTGGTTCGCTCATTTATACTTTAATCTCTTGAAAGGAGACCTATGGAGCCGAAATGTTAATATGCTGGTATGCAGTCATAGAACTTGCCAAAAAGATGTAGCATGAATGATCATTGAGATAATAATCAAATGAAATTGAGTATTATTTCCCACTCGACATACGGTTTATTTAGAAATCTTGCTTCCTTTTTTAGCAGTTTATCAGTTTGATGTTTTAGTTAGCTGTGCCAACCACTGGATATAATTAAATTGATTAATAAATATTTTGGTGAAAATTTATATACCACACGCGCATGTACACACACACATACACTTTGTCTGTGGAGCAGAGTCATTTACACACACACACACACACACACACACATATATATATATATATATATATATAGTCAATGCTCCTCTATTCAGGGTTGAGCACACTTTAAGTGAGGTAACTCATCCATCGTAAGCTTATGCAATGCCCTTCCATAGGAATAGAGCACTCTGGTGGATGAGGAGTTTCTGTGTAAATATGAATATATCACTTAAATTCAGCCTTACTGACCACCCAGTTCTGTAGTCCAGAGGTAGGATATCGGCCTCTGTGAGGGTTTCAATCCTGCCTCGCGGTACTGGATGGGATAAAGCCTATAGCCACATTGAAGAGATGCTATTCTTCGAAACAACTGTCTGTGGATGACGCAATATTATATATATACATATATATACATATATATATGAGTGTGTGTGTGTATATAGGTTGAAAATGAAGGGGAAATCAAGCAAATAAACACTCCAGGATTGCGAGCTTTCGACAGAGCAAGTACAACTTCCAAGAACAAGAAGATCCCATCAATCTCACAAAGAAGAATATACAACCAATGCCCTCACGGAAAAAGTCATCTATGGAGCTGAAACGTGGACCTTAACCACGAGACTGCCCGGCAAACTGAGGAAGATGCAACGTGCACATGAAAGAATACTGTTCAAGGTCACATGGAGGGATCACAAAACAGCACAGTATATCAGTCAGAAACAGGAATCAGAGACATCAAAGATTCCACCAGACGACTCAAATGGCAATGGGCTAGTCATATTGCAAAAAAATGTAGACAACTGATGGAAATCATGACTCACTATATGGATCCTCAAATATAAAATTCGTAACTGAGGCTAGTCGAATACAAGATAGAGAGACGAACTAGGCAAAATAAGAAAGTATTAGTTCTGCAACGCTCATGATACAGATGTATAGCGAATTGTGGGGAAGGTCTATGCCCAACAACCAGAGTTAAAAGACTCATGATGATGATGATGATGATTATGATGATGGGTTAATATTGAGTGAGCGAGTGAGATTGCTTCACTAGCTTTAAACTAATGATCAGTGAGATACCGGAGTGAGAAATCAATTCAGACTTGTGTTCCAGAAAGGAACAAAACAACTAAACAAAAGAGCCAGAAAGAAAGTAAGATAAATGGAGGAAGGAATCACATTGACCAAGCGTAGAGAAACAAAACTTCCATACGTCAAAATCCTTCCTTATTTAAGCGATTAAAGCAAAGGCTAAAGACCCCGCAGCTATTTTCTGTCCCGCTTCAAAGATCAACTAAACTAAACTTTGGCGTCCAGCCATATTGACTGCAGCGTAACTGTTTGAACAAAAACATTAAAGAAATGAAGAGGACACAGGACAACGAAGACAAAAGATATGCCAAGCCCCTAAGAAAAATACATAGAAAAGAAAACAGACAATATATATGTGTGCGTGTGTGTGTGTGTGTGTGAGAGAGAGAGAGAGAGAGAGAGAGAGAGAGACAGAGAGAGAGAGAGTGAGAGAGAGAGAGGGAGAGGGAGAGGGGGAGAGAGATAGTGCGTGTGCTTGGATTTCTGTGTGTGTATGCAAAAACGTAAGTAGTGCTTTGAAGTGAAGAACAGGGTTGACGGGAAAAACAATAATGAAAGAATAACTGTTGCATCAAGTGTTCAATATAATTCTTATGAATCTCTGTGATACGTTAATAAAACAAATATTGCCCCAATAGAGCGATAGAAAAGGTATACTTTTTGTATTAACAGATAATTGTTCAGTAATCTATCGTTGATAAAGGCTGATTACTTTCTCATGAATGAAAAATCCGTACAAATGCGTATACAATTGACCCAGAAACATTTGATACAAAACAATAAACTTATTTATATTCATTACCTTTCTGTGATTTGACATATTGGGAAAAGCAAGATAATTCTTGCAATTATTCCCTATGATATATTTTTTATGAATTTAGATTCCTTGAGCATATTCCCTTTATCTAATATGGAAATCATGATTGTTGTTCTCGGAGAATGAGTCCATTACGTCATAGTCATCATTCATGCGATTACAATGTAATAAAATCTTAGGGACTCAAGTTGTCCATACTAATGGGCCTCGGGAAATAGGATCTTACATTCTGATTCAGTATCAGATTCTGCTTCATAATCTGATGCTAGAGAGCAAATAGAATGTACACGTCCTTATCAAAAGCTGAGTAACTATGTAAGTTCAAACACTCCAAAAGTTATGCGGGAATCTGCAAATCCAGCCCTAAAAGCATGTATTTGGGGCTGTTATTTAGTTCGAAGAAGGAATCATGTAAGTTTAAGCAATGCTACGGTCATTTCCAGTTGGTACGAGCATAAAGTTTTTACAAACGTTATTCCGAAACTCGTTCGTTCAACTCACATTTGCACCCGTTTTTTATTCATATCATTACTCTTTAGGGATGCATTTCTCGATCTTGCACACTGAAACATTAAAACCAGCAAAAACAGAAATAATAGTATGTTAGTAATTCTCGTCTAGTATCCTTTATAAATTGGTTTTCATCACGACTTCTCAGACGATCAGTCTACGGTAGTTAAAAAACAGTATAGAATAGAAATGATATTTGCACGTTTGTGTACTGATGTAGACTAACGATTGCAATGGAAAGCTTCTAAAATTATCATGTTAGAAATGGTAGTCGAAAATTAATGAATGTTGGCAACTCTTCGTCAAAAGCAAAAATAAAACAAAATAAGCATCATACTGTTGGCTGTTCTGCGAGCAGAATATAGAACTAATATTCTTCCGCACCTTTCAGGTCATTCATTTTTTCCATTGGAATAATTTTACCCAGAGACATGTGAATGATTTTGATGAAGACATCCTGGAAATGTTTGTGTAAAGACATCATTTTGAATTATTCCGTTCTTGACGATAAATGAATCTTCAGAAAAAGGCAATTGTGGAAATATATGAAACGCCCAGAAAATCAAGGAATATTCACCAGCTTGTCTTTGTATCGGCGTTTAAATATTTAGTCTGCAGATGGTATTGACGTATCTTGTATTCTGAGATTACCCGATAAAAAAGGGGATTTTATTAGGGTAAAACGTGATTTTCAGAAATTTTCCCCATTACCTGAAAAAAAGAACCGACATGCGATTTTGTGACCACTGAAAACAAGTAGCTATGAGAATGAGGCGCTTAAACTTAATTGCATGTCTCTCTCTCTCCCTTTCTCCCCCCCTCTCTCTCTCTCTCTCTCTCTCTCTGTATATATATATATATATATATATATATATATATGTGTGTGTGTGTGTGAATTTCTTGAACGGATGTGTGGTAACTAACAAAATGTGAAATGTAATGGTTTTTGATGGTTGTTTAGTAGAAATGGAAGAAGGGGCAGTGTGGGTGAGAAGAGTCACCCGTTTCCACTTTCGTTTGTACGCATTCTGCTTCATAACATTCACTTGGGGAAATTATAGTTATCTTTTCGAAAATTCTAGCAAAAAGTTACGTAAATATTCTCAAATATAAAATGTTTTTATGAAGACTGATTTGGTTTCGATCAATTTCGTTTTTTTTTTCTTTCATATAGCCACTAAACCCACCTTTCACTCTATTGCACAAACATAATGACCAATAGAAATTGACGAATCTACAGAGAAAAAATGACGATTTTTATATGGTTCTTTTTCCAGATATCCTATCGCAGATTTTTGAAATAACGTTAGAGTACTAGAAGGAGAGACGGGCTAGATAATTTCAGAAATTACTAGCTCTGCATCACCTACGATAGAAAAGTGGGGCAAACCTGGGGTAGGCAAGGTCCAACGACCGACGTTAAGAGAATGATCATGTTGATGATGATACATGCAGGATGAGCGTGGGTCGATCTGGGGTGTAATTTGAACCTCTAGCAACACCAAGAATCCATGCTAGTCTTTAACTTTATCTTTATCTTAAAAAAAAAACTGCGTCAACAAAAACAAAATGTTATTCCACAATCAAATATACGAAAAAACACAACACAGTAAATACCTAAGCAGGATACGCCGTACAGAAACACTTAGTGTATATATTCTCCATAAAAGGAAATTTGAAAACAATGCACTCGAATGAAATGAAAAATTGTTAAAAAAAATAAACAGAAATCCAGACATAAGAGTATGTATACGCTGAAAATCATAAAACAAACGAACGATAATTTCAATGACTGAATAAAACAAATAAACAGCGAAGAGACACTGGAAGAGCATGAGAAATAGAAATAGATACAACAGCACCTCAGACACAGATTTCAAATTCAAAATCTACAAACAGGCAATATGAATACAAAACGAAATAATGTATACGATAAGAAATACTACGTAAAGATACTTAATTAAATAAACAAATAACGAGTAAAAAATAATAGATTTCTTATGACTTGTCAACGTTCCACTGAAATGGAAACTGCAGATGAGCAGGGGGGCGGGGAGCTCTAAATGAAACTTTGGATCTCCAGAACGGTAACTATAAATTTTCATCTATGGTTCCATGGTTGTGAAAGCTGGTGGCGTATTTATATATTTATCACGTAAATAGGTGAAAAAAAAAAGTATAGATAAATGAAGTCAGTTTACGAGGGACATTTGATTGAGAAGAAAAAAAAAACGATGTCAGTCAATGGGGGATAGAAAAAAGTGATTTATAAAGATACGGCATTAGATATTAGAGTGCGCTTGAAAAAATTATCAGCAAGGTGCGGAAAAAAACACTCGAAAAATCAACAAGATGTGGAAAAAGCCTCTGTTATACCATTCATCGACGAAAAAATATTTATCTATATTTATACACAGACGCACACACAGAGTTATATATATATATATATATATATATATATATATATATATATATGTGTGTGTGTGTGTGTGTGTGTGTGTGTGTTTGTGTGTGTGTGTGTGCATGCATGTTTGTGAGCCTTTTGTCTGTATGTCCATGCTTCTTTCCGCTAAGACTACGAAGCCCATCGACTTAATATTCTGCAAAGAAAAAATTGACTAATCTTGGATTTCATTTGAAGTTCGAAACGGTCATTCTATAGCCGATCAGTTGTAGATATGTGGATCATATATATATATATATATATATATATATATATATATATATATATATATATATATACATGGAAGAATAAGAAGAATTTTGTGCCGAGCGGCAAATTTTTTCAAAAGTTCTATTCACCGTGTTGAATATTGAGTACTCTGATGGAAGAACTAAAATGGATACATTCTGTTTTCTGTTTTTACCCTTTTCGTATTTTTACAATTTGAGAATATCTTGAGAACTATATATTTATACTTTTGTATGTATGTTTGTGTCCATCCGTCCGTCTCTTTCTCTCTCTCTCTCTCTCTCTCTCTCTCTCTCTCTCTCTATATATATATATATATATATATATATATATATATATATATATTTGATTGATAAAAATGAACATTTCATCCAGACAAAATGACTACGACGAAAGTAGGCATTTCCAACATTTTCGAAACCTTAACATCTGAAAAAAGAAAAAAATCTGAAAAATTTTTCAAAACCAATTTTACCCTCAGATACTGCACAGCCAAGACACTTATTCGCTTAATGTTCATTCGTTCATTTTGAAGAACCAAGTAAAGTTTCGTAATGATGTGAGTTGACAGAATATAAACTGGCTTCAGCTCGAATGTCCAACTGAATTGAGAGAAATGGACGATCACTAATTGGTAGAGTTGATGACACTTTCGTTTCAACGTCACTATTTATTCTGTACAATTTTCATTTCCGTTTTGACCGCATAACCATCTTTTTCCATCCGTCTCTTAATTTACTTTTGTGTTTGTTTCAGAATGATTGATGTATATGTCTATTTATTGTTTATTCATTTATCGAAGTTTCTGATGATGATTCCTTGCAAAGGCATACCTCATTCTATCGGCACCGAATATGATAATGCTACTATGGTATCCAACGAAATATGGTGTTGCATCGTTCAAGAGATCTGTTGGCTCTAGATTTCCTAACTGTGTCCTGTAGAGTCTTATGGGAAGGCAAGGAAGAAGATGGGAAGTCTGAACTATTTTTTTCTAATAAGTCGTGTCATCAAAGTTTATTGAACAATCAGAGTCCAGTGCAGTTTAAGACTGTCGTTGAGGAAGTCAATCAAATGTTTGTTAACTGATTGGTATACTGTTCATCAGATAGTTTATAAAATCATAAGAACAAAATAGGAATACATCGTGGATGATTGCACGAAATCGTGTGACTGCGTAAATATGTTAGGTAATCTATCTAACGAACGTAACAAGAACATACCTACTCTGAATAAGGGTTTGAGGAAAGTGGAGAAATATTTTATTGCTAAGAACAATAAGATAGCTCATCGTAAGGGATTTTCAGCAAATTGTTGGAAACCAATTGATTTCATTTAGACATCTTGCGTATCTTAAATTATAGACTTTTAGTCGGATCCTCCGCCTGCGTCCATTAAGAATCTCGGCCTATGTATCATATCAAGCCGTTACGTATCTGTTTGTCTATTTGTCTGTCAATTCTATATTCTATTTCAGAATTTACAGTGTTAGCGATTGAGCTATGAACAGAGCTAAGATAGGTAGTTGTTGCCTTATGAATTGCTCCTAAAGATGAGAGTTATGAGTTCCAGTCTCCCTGGAGCTGTTACTTTTTTTTTTTTTTTAAGTCTGATCCGCGTGGCTTACTGATGATTGAGGGATGACGATCTGGAAATGGTGAAAATGCCAAAAAAAAAAAAAACCAAACAAAAATAACCATGCAGTTGATACTAAAATTATTAATTTATCCTGATATTGCTTACGGTAATTCTTAACCATTAGAAATCACTCTTCTTATGCACAAAACATAAATCCAGCATTTTTGTTACAAACCACTTACACAGTGATGATACTGTGATGCTCTTTTGCAAATCCATAACCCTTTGAATGGCTTCCACTTACTTCACCATAAATCAGCAACCATAAAGGTTGAGCAATTGAAATTAGCTAACTTTTGAAAATTATCGCGTATTACGTCCTGGTTAGAGACTACTTATAATTCTAATGAAATATTATCCTGTAGAAAGTTTCGAGAAATCATGACTGATAGTTTTTTTTTTTCACCTTCAAAATTCTTGGGGTACGTTAGTTTTTGAGATTTATATCATCGAAGTGAACAGAAATTGGAAATCCAGCTTTTTACCCCGCAAATATGCACACGGGTGCACCAGGAATATCATTTCCTTCTGATGAGATTAGATAGTACAAGTTCTAATCTATTTATTTCAAGCTTGATGATCCCCAAGTAAAGAAATAGGCAGCTGTCAGCCTCCAAGACTATCAAATATCTGGAAAAAATAAATTTGGATATCCCTTTCGGCATTATTTACTAAATTGTCCACCAGATCAAAAAAAATGCATCAAAAGCCAGAGAAATTCAATGTAGAATAGAGGAAAAAAGAAACTCTATCGAAAGGAAAATAGCAAAAACGACTCCTACCAATGAGAAGCACACAACAGCATCTTTGTTCAAGAATTTATTTCCAGCATCGAATAATGTATCACCGAACATACTATCAGGGAATCTGTCAACGAACTTAATATTTCGAGTAGGGTTTGTACAGGTAACATTCAAGTGTCGGAGAGGGAGATTGGTGAAATTTGATGACCCTCCCCCCCAAGAATAAGATGCATTTAGATCATAGATTTGATTTGAAAAAATCAATTTGAAAAAGATTTGAGAACACTATTTACAGGCAACGAGAAAAACTGAAGGTAGCGCCATCAAAGGGGTTGGACCAAATGTCAGTGCTGGTTACAACAAGGAAGAAATGTAAAAGGAGTATTTCATTTAACTAATGGAACAGCTTTCTCATTCCAATTTGGCAACAAACCAACTACATAGTTATTTTGGTCATTCTGCTAAATCAATTTTCAGAGACAATTGAATTCAGACATGTTGGAGAGTTCCCAGACATCAAACGTACTGGGAATTTGAGGCAATTAATCAATTTTATTTGGTTAACTCAGACAACTTAGAAAAAACAGTCATTATTTGCAGCAGCTCAGCGAGAATTGAACAAGTTGGTAGCTTTATTGTTGGAGAAACTTCCTGATAGTATGATTTACTGGATATGAAAATGATGGTTTATTTATTCATTCTAAAAAAAATCACAGCTTTAAACAGTCAGCTTTAAACAACTTTTTCAAACTTCCTTTCCAAATATATGTCAGTGCAATTTATGTAATTTTCTTCAGTGTCCTCTTCCCTGTTTTTTTTATGGAACAATGTATAAATTGTCCATAGCGAAGCCCATTAGTTGATCACCATGTGACCGTTTCGGGGATTCAAAAAAACCAATGCAGTGATATCAGCGTGATCCCTCCCCCACATTACATATAGAGAATTATGAGTGTCTATATTGATATCATTTTCTATGACACATCACTTTTTTTCAAAACATGGCTTACTTACGTAGGTTATCCCAAAAATGTATCTGTGAGGGATCAGTGTGTATACTCACAGACGCGACTAGTTGTTCGTGTCATTTCTAATGAATGTTCGCCCATGTGAATATTAAATCTGTTGTGTTAGTTTTAATCTCAGACTGCATGAAAACCAACTCATGATGATATCTTTAAGAATACTTATCACACTGAAAAACTTCTTTGAGTTGGTTCTCCACAAACATATACATGTATATCTATACATATGCATGCACAAAGAGAGAGAGAGAGAGAGAGAAAGAGAGAGAGGGGGGAATTAGTGAGAGAAAGACAGAGAAATGAAGACTTTGAAAGTGAGAAGCAGGCACATGGAGTGACTGAATAATTCTTGTTTGTCTTATTCATACATAAACAAAATGGCCAACTTTGTTGGAAATATTTGTGCATGAGCGAGTGTATATGTGTGTGTATAAGAGAGAGAGAGAGAGAGAGACAGAGACAGAGACAGAGACAGAGAGAGAGAGAGAGTGGGGTGAGACAGAGGGGGGAGAGACAGAGAATGAATGAATGAATGAATTAAAATCCGACATAATGTTGTGGAAGGTAGACAATGTGGAAACAAAAAGACTGGAGACTAATCAGTACATTTCAAGATATTTAGCAAAAATATAATTTTCTTCCCTAGCGCCTGGGGGAATAGTGGGCGTTTTTCAATGTTGATCGGGGATTAGCTTATGGTCAAGTGACTGAAAGTTACCAAGGTGCTGGATGATTGCTTTGCATATTGAGATGAAGACAGATTCAATAGATGTGTTTTTTTTCTGTTTGAACGTATGTGCGTACGTGAGAGTGAGTGTGCATATGTTTTTGTGTGCAATTTGCGTTAAGAGTGGCATTGAAACGATCAGAATAAGTGAAGATACGGACAGTACTAGAAGCTTTCCGTATAGTTCTTTCAAAACTCAATTAAAACTCCCCTGCAACCTAAATATTTGAAAAATATTCAGGATTTAGCCATTAAAAGAGGGAATGTTTCCAATAAAAACATTCACGTTTGGGGGAATAAAATCTTCTGCGAAGATATTTCTTTATGATTTCGAATTTGAGTTGTCCAAAATCTCATATTGAATGAATGTATCTTAGAAAGATAGTTATAACAATCACGATCGTTTAAGGAAATTTTCTCCTGACATCAACTCGATATCTTTTTATACAGATTTGGGGCTATGTATATACACATAATACATGGTTTAGCAGAGTCACCAGATAATCTTTAGTTAAATAATCTTTTTTCAGACGTTTCAAAATTAGTGGTTCGAGATTAGCTTGAAAAAATAAGTTCCAAAATCGGTGGTTTGAAATCTTGAACTATCGAATTGGAACATTTAAAAAAAATATCAATAAAGGGTTTATATACAAACTACAAAAATCAACCAAATACATTAAACATAGTTTTCCTGAACCCCATTCCCCTAAAATATAGATACTTATATCTATATCAATATAACTCACGCAAATATATACAAGCAAAATAACTATTCAATTTGAATATATCTCATGTATAAACAAAACAAATATCATACATTCATATGACACATCATGTAATTCTTACTTGTATGTAATACATACTATGTACATGTTCATGAGTATCATTGCTCGTTGTGTTAATATTATCGACCGGCTTCAATGCTGCAAAAAGCATGTGATTTTGATTGTTAACAGAAGCTTCATTTTACACTCGGGAAAATGACCATATTGCAACGAATAATCGAAGAAAGATTGGGCTTTTTTTATTGCAGTGTTTGCTTTGTCTTGATTTTATAAGCATTAGGTGTACATTCTTCTTTGTTTTGATGTCAACTCGAGGGTTGTAAAAACGTTTTTTACCCTTATTTAGGAACGAAAATGATAATTCTCTGATCAATTAAATGATATATAGTTAATTGATTGTGAATGAATATTTTCATCATAAATACTGCTGATTTAAATGAGAACAAAATTACTATAAGTACACGTACAATCATCTCCAATATTTATATGATATATTCATTTTTTAGTGTAACTTACTCTTGTCAATGCACTCAATGCATGCTCAGTCTATTTGTTTCTTTTAATGTGACAGCTACATCTTAAGAAATGAACACATTATACGATAAAACGATAATAAATCACTCCATAACATAATAGAATGAACAATTGAAGAAAATGGCTCAGCTGCAGAGGTTCATAACCGGAGATCATTTTTAATAAATGTTTCATTGTAAAATGCAATTATCATTTTATCGGATCCTGTGTTCATTTCTTGATGGATAACTGTCATGCTGATCGAACCAATTGGACCGAGAATGAACGAGATGAGAATACGGAGTCATAAACAGACATTTCGGCCAATGAAATACCGGCGTCTGTTTAGCTCAATTGTAAGAACAGTACTAAATTGAAGCGGATACCATATCCGTTACAGGTTCGATTCCTGAAGCAGCTCAATTCTCTTCAGTTGTTTCCTTTTTTTTTCGTTGTCTAGACTCTATATATATTGATGACGGAGGATCATTTCAAGTATGAATTTCAATAAAAAAAACGCAATCTAAAATATATATATATATATATATATATATATATATATATATATATATATATATATATATATATATATATATATATATATATATATATATATATATATATATATATATATATATATATATATATATAGAGAGAGAGAGAGAGAGAGAGAGAGAGAGAGTAGCGGCTTCCATATAGTTTTACTATTACCATCGAGATGAACAGCAGCCGGTAATGCAAAAGACCAAATATCAGTTTGAACTCAAAATCCCCATTATTCCCATTCACGGTCTAGATCTGCTATCCATTTCTCGAAAATTAGTCGTGTTAGAAGCATCCGTGCAGACATGGGCAGTAAATGAACACGATAAGATAGGTTAGGGTAAATCTTTTATTTTGGCTTTCGGTTTTCAGTCAGGCTACTTACCTAAATAACTAAGAATGAGGTTCTGTTGGAGCCGTTACTTTATTGACTCCAACAACTGCCCCATTTTCACTAGTTGTTCATTCTAATTACACTGTTTTTACAGGCCAGGTGATTTATTCTGTCTCTAGCTCTATCTCTAACCCTTTCTCTCTCTCTCTCTCTTTATATATATATATATATATATATATATATATATATATATATATGACTGTGTGTATATATGTATCTGAAAATTATGTAGCCCCAAAACCACTGGTATTTTTTCAACATAATTTCACCTTTGTCAACGAACTTGATTTCATGGTGAATACCATTCACATTGGTTGTACATTATGCAGTGAAATTTTAGATTGAAATCCAGTTAATGACTAAGTGTCTAGCTGTGGACTTATTGTTCCACCCTCTTGTGCGAGTGTACATAAGTGTGAGTATATACATATATGAATATATGTTTCTATACATATACATATATTTAGTAATATATATATATATATATATATATATATATATATATATATATACATATATATATATATATTTATATATATATATATATATATATACATATATATATATATATATATATATATATATATATATATATATATATATATATATATATATATATACGTTTGTTTTTTAATCATTTTACCGTATCAATTCTCTGTTTTGATATTTCCCATCTCCCGAGAAATAAATTTTATTACGTTTCTTTTATAAGGTATTGAAATTTAGTTCCTTTCTAGGAACTAGTTTGGGATGAGTTCAGGATATGACCCTCCTTGTTTTGAGTAAATCAAACCCATTTATTTTGATACACCGCAATTATTTTTCATATAAAAGCAACCCTCAATGGGTCAACTTACAATGGACAAAGGATTTTCTCTCGCAGTGGATAATTATTACTCGTTACCAACCTCTGTAGATAACAGGTTATCGGTTCCATATCCTCCAGAATAATGTACAATGCAAGCAAAGCATTGTGTCTGTTCCTGTGAGAAATCATAAAAATCTTTTCTTTAAAGCAATGCAGTATGTTTTAAGCTCATCTGGATAAAATGATGGAGAAATCACTAATCACCTGTACTTCCATGCTGTGAACTTCTCGGTTTTCCAGGGAAAAAAACTCTCATGTAACATGGATGAGTCAATTATTTAATAGTGAATGTACCAGCACAACTTTAAACACCGGAAGTTGTGTTAATGTTAAGTGGCAATTATTTTTTTCCAAGTCGTCTGATAACTTGCACAAACATAGACGAGTATTTGTCTTATTCATGAAGATTTTCTTTCGCAAAGCTAATGTGATATTCGTCTCCGTGATAATTAAATGAATGTTTGAAACGATTGAAATTTTCCTGGGTATATTGGATCAGCTTCACGTGATGCACTGAACGTCTATCTAATTAAACGACACAGACAAGACTTTTAGCCTGTTTCTGTATAATTAGATGGCCTTCTCGTGATATTGGAAGGGAATCATGGTGCTGCTTTGAACAATTTGTCAATAATAATTTGATTCAGTGACAAATGAAAATATGTCTTCGTCAGAAAAAATTTTTTTGCTGTTTTGGTGATAACATATTGAGCAAAATATTACCTTGGAATATTTCATGTGATATATTTGAATTCTCATATGTATCATATCAAAATGTCAGGAAAAATAATTGGAAACGTGTTTAATGTCAAATAAAAGTGTTTTCAGTCATTATATTTTTTTTACTCATAGACCAATTGTAGGCATACTAAGTTTGCAAAGTATTGCCGGTGATGCACATGAATATTAGTAACATTAGTTTCCTGGCCTTGCCGCATTTTAATTTTAGCTTCGTAAATATCTACCATTACAACTTTAGGGGGATAAAATATGCCTATGAATCGATTAAAAGTTTCGATGTAAAATCTGACAATATATACAAATGTATATATTTGTGCATGCGTGTGTGTGTGTGTGTATGTTTAATATTGATGAATTGTAGTACTCCTTCTAACTTTTAATCCTGTCTTCATATCCTTAGAAATATACTAAGCAGCAAGCCACTCTAAATCCACGCCCGGGGGATGATGATGGTCAACAACAAACATCTATGGGTAGAGTTGCTAAGGATTCGAATTTTCAAATTTCTGATAAAATGTCAAGCAGTGAATCTTTTGGTTGAGCAATAGTATAGGATTATCTCAAACCAAGTTACTGAAGATAGAAAAGTTCATGTCACGCTTCCAACCTTTTAAAGATAAGGCATGCTTGCCACTTTATTGACAAAAGGACAAATTCCTGTAAATATCTCTAAAAAGCAAGCCATATATATGAAGAAGGTAGAGAGGGGAAATATCAGTTCTATTGAGGCTTGAACTTTTAGACAAAAACAGACCTATAAGACTTATTTGAAAAAAAATGAAAAAATTACACACTGTTCCATGCCAGCTGACCGAGATATAATCTTGAAATGAATACAGATAGAATAACCGCAGCGTTAACGTGAAACGAAAACAAAATAACCTTAGCACTAACGTTAATGTTATTGTCATAATAATGCTGAACTCATACAGTTGTTCAATGAAAAAAAAAAAACAATTCCAGAGTAGTTCCAAAACCTCTTGTAAGTGACTCATTTAACGATTATGTCACAGACATTCAGACCCATCTCTTGAGAAATTAAAGGACTTACCGAATATATCGCCAAAACATGGATGGAGGAAATCCTCAAGGATATAGGGATACCGTTCAAAGACGACTTGGATCATAGAAATCCTCCATCAATACATAGAGACTAATCGGTTATTGAAAAAGTTTGTATCGATCTGAAAACTAATCGGATAATAATGATGAGTTCAATTAACCAAAAAGTCCAAAAATCTTAAAAGACTGTACAATCTTATGAACATCACAGCGTCCATTATCGTCAATACAAGATCGAACTTCATTGGTTCATGTGCTTGCGAGCAATGCACGACTGAGGGCGATCTGACACTGTTGAAAAGAGGGGTTTACACATCAAGCAAATTTGAAAATATAAGATATACACATGTAATGTTTGAGACATCACTGAAGATTCAAGACTACACCAGCTGATGATAAATCTGGGATAAAATATACCAAATTCAAAAAGAAGTTTCGAAAAAGTGCAAACAGTTGGAGGATGAAGCTTGAATACCGATGAATTCTAGGTTGAAGCAACCTGAGGGATTTTATGCAATCAGTTAGGTGGCAAAAATGGGGACGCACTGGACACTCAACAAAAATCAAATGGTGCCAAAGGTTTACAGTGATTCTAGAGAAAAAAACGCACGAGATGGAGAGTTGAGATACACGAGTTTGTAGGTAAGACATAACGGAGATTAAAGCAATCACAGTCCTCATTGAAGGTTATGGGAAATGCTTTTTCCGAGCGGTTGATGTATAATGCTCATAATGGCTGATATATATATATATATATATATATATATATATATATATATATATATATATATATTTATTTATATACATATATATATATATATATATATATATATATATATAGAGAGAGAGAGAGAGAGAGATGTATGTATGTATGTATGTATATGTATATGTATATAAATATATATATATAAATATATATGTATATATATATGTATACATGTGTGTATGTATATGTATATGTATATAAATATATATATATATGTATATATATGTTTATATATATATATATATATATATATATATATATATATATATATATATATATATATTGAAAAGGAGTGATTACGGTTTTTAAATACTTCAAACTGAATATGATACTTTGTATTGTTCCAATTTCATTTCGTTCGATTTTTAAAAGTAATGTAATGAAAATGCTGAAATTGAGACAATAAAATTTTTCAAAAACCTTTCCTCTCAGCATTACTTCTTTCTTGAGTTTTTTGATCAATCACTGTCAATGATGACAACAATCTATGTCAGAACGATTAGTGGAATTGCTAGATTCAACTTCTCATCATTAGCCATTGTCCTCATCAGTGTTTCCTAACATTGCTGTGTACTATGGTCAGTACTCACCGTTTCAAACCGTCATGACACAGAGCGAGTCGTTAAAATGACAAATAATCCAACAGCAGTAATGGCGAATTATTTTAACATGTGTGGAATTTCAATTTAGAAAAAAATTCTGTTATTAATGTCTCAATTTTAGATCTATGTAAACGCCCATGGATAAGCAACCCATTTTTGAATATATTCAATCTAATGAAATATAACCAACAATTTTAAAGTATACTTAAAAAACTGAGATAATAAACTGAAATTATTTTTTCCAAAGTCCATCGTGTGACATCTGAAGTCGTGCAAAGTATTATTGTTGACATGCGTTCCCATCAATATTCAAGAGAAAGAATGGAAGTTCTGATAGATTAGTTCTTTATCAAAAGGAAGTCACAGTAGTGCAATTTGATAAAATATTTTTATGGACTGCATGTATAACTGTTTGTTATCCAAATGGCTATTAGTATCTATGGAACATATTCAAATATTTCGTAGTCTTGCAATGTCTCATAATATTGCTTGTGGCTCAATCTGTGTTAATATTAGTCTATCACTTGTGAATTTGTGCGTTAAATATTCCCGTTTGAGTCCAGCCTTGTAAAACTATTGAATATCGATTATAGGAAGTTTTATTAGGTTTTAATGCGTCATTGTGAGAAATCCGATTGTTCTCTTCTTACCTTCATCGAAATTAGATATGCTTTTTGTTTTTTTATAGAATAGCCAGCATTTATTGAGGATAAAATATCGTCAAAAATGTTCTGTCTCGAAAGGCAGGTGTTTCAAACTGCTGCATAATGTTTTATATAAGTGACTAACCGCAGATGCATCTGAAAAAAACTCGCCTTAAGGGACCTCAAGAGTGGAATTCAAAACCAATATTCCGATCTGAAATATAGTCTTAGAATTAAAAATTGCTTTTTCAATGTATGTCCTATTTAGACGTTTTATCCGTCTTTTTTCAACTCACTTTACATAGTTTTGTGGGCGTATATATTTATATCATCATCATCATCATCATCATCATCATCATCATCATCATCATCATCATCATCATCATCATCATATGTTGGACATAGACCTTCCTCCGGATCTGCCACTTTTCAATATCATGTGCGTTGCAGAGCCAATATTTTCTGAATTACTCTAGTTCATCTCTCCATCTTGTGTTTTGTCGGCCTCGGTTTCGCATGTTGTCCGTGGGGATTCACGTGGCGTGCTGTGATGTCCATCAGTTGTCTTTCATTCTTGCTACATAACCAGCCCATTGCCATTGAGTTTTCCTATGGATTCTATGATGTCTCGGACCCCCGTTTTCTTCCTGATATATTGTGCTGTTTTGTGTTCTTTCCATGTAACTTTGAGCATTATTTTCTAAATTGCACGTTGCATGCTTCTCGGTTTTCAGGTCTTTCTCTTGGTTTGGTTCCATATTTCAGCTCAATAAGTGACTATCAGGAGGATCCATTGGTTATATACTTTTCTTTTTAGGATTATTAGAATCGTCTTGTTTTTGAAGTTTGAGCTTGCTCTGCTAAAGGCTTGCCATCATAGGGTGATTCTCTGCTTTATTTCTTTCTCTTTTCTGGGATTTATAGAAATTTGTTATCCTAGGTATATGTAATGATCTTCTTTCCCCAGTTTTACGTATTCGATTTTAAGTCCTTATTCCTGCTGTGATCGTAGCTCATGGCTTTTGTTTTACTTAACTTCATGTGTAAGCCAACTCTTTGGCTTTCTTCGTTTAGTTCATATACTTATACACGTATATAAACAGAAACTATGGGAAAAGATTACCAAACTATTTCAATTTAGTAGTTAAGTAATTTACATAGCCATCCACCACAAGTTCCGATAGTGAGTGCTTGTAACAATGATCTAACTGTTGAGAACTACCAGTAGCTATTTTTTTACCTTATGACGTAGCCCTGAGCGATGAGGATTCCCTAATTTAGCGCTCCTTTCACGAAGTTATCCGAATATTCAGCCTTAAAAAAAAATTTGGTCCCAGTAATTTTTTCCTTTATAAATCTGTTATTATCATCAGTCTTTTATCAACCATCGATGGACATATATCTTCCCCAGAAATAGCTCCACCTCTCTATCGTTGGCGACGCAGAGCCAATAAACTCTGAACCGGTCCAGTAGATGTAGCCTTGTCATATTTCACAGGCCTTGGTTTCTTTTCGTTTCGATTTTGATCGTTCCGCGTTTATTTCCGAAATGTTTGCTGTATATGGCCTTTGTTTTGCTGGAGTTCATCTGAGCACCAACTTTCTTTCTTTCTTTGTCCACTTCGTCTTGTATTAGTAGGAGATCGTAGAGGTTCCCTGCGAAAAAGACGATGCCGTCTGCGAGTCTGAAGTTACTTAAGTATTCGTTGTCCTCTCTGATTTCTTTGTTTTCCCAGTTTAGGTTTTAGAAGATCATCCTGATGTAAGATGTAAAGATTTTTGGTGGGCCGGTATCACCTTGTCTCACCCCTTTTTGGAACTGAAATGGACCTGAGTCTCTATGTTGAGTACCTGCTATGATGCTGTATATGTTTCAATGCTCTGATGTTTACAGGGTCTCCACCTTGTCGGGTGATTGCAGCAATGACCTCTGGAATTTCTACCGAGTCGAAAGTTTTTCTTGAAGTCTGTAAATACTACT
Source organism: Thysanoteuthis rhombus (assembly GCA_963457665.1). Lineage (NCBI taxonomy): Eukaryota > Metazoa > Mollusca > Cephalopoda > Oegopsida > Thysanoteuthidae > Thysanoteuthis > Thysanoteuthis major. The sequence goes on along the minus strand of OY735206.1, from coordinate 58,275,412 downwards.
GCAATTGGCAGTTTATATCCTACTGCTTTTTCTTTTTGTTGATTTATCGGAGGGAGATGGTTCTTGGTTTAAAAGTAAAATGTAAGATTCAAATAGAACCATCAGTAAAGTATAAATGATATTGTAGTTTCTTGCATACCCGAATAGGGGAATACAAATGGATCTATTATGATATGATTCCATATCTATCCCTGATTCCATAATTGCGCAACTGAAACGACAAAAAATTCAAAACAGTTTAGATGGCCGAAACAATTTTATTCCTAAAATAATTTTTTTGTTGATATCTCGGGGAATTCAAAAAGTACATTTTATGTAGAAATATCATTGTATCTGAATTTGTTTATAGTTGTATCATTATTTTTCCATAAAACAAATCCAAGTTTTTTTTTAAACGGTCATTACATGTTTATGATCTTTTTTTTTTCTCTTCATTTTGTTAACGTTTCTTTCCACCGCTGCTTCTGAAATATTTTCGATTTTTTGAGCTTAGTTTTTAAATTCTATCACTATTTTTATTTTATCTTTATTCCTAATATGAAAAGTGTCCTTTCTATCTACAATGTTTTTAATCCTAAGGAGTTCCAAGGGGACAACGAGAGCATTAGATGGGACCCTCTCGAAAGTAGCAAAACCAGAAGACCCCAGAAAAAAAACTATTCGAACTAAAAACAAACATCTAAACAGGAAAAGAAAATGGAAAACGGAAAAACCGCCTCTTCTATTCAAAGGACCCCGGAAACAACGATATAAGATACATGGCTACCTTAGATTGTGCAGCTTGTGTCACTGTACATCCCTCATAGCAGTACAAAGAGAACACCATTCAAGTATACGCCACCAAAGCCTTGCCAGCCACGTAGAAAACAAATAACTACTATGACTAATGGAACTCTATTTTCGGAAATGTCAAACATCACCATCAGAATAAAAGTCTTCAACGCCCAAGTCTGAAAAAGTGACAACCATTATGTCAACAAGTTTGTATTCGGAATTGAACTGGTTGACAGCTTATAAACTTTGCAACAGTTAAAGGGTTCAGAATCATGGACACCTTCTTCAAGAAGAAATCCAAAAGGAGATAGACCTAGAGGTGCCTAAATGACAGATGCACAGGAAGAAAGCAAATTCCAAGTTCGCTCAAAGAGAATGGAGACCTAACAACGGATAAGAATCGGGATGTCAAACACACTCAAGAATATTACAAGAAACTCTTTTCCTGTTGGCAACAATATCAAGACATGAAATACCAATCAAAAGGCTTCCAAAAGGTTACACTGTGGAAGGTGAAGCTTGCCATCAAATACTCAAAAAGAAAAGGAAATGTACTTGGGTCAGATAACAACATTATAAAATGCTGGTTGAGTAATCGCTAAGAAGTTGGCCTGCACTTTCAACAGATGCCTCGAACAGAGTAATGTCCCTGAAGATTGGATCATTACTGTCAGCGTGCTACTATATAAAAAAGAGAGGCACTACACGCTAATTAACACACTCAACTGCGTGTACAAACTTTTTACTGAGTTCAATTGCAATCGAAACACCACGGCCGACGCAGGCTTGCTCCAGGAAGAACTACTCGACCATGGACTATAACTTTTCGGTAAATAGGGAGAGAAAACAGCAAATTAGAAGATATCACTCACTGTCCCATTTGCTGACTTCAAAAAGACCTCATAGATGCAGTCCTGGATACAATAAAGCAACAAAGCGTAGACTTTAAAAATGTCCGAGTTTTACAACAAATACATAGACTAAACAGTTAGTTGAAATGTGATGTGGTAAGAAATGATAGAATTACAGGAAGAATGGTTGATCCAGGAATCTTGATTTAATAATTAATGTTGCTTGTATTTGATCCACAACTCATGTTATTTGTATCTAGCTTTTTAAATCTTTTGCCAATGACGTCATCATTGAGACAGTTTTACTCAATATATGTAAACTATCTATATGTATAAAGTTCTATTATAGAATGTTTTCGTTGGGGATGACGTCGCTACTACAAATGCCATATATTTCATTTCTTTTTACCCAATTATGCTATCAACGTCAATTCAAATGACTAACCATATATAGAACAAAAACTTCATCAATTGAACATGATTAAATTCCTTCTCGGATGGAATCATTCTCTAAAGGACTTTACACGCATAGAACAGCTTTCAGGTATCGAATAATGGTTTTTTTCAGCACCAATGTATTGCAACATTACTTGTTAACTTCCAAGTTCAGTCGCAGTGGATTGCAATATAGGTACATTAACTCATGCATTGTTACGTTCAATGAGATATATCTTGATCACCTGGCAAGGGTGGATAGGAAACTCTATGTTTAGCACTGCTCAACCTCTAACTACTGAACTGCAACGAACAAAATTTTCACCAGGATCAAATCAGAGCTTGCATGATTAATCTAGATTGATCTTGAACGCTTGCCAGACCAGCACATAGGGAACCAGTTTTAATTCGTTTCCGCCCTCTTTATCTGATAATAAAATCGAAACAATATATTTAATGTATCGAAAGAGGAGGCAAAGCACAATTCTCTCAGATGTTAGATGACAGAATGGTTTCATAGAGTGTGAATTGTGATCATAGGCATATCAATCAAGATCTTCCAGTGTCAAATGTCATGCTTGAAGAATCGTCCTACGGAGGTATATCGTTCTTTGATTAAAGAGGTTATGCTCCGCAAAGTCGCCTGGAAGGCTGTTGGCTAACAGCATGAATAGTGGTTTGCCATTGAACATATTTGCATTTGCGTTATTGATTCAGGAAGATAAGGCTAGATGCCAGGGGTTGCGTGAGCGGTCGATATTCGAGAACTCACAGGTATTTATATCCGTCCCGTGTGGTCAATGCCCTGATATATTTGCTGCTATTATTATTATTATTATTATTATTATTATTATTATTATTATTATTATTATTATTATTATTATTATTATTATTATTATTATTATTAATATTATTATTAGGAAGAGCACTTTCACACCAGTTGCTTGGTGGTTATTAAGTGACACCAAATCTCCTAGAGTTTCCAGCCCTCCTCTCCACACTCTCATCGTCCACAGAGGTACTGTAGTTTTCACTTTCACACCGGTCATCCGGTGGTTATCGCTGAAAGCTGAGTGACAGTAAGTCTCCTCAGGTATTCAGCCTTTCCTCCATCTCATCTTTCCCTCAGCTATCACAGCAGTGCTGTGGTTCATTCATCCTTGACCATTTGTGTGTTCCCTTTCCTCCTCTATCACGACACTGCTGGGATCGTACGTATCAGAATTCTCGCATTTTCCAAAGTATTCGTAAGGTTCTTAGCATTGCTGTGGTGTGCAGAGTCTTAATCCTCCCAGTTATCTTTAGTTCTCCCAATCTCATTTCCAGCATATTTGATACAGCTCCTAGAGCACTTATTATCACTGATGCTACTCTGACTTTCATGATCCACACCTTTTTTAGTTCTATCGCCAGATCCTGGTATTTTTCCAGTGTTTCACTCTGTTTTCCACAATTCTTCAGTATCATCTTTATATGCATTTTTAACATCAATTATCTGATAGTCAACGCTGGGTGGATGACAGCAAGTCTCCTCAAGTCTCCACCCCAATCACTTTCACAGTCAACAGCAATGCTATGGATTACAGTTTCAGACCAGTAACCTCGTGGTTAACATTGGATGCTGACATTGTATATCCAGGTCTTAGGCCCTCGTCTCATCTTTTCTAGTCTGTCACAGCACAGCTGTGATTTATTTTACCTGACCATCTATTTTTATTGGTTATTAGGCCATTGCTATCAGTTGAGGTTCGTATGTCCCATATTTCAAGTACTCTCCTTGGTATTTGTGCAGTCCCAAGTAATGCTGCGTTCTGTATAGTCAAAAGCTTTCATTTTACCGCCCCTCATTTCCTCTCTATTTTTTTCAGTGTCTTTGTTTCAGTTCCGACTTCAGCCACTCATACTGATACCACCCAAACTTCCATGTTCCACATCTTCAGAACACTGCCAGGTCTTGGGGTTTTCCCAGTTTTTCTCTCTCTTTCCTATTTACTCATTGATTCGCAGACACGGCCAGTTCTGTTGCTATTATTATGCCAAAAGATGACTGTCATGTAAGTTTGTATTGAATTGTTAACCAGACATGTTTTTTTCGACGTTTGATGTATGCTCCCAGTTTTAAGAACAGTCCTTAATTTTAGGATTTGATTAATTATGTAAATCTTACATTTAAATGAAAACGGCCCTCAAACCATGGAGTTGTTTGTTGATATTCATTTGATTACATTTCCAATTTTTTCCTGTTCAACTAACGTCCTTTGAAATATACACTTCTGATTAAGTCAGTCAGAATCTTATGGAACCAGGCGAGTCTCTGTTGACTTCGCTCTTTAGAATGATCTATATTTGAATGTAAGGTATCTATTGCTTCAAAGCCACAGTTTTTTAAAGTATGAATCGAAAAATATTTCAGATTACAATTTTGTACACCAAAATCCCGACCCCTTCCAAGCTTGTACTTCTAGAACAAGCACTGTCGATAATAACAAGCACTATCGATAATAAGGAGAAGAGTGTGAGTATGTATCGTTCAGGGAGCTTATTTTTCTTGCCTGATCCATTAAATTTGAGAATGCAAAAAAAAAAAAAAAATAATAACCAGCATGTGTTTCCCACATTGTACATGCATTAATATACGCACACAGAGACTGTACTGCAAGCACTCACACACACATACATACACACACACACATATACATATGCACATACATGCATGCACCAAGTCAAACATTCCATCACAAAGATACACACACATACATGTATATATCTCTCTCTTTCTCTCTCTCTCTCCTCTCTCTCTCTCTCTCTCTCTCCCTCTCTCTCTGTATATATATATTCAGATGTTATGAAGTTGTTTTTAATATAAAAATGCTATGTACACGAACTTGGCTGCCCGGTGTTGCAAAGGAAAGAAAAATAACTGAAAATCCAAAAACATAGGAAAGCAACTGATATGCTATTTCTCAAAACTAAAAGGTCATGAACTCAGTTTTGGTGTTTACATTTTGCATGTCTGAACCGAACATCAGATTTAGATTTTACCCTCTTATTGTTATTGTGTTTCGGTTGGGGTTAGATTTAGGGGTTGAAGTACGGTTTTTGCTTTCGGAAAAAAGAGCATGTTTTATCGTCTGCTCAAGTTTAAATAAGAAAAAATACTGCCAAACTGTTATGATCAGAAGGAGACATTCCTATCTGCCGACACTTATGACAAATGGGAAGTAAAGGTGCTGTTTACAACCATAGCTACACCCTCTTACAAATTGTTCAGATATTTCCTTTCTCAAAACTGACTAAATTGCAGAGGGTTTTACTTTCTAATAAATTGATGAGAATGGCTGCAATTCGTTGGAATAAGGATTTATAAATTTGCCATATTGGGTGGGGGATAGATATGTAAGTACGGGTGTATTCAGGGTTGATTCCCTTTGTTTTCTGCATTACGGGAATTTGTTTCCCCTGTGTGTGTCTAGAAGTTTGGATAACATAGCGCAGATAAATACAATCATATAGCAATATATCTATGCAACATGTAGCTTTATCAATAGTGCATAGTCACATTATAATACACGTCGACGTGGTATGCAGTCTGCATGTGCTGATCAGATATAGTTTGCATGCAATGCCGAATCACCGACATGCATAGCACATATCACTGCAGCTAGGTGGCAATACAAATGCTTTTTAAACAGAAAACAAAAGTTCCAACCCCTACCACACCCTTACAGACGTATATATCCTCGATTCAACATAAATAACAGGATGACGGATTTATGAATCCCCATACCAACAAAATCCAGCCATCCACGGACAACCCTACAATTTCATCGAATCCACTAAACACAAATAACCCCTGGCACGCTTTCCTCTTTTTCCCCTTCACGCTGATGATTTCAGATCATTCCCCACGGAACATCCATGAATAAATACCTATCATCCATTCTATTTCTGTTTTCTTCATTGATTATAAAAAGTTTACCCCAAATGTGTATACATACGCTTTGGCATCTGTCAGTTCGATATTCACGTATAGTCTATCACATGTGCCCCTGTGTCAGATGACATCGATTTTAAGAAATACCTAAATACGTCTCCCTATAGAGTGATGTTCAACAATCTTGTATCGTGGTTGATAATTTACTCCGAGTGCCCCATTTGGTTTTAAGCCGAACATAGATCAAATCAATGAATATTCGCATAGGCTTTCAAAGAATACTCATCCATATAAGGGGAGGGGGGGTCAAATGCACTTTCATGGGAAATTGTTATGATTAAATCCTGCAATTCTCTTTAATATTCACTTGAGAAGACATCACATGCGCAGATCTATATGTCACTCATTCGAATCGTTCACTCACAAATATGACTTCAATCACTCAGATGAAATGAGATGAGGACTTGTCTAATTATTTTTATTTTCTATCGGAAAAAAAGTTTCGAACCAAATCCCTGTCCGCTTGATTTTATCTCATTTTTCTTTTAAATGAATGAATAACCATCTGATATCGCGTGTTTTGGTTCCGAAATATCGATGAAAATACGTTGTTTTCCCTCTTAGCTCTGGTCGTCAGATCAATACTCGTATTGCAAAGTCGAAGTAATGTTGGATTGTTGCTGTCATATTGTGTGCCTCCTTGAATTACTGAAGTCTCTCTGAACGATGTGCCATTTCAAACTTGTCTAACAGGTGGTATTTGCAAGAAAAAAAACAACTTGAAATCACTTCAAGCTCAATTTCGCTATTTGGTATTCAAGTTATATGTTGCTGCTAAAGACATTAGCATCTCAAACTCAGTGATTCCTCGTCGACTGATGAGGAAAATGGACAGTTCATAAGGTCAGCCCTTGAGTTAACCAGGTGCTTCACAGTTAATTAATTAGGTTGATTATTCTAAGAATGTACGCACAAACAAAAAACACTCATATGAACACACGCATAAAAAAACATAAGTGCACGTACGCTAATATAGAAACACACAAAATTATAAATATATATATATATATATATATATATATATATATATATATGTATACACATATATATATATATATATATATATATATATATATATATATATATATATATATATATGTATATATATACATATATATATAGAGAGAGAGATAGAGATGGAGATAGAGAGAGAGATGCATTACCGTTCATGAGTGCATGGCTCGTTTGTGGTTGGTCATGCGTGTGCTGTTGAGTGACAATTTTTTTAACCGACAAAACAGACACAAATTTCAAATTGTTGCCCTTTTTATCCATCACCAACATCTTTCGGTGGCAACTGGTATTTACATTGGCGAGCACACAGCATTACTTTCCAGTGGGAGCTTCCAATGTAAATACATAAAGACCACGAGACAACAAAAACAATTTTTTCTCTCGACCGGAGGTGCAGCTTCCTTTGAGCGGAAGCACACCCAAGGTTTCAAGCACATTGATCAAATCCATGTAAAATGATTTGCTATCGTTTAGAAAGATCCTTAATACGACTGCAAGGAGACCAACGAGGACATTTAATGGAAGCCTGTTTCTTGCAGTGATTGTTAAGTGTCAAGTGTGTTAGAAAAAAGATTAAGTTGTCTGGCTTTCCGCTGTAAATGCAGTTTGCCTTATAAGTTGCAGCTCTGAAAAGAGGCAAGGAAAGATTTCAATGACGTGGGCACGTTATGCAGAAACACTCATGTTCCAATGGAATGTCGTTTAAATAAAACTTTAAATGGAAAACCGTTTCTGTAAAACGCCGTTGTATCTTTGTCGAAGCGATTTTCCAAGAACAAAAATGTCTGCCTTTGTACAGAACATTGAACATACCTTCTTCAATTTTAACGACGGTGTATGCGTTCATCTGACATGGTCAAATGATACTAGTTGATTTTCGGAGGAAGTTATATATATATATATATATATATATATATATATATATATATATATATATATATATGTGTGTGTGTGTGTGTGTGTGTGTGTGTGTGTACTGAAATTCATACTACGATCAGGAATACCGTATCAATGGGAAAAAATCAAAATTGCCTCTAATTGAAAAGAAAAGTAAAACATTTCTATGTATCCCAGCGCACGTCCTATTAACAAAATACACAAACATGGCTGCGTAAATGTTATTAATATTTACATTTACTGTTTTACCCCATTCTCAAAAAAAAAAAACTTGAAAAACAAAACTGGTTGACTAAGTTAAAAGCTCATCTTTACAGCATATCATCGTTACTTAACATTATACTCTGTACATAACTGGTACCCTCCTGGTGTGTGTCCATCACAACTCTTCAACAAAATCATTCTCTTGTTCTTGGTTAAGGCATTACGCATCACAGGTGCGTAATGGTGCGGTATATCAGTGCGAGGGTTGTTTTGGCTTTGATGGGACATATTTTCAATATTTTGTGCCAAATTCTTCTGTTACCTTGTGATTTTCCTCATCAATTCTTTTAATTCTGGAATTAATGTTTTAAAAATCTGGTATTCTATCTTATGATATATTATCAGACATTTCACGGTCATACAGTATCACTAATCACGATAGCCAAGAAAAATCATCAAAACCTGGATATAAAATCCTGCATGGAGGCAGGGAAATCAAAATGCTTTAATGCTTTGAAACAAGAGCAAAGATTTAATAGATAAAATCTGGTCAAAATAATTTTATTCCCTGAATTTATAACATTAAACTGATGGTAATAACATATCGTTAATGTGTTTCAGCCAAGATGTATTACTCTCTAAAGTTTTGCTTACATCTGAAACAGTATTTTTCATCTTTTGTTATTATGTTTTTTTTGTTACATTGATACTCCATGATTACCTTAAGTACCCATTCAAAGGTATGGTGACTATTGTTATCCGCTGGTAAATACACATCCACTTAGCATATATATATATATATATATATATATATACACACACACACACACTCACACACACACACACACACACACACACACACACACACACACACATATATATATATATATATATATATATGCCGGATTTTTCTAGAGTTTCAATGTCATGTTGATAATAGAATAACGATCAACAGAAATATCTTTTGCGGTGTCCTTTCTAGTCTAATGTTCTCCCGTGTGATTATATATATATATATATATATATATATATATATATATATATATATATATATATATATTGAAATGATCATGTGATATACTGACCCGGTAATGATGCAGCCCAGCTGCGTTGCAACCAGTGACTGTATATACGACTGGCAAGTAGACAAAGCAATGCACATCACCATTGGATTCAGTACATATCTTAGATAATGTAGGTCAATGTTGATTTTAACTACCGGTATTCGTAATAGGGACATGGCCTTATTTATGATTTCTCAGTTGAGTAATCAGTTGAACATGTATTTTGAGCATATATCTTTGTGTAATATCGTGAAAAAAGATAATTCCCTCATCGAAATTTTTTTTTCAGGATAATACCTTAAGTATATGCTTTATATATTTTCAAGATACTTTTTTGTTGGAATCTAAAGATAAAATTAACCCAAGAGACAGAAACGTTGAATTTATATGATTTAATTTGAGTTCTCAAAAAGTACCACATGAAATCACGTGGGTCACCTTCATCCTTTGGGAATGGTCTAGTTCAACCTGGAAAGGGAGATCAATCTTATTAACTCAGCTACAGGGAGTCGTGAGCTTAAGTTCTCGAAATACATATAAGGGAAACCGATTGTTTTCATTTTTTGAATGTTGTTAAAACCTAGTAGTATGCATATAGATAAACTGTGAAACAAAATCCATATATGCAAATATATATTTTTCTGTGTAATGGATACATGATCCAGCAGAAATGATTTCAGAAATGTATCAAAATTTTGAAACTCTATTCGAAATGACCTCCCGTTATTACACGATGGATGAATCATTCAGCCAATACAGAATAAATATGTAAAGAAAATTAGGTTGCCGAAGGAGTCCAGCCTGCAACCGATTTATACCGTTTTATAACCCATTAATGTAATTATTCAGTTGGAAAACTACCGTCCTTTTTGGGCTTTGTCTGACGGATGGTTCGATTTATTTAGATCTCTATCTAAGACGTTACCGTGGGCATATTTTTCAGGACATAAAACCTTCAATCTTATTTATTATTCATGTTTTGTTTTGTCTTTCATTCTTCATATTATTTACCATTGGGAGAGTGGATTCATGTCACTCAAAAAACAACCAAATCACATTTTCAAAATCATCTTGGGAGCAAACCCATTTACAATTAAAAAAAGAATTGAACATTAATAACTAAGGTCATGTGAAAGTGAACCGTAACAGTGGCAGATAAAACAGAAAAAATACTTCATTAGGAGAAACATACCCCAAAGAGCTGATAGATTTGCAATACACTGATAAGGAAAGTGTCAAGACATCCTAAATAATTTGTAACAAATTATGTTATATCATGGCACAGAAACAAAAGAAACTGCAAAACAAAATAATGGCAATTACGCAACATAGTTAACTGCTGTGACGAAGCTGGAAGGCCAAGAATGTAAATATAAATAACTTGATTTAAATGATTCTATTTTCTGTATAGTCCACTAAAAAACATTGTCTTTTATACTTGCAATATATATATATATATATATATATATATATATATATATATATATATATATATATATATTTAAGGAAATGGATATATACGATTCGACTGAATGATTATAAATTGCATTATATTATATAGAGACAAACTTATTCGAATTATCATTTGTCATAACATGGTTATTGTATCACTCGTCCTAGACAACCTAAATAGAATAAGCAATTAAATAAAACTGGGCTGTTGTAGCGGCTACCCTATCAGTTACAGGTTTAATTCCTGCGGAAGACCTACTTTCTTCAATTGTTCATTCGGTTTACGTTGTCAAGGGCGAATGATATATTAAACGAGTAATGGCTGGAGATCATTTCAAATAAAATTCCATATCATCATCATCAATATCGCCAGTCTTTAAACGTCCGTCGTTGGACATCGACTTTCCCCAGGATTTGCCACAATTCTGTATTATGGGTGTCGTGGAGCCATTACTTTCTGAGCTAGTCTAGCTCGTCTCTCCATCTAATATTCTGCCAGCCTCATGTTATCTTGGAAGATCCATGTCATGAGTCGTGATGCCCATCGGTTGTCCACCATTCTTGCAACATGACTAGCCCACCGCCATTTGAGATTTTTAATGGATTCTATGATGTTCCTGACTCTTGTCTTTTCCTGGATGTACTGTGCTATCTTGTGGTCTCTCCATGTGAGGCCCAGCATTATTCTTTCATGTGCTCGTTGCATGGTTCTCAATTTGCAGATCTGTTTCTTAGTTAGGTTCCATGTTTCAGCTCGATAGGTGACTATTGGGAGGATGCATTGGTTACACAACTTTTTTTTAAAGATTATTGGGATCTTCTTATTTTTGAAGGCTGAGCTTGCTCTGCCAAAGGCTTGCCATCCTAGTGTGATTCTTCGCTTGATTTCTTCTTCTTTTGTAGATTTGTTGTCAAACTACCACCTGCCGTAGCATTTATCGACTTCAAAAAGGCGTTCGACTCAGTAGAAATTCCACATGATATACGAACAATTTATGATTACATATACTTAAACACACACACACACACACACACACATATATATATATATATATATAAGTACACGAATAAGGTTGTAGCCTGATGATATAAAAAGTACTCTCTTTTACATAACATATACTAATTTTCAATGGACGTGATACAAAGTTGGAATCAACCGATCATTATACGGGGGAAATTTCATATTGAACTTAGAGATCTTAGATACAATTGAAAGGTACATTTCACACTGTGCACTTATCGATTTATTTTCAACTTTACACACACACACACACACACACACATATATATATATATATATATATATATATATATATACGTACATGTATAAGTGTAATAGTTTGGTTTGCGACCTTTCTTTTACGGGCTTTCAGAACTCACAAGGAAGAAAGAATCTTTCTTATAGGTGAAAATCTGTCAGAATGCTTTGAACCCGTAAGAAGTTTTCAGTTCAGATTACAGTGTGAGCATTATTGTTTCCAACCTTTTGCCGGAAAGTCAACTTCTTTATTCAACGGGGTGATATTATAGCAGCCATATCTTTTGATCATATGCTCTCCGAGTTCCCGATTGTCTCTGGCAGATTGCATATTGGATGAAAAGGTTTCTATTTCTTGGAGGGAGTACCTGACAATAAGCAGACATTTCAATCTTATCTCGTTGTCGCATTAATATTAATTTCAATAAGAATAATGAATTCTGTTCAGGTTTGCTTTTATTCCATTATTTTCTCCCTCTCGGTAAATAATTTGTCTACTTTATTGTTCTTACAACTATCTTGGCAAGCCTTAATCTAAATCAATTTAATGCTAAATGCTGAAAGTATGGACTGCTTTATGGGATAAACCCATCATACATTGGATATTGCATTATTTATACTATATGATATTGCATTCCGAATTTGTATTACACGTATACACATATAGCAATGCTCTTCAAACTCTAGAATGGAGCACTGTTGGATGGGGAGTTGTATGTATGCAGATATATTGTTTAAATTCGGTCCTTTTGTCCGTCCAGTTCTGTGTAGGACAGAGGTAAAATGCCAACCTCAGGATCTGAAGCAAATGTTTCGATCCTACCTCGTGGTACTGGATGGGATATTGGATGGTCTATAAATCCACTGAAAAGTTGTGATACAATGAAAACCAGCAGTCTGTGGATAACAAAATATATATAGACCCCTTTCAGCTCCAAAAAGGAGTAAGACAAGGTGATACCAGCTCACCTAAACTCTTCACAGCCTGCCTCGAGATGATCTTCAGAAGACTAGACTGGGAGAGTAAAGGAATTAAAATAGACGGCGAGTATCTGAGCAACCTCAGATTCGCAGACGACATAGCCCTTTTTGCAGAGAACCTACACGACCTCCAACTAATGATAGATGAACTAAATGAAGAGAGCAAGAAAGTCGGCCAACAAATAAACTTCAGCAAGACGAAGATCATGCGCAACAACCACATCGGGGATAAAAACACGAAGATCAAAATCGAGGACACACGACTGGTAGAAGTAGACCACTACATCTACATAGGACAACGAATCTCCATGAGACCCTCGAAGGAAGAAAGGGTCAAGCAAAAATCACTCTAGGATGGCAAGCCTTTGGCAGAGCTAGCTCAACCTTAAAAAATAATAAGATCCCATTGATCCTAAAGAGAAGGGTGTATAATCCATGCATCCTCCCAATAGTCTCTTATGGAGCTGAAACATGGACCCTAACCAAAACACAGACCCGTAAATTGAGAACCATACAACATACACTTGAAAGAATAATGCTGAGCCTCACATGGAGAGACCAAAAGACAGCACAGTACATCCGAGAAAAGACAAGAGTTAGGGACATCATAGAATCCATTAAAAATCTCAAGTGGCGGTGGGCTGGCCATGTTGCAAGAATGGCAGATAATCGATGGACATCACGACCCACAACATGGATCCCCCGAGACCACGCGGGCAACCGAAGCCGGCAAAATGTTAGGTGGATGGACGAGCTGGACAAGTTCAGGAAGTACTGGCTCCGTGACGCCAATAATAGGGAAGTGTGGAAAATCCTGGGGAAGGTCTATGTCCAACGACGGACGTTAAAAGACTGATGATGATGATGATGATGATGATATATATATATATATATATATATATATATATATATATAATGTGTACTGTATAGAGTGAGACGGACTCGGGAATAAAGAGTTTAGAGGTAAGGTTTATTAATCCTTAGATGTCAATGGTCCAGACATATTTCGGAATTCTTCCCATCTTCAGTGGTGTGTGCTGTGTGAGTATGTGTTTGAATTTCCCATGTGGAAGAAGAGTTCACTATCAGGAGCTATGCTTTGCCATACATATATATATACATATATATATATATATATATATATATATATATATGTATAGTATGTATGTTTGTGTGTGTTTTTCAGAAAGTTGCTTCTGTGTATGTCTGTTCGTGAGTGTGTAATATGTGTGTGCACGTGTAGGTGTGTGTGATATATGTAGCAATGGTTCCTGGCAAAGAAAACACTATCGTCGAAACTAAATTCTTGCTTGGATTTTTTTAACTTTTCCTTTGTCCCCTGGATATGTTTAGATATTTTTTTCCATGCATCAGATAACTCAACAGAAGAAAAAAAATCTGTTATCACTGACATGTCACGATAGTTGATAGATTAGAGTTATTGAATGAACATTGCCTAACTACTCTGTTATCACTGCCCTACCTTCTTAGGTAATAGCACCAAAGAAATCTGGCATCCCCCTTGTCAACCTTTACAATGATCAATATAGATCCGTACCAACAATAATTTACGTAATCCGTTTACATTTATTTTGACTTACTGCATAAATCTTACAGTGCGATTTAAAATTCTACGTTAATTATTTCGGTTGTGTAAATTGCAATATCAGTTTTCATTATTCATTAATGTCCATCACTGTTTAGTGGCTTTGGTTATGATATATTTCATAACTTGTCGTCAACACAGGAATACTTACGTTTTGTATTCGGAATCTTATGATGTATGCTTTGATGGTAGGTTTATTCCGTCGGTAATTACATCGGTTGATAGAATTTGCATCCTTGACTGGTGGGATGAATCACATTAAGCCGTCTCTCTGAAAAGATTGACGACTTATTTGATGAGTGAGTTTTCTCCCGTTTAATGTATACGCAGAACTTTCCTGCTGTCGTAGGCAATATTGATAGCTCTGACTGGACATTTCTTCCATAGATTGATGGCGCCGGTGCTAGACTTTGATTACTTCAATAATCTATGGCTTACCGATAGATATTTTTCTGTTTCATTCCTCGAGGTGCTCAGTAAATTGACTTGAATGAACATATTAGTTGTAGTTTGGCCGTAATTTTTCTGTCCTTCTTTTCTTTCCTTAATTGCTTATTTTGCCTGGATTTATTTTTTGGAATTCTGTTCTATATTATACGTCTCTCTGACAATCCGGAAGTTGAAATCTTTCTAGGCTGCCAAAATAACAGTGTGTGAGAATTTTGCGACGATTGACTGATCTGTAATTATATCGGAGAGTTATGACTCCAATTATGCAGGAGTACGTAGAAAATTGACCCACACTTGAACATAAACAAATGCCGTATACAACGGATATTTCAAGGACAAAGACATAGACATTTCAATCACAAATGCGAACTTGAAAAAGAGCCGACCACTGATTCAACTTATAACAACGAATCTCTACGAAACCATCAAATGAAGAGAGAATCAAGCAAAAAAACACTCTAGGATCTCAAGCTTGCCATGGAGCAAGCTTATCCTTTGGTAAGTAGAAAAGCCCATGAGTTAAAAAAATGTCTATAACCAATTCATCGCCCCAATAGTCACCTATGGAGCTGGAACATAGAGCATGAGACGAACATACTCAACATTGCGTGGAGAGAAAACATATAATCAGAGGGAAACCTGGAGTCAGGGATATCGCAGAGTCCATTAAAAGAGTCAAATGGTGATAAGATGGTCACGTTGCAAGAATGTCAGACAACAGTTTGACATAAAAAAACTCACAATGTGGATCCCCGGAGATCACATGCAAAACTGTGGCCGGCAAAATGATGACATGACGAACCAGACAAGTTCATATAGTATTGGCTATGTGAAAGCCCTGGATTGAGAGGTGTGGCGAATTTGGGACAGTTCTAAGTCCTACAACGCACGCTAAAATGCTGTTGCTGCATATGCTGCTGATGATGATGCTGCTGCTGCTGATGATGATGATGATGATGATGACATACATTGAAACTAGGTTTGCAAAATGTTTTGAGTGCCCACCATGAACTCGATTCCGGCAGTGAAGCAGTCAAGATTACCGTCGTATTCTTAGGTTTTCAAACTAGCCTCAACGGCGCCCAAACCCAACCTTCGACATCGAGGCAGGCAATCATAAAAGGAGCCAATCTCTTAGTTCCAAAAGGTCAATTATTGTTCGAATATGAATAATTGGTAGTTGCTTCTTGACTTGATGCCGCTTTGGACGGACAGGGAAATCTCTACTAATGCACTGTGATTGCAAAATGTTTATTTTGATTTACTCGCAGACTTATCGACAAAACTACAGTACATTACTTTCAAATATAAAATCTTGTTTCAGTATCTTCTGCTATCTGTATTTCTCAACCTGTGATGCGTATTCTGAAGATTTTGAAGCTCTGTGAAGATTTTGAGACGAACTTTTTTGAATGTATCAGATATTTGCACTCTTTCTGATTCTTCCGTAAAATCTAAGTAGTGTAAAATGACTTTTGAGAAGAGAAATATATCTTGAATCAATTTTCCAATTTCATTAATTTCCATCTTTGTGTTGATCTTTCTGTTTGTCTGTCTGTATCACTCTCCATCTTTTTGATTTCCATTTACTTTCGAGCTCATATTGCAAATTTGGATTTTAGATATCAGATCAAATTAGCTTCATTTGGTGCAATCACGTTGGATACACTGTCTGTTGCATGATACTAAACGATGTCAAGCTCTGTTGTTACTCATATGGGTGTCTTTCTTCGAATACAAGACTCTGCATGTAACAACAAGATCTTTCCATGGCTGTATCTGCCAATGCCCTGCCACCGATTAACAGAACATCTTACCAAGCTAAGACCAGAATGTGACACTTGGTCTTTTCTCTCGCACACCTTGCTCTATAGGGGACACGTGACTGTTTACTCTCTCGGGATCCACCAGCCTTGTATCAAGAGGCAGTGATCAATCAGCCAGCTTGGTGCAGAACCAAATGAGTGGGTCGTTCTGTTAATAATTAAACTCACGGCACAGAGACTAAACCCATCATAATCGCTTCATGACATTCAGCACTTTTGACTATCCGTGATTTTTCCACCGTTCTACCAAATCTCTTTTATCGTTGTTAGTATTTGCATAAATAGTGTTTAGGATAATGACAATTTCAGAAATCATAATATTGATAGTAGTATTAGTAATTATGTTTCCTGTGAATTGCTAAGAGGTGAGTGTGCAATGCCAGCTCTAACTGACATCGTGATGAGGTACAAAGGATCGTTGCGTCAATTTTGTAGTTAAAATTGGCTGGACCACCTTGAAAATCTGCTTTTGAAATTCAAGCTTTTACTTGGGTTTGAACAACTGATAGAAATCGAAGGATCAGTTGTATTCACTTCTTCTTCTCCTTCATCTTCGTCTTGTCACGAAATTATTTTCTGACCAATTTTATAATTGTCTATTTTTTTATCATAATCAGTATTAGTATTACTAGTACCGATTATAGAAGGAATATAAATAGCTGGATAAGTAATTTTCAGGGCTTCATACCAAACCATGTTTGGTGCACTTCAAAGATATATTTCAAAGAGTGAAGTGATGGATAGAAGGACTGTTTTGGACAATTATGCTTTGATGTTCCGCTATAATTTACCTAATTTTCCGAAAACTGATACTAGTGAGAAGGATGGCCTTCTTTGGTGGTCAATTTTCTATGTGCCTGAGGAAAAGCTTTTTTTTCTCTCTCTCTTTAATGGTATTGCAGGAGGGAATGCATATGGGAATTCCCACGGCAAGTCGAAATTCAGTATTTATATTATAATTGAACGATGAGGGAAGATGGAGAAGTATCGTAGAGTAAATATAAAAAGAAACCAAAGAAAGCAGATTGATTTCAAATATTGACTCAGCAGGTAAATAACAATTATGTGGGAAAAGTGAAACTTCTCTGGACATCATTAGAAAAATCAATTTTCTAACAGATAAAAGTATATTTGATATCAAATTTGATTACTCTTTGCGAGTCTGTACTTACCACAATCTCTCTCGCCTCATCTATTTATCTATCTATCCGTCGTTCTATTTATACAAAGTCTGCCCCAAAAGTATCCAGCCATTTGGAATATATCAAGATCTGGCTGTATGGCCTTACTAAGTCGGCACCGAGACGCTGCTATGTTAGCATGTATATCACGTGATTGTCGCATTTACAATGACTGCTGCAGCCCATATATGCCATATCATGCCAGGGTTCACATCAATCATGCAAAGCAGTAGCGGCTATAAACCGGATTTGACTGTGATTCCTGGCTTTTGCCGGAGGGATTTCAGACCGTGGAGGAAATTAAGGAGAACATGACGTGGTAGCTGACAGCGACTTCGGCAGAAGACATTGAAAAATTGTGTTCAAAAGTGGATGGGAAGCTGGAATAAGCATATGATGCTCCTAAAGGAGTTCTAGGTGAACTATCATCTTTGTTAACATCAGATGGCTTGATAATTTCCGGACGGTACTCCTAAACTTTGCGATATGAATGGAGTCAATCACCATTTTTCTAAAGTAAAATATTCCCATTTTTGCTGATTTAAACACAATGTTTCAACTGATCCCTTCCTCTGCTTTCTTTGCGTGTATTCCTCCTAAACTCATTTTGCTTTCGATTCTCATTAATGATAATGAAAAAAAAAAATGAAAAAAAAAAAAATGAAAAAAAAATGTATAGATTCACGCAAGGTTTGTAAGTTACATTGTCTTCCAAATAACTAAGTTGGAGATACTAGACAGAATAATTCATTCCAGCCCCTCAAATAATGATTCATAGAATTTTTATGATTATATTTTATATTCAATGTCAGTTTACTCATGAAATTTTCTTTATTGTATCAGACGGAGTTGTTTTCGTGTCGTACAATACATCAATCAATGTTTCTTTTCGATTTCTCAAAAGATTCATTGAGACCCAAGAGCTGTTTCTATAGCCGTTAGGGTTCACTACGGAACCCAAGAGGTAGTTTGATACCCACTTTGCATTATCATACCGGAGCATATGATTCGAACTGCCCTACTATATATCTATTGTTGAGAAAGGGGAAGTGGATTTATGTCTTTCCCATGGAAATTATGGTAATGTTTGGAGTCCCTGTGCCGTAAATGACAACTAAATGCTCAACATTATAATCTTGTTTGATATTCACTGAAGGAAATAAAATCGAGTACATGACAACTAAATACTGAACACGTTATGGAGAGTTCACAAGACAGCACACTAGATAAGATAAAAAACAGGAGTCCAAGATATCAAAGAATACCAAACTCAAATTGCCATAGGCTCTACATGAATGAAAGACACTCGCTGGACATCACAATTCCCAACGTGGATCCGTAGAGATCACATGCGAAACCGAAGCCGATAAAATATAAGATGGCTTGACGAACTACATAGGTTAAGAAATTAAGGGGTCTGTGATGCCTACGATAGAGAGGACCTGAACATTTTTAGAAAGGTCCATGTCAAACAAAGGACGCTAAAAAGCCAGAGCTGCCGCTGATGATGATGAAATGAAATAAACCTGATAATATGGCTTCCATGAATATCAAAATATATTTGGAAGTGCAATTCAAGGTACATGATGCAAAATAACGTATCTCGAGCTCGATATTTTTCTCTTTTAGTATATAGTTCTTTTGTCTGTAAAATAATGCGTGGAATGTCTTCCATACTAACGATCATTATGCAAAGCGTTTCCAAAACTGTTGCTGATAAATCACTGCCTCCCCCTTAGGTTACTTATTTATTTTGGTTTTAAATGAATGATAATGTCACCGTCGACAATTGTTTTTATTAATATATTTGACAAGCTGATTGTGGATAAAAACAACCTGTAGTAGTCGACTTGGTGAGAACTCCTGAGCCACTTCAGTAATTCTGAAATTTGTTTTTTAATCACCCTGCATTACATGAAATATGAGTGAATTAGGAAATCTGATAAAGTTATCAATTGCATTTATGTAGTTATTGTAGTTATATGTTGCCTGTGTCGGTGCCAAATATATGAGGTGCCTAAAAAAATGGGTTTTCACCACATGGGGGGTGGCACTGCTCAGTGAAGTCAAGAGCGAGTGACTGGTAATCCTTATGCAAAAAAACTATTTTTACACCTCGCGACAGTGATCGCACCTACAAACTGGAAGAATGAAGAGATTATTTTTGTGCACCGTATCTCAATATGGTGTCATATCCAGTTCTCATGGGGGTTTGGGTTAAATAGAAGCTTCTCGTAGCACATAATCTCAAATTGAAACGAGATATGCAGCAGATATATCCTATATATTATTAAAAAAGAAACTAACGGAAGGACATGTTCACGCTCTCCCCGATTATAGATATCTGATTTCCATGCCTCTTTCCATCAAAAGGATACTAAATACCTTATTCAATTCATGTGCATGGGCATCATCATCATCATCATCATCATCATCATCATCATGATGTTGGCGTCCGTTGTTACACATAGACCTTCCCCAAGATCTGCCAGACCTCTCTGTCCTGGGCATCTCGAAGCCAATACTTCCGAATTTATCTCGCTTGTCACGCCATCTTACTTCATGTCATCCGCAACTCGCACCTTATCTCTTGGGATCAATGTTGTAAAACGTGATGTCCACCGATTGTCTGACATTCTTGCAACATGTTCAGCTCATTGCCATTTGAGTTTTTTTAATATTTATTTCGAAGTCTCTGACTCTTGTCTTTTCTCTGATATACTGTGCTGTTTTATGGTCTCTCCATGCGAGGTTAAGCATCATTTTCCCATGTTTACGTTGCATGGTTGTTAGTTTGAGGGTGAATCTTTTGGTTTGGTACGATGTTTCAGCTCCATAAGTGACTATCGCTAGGATATATTGCTTCTATCTCCTTCTTTTAGGGACTACTGGGATTTTCTTAATTTTGAAAGTCGAGCTTGTGCTACAAATAGCTTGATAACTTAGTAGGATTCTTCGTTTTATTTGTCTTTTGATGATGACTTCATGGAGATTTTTTTTCTAGGAACATCGTAACGATCAAAATCAAAAATGCATAGCCAGATAAAGTATACCACGACATTTACCTAAGACAGCAAGTCTCCATGAATTCATCATTTGTATATGAAGTGATAAATGTGGTTTATTGAAAACAGTTTTGAACTCTAATGAGGACTAAAGACCCTTATCAAACGTTACGCTGGTACTTGATGGAAAAAACCCTACTGAAAGTTTTTAGCCGTTTCGCTTTTTTTTATGAATTACAAATTCATGAAAAAGAAAAAAACTCTGCCTGTACGCACAGCGGTGTTTATCAAACGAACAGAAATAAGATCAGAGGTGAATTGCAAAAAAATATTATCTCCAATAGAATGTTCAATTGGCGCAATGATTCACTTTTGTACGTATTTTCTTAATGAGGCACAAATTTGATAAAGTAACTATTAAATCAAATTATCCTACAAGACAACTTATCATCAAAGATGCAAAACTTGTAAAATTAGTGAGGAAATATGAAATGTAAAGAGAAAATGACTATGATAAAGAATGAAATTAAATTATATAGAAAGAAAGGTAAAGTAAATTAAAAAATATTTCGATGGAGAAAAAGGGAAATGTTTTTTTCTTTAAATTCGATAAACTAATTTGGTATCAAGCATTGTATTTGCAACGACATTTACTTTTCTTATTCGTATTGATCATTTGTCTTGAGAAAGCCCGACAGAATAGATTTAGAGAGAAAAAAGAGAAATTCAAGCATTATGAAAAAAAGTGTTCATTTTTATCAACGACAAACCAGTTAAGAGAAAGATGGGAAAGCTCAATAAACATAGAAATTAACTGAAAGAAGAAAATAAATTTACATACGTCCTGGCATGAATAATGGTTTTACATTTCGTTGCTGACAAAAGCAATAACGATAAGAAAAAAATTTTGCATTCGAGAAAATTGATGTATACGGAATAGGGGTGGTGGTCAAAAATTAGCAAATTATCAGTAAATCTTTTGCTGCTTTATTAGATCTGATACGTTAATACTGTAAACTCAAGATCGAAACATGAAGCAATTTCGGTATTTCAAGATGTTAATCTAATATACAGTCTTAGAAGGATCGTGAATCAGTAAGATAGAAAGAATATACATGAAGTTAACATTCACTGTACGACAATTGGTTGCATGAATGAATCAAGAATGAATAAAGATGGAATATGATATTCAAAACTAGGAAACACGTTTCTGCAAGCACTATTATCACTAAAACTAAACGAAGATGTGACAAAATATTGTGATCATTATTTACCAGATACATTCCTTCGAACCTTGATTGATTCCAGTACTTGAATATACTCTTAGATATAGGTAACCGAGCTTTTATGTCTGAAAAGCTGGAAAATTATACTATTGCATTATTAAAGAGCTCTTAGGAAATCATTGAATCCACCCTCCCTGAATCAACCCTCCCTGAATCAACCCTCAAATTCAATTAATTCATTTCCAGCCCATGGCTCATCCTTCCCCGAAATGTTTATTGAAAATTGTCAGAATTGTTAGAATTGTGTGAACAGACAAACAAACAAACAGGCAGACAAACGTGGATATATACCAAATTCCTTCTTTATTCCGTTGGCTATTGTTAAGGTATATGAGATAGGGAACATTGATTGATATAGGGTGCTGATTTTAACCAGGAATCGTCACAGATATAACAAGATTTGCAATGTTTACAATCATCAAATCTATATTATTGATAGAATAGATGAGATAAACAACACCATCGATGGGCATCAACGGTAGGTAAGAATTCCCCACGTTATAATGAGAGAAAGTCAATGAAAGCAAACCTTCAAGTCTTATCAGTATTCTTCCCGAGGGGGTTTCGCGATCAAATACCCTTAACACGTAGCAAAACAATGAAACAAGGGAACAGACGGAGAGAGAGAGAGAGAGAGAGAAAGAGAGAGAGAGACAGACAGACAGACAGACAGACAGACAGACAGAGAGAAAGAGAGGTGGAGGGGAAAAGAGGGGATTACAATACTCCATTCAGCATAACTTTATATGAAGTAAATATGGAAGAATATGGAAATAATGGTTGAGATTATCAATTTTTCCAAGACAGTCGCCTCTTGATGACCGATAAAATTCCTGTTGCCACTGAATTAACATTTCCTCCTAAGTGGAACACATGGACACACAGTGCACACAAATGCACGCACACAAAGAGGTAAACAGAGATAGAGATGCAGAGAGGGTATGCAAAACATGGGAATACAAGGTTTATTCAATGTTGCTAGCCATACACTGTTATCAGCTGGATTTTTACTTGAATCTTCCATTGCTTACCGTTTGATTTATATAGAATAGTTGATTTCACGAGAGAGAAGTTAATGTCAAAAATATTTATTGCTTAAATGAATTTTCCCTTTATCGAATGAAAGCAATAGACTCCAACGAATATACACATATGTGTGTGTGTGTGCACACGTGTTAAATGTTATGCAAAATCTATGAACTTATCTCCTTTATTCCTTTTTGTGGAAAAAAAGTTCGATTTCATCTTGCCAACATAAACTTTGAATTAGATTAGAAGAAATAATTGTTTTACGACTTTATTTTTCAATCCGGACAACGTATTTATTTACCAGTTGTTAATAAATACTTCAAATAACGTATTTCCTGTTTAAAAAAGAGTTTGATTTCGCAAAATATTTTGTTTAGATTAAATGAGCTCTTGAGCAAATCAAAAGTACACATTTAGCTGAATTTATATATATATATATATATATATATATATATATATATATATATATATATGTATTTATGTATATATAAATATATATATACATATATACATATATATATATATATATATATATATATATATATATATATATATATATATATATATATATATATATATATATATATATATATATATATTTCATTCTGACCGTAGTAGATCGACTCCGGGCTAAGGGAAATCGTCTTAGCTCGACCAAAAGGAATTGAATCATTTCGAGTTTCCACCCACTGAACTCCATCCAATGCTAGTCTACAGGCCATTCTTTGGGGATCAATCCGTGGTAAAATACCATATAACTATACAAGGTGGACACACTAAACTGTTGAGCAATGTAGATGTATATTGATTCATCGTAGATTTATGCTCGAAAGGGACATCAATCAGACCCTTTGGACAGTGGAGTTAAACAAATTCTAAAATAATGAGTTTCCACACTCGTTGACAGTGCGAGAGTAAGGTGTGTTTTCAGGATCGGGAAATAATGGGATCGTAGAAGTAGCTGTTCAACGATTCTGTCCGTAGAACAAGAGAACGTACATTCGATACGTAAAACCAAATTAACATTTAATAGAACATCACTCATGGAAAACTAAATCCGAATTTTGGAATAGCTCATGTTCAAAAGAAAAATTGTGTACTGTTCAATGTCTTGTAAACGAACGGTTATAGGCTTATATATTCGAGCCAGCCCCGGTTACTTACTTTCTGAATCTAGAAAAAAATCAGTTTTCTTTCAAAAATATTTACTTATTATATCTCTCACTAGTGTATCACTTTTTAACACATTTTTAGTGACTTTACTTGAAAAATTCTTTGAAAGTTTTCCATCGTTTGGCTATTATTATCTTTTATCGTTCGATCTTGAGAGTGTCTGGACGTAAAGTTCCAATGCCAATTATGGCGATAAAGAAGTTCAATTAGTTCCATGCTCCTGTTTTCATCTGATGGAAGCTACGTCATTCGATCGAGAGATATAGAGGAATAAACGTAGTGGCCCTCAGTGAATTGTTTGGGAAGATAACAAGTTTTTCTTTCACCCGTCAACATTTTTTGCAAACCCTAGAGAATTCAATCTTCAGAGCACTTTTGTGTTATCTAATTTTGTCATATAATTGATTTTCATTTGAGCACTTATGATGAAAAATGTTATTCCGATTTTTTGATAATAATATTGTCAACAAAATTTAATCGATCATTATTTTCGTCATCCTATGTTTACTGAACGACTGTGCAATAGTATCCAACGATCATATTATAAAAACGTATTCCTGAGTAATGTGCACACATGTGTACGTGCAAGCTCACACACATTCACACACACACACACACACGTATATATATATATATATATATATATATATATATATATATATATATATATATATATATATATATATATATATATATATATATATATACATACATATATATATATATATATGAAATAACACGGGAAAAAATTAAGTTTACTTGTATTCTCTAATGGAAAAAGGGTGTTGCTATGACAAGTGCCTCCCTATAAAACATATTTACCTTTTTCTGTAGTAAAGTTTTTTGTTTGAATGAGTTTCCAACCAACAAAGAGAAGGCAACACTGTAAAACTGGAAATCCTGTCACACTTTCTGCAGAGGCTGTGGTGGAACTTCCCCTATAGCAGGGGTTCTATCATCCATCGATTGACTCAGAGATGACACAAAATCTCCTGGTCAGTCTTCCTCGGCGAAGTCAAGCCATTAATAATAAATGGTAGTGGGGCAGAATATCCAAATGTTTGTGCATTTTGCAAAAAAAGCATATAATTTGTTATACAAATAGTCAAGGGAATTCCCCCCCCCCAAGGAAAAAAATTACATTTGGCCATAATGAATATTCAATATTTCTCCTGTGGATGCCATTCCAAACTGTCCACCAGTGACCACTGTTTTCAGATATACTTTGTTATCAGCATTAGATATTATGTGATATTGACTGTATAATTGATTGAATTTCTTTACCGTACATTATGTTTTGGAAATGCCTTGCAAGTCAATGTAAATTCAAGATGGCTTCCATGACCAGTCTGAAATATGTTCAATTGGTGAGCAACAATTCCCCACACGATTGCAGGTTTTGTGATAAAAGTATATAATCTGGTACACTTATGGGCAAAAACGTTCTGAAAACTTTGAAATTTGCAATTTTCAGTATACCAACCATGGCAGCCATTTCTATTCTTTGTGTGAAGTACCCACTTTACATTTTTTTTCATAGCTAATTCATAAATGAATACATTTGGTGCAAATATTTAGAATGGATTTAATAAGTTCATCCTATGGGCTATTGGGGTTCAGAGTACCTTTCAGATATCTTTGACCAGCCTTATTTTTAGAGTAAAGGTAGTTCTGTGGTGAAAATCAGCATTTGACTCCTCACAGCATGGTCATCTCGAATTGTAAGATAGCAAGATGCTCCTGTGCAATTCCTAAACTCCAAATTCGAGTGGTACATCATAAAAAAATGTACTTACTGAAATTATAATTTTCATACCAGTCATGGGTTCAATCCGGATTTTTTAATGACATTAAAACTATGAATTTCAGATCTGTGGAAGTAATATTTCTGGTGGAGAATATCAGACATGCCATTTTATGTTTTTTATCATCATCACGACAAGCATCATCAACACTATCAAGACCATCATCACCTCTACTATCATCAGCTGCATCGACATTACGATCAACATCAACACCACTACCACCATCACCAACAGCATCACAATCACAACATCACTTTCATCACCACCACTTCGATAACTACCATCATCATCATCATCATCATCAATATCGACACTACCATTATGTTCACCACTATCACCATTTTTATTATTCCCCTACTGCTACCATCATTACATATCACCATCATTTTTACCCCAAACATCTTTACGACCATCATCATTACCACCGCTACAACCATCATTATCATCATCATCATCATCATCATCATCAATAATAATAATAATAATAATAATAATAATAATAACAATAATAATAATAATAATAATAATAATGGTGTGAGATTCATAATAATAATAATAATAATAATAATAATAATAATAATAATGGTGTAAGATTCATAATAATAATAATAATAATAATAATAATAATAATAATAATAATAATAATAACAACAACTACAAGAGATCTGCAATAACGTAGAAAGGGAAGAAGGTGACACACCTGAAGAATACCCCCCAGCACAACTAACACCAACGACAAAACTGGAAGAATTTCGCACGAAACCCCTACAGAAAGCCACGCACCAGAGGGTAACTACGAAGCCGCGACGGAAGAAGAGAAAAACCAAAATACAAGCTTTGAAAGAAACCATGCAAGGAGAGAAAACAACACTCCGCTCCCTAAGAGACAAAGACAGAAAGAAACTCGGAGAAGTGACCGAGCATGCCAACTGCCTCTTACAGCACATTGGAACGAACGCCCTTTGATTTACGCTGGGGCGAAAATGGTAACACAAAGCATCACAACACAAGAAAGAACCCCAAGCAATAATAGGGAAGAGAAACCCAACTGGGAAAGAAGATTACAAAAGCAGATCTCCAAACTCCAGAGAGATGAAGTACTGCTTAGAAATACACCACACACAGACAGACCACAAGTAAGACTTTGGAACAAATAGCAGATAACACAAAAAGGCATCCCCATTGTAGTGGAAGAGATACATCAGAAGAGATTAGCCAAAGAGGCAAGACTGAAGATATACAAACTAAGAACGGCCAAATACACACAAAATCGCACATTCCAAAATAACGATAAAAAGTTTTTCCAAGATTTCAACGGAGAAAGAAGACAGAACATAAAACCAGATGCCACAGAGGCCAAGAACTATTGGAATAGCATATATTCGGGGGCACCCGAAAAGACACAACGTAACACTGCGATGGTTAGGAAACATTAAAAAGAACTTGAAGATATAGACAATAGAGAATGAATATTATTGAATGAAACAACATTGAAACATACTCTTAGGAAAGTAGCCAACTGGAAAGCACCGGGTCCCGACGGGAACCATGGATATTGGTTCAAGAAATTCACCACATTACACGACAGACTCACCCACCTACTCCAAAGTTGCATAAACGAAGGCGAGGCACCAGAATGGATGACCAAAGGCAGAATCACCCTCATCCAAAAAGACCCTGAAAAGGGTAACATGGCAAGCAACTATAGACCAGTCACGTGCTTACTACTTATATAGAAAATCCTGACCGGGCAAATAGCAGAGACAATGCATATATCAATGGAAAGAAGGGGACTATTATCAGAAGAACAGAAAAGTTGTAGGAAAGGAACCAAGGAGGCAAATGATTTACTCTACATAGGCCAGATGATCTTAAAAGAAGTGAGGAAAAGGAAAAAGAACATCGCGATGGGTTGGATAGATTACAAAAAAGCGTACGATATAATTCCACATAGCTGGATACTCGAATGCCCTAAAATGTTCAAAATTAGCGAACCGGTGGTTACATTCATGAAAAACTGGAAAGCAGACTTGACAGCCACAGGAGAAAAGCTAGCAGAGGTAAGGATAAAAAGGGGAATCTTCCAAAGAGACTCGTTGTCCCCACTATTATTTCTTCTAACAATGATACCGCTCGGAAGAATCCTGAAGAAGAGCAAAGGGTACCATTTCTCCAAAACAAAAACAAAAGTCAACCACCTAATGTACATGAATGATGTAAAATTGTTTGCAAAAAACAGGGGCCTGCTTGAGACTCTGTTCAACGAAGTAAAAGAATACAGTGATGACATCGGAATGGAATTTGGAAAAAAAAATGTCCAATCATGGTAATGCACAAAGGAAGGCTTACAATGACTGAAGGAATAGAACTCTTGGACAATGGCAAGATTAGAGCATTGACAGCACAAAACCGATACAAATACCTAGGCGTCCTTGAATGTGACACAATAAAACGGGAAGAGATGAAGGAGAAAATAAAGAAAGAATACCTTAGAAGGATAAGGAAAATATTAGAAACCAAATTAAATAGCAGAAATCTAATAAAAGGAATGAACACCTGGGCTGTGTCAGTAGTTAGATATACAGGACCATTCCTAGGATGGACAAAGGAAGAGCTCCAATCAATGGATAGGCGAACAAGGGAACTTATGACGATGCATAAAGCCTTACACCGTAGAGATGACACAGATAGACTATACGTTAGGAGAAAAAAAGGTGGCAGGGGGCTCATCAGCAATAGAAGACTGTGTCCAGAGAGCTAAAGCAGTCCTAGAAAGGTATGTATAACGAATAGTGAAGAAATCATAAAGAATGCGAGACAAACAACAAAGTAGAAAACAATAGAACAGCACAGCAAATAAGAAAAAAAAGATGAGAAAAGAAAAAATTATGTGGCGAGTTTAAAAGGCAGATACAAGATGTAGCAGACGAGAAATCATGGACGTAATTACGAAAAGGAAACCTGAAGAGAGAAGCGGAATCGCTCATTATGGCAGCTCAAATCAAAAGAATCAGGACAAACTACATAAAAACGAAAATCGACAGAACACAGACAAACAGCAAATGCCGCATGTGCGGTGAAAGAGATGAGACAGTAAACCACATAACTAGTGAATGTAGTCAACTCGCCCAGAAGGAGTATAAGCAAGAGAATTGAGGAAGATGTGGAACATGAGAGCCAGGGGAGTACCAGTCATAGTGGGCGAACTTGGAACTGTCCCAAAAACGCTGAGGGTGAGACTGGAGGATATCAGGATTAGGGGAAGGATTGAGACTGTACAGACCACCGCACTGCTCGGAACTGCACGGATACTGAGGAAAGTGCTAAAAATATAAAGACTGCAACACTAACTGTCAATAGGGACCCAACAGAGGGAGGGAAATGAAAGCGGAAACTCAAATTGTAGCACTGACATGATAGGCAAAAGAGAGAAGAGACGTTGTCACTCAGCCTTCAGCGATGACCAGTGGGCAACCGGTGTGAAACTGTAAATCGCAGTAATACTGCAACCTATGTGTACTAGGAGGGCTGGAGACTTGAGGAGATTTGCTGTCACTCAAACTCCAGCGGCAACTGCTATGAGTTTGCAAATAATAGCAAACAAGAAAAGAAAGATGGGAAGGGAAAGAATTTTACCGCGAGTTTAAAAGACAGATACAAGATATAGCAGACGAGAAATCATGGACGTGGTTACGAAAGGGGAACCTTAAGAAAGAAACAGAATTGCTCATCATGGCAGCCCAAAACAAAAGAATCAGGACAAACTACATAAAAACGAAAATCGACAGAACACAGACAAACAGCAAATGCCGCATGTGCGGTGAAAGAGATGAGACAGTAAACCACATAACTAGTGAATGTAGTCAACTCGCCCAGAAGGAGTATAAGCATAGACACGATAGAGTAGCAACGATGATACACTGGGAACTAAGCAAACAAATGGGATTCAACCATGTGGAAAAGTGGTATCAGCACAAGCCAGAGGCAGTTTTGGAGAATGACAACCACAAACTACTGTGGGACTTTGACATCCAAACTGACCAACTCATCCAGGCAAGAAGACCGGACTTAGTAATAGTAGACAAAAAAAGGAAGACCTGCCAAATACTAGACGTTGCTGTACCTGCAGACCATAGAGTAAAAAAGAAGGAGGGTGAAAAAAGGGAAAAATACCAGGACCTAGCAAGGGAGTTAAGGAAAATGTTGAACATGAAAACCAGGGTAGTACCGGTCATAGTGGGCGCACTAGGAACTGTCCCCAAAACGCTGAGGGAGAGACTGGAGGAGATTGGGATTAGGGGAAGGATAGAGACCGTACAGACCACAGCACTACTGGGAACTGCACGGATACTGAGGAAGGTGCTAGAGATATAAGTACTGCAACGAATTGTAGCTCTGTCATGATATGCGAAAGAGAGAGGAGACGTTAGCTGAAGACCTGAGGAGATTTATTGTCACTCAGCCTTCAGCGATAACCACTGGGCAACCGGTGTGAAACTGTAAATTGTAGAATCACTGCGACCTATGAGTACTAGGAGAGGAGGGCTGGAGACTTGAGGAGACTTGCTGTCACTCAAACTCCAGCGGTTACCACCAGGCAACTGGTGTGAGATTCCAAATAATAATAATAATAATAATAATAATAATAATAATAATAATAATAATAATAATAATAATAATAATAATAATAACAACAACAACAATAATGATAATAATAATAATAATAATAATAATGATGATGATGATGACGATGATGATCATCATCATCATCCTGGTCACATTGCCACCACAGCACAGCTAGGAACTGAACAAATACTGAGGAAAGTGCTAGAAAAAGATATACGATCCTAGCCGTTAGCGGAGAAAAAACAAAAAACACGAATGGTGATGGAGATACGTACCACAGTACAGCTGTGATAGGTGAGGGGAAGATGAAATGAGGGGAGGTATGAAAATCTGAGGAGACTTACTGTCACTCAGATTTCAACAGTAACCACCGGTACGACTCGAATAGTTTTATCACTATATGTACAATTGGCTTCAAATTGTCGACCATACTTCCCCACTATAGTTAAAATATTGTTCCGTGATAGGATTCTGATAAGTATACAATTTGTTATTCTATTAGATTTAATGTGCAATAGCCACTGGTCGTGCATCAATGGTTAGGAAGCTGAGTACTCAGAATGTGCTAAAGTAGTGGGTCCCATCATTATTGGATGACCCGAATGTAGTGATTTGTGCTGAATTAAGCTTAGTTTACTTTGTAAGAATACCACTTTACATAATATGGATAAATGATGATAACCAAAACACAATGGGAGAAAACACATCAATTATGTAAAGCCCTTTTTACAGAATTTACCGGGATTGATAAATGGAATATTTTATTTATTGATATTCACTTTGCTATTTGTAATGATCACTACAAACTGCAAAGGACAATAGTATTTGAATAACAGATTAAGGAGTCCGAATCAAAGTAATACAAATAATGACTGGCATAGGACAGCATAAGAATCTATCCATATAAAGGCCAACATTTGTTACTTTTAACGCACTAAACATGTTATGGAATGTTTTAGTTCATATCTAAAAGTATAGACGAGATTTATTTTTCATATCTTGCATGCACAACAACGAGATACATTATGTCCAAATGGAAATATTTTTCCATTTTTCTCATCTCTGCGTAGGTAAGAAAGTATTAGATTTTGCAGCAAGAGTCACATTATTTTAATATAAGTTTTAAAATGTTTTGCCTTGATATATCTTCCTTGGAGTTTCACTCCTTGGTTTAATTAGAAAAAATAGCATGAGAAATATGACTTTTGAATATTTGAAGCAGTTTTGAGCCAGTTCCTAATGACAATTTTGGTAGTCTATAACTAACTTTGATTCGTGCATGATCGATATCTGCCAACGAAAGAAAAAATAAATTTGTAATTGAAATTCTTCCATAGATAAACTTGCTTTAAAAAAAGATGTACCACTCAAATCAAAATCAGACAATCAAATATTTTTCTGGTCAGATTTTGAGGAATATTTCTTGATTTTTGATTGAAATATACTGAAAAATACATTTGCTTAGAGTGTCTCTGTTACCTGTTGAATCAATTCACAGATCTTGGAAGAAGGAAGGATAGAAAACTAAATAATAATGAATGGGTGAATCATGTAAACGAAAAATGAATGGACAATAAAGATAGGGGTATAATTACAGGCTCAGACAGAATGCAATATTTTAAAAAGAGACGAGAGGGGGGATAGAAAAAAAAACAAGTAAAAGATAAAAGAATAAAATTTCCAATACATCCATGCTGAGAAACATTCAAGTTTCCATGTAAAGTGAGGTAAAGGAGCTGAAAAATTAATTTATCAAGTGAAGTGCTGAGCAGCTGGGTACCTCAAACCTGCAAAAGTCTTATAATTACATTCTAATCACACTTTTGAACATCAAAAAATTTAGTCGACTCTAACAGACAATAATTTGGCACTTCCAAATATTTAATGCTTGAAAAATAATGGATGTGTCAGATTAGATGTACTTTCCATCTAATTTAAATGAAAATTTGTTAAGTATAATGTAATGATGTAATGCCTACATTTTACTTCCCATATGGTGAAGATGTCACTGTTTTATGTAAAAACTGCACTGGGTTCAACTTGAAGTCTAACTTACGGAGAATGTTTAAGTAAGCGGGAGGCAATGGACTTTTATTTCCACACCGTCATGGATTTTTGGTCAACTGAGAAAGTTTATCTTGAAAAAAAGACGGAAGAAACAATTTCTATGGACTCTCTCTCTCTCTCTCTCTCTCTCTCTCTTTCTCTTTATATCTTGTATTCCGACTTTTGTATTGTACATAAACTTTGTTAGATATGTAGAACCTACCAGTTTGGCTCAGTTGTTACAAAAGACGCCTATGTATCATGAGGTCATGATTTCAAATCAAGGTAGCAGGAGTTCTATCATAATACATCGGTTTGGTTTGAAGTGACAGAACAGACAAGCAGTGATGAGTTTACTCCCGTAAAGCAGTACTCTGGATTATCATCTATTTTGGTGGATAGAATAATTCAGTTTCAGCCTCCGTTTTGGAGCCCACAATATCATATCGATATGTGGTGCTGGAAACGAGATGATAAAGGTTGAAGAAGATATTGCAAAGAAATAGAGAGGAGTTGAGAGAAACAAGCAGTATGCAGTTAGAATCAGAAATTTTAAAATATGTGGGATAGAAATGACATTTTTTTTTGACATTTCATTGTCAAGCGAAGTGCAATTTGTTTTTTACACGTAAAATAAGCAATGAAAAGGGAAAAGCCAGGCAAAACTTAAATATCCAAATTATTATGCGAGAAACACAGGGAGCGTATGCGCCACGGAGGATTCAATATTCATGATTCTAAATGTAGCACCATTTGCAAGTGTCCTCTGAAATGTTCGCTCAAAATCTTTCAAAGTCTGTCAAGAATGTATAAGAGGACTATCAAATTCTCTATCAGTGTGCATGGAAACATAATGCCAGTAACAAAAATAAGAATTATTTCATTTAAACCTTGATGGCGTGAACACATTTTGATCCATTGGTCCATGTCTTGGGAAAGCACTCGGGTCAAGTATCTCTTGTTTATATCCCAGTAGGTCGGAAATATGAATTAGGAAATTGAATAGAAATTGAAGGAAGAAAATGTTATGGAAACTCGATGGCAAATAATCAAAAAGGAGGTGGTGGAAAGGAAGTTATTGTCGAAAAATACATTCATGTATCAATAGATCAATAGTCATATGGAAAAGAAAAAAAGAAATAGCTTGTGCAACAAATCAATTTTTTCTCTCAACATAACCTTTTCCCTCTCTTATACCTCCCAACTGATATCAAAGATTGAACGTTTTGCAATACGGAATTCATATGACTATTTAGGTGATAACTGCAACAAGTCACGGAATTATCGAGCCATTCTTGTATAATACTCAAAAAGAGAAGAAAGGAAGGAAATCAGAAAATGAAATAAGGCGAATTGAATTGAGAAAAAATATAAGAAGAATGAAAGAAAATAATTGCTGGTATAGAAAAAGGCAAGAAAATTATATCAGGAAAATTGAATTGAAACCGAACGAAACGTAATCGACACTGGTTGAAAAGTTAAATTAGAATGTTTCAATTCTGAATCTACTTTTCAACCAGTCACTAAATCTCAAGGCTGATTGTATGGAGAATCGATTAGATCAACATGGATAATCAATAAAAATCAATGCATTCATACACGCTGAAACAAACTAAACCCGTACTATTTAAATTAACTAGCAAGGTCAAATTGAAGGGAACTTTGGGATTGAAAAAAATTGACTTGGAAATTAAACACATATTGATAAAAATGTAAAATGGAGATCCTATCACTTGGAAAAAAAGACACCCATCTCCCCCCAAAAAATGTCCTAAGTAGGAATCTGATATATATATATATATATATATATATATATATATATATATATATATATATATATATATGTGTGTGTGTGTGTGGGTCTGTGTGTGTGTGTATGTATTTATACATATATATACATATATGTGTGTGTTTCTGTCTGTTCCTTTGTAAAAACAGAGGGAATATATATCAGAGAAAGACATTTTTTCGGTTGGAAGGATTTGCAACTCTTTAGCTTCCAAATTTTGGGTCATTACAGTTTGTTAGATAATGTATATATATATATATATATATATATATATATATATATATATATATATATGTGTGTGTGTGTGTGTGTGTGTGTGTGTGTGTCTGTGTGTGTGTGCTATAGCATATTAACTTTTTGTGTTTGTATTTTCTCACATCAATATCATCCAGAAGCTCCTAAGACGTCCAATTTTCATGCGAAATGTTAGCTATCAGAACAAATGAAGAAATTGAGATGTACTAATCGTCCACAATTCTTCCCTTTTCCGAATAGGCTACTTTTTCATATCATCTTGTTGGAACTAAATCAATTTTACACGCACACATACACACGCACACACGCAACCAAACACACACCACACGCACATGCATGTATGCAAAAAATTTTCTAAAGATTGTATTATCAGGTTGTTACATACATATAAATTTCGTTTCAAAATCAATTCTACAATTTGAATTTTTTGTTTGTTTCCTCTTGCATCTTTTCTGCTAAAACCTTATTTCTGATCAGCCCGATATTTCTCCATGAAGAATCAATAAAAATCAACATTCAAAATCAATATAAATCAATGAATACATGTATATACATATTTTCCATGCGTATACGAGCACACACACACACACACACACACATATATATATATATATATATATGTAATCATATTTGTGTGTGTGTGTATACATATGTGTGTGTGTGAGTGTGAACCCTATCATTTTTCCTGAACATGTTATACTTTTATTCGAATTATGTTAAAACATTTCCCTTTTGCAGAGTTTTTGCCTTTTCCTATGGAAAGACAGATTAGCATTAATAGCCAAAAGTATCAAAATTGTGATTAAGTTATTGCCGTTAGTGTCAGAAAAACGGGATTGGCCTCTCGGTAAACACGATTATAATTACAACCACTCCGTAAATAATTGATTATATTCAAATTCATAATTGCCACTCCATCTGTTTTTGATTGTAACTTTTTAGATCATTAAAGGTGGAATTGAAATCTCAAAAAAATGTATGCTTCAAAAGTTAGAGGAAAAGGAATGAAAAAGTATACATAATCCAATTATCCTTTGCCCATCTCTGATTTATGAGAACTTATTTTTCTGTGAATATGCATTGATAGTAATTTTTTTTTAACAAAAGACAAGATTAAATAAATTTCCCTTTTAAATACGAATATAGTGCAAAAAAAACTTACACGAGGAAATCTCATTTAGAAAAAAGAATGATTTTAATTGGAATCATTTTTGAAATTCGGGCATTGGTGAAAAGTTGCATTATAAAAACTTTCAATAACCTTAAACACCCAAAAGTCTTAAAAATTAGCTATGTGCGATATTTTTTTGAATAGTTCTTCATTTAGATGCCACTCTCTGTGCAACCAATTAACCGACCCTATCAAAAAAGATTAAGTTTTTAAATGGTATTTTTTTGCACATTCAGAGTAGACAAATTTTGAGGGTAAATTCAACTAGTTATGGAATTAGATTAGTCGATTAGTCATTGTCATTTTCATTGATTGTCTTGAAGCAGTTTAAAAATGATAAATACATCTCAGCTTCAACTTCTGAGCCTGAAGCAATATAAATTAATAATTTATACTATTTAAGTGAATTTAGCGCTGAAGGCTTCTCTTTCTGAGTTTGGTCTTAAGCTACACATCCCTGGTGTTTGGTGCTGTGTTCATGCAGATTCCCCTGTCGAAACAAGAAGAACGAGATATTTACGAAATCAAGTTCGACACGAGGGATAATAGAAATAAATGCATAGTGTTTGGGGGGTTACTTTGCGTATAACAGCCTTAATCAGCAGCGTTCAAAATCCCAGTTTTTGCTCGAAGACTAACCAATGGCACCGATGGGATGTACCAATTTGAATGTGAACCACGACAATATGGCAATTTTTAGTCTCAGGATGACACAAAGTCACAGTTGTGTGG
This sequence comes from Thysanoteuthis rhombus, assembly GCA_963457665.1. NCBI lineage: Eukaryota > Metazoa > Mollusca > Cephalopoda > Oegopsida > Thysanoteuthidae > Thysanoteuthis > Thysanoteuthis major. The sequence goes on along the minus strand of OY735206.1, from coordinate 58,238,508 downwards.
GTTGTACTAGCTAAAACAGAGAACATCGCTTCACAGTAGCCATTACAGAATGGAAAGAAAGATGTAGCTAGAAAGCTTACTAAATAACTGATGTGGCTTTGCAAAGAATACCACATTCGATCACAACTGAGCTGAAAAAATTCTGGTTTCGTCAGATATTTTAATAATTGGTTGTGTGCTCATATTGTTCATATTGTGTTTGAATATGGTGGCGAATTCTAATGTAGATACCGTCATTTTGTTGTTTAGTTTGGTGTATAACAAATGCATCCTCCCGATAGTCACTTATGGAGCTGAAACATGGAAACTAACGAAGAGACAGATCCGATAATTGAGAACTATGCAACGTGCACATGAGGAAATTACGCTAGGCGACACATGGAGAGACCAAAAGACAGCACAGTACATCTGGGAAAAGACAAGAGTCAGGGACATCATAGAATCCATGAAAAATCTCAAATGGCGGTGGGCTGGCCATGTTGCAAGAATGGCCGACAACCGAGGGACATTGCAACTCACGACATGTATCCCCTGAGATCAAATGTGGAACGGAGGCCGGCAGAATATTAGATGGAGATACGAGCTAGACAAATTCAGAAAGTACTGGCTCCGCGACCCCCATGAACGAGAAGTGTAGCAAATCCTGGGGAAGGTCTATGTCCAACGTCGGACGCTGAAAAACTGACGATGATGATGTGCTCAAAATAGGAGAATGTATTTTGTCATTTCTAAAGAATTGATAAAAAAATGTGAATTATTGATGGTGGGTTTTGTTTTTCTTCACTCGGTGACAATGTATCAAGATTTAGTAACCATTGACCTAAAAAGTGTAAGAAATAGGCATAGGAGTATTTATTTACCTTCCAACAAGTTCAGAAAGTGAAATGATTTTTTATTTCTATTTTTATAGATTTTGAGGAACACATTTTTTTTGTGATACTTATTTCCAATGATTTCCACTTCTGGTGGCTTTTGCTGTTGACGTAGGTACGTTACAATTGCAAATAAAGCAATCACGATTTAATTGTGGTCACAAATGAACCAAGACACTCTTGTTAAACAGTATGGGTGAAAACGATAGTATAAACTTTGGACATCAATCCTCGAAAAGAGGTCCCTGCTTTATCATCACGAACCACACAAAATTGTAACGAAAAAAAAAAAAAAACAAAGAAAAAAACCCACCCAGATCAAAGAAAACCGACGAAAATGATTATCTCTTCGTAACTCATGAACACTATAAAAAATACTGGACCTTTATTAGTCAATCAGACGCCATCGACGCAAAAAAATTTTATGCATGAACATTTCATTCGTTGATTTCTGAAAGATAATCCAGTAAGTTGATCAAAAACATGCTTTCTATTCCTATTGCAAAAAAAGACATTCACATAGTATCTTATGAGCATTTGTACAACCGACGCATTTGAGTAATTTGTTGATATGCAACATGCACATGAGAGAATCGTACTCAACATAACATGGAGATACCATGAGGCAGCACAGTATATGAGGGAAAACAGGGGTCTGAGACATTATAGAATCCACGAAAAAAACTCAAATGGCAACGGGCTGGACAAGTACCAAAAATGTCAGGCAACCGTTGTACATCAAGACTCACAACATAGATCCGCAGAGATGATATGCAAAATTCTTGCCGTCAGAAAGTAAGATTATGTTGCGAGCTACATATATTCAGAAAGTACTGTCTCGGCAATGCACAAGATAGAGAGGTCTGGCTCATCTTATGGAAAGTCTATGTCCAACGACGGACGCATATAGGCTGCTGCTGATGATAGTGATTGGTACAACCTGAAATGTTGGTTGTTCTATGGTCATACAAGCTCTTACGGCAAAACTCCATTTATGTGTTATATTTTTTTCAACAAACGTATCTGTTCATATATATATATATATATATATATATATATATATATATATATATATATATATATATATATATATATATGTATGTATGTATGTATATGTGTGTGTGTGTGTGTGTGCGCACAGCATAAGAATAAATACCCAAAACATATCTTACACACGGCTACCAACAGCCAAAACACATCATGCTGATTGAATTGAAACGTACTCTGTATTTTTTCACCTTTGCAGATGGTGAACTCCAAAAACATTAAATTGTAAATAATTCTGCAAAGCAAATTCCTACAGTAAGATCTTTTTATTGATCAGAACCAAGACAGCGATGACGCTACCACTTTTAATGCAATTGGGATATGTTGCCTTGGAGACACTCCCCCAGTCGTATGAACAATGAAAATTACAATATTGCTTATATATATAAAAGACGTTGATGAGAAACTCGAAACAATTTGTAGTTATGTCGCCCTCAGAGAATCTTTTTTTTATCGAATAACAAAAGAGATTAAATCGAAGACAAAGCAAATACATCTTTCATAGGTTTTGAGTGCTTACAGTATCAATTTACCAAGCTCAGCTTAGTTTGGTATAAGCCTTACCCATCAAGAACTTTACGAGGATACTTAACTCTAAACTAGTTAAGAAAACTCACAGCAGAAATGCCATAAAACATTGTTTCTCAAGTCTTTCTAAAAAAACAAAACAACTGGTAATAAACAATATGCATCTTGTGTGCTTGCACGAAAATACTATTACGAAAGAAAATCTTGGGAAATGCGTGTCAACATTCTATATGGTTCTCGATTATTCTTAACATATTCAAGTATTCGTCTTGTGTGGCATAGAGAAATTGTTCCTCATACCGGTTATATCAAACAATATCTTTTGCGCGTAAAAGCCAGGATAATATCTTTTGAATATTTAACACACTTTATGAAACATGTGTTTCCGAACATATTAACAGATCTTATTCATAGTTTTCACTGTGGATAGCCCAAAGTAAAACCGTTACTCCTCAAGGAATATGCCTGCGTATGGGATACCTTTTTTTCTATGATAACGTATGGAAAGCGAAACACCTTAAACTTATTTTGTTTAATCATACGACCATTCCGTCCGGATGGTCTCGATCTCTCAATGTATCTTTAGATCCTACTGCCTTTTGCTTATCTCTCGCAGATTGATTCCGGTGCTCCTGTTATGATAGGCACTGTTATCATTCTCAGTTTTTGCATGCTTGGATCTTAAGAGTTTATAGGGAGGAAAATAGAAGCCTTCTAATCATTCTCTCAGAGACAGTATTAAAGGTAAATGAGTAATCTGAATTTTTGATTTCTATTGCGGTTCAGGGTTTATGCTATCACCAATTTTCAGTTCTTTCGGTACCTGCTACTTTGTATAACCTCCAATGAACTGATGGGTACTGAGTTGTTGTTGCTATTATTATTATTATTATTATTATTATTATTATTATTATTATTATTATTATTATTATTATTATCATTATTATTATTATTATTATTATTATTATTATTATTATTATTATTATTATTATTATTATTATTATTATTATTATTATTCACGCCTGATGTCTCTTCGTAATAGCTAATGACTACGTGTCAATGCCTCCCCTGGCAGATCATAACACCGATGTGGTTTGCACAGTCCCACCTTCCCCTTGGTGACCCAACTCGGCTAACATATCCATAGTCAATGACAGGTCATCACTGGAGTTTGATACATCGTCAGAATTATCATTGTTATTACGAGTAATGATCTGGAAAACTCCCACGTTTTGTATGAAAAAAAACACCATGGAGCTATGGTCAAATTCACATTGTCGTGTGTTCATAAGTTACACACCAAAAAACATTCACACAAACGGACACACACCCACCACACACACATACACAGAGATACATATATACATATAATATTTTGTTACACTAATGCTATACAGCAAAGTGAATCGATTGCATTGGATCAATGAACGGGACAACTCAAAATGATGTTCTACTAATCGATAATGTCACGATGAAAATATTTTTACGTAATGGTATTTCCACTTATAGTATTTTGACTTTATCCATGGTGGAATGCATGACTTTCACTTCGAGGTATTAGTTGGTATGCCTTTTTCTGGTATTGGATTATCTAGTGCTGGTAAATTCTCAGAAGAAGGTTTTGATATCTATTTTTTCAACCTCTCTCAATATCCTACACTCTTTAGTCCGCTAGGACAGTGAAATTTGGCAAGTTTTATTTTTCCATTCCCTGTCAGAGGGTCTGGTCTTGATTTGGCGATCATCATCATCATCATCATCATCATCATCATCATCATCATCATCATCATTTGCAATCTCACACCTGTTGCCTGGTGGTTACCGCTGGAGTTCAAGTGACAGCAAGTCTCCCCAAGTCGCCAGCCTTTCTCTCCTAGTTCTCATAGGCAAGGGTAATACTACGGTTTACAGCTTCACACCGATTGCCCTGTGGTCATTGCTGAAGGCTGAGTGACAATGTCTCCTCAGGTCTTCAGCCAACATCTCTTCTCTCTTTCGCCTATCATGCTAGTGCTGTGGTTTACGTCCCCGCTTTCATTTCCTTTCCTCTGTTAGATCACTGTTAACAATGTGTCACAGTCTTTATATTCCTAGCACTTTCCTCAGTATCCGTGCAGTTCCTAGGAGTGCTGTGGTTTGCACAGTCTCAATCCTTCACTTTATCCCAATCTCCTCCAGTCTCGCCCCGAGTGCACCTACTATAACTGGTACTACCCTGGCTTTTACGTTCCGCATCTTCTTCCGTTCTCTCGCTAGTCCTGGTATTTTTCTAGTTTTTCACCCTCCTTTCTCTTTACTCTATAGTCTGCAGGTACAGCCACGTCTACTATTTGGCAGGTCTTCCTCTTCTTGTCTACGATTACCAAGTATGGTATTATTATTATTATTATTATTATTATTATTATTATTATTATTATTATTATTATTATTATTTGGAATCTCACACCAGTTGCCTGGTGGTAACGGCTGGAGTTTGAGTGACAGCAAGTCTCCTCAAGTCTCCAGCCCTCCTCTCCTAGTACTTGTAGGTCGCAGTGATTCTGCGATTTACAGTTTCACACCGGTTGCCCAGTGGTTATCGCTGAAGGCTGAGTGACAATAAGTCTCCTCAGGTCCTCAGCTAACGTTTCCTCTCTCTTTCGCATATCATGACAGAGCTACAATTCGTTGCAGTACTTATATCTCCAGCACCTTCCTCAGTATCCGTGTTCCCAGTAGTGCTGTGGTCTGTACGGTCTCTATCCTTCCCCTAATCCCGATCTCCTCTAGTCTCACCCTCAGCGTTTTGGGGACAGTTCCTAGTGCACCCACTATGACTGGTACTACCCTGGTTTTCATATTCCACATCTTCCTCAACTCTCTTGCTAGGTCCTGGTATTTTTCCCTTTTTTCACCCTCCTTCTTTTTTACTCTATGAATTATTATCATTATCATTATTATTATTAGTATTATTATTATTATTATTATTATTATTCACACCCATTGCCCGTTGAAGCTGGAGACTGAGTGACAGCAAATCTCCTAAGGTATCCTGTTCTCCTGTCTACGCTCTCACAGTCCATAGCAGTGCTGTAGTTCATAGTTTCACACCAGTTGCTTGATGGTTTTTGCTGAAAGCTGAGTGAAAGTAAGTCTCCTCAGGTCTTAAGTCGTCGTATTATTTTCCCTTGCCTTTCATAGCAGTGTCGTCGTTCATAACTCGACCATCATTCGTGGTATATTGTGCTTTTCCCTCCTCTTTTTTTTGTAAGTCCACTGCTAACAGCTGGGGTCGTAGATCTCATATTCGTGCAGTCCCGTGATATGCTGTGGTGAGCACAGTCTTCATCCTCCCAGTTACCCTTAGCTCCTCGAACCTTGATTTACGAGTTTTAGTACGGTTCCGAGTGCAAATATTTACCGTACTCTCTAGACTTTCACGTTCCTTAATTTTTTCAGATCTCTTGCTAGGTCAAGGAATTTTTCCGGTTCTTCATTCTTGTGTCTTTTTATTCAGTGGTCTGCAGGTGTGGCCACCTCTATTATTTAGTACTTTTCCAGATCTTGTCCACGATTAATAAGTCCGATCTCCTCCCTTGGATGGGGTACTCGTTTGAAATATTGTGTCCCAAAGAAATTTGTGTTTCTTATTCTCAGGGGCTGTTTGCAGTTCGTGCGAGTACAACTTTTCTGCATGGTTAAATCCCATTCTTCTTACCCAATTCCCAGTGTATCACTATTGCTACCCTATCGTATCTATGTTCTGGGATGGATGACAACATTCGCAGGTAGTCTGGTTCACAGTCTCATCCCTTTCCCCACGTAGACAGCACTTGCTGTTTGACTGTGTTTTGTCCATTTCTGTTTTGATATAGTTTGTTCTGATGCATTTTTTTTGTATACCAAATGAGCGATTCTGTTTCTCTCTCTAGGTTTCTTTCCCGTAGCCATGTCCATGATGTCTCGTCTGCAACATATTGTATCCGTCTTTTAAATTCTCCATACATTTTTTTTTATTCCATTTTTTTTCCTTTTGTACTGTGCTGCTCTACTGTTTTCTACTTCTTTGTTTTTTGTTGTGCTACTTCGGGCACTCTTTATGATATCTTCACTGTTTGCTTGCACAAACTTTTCTAGACCTGCTTTGGCCCTCTGGACACAATTCTCTATGCTTGTGAGTTCTGTGCCGTCTTTTTTTCTCTTTTCACCTACTGTCTATTCGTGTCTCCTCTAGGGTGAAAGTCTTTGTACATCCTCATAAGGTTTCTTGTTTGCCGGTCCATTGACTGCATTTCTTCCTTTGTCCGTCCAAGGAATGATTCTGTGTATCTCACTACCACTGAGGTGTTCATTCCTCTTATAAGGTTCTTGCTGTTCAATTTAGTCTCCGATATTTTCCCTATCTTCCAAAGTATTCTCTTCTTCTTTCCACCTTCATTTTTCCAGTTTCATCATGTCATGTTCTAGAACTTAGAGATATTTGTATTGGTCTACTGTGGCCATTGCTCTTATTTTCTTGCTGTCCAGGAGTTCTATTCCTTTAGCAGCTGTAAGCCATCCTTCATGCATTACAATTATTGCACATTTTTCAATTCCTAACTCCATCCAAATGTCATCATTTTGTTAAATAGCGTTCGAGCTCTCCTCTGTTCTTAGAAAAAAACTTCATGTTGTCAATGTACATCAGGTGGTTGACTTCTCCCTTTCGCCTGGGAGAATTGATATCTTTTGTCGATTTTTAGGATTCTGTTGACTGGTATCATATTATCATCATCATCATCATCATCATCATCATCATCATCATCATCATCATCATTATTATTATTATTGTCCTTTTTACATTGTAAATATTCATTCACTACTTTTTACTTTTTTTTCCATAATGCTTTAATGAAAATTTCAGGTTTTATTGCAGATGGTCCCCATTTATAGAGCTGTTGCCTCAACTTAAAAAGATGTCACAGTCGTTTCGTAATTTTCAAGCATCACGAAGCATCAGCTGTTCGTAAAAGGATCACTTTACCAGATGAATTCAAATCCAGCTAAAGAATATTCTCTCATAATGACAGATTGCTTCTGAAAAAACCCCAGGTATCCAAGAATGAAAAATGTTTTTTAAATAACTCTTTGTATCATTTGGAATTATCACAAAGAAGAAAAGGGAGGTAATGCAAGAGAGTACTTCAACGACCCCCCCTTCCTCAATCTTTATGAATAGTCATAAACGTTACACTTTAGCTGACAAATATTTTTTATTTTGGAATCTCATAAGTTTAAAACCAATACTGTTTGCCGTGAAAGTCAATACCTTATCCCTGTTAATATACTACGTCCATATATTTTGCGTTAAACACAGAATATCGAATTCTATTATCGTTGTTTATATTTGGATACCAATGTTCAATATCAAATATTATCCATTGACAGTCATAACTATTCCAACTTTGAATACCCCACCCCTAACAACTCAAAAGATATTTACTTTACCCACAAGTAATAAAACTTGGACGGATATGTTCCACTCATGAAGAATTCAATAAACATAACCTCAAACAACAATTCATTGAAAGAGGATTCAACCATGATGTAATTGAAAAGCATATACAAAAAAAAAGAGACGATCTTAAGAGAAAATACCCTGAAATCCACAAAAAAAGGAAAATCAAATCGTATCCAATAACGATTAGCCAAAACTTTTTCAAACTATCCCCAAGTTTTTGAGTAAACTGAAATTTGACTTCGAAAGTATCTTCCAGAAAACAGAGATTCTGGTAGATGGTCCGCCAAAAATATGGAGAAATCAAGCTAAATGTTAAAACAAAATCACAAAAACAGTTTTAACGGCCAACCAGGCAGCAAAAAGAGGAAAAAAATCCATGTCACGAACATCTCAAACCTGCAATTTTTTTTCACCGGTTGCATAATCGAGAAAAGCTGCAACATTTACCTCAAACCTATTTTCCAAAGTGAAAATGTGATTCTCTTTTTAAAATGTTTATGTTTCTTTGATTAAGACATGCAAAAATCAGAATGGTCTTTTAACTATGGATCACATAATCATTAATGCAGAAAAAAATCAGTACACCACAACAAACCACTACCTTTTAAATATCACTTTTACCAAGATCCCAACAGCATTTTTCATTTTTCAATCAGAGAAAGAATTCGAAAAAAGAATGACTAATAAATCCACAAAAACTCTTTGAGTACGTGAAGATGAATGGGATTCTTTGATTAAAGACCACATTCCTGATGGTTTCAATGATAAAATGAGCCACCCCATAATTATTACATCATAATTCAAATACAACTCAGGCAACTATTAACCAAAAAAAAAAAAATACATCTACAGTAACATATTTCATTCATCTAGCTATAACAAACCATTCAAACACAACAATCATCATCATCAGTCTTTTAATGTCCATCGTAGGACATAAACCTTCCCCAGGATTTGCCATGGGTATCGTAGAGCCCATATTTTTTAAATTTGTCTAGGTCGTCTCTCAGTCTAATATTCTGCTGGCTTCGGTTGCGCATGTGATCTCGGGGATCCATGTCGTGAGTCGTGACGTCCCTCGATTGTCTAACATTCTTGCAACATTGCCATCCCACTGCTATTTGAGATATGGGTTCTATGATGTCCTTGACTCTTGTCTTTTCCAGGATGTATAGTCCTATTTTGTGCTCTCTCCGTGTGAGGCCCAGCATGATTCTTTCATGTGCCCGTTGCATGGTTCTCAATTTGCTGATCTGTCTCTTGGTTAGGTTCCATGTTTCAGCTCCATAAGTGACTATTGGGAGGATGCATTGGTTATACACACTTCTTTTTAGGATTAAAGGGATCTTATAATTTTTGAAGGTTAAGCTTGCTCTGCTAAAGGTTTGCCATCCCAGTGTGATTCTACGCTTGATTTTTTCTTTTGAGGGTCTCATGGAGATTCGTCCAAGGTAGATGTAGTGATCTACTTCTTCCAGCTCGGTATCCTCAATTTTGATCTTCGTGTTTTTATCTCCGATGTACTTGAACAACTTCAATATTTAACGTAAAAAAGTAACACTTAATTTGAATGCTTTGTGTCGAGATTCAGTGCCAAACGTGACGCACGTTCAAATAATAATCAAAATGAGTTAAAACAGCTTCAGATACCGTCCATATTTTCTTCTGATACTAAAAATATTCTTTCCATAGTTTCTAAATTCAACGCCATACAACATCCTAACAAACATGGGAAATGGGTCGATTGAGAATCCACACTTGTCCACCAGCACATGGTATCAACAACTATCCCCATTTTTGACTCCCGGAAACAAATCAGGGAAATTTTTAAAAAAATAGGCTCAACTGATTAAAAGAATTCAAATGAAGTCTCATAAACAGATGAAATGCGTGGATTATATGAAACAAAGACCAAATAAGGAATGTTGTGAATAGGATTCACCCTGGAAAAAACATTCATTGTTCCCCACCCCCATCCAATGATGACCAAACTGTTAGAACCTGATGGTAGGAAACTGAAATAGAATCATTTCACATTCCCGACTCAACATCCAATATATGTTCATATACAAACACACACACACACACACACACACACACACACACACACACACACACACACACACACACATATACATATATATATATATATATATATATATGTATGTATGTGTGTGTGTATGTGTGTGTCTAAGTTGGATATATGATCCGACAGAATGATCATACATTGCTTTATATTCATTTCTTAGTACATAACCGTTGCATAAAAAAAAAATCGAAGCAAAAAACAAACGAAGCTGATGTACACCACGAATAAGCGAAAATACCAGTGGCTGTTTAGTTCAATGGTAAGAGCAACGCTACTTTGAAGTGTCTACACTATCGGTCACCAATTCGATTCCTGAAGCAATCCCATTTTCTGATTGTTTACACTATTCACACATTAACTGATACATTAACTGTGTAACAGGAGCTCTTTCCAAATAAACATCGATATAATATAACAAAATCCATAGCTCATTCTGTCGGATCACATAGATCTATTCCTTAATACATAACCGTTGTATCGAGAGAAGCAAATCGACCGAGATTATACGAGATGAGAAATTGTTTTACTACGAGTTACCAAGGCCTTTGCATTACAGAAGAACATCAAGCAGAGAAATGGTAAGGAGAGGATCATTGACGTGTCAGATCAACTCCAGCAACTTTGGAAACTGCCCCTTACAACCTATTGATTGTCATAGCATTTGATACTTTCACTCGAAATTGAAAGCGCTTGGATTGAAACTATTTACATGCAAGTGCAATGGAAATCCCTTGAATGAAAATATATCGCCCGTCGGCGTATAATGACTGCCTATATCACATAGACACGGGATTTAAACAGTTTATCTTTCTCCGTTACATATTTTAGGAGCATCCGGATTTTGTAGCTACATAATTGGTACTCCTACTTTCAGTTGCAAGTTGTTGAGTGTAAAGCCAGTGGGTTGAAGAGAGTTGAGGAATTCTCTTGGATAGTGGATAGCATCGTCAAGGTACACTATGTTATAAATTGATTTGAACCATCTTGTGGTAGCTAAATGATGATGGTGGCATCAATGTTGTCCACAATGTCTCTTTTGAGAGCCACGAGAACACGTTTACAAAGCCACTCATAACTTCTATTATTGTGCATGAGGCTCTGATGAACCTTTATAGAAGTTCTTAAGATTTGTTGGCGATCATTACAGATATTGTGACCTCAATTCCATCTTTTTTGAGTCCACAAACTTGATTTAAGAGAGGGAAGAATATAATTGGAACGTGGCCTTTTTTATATGTAAAACTGGGAAGGAAACCATTGGAAAAATTGAAAAATATGATTAAACAATTGAGAAAATGAAATTTGGCCAGAAATATCTGATGTTTATGCGTGCAAATGTAAAATTGTATTTTTAAAAAGTGATAAACTATGTGTAGTCGTAAAATTGTCTTTGTATTTCAATTTTTTAAATTATTGCACGTGTTTTCTTTCGAAGTTTAAATAGAGTTGATGATCATAAAAAAAAACATTCTTCCAATGAGCCAATCGCTGTCCAGTCTCAAAATTGTAATCATTGAACGTGGCCCCCCAAAATTGGTTAAACAAAACATAAGAAAAACAATTTCAAAAAACAAACTTAAGTAGCAATATCTTATGTTTCGACGTAGAAAAAATTAATTGAAACATGGCCTTTTAAAAATTTAGTAAGAACTTTCTTGAACATAGAAAAATTGTAATGTAAATAATGAAACTAGAATGGCAACATCCGATGTATAGACGTAAACATGTAGAATTGAGTGAACAAAAAAGAAAACAAATTATGTAGCAATCAAAATACAGGACCACAGAAAATTTTGAACATAAAGGAACGCCCTTATTTTGATACAGTATTTAAAAAATACATGATTGATTTTGAGGCAATACAGAAATTTTTAAAAACTATTATGTCATTTTTTTAGGATATGACTATTTGTGGTATCATGTAGATAGCATTTTCAGCAATAAACAAATCGTCTGTTCGGCTACTCCTATCCAAAAGTTGACTTTTCAACTGCGAACTATTGAAAACAACAGATATTGAGGAATGATTAACAGAAATGACGTGGGTTTTTTAAAAAGTTTTTTTAGATAATTAATGTTCAAGGATGTGAACCTTGCTAGACTCTCTCACTTCAGTACACAGTCAAAATATGACATGTTTGCCCAATCATCCGATGATACAGTCCCAGCAATTCCTTCATAAGGCTACATAGAGACTCTGAACCGTTCCAGCTCAAAAAAGGAGTGAGGAAAGGTGATACCAGCTCACCAAAACTTTTCACACCCTGCCTCGAGATGATCTTCCGAAACATGAACTGGGAAATTGAGGAATCAAAATTTGACAGTGAATATCTGAGCAACCTGAGATTTTCAGATGAAATCATCCTTTACGTAGAGAAACTTCACGAACTAAACGAAGAAAGGAAAAAATTAGGCCTAAACATGAACTTCAGTAAAACGGATATCTTGTGCAACAATCAAGATAGAAGATGCAAAACTCGGCAAGGTAGTTCACTACATCTACCAAGGACAATGAATCCCCATGATATCCCCAAAAGGGGAGAAAATCAAGCGAAAAATCATTCTTCGATGGCAAGCCTTTGGCTGAGCAAGCTCAACTTTCAAATACCAGGCGGTCCTAATAATCCAAAAATGAAGAGTATACAACCAATGCATTCTTCCTATAGTCACTTGTGGAGCTGAAACATGGAACCTGACCAAGAGACAGACCTACAAACTGAGAAGCATGCACCGTGCATATGAGAGAATCATGCTCAACCTTACATGGAGATCTCACAAGACAGCCCAGTATATCAGGAAGAAAATGAGAGTCCGAGACATTATAGAAACTATTAAATAACTCAAATGGCAATGAGTGGGTCATGATGCAAGAATGAAAAATAACCGATTGATATCACGATTTACAGCATAGATCCCCGGAGATCACCTGACAAACTGGGGCCGACAGAGCACAAAATGGAGATTTTCAGGAAATACTGGCTCTGCAATACCCATGATAGAGAATTGTGACTAATCCTGGGGAAGGTCTTTGTCCAAAGTCGGACATCAAAAGACTGATGATGATGATGATGATGATGATGACGATGATGATGATAACATTCTGACTCTTTGAATTTATTAATCAGGTTTAATGGTCACAAATCCAGTTCAATCAGGAATCATGCCTTCCCTATTATTGAACCTTTTATCAATCATATGATATTCAAAATGTGAAAATCTGTTGAAGGAACATCAGCTGAGTTTAACGACACCGTAAGATCACAGACAACAGACAGGAAAAATGGAACAGAGGTGAATCTAAAAAAAACTATTGTTAATTCCAGGACCGGAGGGAAGGAAAGTTAGAATTGTCTCATGCAATTCAAACGAGAGTATTTTGGTGTGGATACATAAATCACTGTCGCCAATACTATTGATACTGCTACTACTTTATGGGAAAAGACGAGGAAAATGTACTGGATGATAAATAACCTCTGGCAACAAACAAAAAGTGAAAAAAAATATCATCAGAAAGGATCAGTGTGAAATAATTCGTGCAATTTTTTTTTAAACCGTCGAGACTGCTCGGGGATTATTATGCAAATGGTCGAAATTGGAATTTTACGAGTTTGATGGATTACACAAATGTACACACACACACACACACACACACAGATCAACACAGACATCCACAAACACACATACATACATACGTACATACATACATACATAAACAGATACATACATACATACATACATACATACATACACTGATCATGAATGTAGACCCGTTGAAAAGTATGTGATTCACAGCTTCAAACCTCTCCTCAGGCCATTATCTATATCCGGGAAAAACTATAGATGTTTGTTTTCCTTTCTTTTTAATGTTTTTTTTCTTTAAAATCTGCTTGTGCTATTTAAGTGTTATACTCATGTCGATTAAGATGAAAAAAAACTCACAAAGATTTCCATTTGGCTGATTCTATCAGTTTCTAAATACAATTTGGAAAACATTTTCCGAACAGGGGGAAATGTTATATTATTTTTGGATTTACTGATTTTTTGATAAATGCTCCAAGAATCTTGCTCACAAATGTGAGGGTGAATTAGTGGAATTATAGTACTTTGCACTTTATGTTCATTCATATGAGCACAAATGGTACTCCAATCTAACAAATGGCAAGTTAACCTACTGAATGCAGAGGTAATTTTATGTACAATGTACGGAATCAATGTTCGGCATTACTGGCATATTGATTTTCATTTTATATGAATATCCTGTATCGACAGCAGTGACAGAAAATCATAATTTGCAATATTTTGTGAACACAACAAATGCTTGAAAACTTTCTAGTGAAGCTATAGCAATTCTTTGCTGGTCACTACTCCCTACTCCCCCCAAAAAAACACGTGGCTTACTAATATATTTATGAAATATAAGTAATTTTGGATATATTTTGTCGATTGCTGAGTTTTCAATTTGACGAATGAGTCGTGGTACGTGTTCGAATTAATTAAATGTTTCTTCAAAAATGTTCTTGATGGAAGATAACCTCCGATCTCTAAGATATATACAAGATTTTTTTCCAAAATTAAGATTTTCTCCTAATAAATTTAGGGATAGTTCATTCGAGCTGCCCCGGTAAAATTTACTTTCCACACTGTTTTTTGAATACCTAATTTCCTATCACAATTTGGGTAAAAAAATAGAATTGTTAGATATGTTCAATTGAGCTTTTTTCCTTTTGTCCCTTTTGGAAATCAAACATTTACACAAATACACAAAGAGCCTCACCATAGAGCAATTATTATGAAGTTAACCGGGGCATATAAGCCTACTCTAGAAATCTCTATTCTCACCAGTTAGCATACAAATGTGGTAGAATACGCTGAACCTAAAATTTGGTTATTATAAAAGATGCACATATTACAGCCTAGGAAACATTCACGCACACGAATACAAACATTCATTGGTATCGTAATACTTACACGTACATGTGTATAGATAGAGCTAAAGACTGTTTGATATATATATATATATATATATATATATATATATATATATATATATATATATATATATATAATTATTGTGCTATCCACAGACAGCTGTTTTGTTGTATTACAACTCTTCAGTGTGGCTATGGACCATCGAATATCCAGTACCATGGGATTGGATCAGAAGGTGGTATTTTACCCCTTCCCTAAACAGAACTGGATGGTCGTTAGGAAAGGATTTCAAGTGATATATTTCCTGAGGCACAATTCCCCATTCACCAGAGTGATCCATCCCAGAGTTCGAAGACCATTGCTCTAGAAGCTTTTAATGGACAAGTTGCCCTACGTAAAGCTACGTGGATAGCTTCAAGTGAAATGATATCTGAAGGTGTTCTTACACTGTGACAAAAGTTCGGTTAATCAAACTGTAATCAATGTGATCGTATAGTACATTTCATCATTTACTAGCCATGATATCCGATGTTGCCAAGGGGGAATAATTGCAGATATAATAACACTGCTTGCCATTGTTTTGAACACCCTGGAAAGGAACAAATATAACCCCTCTGCTTAGTTTCTGACCCCAGATAGGGCGAACAAATTCCCTGAATTCTTGTGATTTCTTGGAGAGAAAAAAGTTCCCATCTGTATTGAATGGGAAGATAGGAAATTCTCAAAAATGGATGAAAAAAGAGCCCTCGGTTTTGACACCTGATGGAGAAAACAAATTTTGCCCCATCAAATTTTGACTCCCAAAAGTGAAAGAAATTGACCCTGCGATTTTAATCTGAAAAACTGTCAGTTCCAGCGTCTGAATATGAAGTCATGTACAAAAAAAAAAAGAATGGAATCGTAGTCGGAAGAAAGTGGGGTTCCAGATCAGTATCCTAGTCCTGTAGTGAATGGAATCCCAATCAAAAATCGTTGAGGGGTTACCAATCAAGCCGTATTTTTGTTTACATACTCACCTCTTGTCCAACTCAAGTGTACTTTGAATCATTAGCTCTGATTGTGATGCTATGTTTGGGGAAAGAAAGCGTACATAGTCACAAACTACCACAGATATAGGTAAATAAATTTAATAAAAAAATCGAATACAATGTCATACAGGGAAAAATGCTTCGAATATAACAACACATGTTAGCAAATGATATTCTATGGATGTTTCATTTGATTAAAAAAAATGGATGTTTAATCTGTGAAATCTTGAAACGGAATCAAAAATATTTTCACAAGAAATTCTTTCAGTTTTGGAAGAAAAAACAAGTTTTTTGAGGAGAGTGGCCTATTTACGATGTAATGATTAAATTGAACTGGGCCTTTATATTTCATCCGTTGCAAAATTGTACAAAAATACAGCTTTGAAGAATTTTGCTTATATCTGCTGTGAAACTTTTCCGGTGGGAGAATGTTCATTAGTAATTATGTTGAGATCGATTTTCGTTTTATTGGAGGAACGATTTTTATGATTGTTTTACGGACGGATAATGAGGGATTAGTTTAGCATTATTATTGCATAACAGTTGATATTAAAAAAGCAGCACCCTCCCAAAGATGATATAAGTACCATTGATTAAAAGTAGTAAACACTTATTTGGAAAAAATGGGGAGTTCTGTTGAGTGATGATTGAATAAATTGAGCTTTAGCTAAATAATAATCATCAATGAACAATGGAAAAATACAGGACCAATTGTAATTACTTTCAATTTATTGTTGGAAGAATGATCTGATCCGTTTGTCTGGTAGGTTTCAAAAGAGAAAGTGAAGCAGTGATAGCATTTGACCATGGCCTCTGCTGGCATGTTTGGAAAGAAGGAAGGAAAGGGTGTCAGAAATCAACAACAGCGGTTCCCATTACACTGTCGATGATTTCTAGGAATGTGTGAGGAAAAACCGCTAAAAATCTGTTGGAAATAACCTTTATCGCCAGTAAAGTTCGAAATACTTGTACGAATGATGATTGACATAATTCTTGGTATGCAATTCAAAGTTTAAAACCGAAAATATGACATAAAAGGTTTATTTGCACCTCGAATGACCTCTGAATCCAGTTTCACGTAGCCTATGTCTAAGGGTGATCTTTTGTAACTGTGTATGCCATATATTATGTTGATAGGCTTTGTAGTATTAGCACAAACGAGGTACAGATAGACAAACAAAAACAACAAAAAAAAACGAATACAAAACAGAAATCTGATTGATAGTGAGAGTGAGATAAACGTATACGAGTGAGGACAAGAAACAATAATCTCATTTGAATATAGAGACTCTATTTTGTTTACGACTACATATATAATTTTGGATGTGTCATGATTCTCTTCTGTCGATCGTCACCATAATCCCGCCAGTGATAGATTCAATAGTAATTGTATCTTAATTTTTCAGGATCAAAAGAACTGGTCGTTGTGTAAAATATGTCAGGGTTCCATTTCTGAGTCGTTTATGTTAAAATCTACCGTGTTTTGTGTTCAATCTTTTACTCTAAGAACTTTCACTCACGAACTATTGTTAATAAATGAATAAATAGCAACTCTTCTATGTCCCAGACAAGCATATCATTGGAATTCGTCACCCGAACGTCTCATCAACACTTACAACAAAAGATTTTTTATGTTGGTCTGCTTAACTGGTTATTGGTTTATCGGGTGTACAGGCTGCACATAGAGAAGTGGGTGGGAAAATATTCACTTTTTGCTATGTTGAAAAAAAAAAGAAGGTTTTTTGCTGATTTTTGAAAATTTTCTCTCATTTATGTTTCTATTGATGGATTCAATTTTTACTAATGTCCATGCTCCATTCGATATTCGATCTATCCCGCTTCTCTCTTGAAGATTTGGTCTTTTCAGTGACTTAGTAAAAGGCAAAAGAAGTAAATAAATTATCGATCGCAACTTTTGTCGAGTTTCGAGTTGATCACTCACAATACCACATACTAACAGAAGACGCTGGTTATGTGACTGTTTCTATTGAATGATTAATAAGACGTGAATTATGTAAAACTTTAACGTAAGCATCTGCTTTATAAACTTAAATTCTCTCTCATTTTGTCACGGGAAATAATATTTTGTATGTCGCTGGTTATTCTGGGCATAAAACGAGACATTTAGTCGGATGCATTGATCATTGAGTCTATACGAAAATATCAACCCCAAGGATATACCTAATTGAGACACAGATATCTGTTGGTTTGAATTTCTCTTTAACAATGCTATATAACTTCTTTGTGCCGCCTGTTCCTCCTTGAATCTTACTTGTTCTTGAAAACGGAAATTTACTTATTCATGATTATCAAAAAAATGTTACAGGAGAATATTTCATCAACTTGTGATTGAAAACCGTCAACCAACATTGTCTACAAAGCTTCCTTTAATTTTTTCAGTTTATTTGTCTGGCTTTCTGGCTGTCTATGTATACTGCACACCGACCACATCAATGGAGTTAGAGCTGAAAATTGAAAACATCCACTCCTTATTGTGTCGAAAAATAAACAGGGTGTCTCGTGTCTGACCACTCCAATAGTTCTCTAAGGGGTTTGGTTCAATTAGTTAATGCTGAGTTGATCGATTAGTTTGTGTCCTGCAGCAATCATGCTCGTCTTTTCAAAATTCTGACAACTAAATGATCACTGCCCAATGAAAGGTGAGAGGAGTGAGTTATCGATTCATCGCATTTTTCCAACATTTTTATTGATCATCCCGAACACAGTATGCTATCAAATCCATCGGTCAATTAACAGCCTGTTTCTTTTTGTTTTAAAGGAGTCACTTTTTCATATCCATCGAGGTAATATTTTGGAGATACATCAATCGAGAATCATGCACATTCTTGGAGCAAAAGAAGATTTTCAAATCCAATAGATATATTCGGTACTTTTTATTATCTCTAGAAGAGTGGGTTGTTGATAATCCATCTGAATAGATAGAAAGAGCTCATGAATACCTTTATAATCGAGTTCACAAGGAGAGAAGTATTTAGACTCAGATGAAATCCAAATCTCATGTAAAAAATGTATTTCGTATCATTACTACATTTACTCATCTTTTATAGATTTTGCAAAAATGAATTATACATACACGCACACATAAATGTGTATGTATATATATATATGTGTGTGTGTGTGGGGGGTTTCATACTAAGTGTTCAAGTCATTTCAATTTTTTACTTAATGATTTGTATGATATCCTTCAGCGTAGTACCCGTTGGGATCCATGTGGACCCATTACATCATTCGTACAATTGCAATTGTACGATCTCAAATTGTATAATTTCAATGATTTGCATCCACAAGTTATGGCTGGCATCATGCTTTTATTACATACTTTATTCTTTAATCAAGGTGCTCTTCAATATATCTCCATTCATACCAAATGCTTTCCTGCCAATCTTTACACAACGTGTTATTTCGCTTGTGTAGTCTCTATCTAAAATCATTAGATGACTCGGGTAAAAGTATTCGTCAACCTCTTTTAAAACCTCACCCTATGAGACATGGGCGAGTGAAAAATATGGGAAGAAAAAAACTGAGAAACAACCAGACGAACGATGGAGGGATGATATAAGACATGACAAACGGTAACATAATCACAATCGTCGTGGGAAAAACCACTGTCCAGCAGTTGACTTATATTCGTAAGTAGAAATGATGATCATGATGAGCAATATATATATATATATATATATATATATATATATATATATATATATATATATATATATATATATATATATATATATATATATATATATATATATCGACGGACGAGAGACAGTGATTTTCACCGTTTTTCTCTTGTCTTTGAAAACCCTTTTGTTTTGTTTTTATGGGCTTTTGCGATTCCCTTTCGAGTGTAGAAGGGTTAGTGGTTTTGTGTGGCAGGCCCAGTCGATGCTGATTTGGTTTCAGGTATAGAAAATTATCGAGGATGATTTTTAAATTTCAAAATTTGCTGCAAGATGGGATGATATTGCTTATTACTTACTTTGCTCATAAAGAAAATAAGATAAGGGGTTATGTTATATGAAGCAACACTCAAAGCAATATATATAAATATATATATATATATATATATATATATATATATATATATATATATATATATATATATATATATATTTGTATATATCAGACTTTTTACAACATCTAAAATGACCATGAAGGATACAGAACATAAATTTCTCGTGGATATATTCGATCATACACGATGAGTACCACCATAACCAATCATCTGAACTATACCCGAGATAGCCACACCCTGAAATTACCAATCATCCACACACTCCAATACTAAAGTGCTATCTTGCACCCAATATCAATGACAACCAATGCTCTTTCTGAGCAGCACTGCCAAAAAAATATCCACGAATACTGCTACTACTTCCTGCAGGATTTCTGAACGTACCAACATGGATTTCACCACTGACTGAATTGGCCATACTCACGATTTTAGCCTAAAACGAGTTCTCTTTCTTGGTTTTTATTCAGGCTCCCAAAGCAAAACATCTTAGGCTGATTTCGTTTTTTATAGGAACATTTTAATCACTGAAACTTACATTTTCCTGAAGATGGGATTCCCTCCCAAAACATATATGGCATAATAAGTGATTCATTTATGAATTGATTAGATGAAAAATAAAATGTATATTTACTTTTACTTCTAATTCTGTCTCATTCCCTATTGTTCACACACACACACACACACACACACACACACACATACACACATATACATACACATACATATACATACACACACACACGCACATATATACATTAGAGTAAAATGGCAATTCAGAAAACCTTGCTCTATTACCAAGTCTATTCAACAGTTCTGTTTATAGTGACTTCTGAGAAATAAGGATGGAGATATCGTGCATATATATATATATATATATATGTGTGTGTGTGTGTGTGTGTGTGTGTGTGTATGTATATATGTGTGTGTGTGTGTGTGTGTGTATATATATAATCGATGTCCGGTCGTAGGTTGTCTTCATCATCATCATCATCACCATCTTTTTATAGTCTGTTGTTGGACATTGGTTTTCCCCAGGATTTGTCAGATCTCTCTATCATGGGCGTCGTAAAATAAATACTCTGTAAGCTTATCTTGCTCGTTTCTCTGTCTTGTATTCAGCTAGTTTTAGGCTTTACATTGGGTCTCTGGGGATCCATATTGTGAGTTGCAATTTCCATCGGTTTTTCCGCCATTCCCGCAACATGACGAATTCATTGCCATTAACGTTTTCTAATGGATTCTATGATATCTCATACTCATGCCTTTCCATAGTATAGAGTTGTTTTGAGATTTGTTCATGTGAAGTTGAGCATGATTTTCACTTTATGCACGTTATGTGGTTCTCAATGCGAGGTTAGGTCTTTTGGTTTGCTGATATGTTTCACCTCCATAGATAACTATTAGTAGGATGCATTGGTTGTATGCTCTCCTTTTTAGGACAAAAGGGATTTCTTGGAAGGTTGAGCTTGTTCTGTCGAAGTGATTAATTATGGATTAACTCGAGAAGGATATGATAAAGTTGGCACACTGTTCAATAACAGCACATCCCGAGCGTTGCTCAGCTTGTTTACAAAATGTTTCGTGATTGGTAACCACTCTATAACATTAGATTAAATTCTGTAATTGAGTGCATTGAATCTAGGTATGTTGGGTGTGTTCTCTAAGAAGTATTTTATGACCTACCAGATGACTCGATCATACCAAAACTTATTCATATTTGTTAGAAACTAAAACTTTAAGATTACTTTTTTACCTTTATTGCACAAAAAAGGTTTACTAGGTACAGAAAACTAAGATTCTTCTTAAGTTTGGCCATCATCGGCTAAACATATCGAGATTTACAGGAAAAAAATGGTTGAGATTGAAAAAAAAAAAAAGTAGTGAAAAAGTTTTAAATGATTCTTGACTTCATCCCCTTGCGCAGATTTTATCACTCCCACCACCACAACATCTTTTTTTCCAGTGAAGAAGAGTCAATAAATTTGTTTTACATTTTTAACACCTGCTGAACAGATATGCGATGGTTCACAATCAGTTTTATTATAATATATTGATATAGCTTTTTTTACTGCAGTTAATCGTAAAATCTTTTTTTTCTTTTTTGATTTTTCTCATAATTCTCATATTTCTCCGTAATTGTGCACCGTTTACATTATGCTGGAAGTTGGGATTACAGAAATAAATGAGGACTAAATAGTTTGCACTTTTTGTGCATCCGTAGTCAATTTTGGTAATGTTTAAAAGTTATAAAGACACAAAACGAAAGAAGCTAAGTATTAAAAATCTCCCAAATAATAAAAGTATATCCCGTCATTCAAAATTTCAACTGATCACTGGGAAGAAGTGGGAAAGTCCTTTTCTTAAATAGTTATTTATATGAAAAAAACTCTACCAGTTCGTTATTGTAAACAAAACGATCCCCCAAGTTTTTCGGAAGTTTCCTTTCTCTATAAACACTCATATTATCATGATTACATTCAAAGTTATGTTATAAAAAAAAAATTCAGTGAGATGGATTATCCATATGTATTTTGTTTACATAGAAGATAATCCTAATACTGTAAATTTAAAGAAATACAGTATGGGAAAAACGGTGGTTACTGTGTTAGTCTAAACTTCTATCCTCCTCATCAGTTGTTACAACAATTAAAAAAATTTGAGTAGTACATTATTGTTTGTTTGGTGAAGAAGGCTGTATTATATCCTATTTAAACATCAGTGACAGTACATTGACACGTTTTTAGGATTTAAATAATCCAGCGCAACCAAAATTATTGTTTCGGCTACAGCGGCAATCAAGGCCATGAACTGAATTGACTTTTCCATGAGTCTTGCTGTTTTTTTTTGTTTTTTTTTTGTTCTTTTAAAAAAGTGGGGAATCTTAGTTTTTTTGCCTGTAACATTCGTTGGGTTGTGGTCTATTTGCTTGAATATCTTTTTCTCATTTTCCAGACCTGTGTATAAGCAACTGATATCTTCTTCTTGTGGTATTGAATAGGCGTCCACTGATATCCAAGATTCGCATCGTTTCACTCACTCGCTTGGATGAACGAAAAAAAAATCTCATTTGTTCTGAGCGAGGTCTTGTAAATCATTTCCGTTGCGGTGAAGATATTTCTAAGAATGAATATCAAAATCAACACAGAAAGCAAACTGAAAATAATCACCCCCTCTCTCTCCCTTTCCCTCCCTCTCTTTCTATCCCCTTCTCTCACTCACTCTTTCTTATCTCAATTTATATTTATATATCAATCTAGGTGTTTATGGGCGGTATTGATGAGTGTTAATATACATCTGTGCTCTGTGCACAACGCTTTCTAGCATCTTTATAACAGGTAATTACTCGTTAAAAAAAGTATATTCTGTTACACATCCACAAGTGTAAGGAGACTGATGAGGAGAGAAATACCCAAGTTAGGCCTTGTCGTTTTGATTAACTTCATGACTATTTTTCCCTAGCAAGGTACCTTGTTTATTTCTCTGATAGGTTACCTCATTTCTATACCTGTCTACGTCTCTCTGTGCAGAAATATATCCATTGAGCGGGGTGTAAGCCAGCATATGATAAACTAGTGAGGATTGGCATAGGAAATATTGCATTAGTATTTCATTCTGAGAAAAACAGCCAGCCGAATTAAAAATCTCTATTCGAAAGCCCTTTCCACTCACCACACATACCTTTTATTGCTTGGGTTGTGAATATATACTGAATCTCCCCTCAAAAGCGAATATGTACGAAGGGATTGATTTATCAATAGCCTAGTATGTTAATTATCAGCCAAATTTTGATTAGGATTATTCCCTGGATAATTCTTAATCTATTAGATCGCTATTCATCTCTGGATTATGTGCATTCACAAAGAAGGACATCAAGTTGGGAAAAATATTGGTTGTGTAAAATTAATGCTTTTTTAATCGTTGAGCAACAAATCATCGATGTACCTACATAATTGAATTGTTAAATGAATATTTGCTATCTACACCAAATGATTCGTTACCCGTGTACCAACAGGAAGTTGTTTCAAATAGAGCTCTAAATTAGATTACACGTTCATTATTATTTCATCATAGATAATGTATCCATTTCTTGGTGATATAATTGCCGCGTTAGAAACAAGTACAGATATGGACAGTGAATGAATAAAATGAAAAGAGTGAAGACAAAGTGACATACACACACGTATACATATACATATATATATATATATACATATATATATATGTATATATATATATATATATATATATATATATATATATATATATATATATATATATATATATATATATATATATATATTCTAAAAAGCTTTAGAGCTTTTGACACTAAATATAAAAAACAACTTTTTTTTAAAGTAGTTATGTCATTCCTGTCGATCCTTCACTAATATGTATATATATATATATATATATATATATATATATATATATATATATATATATATATATATATATATATATATATATATATATGAAGAAAGAGAGTGATTGAGAGATTAGGATTGAGCGATTAGGATTGGAAAAGGTGCTCATTGCGATCACTTTAGGATAGGGTATTCTCAGTGACAACAACCGGCTGATAACATTTAGTAAAGACCTTTAAAATGGAACAGATCGTACATAAAATATCATGTTTCTTGATGAGTTATTCAATTTTCCTTTATAAACAACATTACACTATAAAAAAAAATGGTACGGAACATATCCTCCAATCATTAGAAATGTTTAATTCATGTTTAATGAAATATTCTTGGCCAACTGATTTCCATAACAATAAGTGTTTGATTACATTATCTTTGACTATAAAGACGTATTATGAAATGTATTCCCATGAGCTTTATTGAGATTAGCCTGTAACCAAACGCATAATAGATGCTAGACAACCTTGTGACTTGTTGAATCACTCTTCAAGAGGAAATTAGCGCACACTGATGAAACCAGACTGAACATCAAACTTTTTTTCTGGATGGCTTAGCTATTCCTTTGTTCGGGAAATTAGAGGAGGAAGCGATATTCAAGAAGAAAGACGCTTCGCAAGACAAACATTCAGTTCGTTTGAAGCGTTTTTCTTTAAGCGATTTTCTGATTATCTGAATTAGTCTATTTTCTTTTTTCCCCTTCTTCAATTCTTCCATTTTGTCACTCTCCTTGTTTCATTTATTAAGTTTTAGTTCCAGTCCATCACGTTTTTCTGCATAATCTAGATTGAATCTGCATCTTCTTTGCTTTTGCAAATAAATAAATTGATATAAAAGGAAAATTATAATTAGCATCTGATAGTTATTTATCTCAGGAAATCAATTCATTGAGGATGAACAAAGACTCAGACTCCTCGCCATTTTCAATAATTTGAAAATCACTCTGAATAAGTAAAGATTCAGGTTAGTGAGTCTATTCTCTCTCTCTCTCATATATAGATGGAATGAACTGCTTAGGATACTTTGAGAGCACAAATATAAAATGATGAATGTAATTACAGTTTTAGCATTACACTAGGGGACAATTAGAAAAAACGTATTGCAATCTGAGATGACTTGAATTAACAATGAAGTTCGAGGACCGACCGGCCATGAATTTTCATGAATCCACAAGGAACTAAATACATGAGAAAATAGGTAGGACTACTGTATAATTAGTATCTATGATTATTTCTCTAAACAAATGAATTTAATATTGCAGGTGTGAAAAGTTACAGACTATATACAATCATGATTTAGTTGCAAATAATCATTCTTTCAATGGCCAATTTTTTTCTCGGTTTTTGAAACTCCTATGCAAGGGATTACTCTGCTTTTTGATAAAGTTTTAAGACCTATTAGTTCAGTATGAATTAATTGATTATTTTCGGGTTAAGCCTTGGGAAATTTAGACTAAGCTGAATTCTGCACGATTTACAGGGTTTGGAGCCTCATTAACGTATCCCGAATTCTTTCAAATCTGAATTCGAAGGGAAACATGTGAGCATATTGGGAAAAGCTATGTTTATCAAATATATCACCAAGATTTGGAAGTGCTTTGAGCAGTTGCAGAGAATCTCTTCATTAATTTTGTCCATGCGCACCTTTTTAGTTATCAAAACCGATATGAAAAGCAAAATGAGTGTGTATGGTCATGTGGCAAATATGATTTATTATAAGACCGCCAAATATCATCTTCCTTTATAGTGGAGCTACTTTGGTATGGATTTTAGGTCAATTTAATGTATGGAAGTATAGGTATAAGAAGGTCCAATTGCCCCCTTTACGCCAATCTATATGAGAATATTGTAATGCACGACAATCCACCCATCTGTCAGTGATTGATATAGATACCTCAATATTTTACATGGTGTGTTGAAAAATACTAGAATAAAACTTAAAATCTTGAGTCATGTTAATTTCATATAACTGACTAATTTTATAATCGAACATCGGTCTAAGTTCCATAAAGGCAATGGCTTACTTTATGTAACATAATTGTTTAAATCATATCCTTAAGTTCCATTTTGTCAAAGCACACAAGGTTAAAATAATTTCTTCATATTCCCGCTCAAGGAACCCCAAAATGAAGAAGTTAAATAAATCATGACTGGCTGATTTTGTGGGAAAAGTAACTTCTTCTATACCTAAAGTTTCAGCAGGAAAAGTAGTTAGGGTTAGCGGTTCTATCTTTTATCGCTTACGAAGTTAGTAGGTTTCTACTTACAATCTTGCCTTTGAGCAAAACATATCCTATTTCCGAGAGAAATACGGATACTTTACCATAGAATTCACTTGGCTACTTATAAGGCTCATTTACGAAGACCACAAGCATGTTAGTTGGGGTTCAAACATGTCGGCTCCAGTTTGCAATGAAAGCACACAGACCTCAAGTCATTCTTGTCTGAGGAAGAAACAAAAGGGAATCCATCTTTTTTTACTCAAGAATGCACTTTATTGTTGACGATCACAGTCCTTTCGAAGCTAAAGGTGGTGCAAAACTATGCTTGTTGTTTGTACGAAGAAGGAGAAAAAACAATCAAAATATCTGATGTTACTGACGTGCTAATGGTCTACCATTTCTGTGAAGATATGAATAATTTGTATTTCATATCGGAGTCGTCCACTGTGTAGAAAAAGCAATATATCATTCAGATATCTCCGCAAGGAAGAAAGAAACTCACACGTCAAAACACCTACCTTTTTTATGTTCGGTCAGGGTGTGACACTATATTAACGATGGACAGGGCAAAGGTGCAGCATTGAAAGAGAGCGGAACAGTCAGCATTGGTGTGTGAAATAGGTAATGTCTCTCTTCAGCAGCGAAGTGCAAAAACTGATTAGGAAAGTGGAAGACCCAAACTGTTCATAAATATGTACCAACGACCAGACGGTTATACTTTGAATGGATTCAAGCACGCTAAATACGTGGATGCTTTGACTACTTTATATCAGTCTGCTCAGCCAAAAAACTTTACCTCTGATTGAGAATGCTGCATGGTTCCATTGCCTGCGTGTGTACCTACGAGTGAAATTATGGAAGCACCTGGTGTGAAGTATAAATTTAAAAGCAGAGTAATGGAGATGAAAGCTAGAGAAGGAACACGTAGAAGCTGTCGTGACCAGCACCATCCGATCTTCTGAATGTGATTCCTCTCAATTGCTCGTCAAATCTCTGCGGAATTCGTTCCTGTTCATGACGGATGTGGGGAACGCATTGTGTGTCTGATAGATTTCATTATCGTGGAGAGATTGAGGAAAAAATGTGGGCGAAGTAATCCGTGTTAGGTCAATAATTCAGGTTTAGGAACTGACGACGTCGAAATTCTGACTATTACGGGATTGAATCTCCAGTGATATTTGTTCAATTTATATGAATTGTCCATCTGAAAATTTCTATATAATTCTTCAATTCCATTTACATAACCCCCCCGTTCACACATGCACGCACACATGCATGCACCCCCAACGCACTAAAAATTAAAGGAAGCAAGTCGTTAAAGTTATATTAAGTCATAAAGCTGTACTGACAGAGCTGTAATGCTCTTTTTCTTGCATTCTGACTTTCTCTGGTTATATGATAAATCTGACTAAACCATTATGTATTCGATACCCCCCCTGTAACCCATTTGCAAAATAGAAGAGTCTGGGACTGGTAAAGTGTTTTACATTTTCATTTTGAAAAGACTGATCACATTAAAACGCTTTGGTAAATCACCCGATAGTATAGGAAGTGAAATGATTGATTCATCGACCTATTTTCAGGCTTTACCAAATTTTTTTCTGTCTTCCTTTGACTTGATCAAAATTCCCTAGGCTATAAAAGGTGCTCGCTCAGTATTTGCATTTTACTTCCATTCTGAAAACTGAAAATGCTGAACAATACAATTATCAAAGAAGTTTTTCTAACATCGGGGTCAACGTAGCCACAAATCTGATATATTTGGTAAATATATTTATCGTCAACAAGTTAATATTTTTTTCCTTAAGATCGGATTTAGTATAGATGTTTGTTGGCTACAAACCCTGTCAATAGTGCAAAAAATTATGGTCTTGTAATCATGTCTTTTGGACTATATCTACTGGCTTAGATAGTTGTGTAATCACCGCCGATGCCTGCTATCGTAGTTCATGCCCAGTTGAAAGAAGAAGACTACTGGTTTTCGAGGTAGTAGGCATGAAATATTTGCAGAATACAATCAATAGATTATTCATACTACCAATTACGCATTGTGCCAGGTAATGCCTCCTTTGTAAATATCAATGTGATATGCTATTCTAATCGATTTTTCGGAATATCGCAAGTCGAGCTCTTACATGACAATACTTTACTAAACCTACAAAAATCTTACTCAACCTAAGAAACACGCACTGAGAATCATGAATTCAATTTGAAATTATGAAGATATCTGGTATAGCATGAAGATAAAAAGTGTCAATTGAATAAATGATGACTACAATATAAGATGTGCCACTTTTAACAAATTTTGACATGAACCTCACCATCTGGTATGAAACTCTTCTAAAGTAATATATATGTAAATATATGTAAATTAAGACCACTCTAGAGATTATAAACTAAAGGTTCAAGACATATACTAATACCTGCAGATTACATTAACTAAAACCATTGTATCAAGCTTTTTTATGAGGTTATTATGGACATACCCCATGAAATAATCGACCAAAACTTTTGTTTTGTTCTAGGGTCCATCGCTTTTCTATACGATGATACATATCGGGATTCCACCATCACTTTTAGAAATGCCAACGGTAACATTGCTCCACACTTTGTAGCAAGTCACAAATTAGTCAAATACCTTCCGCTGTTGACGATAGTATTAAGGATATCAACCTTTTTCCTTCAGTGAGCTTGACGAGTGGATACTCATTAATCAAAATAGAAATTCTTCAAAGAAATAAACATTTTATTTGTAATAGTCCAAGAGTCAGCTAAATTCCAACGGCAATCCAACCGGCTACCCTGTTAGCTAGACAGAAAGGTAGATAGATAGATAGATAGATAGATAGATAGATGGAAATAGTCTTACAAAAACAGATAGATCGATGATTGAAGACACATGTGATGGCAACGTGAACGTTCTCGAAAATACCTACATTTGAGCTGATATTTCTAGGATTCAATCATCTTGAGCATATTTGAAACTCACAGATTCTTTATTGGTCCGTCTTAATGGATTCAATGTTGCCGTAGATAATGTATAATCATCATCATCATCATCATCATCTTATTAACTTCCATTGTTGGAAACAGACTTTTCCTAGGATTCACTTCAGCTCTCTATCATGGCCGTTGCAAAACCTTTACATGCTGAACCTGTCTATTTCATCATTCCATATTATTGCTGGTCACAGTTTCACTTATGATCTCTTAGGATTCATATTGTGAGTTGTCATGTCCATCAGATGTCTATCACTCTTGCAACACGACCAGCCCATTGCTTACTTGAGTTTCCTAATTGGTAATATGATATCCCTGACTCCTGTTTTTTTCTAATATACTGTGCTATCTTGTGATCTCTCCATGTGATGTTGTGCATGAATCTCTCAGTTGCACATTGCATGGTTCTCAGTTTGAGGGTGTGTCTTTTGGCTAGCTGTCGTGTTTCAGTTCCATGGGTGATGATGCATTTGTTTTATATCTTTCTTTTTGAAACAAATGATATTTTTTTTAATGCTTCAGGCATATCGATTTACAGTTGTTGAACAACCTCCTCGAAAGTAATTTGGAAATCAAATTTTATCATTTAACACATTCGTTCAAATTCTAAATATAAAACATCACCATGGACTTCAAATTGAATGAATTATATTCAAACACTGAATAACAACGTCTGGATAGTAAAATTGGAAGTATTTAGATCATTCTTAGCCAACTATATAAATGATTAATAACCTTGTATTTTTTATATATATCTAAGGTTTGGATGATATGAAATAGTGAATTCGAGGAGTAAAAGTCTTATCAAAACCAAGGAAAGATTATATACTTATAACAGCTTATTTTTTAGTTCGATTTCCACTACCTCGAATGAGAGGTGAGTCAGTCAGCACACTGATAGAATAAGCTGGTGAGACGTTGCAAGGAGAAAATTTCCTTATCTGAGATTATTGACTTGTTATCAACGATGAATATCCTAGCGAAAAGCTGGCACAAAACTCTCCTAGATGATGAAATACTGATACGAAATCAGCATGAAAGTCATCCTTTTTTTTATGGAACAGCAGTGTCATGCAGTGAAAAATATGAGGTAATCCTGAATGAGCCGCATATTATTTAATGAAACTCTTTATGAATAACAGAAAAAGTTCATTTAACAGGTATATTAAGTGCAGACATCTGACTCAGTGCACACATTGTGGAACAATCATTCAATAATAGATATGAAACTGTTAAAACATATACGAACAAAATATAATGAATTCCCTTCTTTAATAGGAATTTGGGAAAGATCGGTACATCTACTTATAGATTGCACAATCTAGTTATACATCTCTCTTTCTCATTCTGTCTCTCTGTCTCTCTGTCTACTTCAACACACTTTTTCCTCAGAATATTGATCGTATTTGACAACAAAACACTTTGTCTGACCATTTTAGATTATAGATTTGGATCAGTAGAACATACGGCAGTCCCCAAATTAATACGCTCACAACGCGTTAACTAATATTATTCACAAGTCATGTGAAACATATACGAAAATGGCACTCCAATAAATAGATGATATAAAAATACGAAAAAGAGTAAAATAGGGGAATTAGTAAAACAACAGAATCCAACGATTCTCAATGAGACATAAAAGCATCTTTTTAGTCTTTTTTTTTTCTGTGACATTACTTTCTGTTTTCTACCTGACTTCTTTTTTAGACAAGGAAGTTATTTTTTTCTCCATTCTATTTCATTTTCCAGTATCAATATTGTTTTCATGTCGGCAATTTTGACCTCTTGTCCAACAGTTTCTTCAAAGCACATTATTCTTTGCTTCTCCTCCAAGCAGTAAACTTCTTTGAAATATATATTTATTTGGTGTTACTTGTTTAATCATATAATCATATTATAAGAGTCGTTTTTTATTCTTTTTTTCACCTTCCTTACATATTTTCACAATTATACAAAGACCATTATTCCACCAAACATAGGATGCTGAGAAATGAACAGCTAGGAATCAATTCGAGTATTTCCGCCAGAAGTGAAGCAAGCCACCAAACAAGCAAAGAGAAGGAAAACCCACGGACCAGATATTATCACCATTGACATACTAAAAAGCACGGGAAAAGTCATTACTAGGAAACCTTTTCTAACATTCCTCAAACAGAGTAAAGTCCCACAAGACTGGAACATCGTAATCAAAATGCTGTTAAAAAGGTACCTGAAAGACCTCTACAATTACAGGTTAATAAGTTCACTCAACAGAACCAACAAAGTGTTCATCAAAGTGATCACAAACCGAATCACCAAAACGCCACATGGTGACCACAAGAACCGTTTGGCTTCAAAAAAAGCTACTCATCCATTGACTATATCCATTCCGTTTAGATACTGGAAGAGAAAGCAGCGGAATACAGAATGCCACGAGTTGTGACATTTTCAGGCTTTGAAAAAACATTCAATGTAGTAGAAATCTCTGAAGACATTTATGAAATGGCACAAGGTGCAGACTCCGTATCAGAGTACTGCCACATATTCTCTGACACAGCAGTTCCTTTGTAAAGCTACATGGCGACTCTGAGCACTTTCAACAAGAAAAAGGAGTGAGACAAGGCGATACCAGCTCAACAAATCTTAGCCTGCCTTAAAACGATTGAGAATCAGAACAGACAGCGGATACTTGAGTGGCCACAATCTTTGCTAAAAATCTTAACATTCTCAAAAAAAAAAAAAAAATGCGAGGCGAACTAAATAAAGCAAGCAATGAATTTTGCCTCCTCATGAATTTTATCCAAACAAATGTAATGCAAAACAAGAGGCAAAAACGTAGTGATTAAAATCAAAAAGCATAGAGCCAACTCTGTTGAAAGGAGACCACTGAATCCTCTTAGATCAGTGAGTCTCCATGAAATACTCAGAAGAAGGGGGAATGAAGCAAATGATCACATTAGATCGGATAACTTTCGGTACGGCAAGCCAAACTTCCAAAAACAAGACAATCCCATTAGTTCTAAAAATAAAGGTATACAACCATCCTACCAATAGTCACATATGAAGCTGAGATATGAGGGAATCCAGTTCAAGCTCACATTGAAACATCATAAGATGTCACAGTATGAAATATATATATATATATATATATATATATATATATATATATATATATATATATATATATTCATATATACATATATGTGTGTGTGTGTGTGTATGTGTGTTTGTGAATACATTTGTTTGTGGACTTTGGAAAGCTTAATAGAGCTGTAGATCCATCAACGTTTGTAGGGGTTGACTTTCCAGGAAATTCCCCAAATCATTCCTCCGAGAACAAAAGAGCTTCCATTTCAATTAATTTTCTTCATTCAAAATCTTCCTTTCTAAACAAAGAATATTTTTCAACTATTATCATCCCCATCAATCGAAGTAATTCATAAGATCTGCTACCGTTGTAATATTCTATTCGAACACCGAAGCATTCCACCCGGCCGAAGTTCATTAGACAACGTTTTAATATTAATGACACTAGCTTTAAGAAAACCGAAATTGATGAAACTAAATGTGCCCAAACTAAAAAGTATATCGAATGATCTATGAGACTGAATAAGCAACATTAAGTTTTCTCACTTTCAGTTTTTTAGTTTTATTGCTATTTTTTTCAGCAATTCATTTTAGTTCCTCTCAGGAATTACAAATCTTTAAATAAAGGAACACCTATGCTGTGCGCACGTTCTCTGATATAAATATTTTTTGAGGTAATAATATTTGACTGGTCTCGATATTTCGCCATTGAGTTGCGTCAATACAGCGTATGGATTTCATTAAATCGATAAGGATGGAATCATGACGAATAATCTAATTAAAAAAATAATTTGAAATATCAGGATACATACATTCAAGTGTATTACTTCCTCATATGCACAAATGCTCGTGTTCTGTTATTACCAGAGAAGATCTTTGAATGGGAAATAGAGATTGGAAGAGAGGAATGCCGAACGAAGAGGATAAAGGAACAATTCGAACAATTTTTTGAAACATTGCCAGAAGACGTTAATCAACATTTTACGAACGTTACATTTACAAGTCACTAAAAAGGATGGTGCTGATTGTCTTCATGGATTCTTTCACTTTATGTTTAAAACGAGGTGCATATTTTGGAGTAATTTTTGATAGCATCCATGTTACTTGATATACAATTCATGATCACTGAATATCCAAATGGAAGAAAATGTTGTTTGATGCCCTTTTGGAAAGAAAAATATGACAGTCAAACGTTTTTCAACTCAACTTTAGCTACAGTTTGGACTGATTTTCTATCTTTTAAACGGAAAAAAAATTGGGAATGTTATGTAGGTGTTTCGATGGGTGACAGCGGTGGAAAGCACGTGTGCTGCTCCTCAGTTTCAATGTAATAAGGAAAGGCATTTGGTACACCTGATACTCTTTTAAGAACTGGAAAAAAGAACTATGGCAACTGTTCAAAACGGGGAAATACACAAAAAGACATTAAATAACGGAGGGAAAGTAAAGCACTGTACACACAGTATCCAACAGACTGATAAAATGAATTGAGCAGGGTTGGGAAATTCTTTGGGAAGTGAGCCAGATTAGCAATGTTTTTTTTTTAAATTTACCAGACACGACAAACTCAAAGTAAAACCAAGTGATATAATCAAAATAACTAATTTTTAGTCATTCATTTTGAACCAATTGAATAGTATTTTCTTGTTTGATCAACAAATATTCTAGTTCTTAGTAGTAGTGCTAAAAATGAACACTGGATGAGCAAGCCATCGACAACAACAAGAGAAAACATGAACAGAACGAACTTAATGGAACATAAATAAACAAAAAAAAATTACAAAAAAAAAGACAAAAGAAATTACATGACAGCAATCATCGAAACAACTGTTGAAAAAGGGTCGGTGCTGCGAAATTATGAACAAATCTTCCTGTATAGGAAGGAAAATCAGCATACTCAAGGAAAATGGTGACCTGACTACAGAGACAAGATCGTGCACAGGAATTCTATTAAAAAATCTAATCTTCAATAGAAGGTCTAAAAAAAACACGAACAGGATAAGCAAAACACAAGCAATACGTCCGAGGATTTCTCAGATGTTACACAATGAGAGATGAAGCAAACCATCAAACAAGCAGAGCTAAGAAAGACCTTTGGTCCCGATAATATCACCATCGATCTACTCAAAAAAGCTGGTAGGATCTTCACTATGAAACTATTGTATACAACTTCTGAATCAAACAAAGTGAAATCCGAAAAGATTTGAACACGGCAATTATGATGCTTTTTTTCAGTATAAAAAAAAGAAACACGGAAGACCACTACAACTACAGACCTACAAGCCTATTCAACTATATCTTTAAACCTTCCATAATAATTATCAACAACCGAATCACTAGATGCTAGATAAAAATCATCCACGGGAACAGGCCTGCTTTAGAAGAAGCTACTCGACCATGGACCATGGACCAATCAGGTAAAAGAAAGACAGCTGAGTACGGAATGCTACTCCCTGTAGTATTTATCGATCCAAGAAGGCTTTTGATTCTGTGAAAATCCCCAAGGCCATGAAGGCAGAGATTTTGACCCTGTATACGTCAAAGTATATTAACCTTTATACTGTCACAGCAGCTCTCTTATCAGGCTAAATAGAGACTCAGAGCTCTTTCAGCTCTAAACAGGGGCAAGACAAGGTGATACCAGCTCACCCAGACTCTCTACAGCCTCAAGTTGATTTTCAAAAAACTTAGACGAGGAAAATAAAGGAATCCAAATTGACAGCAAATACCTGAGCAACCTCAGATTTGCTGACAACCTGGTCTTTTTTTTTTTTTACAGAAAACCCACTCAACATCCAATAAATGCAAGAGGAACTAAATAAAGGAAGCAAGAACGTCAGCATTCGAATGAAACAAGTGCTACGTGCAACAGTCATTTTTGAGGGAAAAAATTAATGATCAAAATCGAAGACGCAGAACCGGAGAAAGCAGACCTATACATCTATTTAGGACTTTGAATCTCCAGGAAATCTTCAAATTTAGTTGAAATCGAGCAAAGAATCAGTCTAGGATGGCAAACCTTTCGAAGAGCAAGTTCGATCTAAAAAAACACTATTTATAAGAAGCAAGGTTTACAAACAATGCATCCTTCCGATAATCAACTACAGAGTTGGCCCATGAAACCCAACTATGAAACAGACCCGAAAACTCCGAACGATTCAACACGTACATGAAAAAATCATGTTCAACCTCACTTGGAGGGATCACAAGACAGCACAATATATCAAAGAAAAAACAGATGGCCGAAACATCATAGAATCTATTTGAAATCTTCAATAGTGAAAGACTGGTCACGTTGGTAGATTGGCAGACAACCGATGGCTATCATGACTCGCAACATCGATCCCCAGAAATCACATGCGCAACCGAGATTGGTAAAAAACAAGATGACAAAGAAGACAAAATCAGAAATTACTGGTTCTGCATCGCCCATGATAAACTGTTGTATGTTCATATTTAACGACAGGCGTTAAGAGACTGATGATAAAATATTGATAAAGAACATTTACTTCTAATATTGAATGTTACATCAACCGTTGAGTAGCAAATCATGGGGACAGCTTATATCCAATAATGGGCATCAAGAGACTGATGATGATGAAAGAACGTACACTTCCAATATCAAATGTTACATCAACCATTGATAATACTGAGAGAAAAATTATAAAGACTAATGGATAACCTGCATCTAATCCTGCGATATTTCTGTAAAATTCAAGAAGTTGTCCTCGTAGCATCAACTACAGCAAAAAAAAAAAAAAAACTAAAAAAGAGAACAACAATAAAAAAAAAACACCACAATCTCAAACAATCCTCACCTAATTCAGGGAAGTGAACTCATCACTATAAGTTTGTCAGATTATGGGGCGACTGGTTATCATTGTATACCGGTAGAATTATAAACTGACCAACATAGCAGTTTTTAGTACACATGGATATGTGTGTGGCTGTGTGTATAGAATCTGCAGCAAGCAAATAAAAAGAAAATGCAAAAACTGCAGAGAATTCACAGATTTTTCTTTTGTTGGAAGAAATATGTTTTTATAGAGTGATAGACTTATTTGTAGGTATATCGTTTTGAATAGGCTATGGATACTTACGAACTTTAAAACAATGGATACTGTTTGTAGGAAGCAAAATTATCAACACTTTGAAACAAAGTTTTTTTTATAGCCTGATTTTTAATCGCCAGTTTTTTTTAATGAGTTTTGTTTGTACCTTGTCCATCTAATTAATAAGACTTGCCTGATTAGTTAAAAGTTTTTCGAGCGATCCGTCCATATGTTTTTCGGATGGCCGTCTTTCAATTCTGTTATATGATTTTATCATTTCACCTTTTTTTTTAGCTTGTCAAGTCTGAAAATTAAACATCCTCACTATAAGTGAAGATTGGTGCCAAGAAAAATATGTGTGAGGTGATTGGGGAACAACCCTATCGCACTTTGTATTTGACGCCATGGTTACAAGCTAGAAAAAAAATTATATCCTCCAAAAGTCAGGAATACGGGTTCAAATCCTGGTCGTCAGCACGTGTGGATTAATGTCTATGTTTATTTTTTAAAAAATATTATGTTCTTAAAAAGTAGCAGAACTTTTAGTCCTGAATTGAGGCTGAGCGATGAATGTGTTAAACTCTATTACGCAAACGTACCCGTGTTTTATCTATGTGTTATTTTCAAAAATAAAATAGCGTGGACATTTTTTTCCATCGACGTTTTGTACATGATTCTTTTCTCCATCTATCTCTACGTTTTGGACTGAACCGATATATAAAATTCACATCGTCCTACGAAGATTTCAAATCACAACCCAGTGATTGCCTGGAGGATATTGTACCGACGGATTTCAACTGACAATTCTCCCATCCATACGAAATTTCATGTTAGAAAAACGCAAAGGCTTATATTATGATAAATGATTTAATTCATAAAATTAACATTTCCCTCCCATGAAGTTATCCCTAAGCCTTTTCCTAACTGACTTAGCCAAACAGAGAAGTCTTAAACTATGAAAATTTATGTTCCAAATGCACGAGGGCTTATTTCGTTCCAATAAATGTGTGTATATATATATATATATATACATATGTATACACACACACACTTACACACACACACACATACACACACATATATATATATATATATATATATATATATATATACAAATATGTATATATATATATATATATATATATATATATATTGTTATCTTTCTAAATTATTCATTTATTGCATACACTATTCAAAAGTTGCAATCATCTTCTTCAGTCGGTATAGAAGTTAAAGTAGTCAAGCGCTTTTTTCTTAGAGGATGATGTAACAGTTGATTGATTTAGGATACACTTGTACTGCAAGTCGACCCCCACTAAACTCTGGGGTGGGGGCTGAAGAAAAAAACAAAAATGTTTATTTCTAGATATAATAATGAGTAGATGAGTGCATTTTCGACTCTATTACTTCATTGGTTTGGCCAATATGCATGGTATACAGATATCCAGCCAGTGTAAACATTGCAAGATTTTAATGTTGATGGGTCTTGAGACAGTTCCTAATAAGTAGAAATGATAAATAGTTGGTCAAAACTTACTGGTTTACCTTTTTTTCAGTTACTAATCAGCATGATTAGATTATTAGTAGAGGCAAATTTTAAATACTAGCGTGGTGCAAGTTGTAAAGGTGCACGTTTTGAAGGGGCTTGGTTTCATGGTATGTGGAGCAGTCTCTCATAATTGTTATATAAAATATTCTCCGTCGTTTGAAACTACGCCTTTGAAGTATTTTGGCAACGTCTGTCCAGTGTTACCGAGCAAGATATTTTACATCAAAATTCAAGTGATTGTAAGGAGCAAAAGTCAGAAGAGATAATTTATTCAGACCATGGAGAGTGATGTATAATCTTTTTCCATTAGATTTCTTGAGAACCACGGATCAAACCAACTTCAAACTGGACGCTGTCCTACCTTGTTTGCTAAATGATACACCTGGTTTACAGGTGTTCAGTTATCGTGGTTCATACTCATACAGAATCTTTCTATCGTTATATGATATTTCTGTGAGTAATAACAAATGCATAACAAATATTCTTTTCGGATAGAGTATTTTTCAGTTTCAGTTCAAAACATGGTTGGGTAGTGTGGTTGCCATGCTGAGTGGATCTCCTCCCTGATATTCCTCAGGGCAGAAAGTGTCATTTAACCATGCATGACTCCTCTCCAAGTAGCACGTAGCAGATTACATTTACTTCCATAGTACAAGCATTAAGGACTGCCTTATGGGAAGGAGAGGGAGCGGTTTGCCTTTGGGGTCCGCTTCTTGTTGGGGGATCAGAGTTGTCTATTTCACACCTCCATAACTGAAATGAATCAGTTTGCCTAAAGATGAAAGAAATATGTTGAGGATACTGCGTGAGACTCTGTGGTGTAAACCAAGGAATTATGTACGTATAACCCGAAAATTATTTGAAAAATCATTTGGTTTTGTGCTTGTGTGTGTTTGTGTGTATTTGCGTCCTCAAATGTGTGTCTGCAGAAATATATTTTATTTTTGGTTAAATGACTAAAACAGTGTTACCAATTTCGACATTATATCTATTATCGTAAAAATCTAAATTGATATTTCTTCCCATTAATTTTTCTACTGATAACACCTCTGACAAGAATTTGAAATACTGATTGTAGCAAGATAATATTGGATGGCAACAAGGGAAGTGCTACTGTCTGTCGCAACCTCTGATTAGTGGGAGAGGAAATTGGGAGGTGTAGTCTCTGATAGATGAAAACACAGAATTAAGACTGACAGGACAAAGCAGGAGGACGGTCGCAGTCACTGATGGATGGAAGGCCACAATTCGAATTGAAATTGCAAACAAAAATAAAGCAGAATTTATTCGAGCAGATCACCCAAAATATAGAAAAAGAGATCATATTACTGCTACAGAGACCGGATTGGACACATAGAGATGTGAAACCAAGCTTGAGACGGGAAAAGAGAGGCAAAAAAAAAATCATTCAATTTGACCTTTGAAAAAGCATTAAACTCGACTAAACATGCATCAGTCTTAAACTTAATGCAAAAACAAGGTGTTAAGGACAATTACATACGAATCAGTCGAAACCATACACGGAAATAGCAATGAGAAATTCAGACAATATAAAAATACTATCAAGATAAAGTAGCAAAAAGAATAAGATAGGGGGATACAATATTGCCTAACCTGATTAAAGTGAGCCTTCAAAGCATTTTCTCGAAGAAAAAAAAGTCGGGAAAGTATAGTAAAAAAACATAGACAGAAGATATTTTGACCATTTGAGGTTCGCCGATGAAATGTAATGATGTTAGAAGCATTGGAATGATTTTAAAAAAACAAAAACATCAAATATGAAATTTGAAACTGTGGACTTGATGATGAACAGGGCTAAGACAAACGCTATGTTCAACAATAATGTCCCTCAAAAGACCATAATAAAAGAAGGGCAAGGCTCTTAGAGAAGTTGGAGAATATATTTACCCCGGTAGGTAATAAACTTATAGGGAGACCATGAAAGAGAATTAAAACAATCCAAAGATTGTCTGGAAAGCATATGGTATGAATAGAGATATATTGAAAAGCACCTACCCAATTTGTTGAAGCGTTAAGTATACCTTCAATGCATAATACCATTATGAGTTTCGGATGCAAAACAAGGTAATAAAAAAAAAATGAATTGAGAAACAAACTCAGAGTGTAATTCTAGGGAAACCTATAAGAGATAGGAGAGGATCGATATTGACCAGAACCAGTGATTAGAGTGAAAGATACGGTAAAAATAATTAAAGTAACACCAACTGAAGTCGGTTGATGATGATGATGATGATGATGATGATGGTGGTGGTGGTGGTGGTGATGGTGGTTGTAGTGGTGATGATGATGATGATGATGATCGTCCACAGCATTTTTTTTTTTGTATAGAGTTATATTCAGAAGACCTGGCAAATTCAGTAATGCAGTACAGCAATGATGAAATACACCGTTCGGGAGGAGAGAAACTTTTCTTCACGATCGAAAGATGCATATCAGCTTTCTGCGAACTTTGAATAAATGTAGGAGGTAAATTGCAAGATCGATTTTGCTAGTGAACTCTGTACGAGGCGCATGAAAAATCAAGATTCGTTTTGGAAATGGTCCTAATGCAAAATTCTCATGTTCGCCAAAGTGACAAGATTTGTGAGTGATAACATTTCAAATAGACACATCGCATCATTTCATATATTTCTATTACATTGCTTATATTTACGCTCAATATTTTGGTTCCTAAGCAAAACATTTACTATGATCCATCAAAAGTAATCAAGCATCTATACGTGTAATTAATACAGAGTTTATAGTGTATGGACACATATATCCCTCCTCTTTCTTTCCTTCCGTATATGTTCCGTCTTCCTCACTGTCTTTCTATGCACATATATACACACACACACTCACACACATGAATATATGAGTATATATATATATATATACATATATATATATATATAGATAGATAGATAGATAGATAGATAGATAGAGAAAGAGAGAGAGAGAGAGAATTGATGTTCTCACATGGCAAGCTAAATTATGTATTCTGACATAAAGGAACGATTACACTTTCGATCGGGTTAATTCCCCTGGGACTTTTTTTTTCGATATATCTACGATGCTGGCAAACTAGAGTTCCATGATGCAAAACAAGAAAAACATTTGAGAGTGTCTGGTGTGGAGAATACACTGCATCCTTTCTCCACAATCGTTAGTTGCATCTCATTTACAACTTTAGCACAGGTCATGTCATGTGCCAAGATCGCTGGTCTGCTTGCACACACAAGAGAAAAGTTATTTTCTCTTGCAATTCATCATTTAAATCAGCCAACTCACTGCGTCTTTTTTATAGTAACCATCTGTCCAGGTTCCATCAATTCGAAATATAGGACACTCATTGAATCCCACTTAACAAAAAAATAGAGAATTCCCTCGGATACCGCGAAGGTTGAAAGGTTGATAGCTGTCCTGGACCTAGGCATAAATCCATTTTACATAGCCAGTGACTACTTTGCCTAAAACTGTTTTTTTTTTTCATACGTCGAGCAAAAGGACAGAGATAAATGTTCAAACCCTGGTCTATGTTTCTCCATCTTCTGAACTCTTCTTAAAGATTGTAAAAAGACATGACTTGATACTTAAGCAATGATGATGTGAGTAATATTTAAGGACGTTTTGAGTATTTGAACAAAATATAACGCTGGAAATTTACACTTTGAAGAGGAAAAATAAATTTAAAAAAAGCAGAATATCTTATTTTTATAAATGTCACTCTGTGGCTTGGAACTGATGTTATTCTGTCTTTACCAATTTGGTCGTAGTTATTTTTCTATTATATTTTATTTTATGGATTACATTTCACAGGGAAATCAATATTGTGTTCAACAGAAAACCTTAAATAAGTAGAACAGAAAACTGGCGCGAAAACCAATTCATTACGACGTATTGTTAATGACACGAAAACTAGTCCTATTCTTTTACTGCTAAATTTTCAGAGATATGAAAAAGCACGTAAGTTAGAATTCGTCAAATTCAATCCAGATCCATTCAAAAAATCTTAAGAGTAAGATAATGAATTAAACACTACGTGGTTTTCTTTACCATGTAAAACAATAGTTAAACAAGTCCAAGGCTTCTAGTTTTATTTTAGAATCGCCTGGCTGCCTGCTCAACGGTATGATTAAGTCCCCATACCTAACATTGACGATAAAAAAACTGGATTGTTTGCATGTTAATTGCTGTAATTTTTTTCTATACTCGAGAGACACGAGAAGGGATTCTTTGTTTGAAAAAAAAATGAGAACTTTTTCCATGTCAAAATTATGGAACATTATATGCGAAGCTGAAATAGAAAAACTAGTTCCTAAGCGCTGCAGTC
This sequence comes from Thysanoteuthis rhombus, assembly GCA_963457665.1. Lineage (NCBI taxonomy): Eukaryota > Metazoa > Mollusca > Cephalopoda > Oegopsida > Thysanoteuthidae > Thysanoteuthis > Thysanoteuthis major. The sequence continues at coordinate 58,195,861 of OY735206.1, read as the reverse complement.
CACGTTTAGATATTCTTTCAGATACTTTTTGCTTATTAGTTTACGTGTTTATTTTTCTTTACACTACTGGGGATAGGGCCGAAAACAGAGACTCTATTCCCTTACAGATATTGCATTTTGCACCAGAACAAGGGCGTAGAATGAATTTCCTTGTCGAACAATCAGTCTCCTTTCTACATCTTCTCTTAGTTAAACTGAATGATTCTTCTCTCCCATCTTCTCTCATGAAAAAACTGTCCGATCATTCCGAAATAATTGAACCTATTTCGAGACTAACATTTTTGAGAAATCAGAGCGATCTAAATTGTTTCAAGTAAGCCCAGGCCCCATAGAACGATGGGCGAGATGCTTCCATCTCTCACAGGCCCCAACCTCAACTGATTGTTGGAGTAAAAAACTAAAAAAACTGCAAAAGGTTTGGTCGGAAATGATCGGTCCAATGAAAATTGTAGGTTTCCATAGTGTCAAAATCAAACTTGCGCGCTCTCAGTATTCGTCATCCATCTATCTTTGCTTAATGCGTTTTACATGGGGACTTGGCTTGATTTCAATCTTTCTACACGTCTTTCATTCCTCATGTGTTTGGACACCTCTTTTTTTCTCGATTTTTGGGGGGGACTTTGTGATTTTGTATGTTTTCTTTAGTGAATGGAGCATTTATCTATAGTGTACAACTCGTCAGTTAACTCTGTTCCTGGGCTCTGACGCAGAAGATTGCAGATTCAGAATGAAACACAACTCAACCTCACATGAAGAAATCACAAGACAGCACAGTATATAAAGAATAAAATGGGTGTCTGTGACATCATAGAAAATAATGAAAAACTCAAATGGCCATGGGCAAGCCATGTTGCAAGAATGAAAGAAAACCGATGAGCATCATGTCTCACAACATGGATCCCCAGAGATCACATAAGCAACCGAGGCCTACAGAACGCGAGACGGAGAGATGAACTAGACAGTGTCAGGAAATACTGGCTCCGCGATGCCCATGACGGATAATTGTGGCGAATGCCGGGGAAGGTCTATCACCAACGATGGATGTTAGAAGACTGATGATGATGATGATGATGATGATGATGATGATGATGATGATGATGATGATGATGACTTGCCAACAGCTTACTCAGGGAGACATTACTTTCTCATCTTCTGATAACATATTCCACTGATTGCAGATTTGATCTTCTATTTTACTCTAATATATTAATGAAATCAGATACTTACAATGATGTGCGCGTGCAACGTGCGTATACAAATATGTGAGTGTGAGTGCTAAATCACTTATTAAACGATTAATCATTTTTTATATCATGATCGATGCATCTTAACAGGTGATGAAGACAGCAGATATATAAATCATAATGGGGCCTCAGACAGCTGTGCCGAGACTTACCAAGGATTGGTCGCTGTATTGACATGTACCTGTCCAAGAAATGCTGTCAGGTACTTTACTCCAATTAATAACCTCTGCACGATCAAAAGATTAGAAAAGTATGGAAACGGGGAAAAAATGATTTGTCTGACACTGGTCCAGTTATGAACAATAAATTCAGCGAGTGGGCTGGCTGTAAAGTCCTCCCGATTTCTAAGGCGACGTGGACATTCAAATAAATGAATAAATGATTGAGGAAAGAAATGATGGAAGAAGTAAGCTAACTTAAGGAGAAAAAAAAAAACAAAGTATGGAAGACACTGATACATGAAGGTAGAGAGAAATGCGGAAGAAAAAAAAATCAAATATGTACAATGAGGAGAAATAGATATATCTGTGAGGGAGAAAGTAAAGGAAAAAATGAACGACTGAAAGAAAGTATGGATAGGAAAAGAATGAGTAATGGGGAAAATGGAGTAAATAAAAGCAGGATATGATTCGAGAAAAAAATCTGGGGTGATTAATTAAAAGAAAAATATGAAAGAATCAACTTGTGAAATAAATGGGGATATTCACACACGAAACACACGTGGGCACACACATAAAAGCTTATAAGCAAAATTGATTTTTTTAGAAATGCAAAAACGAAACAGCCACGTCAAAAGAGTGTAAACAAAAAGAGACGAAGAATGTTGAATGGAATAAACGAAAGATACGTATCAGATCACTATCTCTCGTGGGGACAGGTTGGAAAATAAAGTTATCAAATGTAATGGTATCAAATATAACTCATTTTGATGGTTGGTAGACCTTTTTTTTTAAAGATTAGTAACACTGCACTGGCAGTACTAAGCCAGACTGTGGGCTTCCTGCAATTTTTTTAGAATTATTTTTTGATATTTATTATATCTTTTTATTCACTAAATCAGATCTTTTTTATTTCATTAGATTATTTTGAAAGATTTTATCAGAATATTTTCAAAAGATTCTATAAGATTATCATATTTTTATTTTATTTGAATATTTTCTTTGATTTTATTAGCATTTTTAGGGGGTTTGTTAGATTTTTTTTCACTTATCAGAGTCTCTTCTAGATTTTATTGGATTATTTTTTCTGAATTTTATAAAACTATTTTTTAAAATTTTACTAAAGCTTTCATTTTTCTCAGATTTTAGATCATTTATTTTAATCTTCATTAGATCATTTTTTGGATTTTATCAGATTGTTGTTTTGGATTTTATTAGATTACTTTAAAAGAATTTCATTAGATTATATTTTATATTTTTTATGGTTTTCGATTTTCAGGGTTCCTCAGATATCTTGCATCCGGATTTCTGACACTCACCACCTTTGCGGGGTCTGCAATTCCAACACATTGCCTGTAGACGAAAGCTTCCAAACCCAATTTCCTTCTCAATTATTTGGATTTGGCGCTGTAAAATTTACCGAAGATGAAGGATTCAATCGATCATCAACATTGGACAGATACGTGCCAGACAGACTTTCTGCGCAATACAATCGTCTTAACCTAATTTATCTGTTTTGGGCTATGCTTGGCTAAGCTTAGTAAAAATCCTAAAAAAAACATAATGAAGTTGTGGAAGTGGGAAAAAAACGAAATAAATATTCATATGAATTATCTGTGCAGACTGTAGAAAAAAAAATGCGATAAGCTGAATAATTATTGTCAAGGATCGATTCGTGTATACCTCCAGAAACACGTGATCGGAAATATTTCTTTCCCAAAGTTGGATTATGTCTTCCATCGACATTCTAGGCCGTGTTTACGCACTTCTTAGATCCTGGGGACCCTTTCCTTGAAGCTAGTTACGCATTACACTAAAACTGGTAGGATCAGAACTGTTCCTTGATGCATGGGACTTTCTAGAGAGCATTAGGAATAAGCCTGGCTGCAGGGTGAAACACCGCTCCTGAAGATGATTACAACGATTTTTGTATTGTATATATTATGTTGTTTTTTTTATGTTATAAATGTATTTAGTCTGTGCGTATCTTTCAGATAAATTCCATATATTTGTGAGACTTGTCAGTTCGTCTCCGTCAATAACCACTGAATTAGTCGTGATTTCAGATGGGAAAGGTCAATTTTAAAACTCTACTTAATTAGATGTCTGGTTGATTCAGCACGGTCCGAAAGCAACACGTCCGGTCGAGATTTCGAATGACAGTTGGGGGTTCATAAATTTCCACTCATCTAAACTTGGTGGGTATTCCAACCAGAGAAGTGTAAATGATTGAACTTTATTTTTGTGAAAAGCATCAGACTAGAGCAGCATTTTAGTTGACCATATCTAGGATGAAAGAGAAGTGTTCTCCATTACCTTCCTTGCATGTGATAGACACTTTGAATCGCTCCCTGTTGTGTTTTGTCTCCAACACGCTACACGATATAAATAAAATAAGCTTGGTTCTTTAGATTCCAACTCCGTTGAATATATCTATATGTCTCCACGTTCATTTAGCATCAATGTCTTGAGTGACTATCTGAATCCATATCCACGTGTTTCTAAACTGTTGCTTTATATCTTGATTCTGGCATGTCACGGTGGGTGAGCGAGAACAGGGTAAGTGATTGAGCACTTTGGTAAACTACTCTCTCAAAACTAAATTTTACCATAATCACCGTTGCTGGAGCCAATATCTTATAACAAGCTGATGTATCGAAAGATTTGGGAAATCATTTTAAGAATCAATAAACCAACAATCTCGACAAACTACCGACTCAAAAGAAACTAATTAAGTGTAATTAGATTAATGAGAAGTACAAAAGTATGGGGCTATGATTGTCTCAAAAACTAGGTTTAGAAAGGTTAAGTTAGAGCATTCATTACTTTTCGTGCCAGACCAGAATAATAATTACTTCAGATTGATGATTAAAAATTGAAGCCTGAGTATTGTTAGAAAAAATAGCGGATCCTCAGAACCATTGATTTTTATATGAGGTTTCTGATTCGTACTAACGGGTTTGCCTTTAATCTTGAAAGTTATTTGATGCTTCCATAATTAATTTTAGCCGAGACAATTTTCTCACTGGCAGTCAGTGCGATGTGGTGTTTTTTTTTCAATAATATCTTGAATCGATAGATCGAATGAACAAATACCTAACTTCCCGTACAGAGAAATCTTATTGGCCAATAAAAGTATCATTTTACTGGCTCACCACAAACTTTTTCTAAAGTCCAGTTGAAATCTAGAGTTGATTAGTTCATACCGTGATAAGAACAAGAACAAACCCGACCAATTCATGGGAGTAAACTCTTGACTGTTTGTCCGTGTTAGATAAAATTGATTTGTGAAATTAACAGTTCCACACGGAAATTTGAAATCTCTATCAGCTGATTGGTAAGTAGCTCTCCGACCAATCGAGCTAGATTGACTATTCCTATGAATATACAAACATTTATGTTAGGAGTAACTAAAAATTCGTTTCAATCTGATAAATGAAGTTATTTTTACTTCCAACAAATAAAAATGTATATATATATATATATATATATGTATATATATATATATATATATATATATATATATATATATATATATATATATATTTCTAATCTGTATTCATTACATACAATACAAAGTTTGCAATTATCATCTTCTGTCGAAATAGGAGAAGCAGTTGAATTGGACCGTTTCCTCAGAATTTTTCGAATATATGCACCTCATTTGACAAAAAATAAAAAAATTACCAAACGTTTTTTTTTTAACCCTTTTTTTCTAACTCTAAGATTTCCCTCCCAGTCCCTTTTTCGAGCAACTACTCATTAAAGTGGTACAAAAAAATAGGCTTTTTTTTTAAAAACCAGGATTGCGGTTATCCTGAAGGAGTTCAGCAAAACCATTCAGATCAGAACTTCATATCAAGTGGTTGTTCTATCTCCGGTTCTTCTGGGGGTTTTTTGAGATCTGTTTGTATAATGTACAATTCTACTTTTTCTTTCTATCCGTTGAGTTTAGTTTTTTTTTTCACTGTTTTCCTCTCACTTTTACATTCGTTTGGTTCTCATGTGAGTTTTTTTCTTCTATTTTACTTTTTTCTCATCTTGACCAGGACGACCTTTAATCAACAATGGGAAAAAAAGATCGTACATTGCTTAGTTTATCACGTCATCCAAGGTCCATTCTATTTCTAAGGCCCATTCAATTACTGTTTTATTTAGTTTGATTGTTTACTGTCTCCCTCTGTTGACAAGGTTTGGTATGCTGTTGGATTTTTTAAAACATGTCTGGTTAGTCATTCAACAGAAACCATTAAGTAACCAAAGTCTTTTGGCAGCATGATGTGTTGGGGATGATCAATTAAAAAACAAAAGAGCAATTACTGAATAAGTTACATTTCTCACTTTTGTTTGGCAGTGATCAATAAGAAAAGTCTCAATTAAAAAAAATAAATGGCTGGACACAAACTATCTGACCGGTTTAGCGTTAAGTTACATTGCAAATTGAACCCCTAAAAGTGCGACCTGTATGAGTTATAGATGCATACCAAACCAGCCAGCCAGCCAGCCAGCCAGCCAGCCAGCTAATCTAATCTGAAAACCGTGAAAAAACTATGTTGATAGTTTTTACAGATGTGAGTTGTACAAGAATTATTTGGTTTTTGACATTACATGATACACCACGTTCGTGAATCGACTTGTAAATGGAGTTGATTTATCATTTTTCTTTGATTTTTGACTGCAAGTTTTTCAAATATAAACAAGACCCAGGAATCTATCAACATAGGTGAATTGTGCCGTGGTCGCAGATGATATTCAATACTATGATGTTAAGCTCTGGTCTGAATTTTCTGGTTAAGTGTGCTCATTGAATTTTGGTTAATTTGGAAAAAGTCATCAAACAGCGTAAAATCTATACAAAATGACATAACCAAGATCTAGGTGTGTAATATTGCATGCAGTTGTTACAGGGGCGAATGTGAAATGGAGATCATTGGGAACAGTTTGATGGGAGATGTGAAGAATCAATGTTAGAATAAATGACAAGGAACATCATGTGAGTTCAAAACTGTTGTTAAAAACAACACATATACCACGCCCAAATCATCCCAACAGACGCCAAATCATATATATATATATATATATATATATATATATATATATATATATATATATATATATATATATATATATATATATATATATATATATATATATATCTATATATATATATATATATATACATATTTATCTTTTAAAAGAAAACAAGAACCTTGTAAAAAATACATTAATCAATAAGTAGGAGTGGACATTAGTTCACTTGAAAGTTACGGCTTTGACGGATGAGTCAGTAAAAGTCAGTTCAAAGAGCTCATCAGTGGAGACAATGGTTGGAAGGTGTATGGGGGATGTATAACATACCATAGCAATGTTTGACAATCAAAACTAAAATAAGTACATTACATGGGTTATATTAGAATGGATAAAAACATATTAGTCTATCTGATAAGTGAGTAGACTCCAGAAGAGTCATAACAAATAGCTGTTCTTGAAATAGTGCGAATTATACCACCAACAGTGCTACGTTTGATGATAACATTGAGGGAATGACACTAATTTTATATGCTGTCACCTGTATCCAGACTGAGATTCAGTGGGTAAGTTATATATGGACAATAAGTTTCCAGCATTGCTTAGCGATATTTTCCCCTAAAAATAAATAAGCTTTGTTAATTCTGTTTCCTTTTATGACTCCTTTAACTTTAGCATTATTAAACGTATATTACAGAAATTCTGTGAAATTAAGTGAAAGATATCGGACAAACTGACTCGAATCGGAAAGTGTTGAAAGCAGAGAAAGCTTACGAATTTTCAAAAATATGAATAAGATTAAATAAAACCAGTTGCAACGAGAGATGGGTAGCCAAAAGCCCGGAAAAAATCATATAACATTTTTCTTGTTTGTAAATTAAGTTATTACTTCTCTGATGCCCCATCATACGTAAACAATTTATCTGATTTTTTAAATTTTTTGCTTTCAATGTTTATATCCCCGGTCAGTGTTTGATTTTTAAAAACCTGAGCGCCTCAGAGTAATGAGATTTAGATTCCCCTCGTATCATTCTTCCTCTCTTTTCCCCTTCCCAATGAATTCTTGCAATGAACGAGGGAAAGTGCGTTACCAAAAGAGAACTTAATCAGTTTGTCTGCAAGCCGAGTTGGCAGGGCTTCTGTTATTTGAGTTATAGCAAACTTGGATCTGATTGGGTCAAGGTAGCCCGATGAAAGTAAGATCAAAAGATCCAAATATTCAAAGGAATGACTTGCAGTAACTTTGATCCGAAGGCCTTTTTCATAAAAGGGTGAAAAAATTTGGTAACTTCTTAAGAATTGCTCTCGTTGTTAAGTCGCAAGAGGAAATAATTTATTGAAAATAATTGGAACTTTGGTTCGTTGCTGTTTCCTTTGTATCCTCCTTCATTGTTATTTCATCATCATCATCATCATCATAATGATGATAATAATAATAATAATAATAATAATAATAATAATGATAATAATAATAATAATAATAATACTTTTAGCGTCCGTCGTTGGACACACACCTCCCCCAAGATTCGCTACACCTCTCTCTGGTGGGTGTCGCAAAGCCAATACTTTCTGAATTTGTCTGGTACTTCAAAAGATCAACAATATACCTTTTTATTAAAAAAAAAAAAAAGAAAGACATAATTTCCATTGATGTTAATAACCGGGAAACACTAGTTCAATAACTAATTATCTGGACTGATCGATTACTTATAAAACCGAGCCATAACGAAGATTGTTTGTGAACAACAGTGTTCTGACCAGCAATATTGTGACCTTCGCCTGATTAGAGGAGATTTTCGAATTCAGGAGAATCTCCAGAGCTCTGAACAGAATGGAAGTAATCTTGCAGTTATCAAACTCCTCACAAAATCCAACTGATTACAACAGAAGAGAGAATAATGCGGCGAATAAACAATTCAGCAAATTTCAAATCAACTTGTGTCAACGATAATCGCACCGGGAAGGCTGCAATTACGAACCAATTCGCACGCAGCTCGGCCTTCATTGCAAAAAAAAACAAAACAAAACAAAAAAACACACCAAGGTGACCAAATTATCCAATCTGGGTTTTATCGGCGGATTTTCTTTCCATTTTAGCCGATGTATACCTACGATTGAAGAAAACCAAGACAATAAAAAGATATATACTTAATAGATCTATAAAATTATTTGCATCCCTACTTAGTGTGCTTTGGCGTAATCACAGCTGCTGCGCTTAGTGTAACTATAACTTTTTAGTACTGCCAAGTTACACAATGATCTTTCAACGCTTAATACACTCGCACAATGTAGACAATCCAATCGCAATGAAAATAAAAGTATTAGTTATACATTTGGAGTTTAAAAAGGTCTTTAGCCAACATAGTAGTTTAAATAGTGTATTTAAAATGAAAAATATGTTAGTTTTGGACAGTAATGTATAAAATATTTTTTCGTAGATAATAGATATGAATTCTCATTTTAGCTAATTTTTTATGATTGTTATCTTTCTTGTGTCAGCTAGAGCAGTGGTAATTTTGAAACGGGAAAGGTCAGCATTGCCTGCTTTTTTTAGTTGGCCATTTTGGTACTTTAATTGAAATGCTACCAACAGTCCGTATGGCCCCATCCCAGCAATACTTCCTGGACCTCTCTCTGCTCAGGTGTTGTTTATCACTGTCTAATCTTTGGAGGGAATCTCATGATACTCAGATGACGCTATAAACTCTAATGTCAGTAACAGAAATGGAAGCTATACTTGAATATACAAATAAGATGGATATTTTCAGATTGTATGAATAAAACCTATCATACTTGGGAAGTGGAGTGAGGTCAAAACATAATTTTTAGAAATTAAGGACAGTCTGGAACAAAACAATTAGGGGGTAGCATATTGTAAAGATCAAACTCTATGCAGTCTTAAGCTAAACATTGCAGGTTGTCAAAATGTCGTATTTTCTGTAAACGGAGCCTTGGATTTGTCACAGGCAGGATGTAGCCGTTTACCCTGGACCCAGAAGGAAATAGTTAAAAAATGGTAAAATACTAAGACACGATTCACGAATTGCAAAAAGTGTGGTACAGAAAGCCGACAATCATATCGATAATAATTCGATCTCAAGAATCAGTTCCGGGCAATTGAAAGAAATGCTTGGGGGAATTTCGAGAATTTTGAAGAGAGTTGTAGAGATTTGAGGATACTTCTTCTAATCTCTCTCTCTCTCTCTGTCTCTCTCTCTACATCCCCCCTCACTCCGTCTCCGCTGATGACTATTAGATACCCCACGTGAGAATGAAAGAAATTAATCATAATGAGTCGTAAATACTTCTAAAAATAAACTAGAAACATTCATGGAAACTGCCAGAAAATGCTCCAAAACATTGGAAAAGAATTCGGTATAAGAAAAATATGCTGAATGTCAAGAGAAATATTAAATCGCTGGACGATAAATACTTGGTTATATTGAATGGAAAGAAAAACAACACGAATACCTTTGAACATCGTAAGTAGATTTCATCATACAAAATTTAATGAATGACAGTGCAGGATAATATCATCTTGCGTAAACGAGGAAAATTTGGATAAAGGGACCAACACAAAGGGTCATTTTATCAAAAGCCAATTTTCATAATAAGATATACTGGACATAAACGATTAAATTCGATGCATTTTATCGGCATCTTTAGTTGTTTTTTACGACTTTCAAAACGGACTATCAATTCTATAGCAACTAATAATGATGAATTATTTGATAAGTTATTCGTTGCAACAAGAACATTGATCCAAATTGAGATTTTAGCAAAAGATCGATATGAAGATAAAAGCTTATCAAATTCGATAAAAAAGAATAGTTTTAAAATTCATGTTGCAAGCTGCTGTGGACCAGATAAAATCTTAGATAATTCTTTTGGATTGGAATGATTGAATATTATGCCAAATTTTCGCAGGAGAGATAACCTATCAAGTACTACCATGTGAAATCTCACTTCAAATGGCTAGAAGTGGTTAGATCTTTAAATTAATTATAAAAATGGAAACGGAAAGCTATGAACATTCCGAAACCCACTTTTTTGAATTTAAGTGAAAAGGATATAACGAAGGATTCGTGTTAAGGCTATCATTATGGGTCATTGTTAGTATTTAAGGTTAGTGTCATGATTAGTGTTAACCCTAGCCTATATAATAACCCTAACCAACCTACCAATCTTGGATTGACGCCTTCCAACGAATCCCCACCTCAAACCAATGTAGTAACCCCAACTACTTGCTGTATAATCTCTAAAGTGAACGGTATTGTTGGATCAAGAAAACACGTTTTTTTCCCATCGGTAATATCTTGTCTTTCCAAGCTGTCGAGGATAAATGATTCAAAAATTTGCTCCGTAATAGATTAACAGCGGCTGAATCGTCTATCCCAATTACATCCCTTGAAAAATATCAACATGTTTACAAATGTTTATTCCAAACAATTGCCAAATGTTGCTAGTGGACAATGATAACATTATGCAACGGAGTAAATTGTGAATAAACATGCCAACCAAACACAACAATGAAATCAACAAAGGGACAAACGTTGGACTGAAAAACTAAAAGAGTAAAAATCAAAGAGAAAAAAAAAGAAACTTATCCACTGAGGATTGAGAGGATATAAACTAGGGGATACTGGGAATTACATTTGCATTGTTGCGCTGTCGACAATTAACGAATGAGACTGATTCCAAACGAGTATCCACCCCGAATAAGGGTGTCAAAACAAACAGCCGTAATGCTAAATTAGATGATACTTGACAGAGTCGCAAATATCAGCAAGACAGAAACAGATATGAAGCATTCAATTAGAAAAAAATAAATGTATCCAAGTAGCAATATGCTAAAATGCTCACGGGTGAATTTAATCAGGTGGGAGGAACGATCCAGGGGAGGTTTTGCAAACAACTGGGAATTAGCTTTAATCCCAATGATATAATCACAAACCAGATACTGTCATGATAAAAACTAACTAGTATAATTCTTTCGAATCAAAATTGATCATTGAATCTAAGTTAGATAGTTGTTGTGACTGAAGGAAATAATCTATCAGATAGTGGCTGTCGTTGTTCCATAAGCTCACAGACATATGATATGGTATGAAAAGGGACAAACCTTCCCAATTGAACTGACACAAATTTTGAAATATACAGGTCACACTAATATCCATCATTATTTGAAGTAGTTAGAACAGTCCCGAAAATCCCTGGATAGGGTTAGAAGTGTCAACAAAATCACTAATAATAATGAAGAGAAAGAGAGTTGGCATATTGATAAAACTGTTATCACTTCACTTCTAAATACTGTTGGTGTGTAAACTTAGATACCAATAGAAAGAAAAGCAGAGACGTTGATGATATTGATGAAATAATGTACGAATATAACAGGGAGTGTAAAATGTACCCATAATTAATGGATTACCGAAGAGTTCAATCATTCCTCCGCTGTCCATAACTCGTTGCCGGCATCTCAAGGGTAATGGAAACTATATACCATGCAATAATTGTGTAGGAAGTTGATATATATCCAGTTTATATTGATACCAAGGATTAATGCCTTTGGGTTATTTACAGGACCAAGCAAATAATGGATGATCATGTATTATTGATTAATATATTTTTCAAAGAAAATAAAAACAATACTGCACCTCATAATCAATGCATTACTTTGAGAGCTTTTCAACATTTTATCGATCTTCCGTCTTGTTTATAAATAAACGATCCAATGTTCTGTTGAAGAATTATGTTAGGATATCTTTCAATAAGATTGTTCTAAATGCGTTCGTCAGATGGAAATCCGATGCTATTATGGAAGCGGAGATTGATAAACGTTGGTAGTCCGATTTACAATGGACATTTTGTAGGGGTCTGTCGCAGCGAACAATCGATGCCACGTCACAAACCCAATACCCAACGGGTATATCTGAGAGAGAAAGGATGACATCCTCACGTCAGAAAAAAAATGCACAGCCGGTTCAGTAAGATCTGTACCTAGGTTGAGTACGGTATGAATCTCGGACAGGGATTTTTAATCGATTAAATTCCAAGATGATATTACACTTCAGTTTGAAATCAGAAAATTAATTAAAAACCTTGAAAACACATCAGGATCCTACTGGCTTCGTAACACTTTAAATTTATGATGACTACACAAGCACGTGTGTACAAACCACACATACATGTATGTATCTGTCAAAAGTACACATAAACACAAATATTCAGACACACACAGATTAAATAAAACAGATGGGGAAATTGAGGAAATTTGAGGGCAAACAAGTTACATCTCAAAAAGTGTTATAAAAAGTGTTAAAAGTGAAATAGGCTTGATGCATTTCGTTGGTTCATAGAAACCTTTTCAAAAACACATGCAGTGATGCAAAAAACTGTGAAAACAGGTTTGTGGCGTTCTACATGTTTTGAAAGAATAGAATTGGACGAGAAAATATAATGTGAAGTAGTGTTCTGGTAGTCTGGTAGGGGAAGGACAAGAATTACCAGATATATTTTACCCCCACCACACCACAAATTAAAATCAAGATTGACCGTAGCGTTTCACTTAATCTCCACCCCCAGAATATGTTGCCTTGAATATCCTGACAAAAGAGAGATGTATATTCGGTGATATTTAACTCCATTAACCCTTGGCAGAACTTCAACTACAAAAAAGCCCGTTTGTCAAAAACATACAACAAAACTTCACACACAAATGTGCTTGGACCGCCCTTATATCTGAATGCAATACATAATTCATGCTCTCTGAATGTATTGAATTTTAAAACAAAATAATATTGCAACAACATATCACAAGATAAAAACACAATGAATAGGTTAGTACGCGAAACACTTACAAGACTGGCCACCTTTAAAATGATACTCACTATACGCACTCTTATATACTCAAACATCTTAATCCCAAAGAAAACAGTGACAGATAGATACACACACTGAGTTTCACCTAACTGTTGACCGAAAAAGATGTAACACGCCATATCTCACCCCTCTTCATGTCTTTTTACCCTTATCAAAAAGCTATATTTTATACCTTTTCTCTATTCATCCCTATAATGACAATACACAATATACACAAACCATCTCTTTCTGATTCAATTTATTTAACCCAAAACATGTAAACTGCCACACATCTCTTCGTACAGATTTCTGCATTGCTGCTCATGCCTTCAGGAAAGGTGTTTCTAACTTGTGAATTGCATCAAGCCTATCCCAGAGATGATAAAACGTTTCAAAGATGTAACAAAAAGTTTTCAATTTTTTTCCAACTTTCCAGACTGTTGAATTACCCCATGTCCACTCATCAAGCAAACACGAACACACACACTCTCACACACAGAGACAGACGAAAACAGAAAATTGTCAGAAATAATAGTGTGTGTCATATTCAGTAGGTAAGATAACAATGCTTTTATGCTGATTGTGAATGATTTTCTTAATTAGATTAACCACATGGGATGACGTATACAATGTAAACACACGCTGTTTGTAAGAAAATTATTTCCCAAGTGCCAATGAAACATTTTGATGGGCGAAAATGATGTTATATTGTATCAATTACTGCATATTCCTTAATTGTGCGATAATTCATTTTAAAGAAAAAGGACTCAGAAAAAAAAAGAGAGCTATTAGCTTCTCAATCTGCAATGTCCCGGTTTTCAATATTTCAATAACTTGAAATAACGTATTATTCTCGTATACATATATTATGCTCTTTTTTTATAAAATTTCTCAATATAGATATACAACCTGGTGTATTTTTTTGCACCGATACAGTTAACCAAGGTTAGTGAAGGGATGTATCTATTTCCAAGTATGTGCCTGTGTTTGTGTTTGTATATTCAAGTGCTCCTTACCATACTGTTTTGTCTTAAAACTTGGAAATTTGCATAGTACTAGATCCTCTTGCAGAAAAAAAAAGAAGCTTTTTTTAATTAAAATTTTTGTTTTGTTTTTACTGGTTTATGAATAATAGCTAGATTTTCCAGAATTTAGATTTCGCATCATAGATAGATTTTTATTCCGACCATATTCATCATTCGTTTGATTTTTTTACGTCGTTTAAAGTTCTGACGCTACAATCGTTCAATTATCGACTGTGACGTCGAGTAATTAATGTAGATGTTCTATACTGTATGTGTACACTTCTTAGCGACGTCTTATAACTTTTAAAATCGCACAAGTTCTATAGTCATCATTTGCACTAAGTTAAGGGAGATATTTGAACAGTCTTAGAATTTTCTCACTTTTGTATGTACATTGTAAAAGAACTGTTCACAGGAAAGTAGAAACTTAAATCTAACTAAGTCATAGCTGAGTAAAAAGTAAACATTTTAAACTGTTTACTCTTCGTTTAAAATTCTGGGGAACTGACGTCAGGGATTTCGAGGGAGGTAGTGAAAGGGATTTTTGAGCTCAAAGACAAAGAATCTGGATAACTGCAGATATTGGAAAATAAGGAATTTGACGAACATTTGGAAAAAAAATTATGCAGCCTGAAAAATGCATGAATAAATTGAAATGAGGATAATCTGGTTTTGAATGAAAACTAACAGAATAGAATATAGTTTTCTAGAGTTTTTAACAAAGATAAGCAGCCCCTGTTAAGGCTGACAAGAGCTGTAAGATTTTTTTACTGTTTTTCAAAATCTGTATCAGCTGCAGTTATGAAAGGGTGATTCAACAAAGTGAACACTGTCCCACTCTCTTTTCCATCAATTATAATGGTATGCCTGGAGATAAGACATTTTATTATCATTTTTTTAATAATTCAGAGCATTGAAATATGGACTCTTATATTCCATATCAGTGTTTGTTATAATCAACCGACTGATAACTGGATGGGATGTAGTGATGAAGATTCATGCCTTTCCAAGGGTATTTATGCCAAGTGAACATAAACAGCCTTAGTTGATTAGCAATGGAACTGAAAGAGGGGATGTGCATTCAGATCATTTCCAGAAGTATTAGAGCTTAGTGAAGATAAGCAGCCTGATCCAAAATTCAGATTCAATCAGGACACTCCGTCCCGATTGTCATGTAGCTATCTTACACCTTTCACGATTAGAATGATATACCAATGAATAAATTCTTAACTTTTCTTAATAGTCAGCATTCAAGATACTAACTGTTATCTGAGCTTGAACCCCAACAACTCAAATTGGTGATAAGAAAAAAAAATGACTATTACACCTAATTCTGTTCTAATTTTCTGATATGATTTGAAGCACAATGGTGACAAGCTTTTCAGTCCTGAAAACACTGATCTAGAGTTTGTTCCTGACTTATAACCACATATACGTGAGCGTGGTGGAAAAAAACAACAATTGTGTTTTCACAAATAAGTCCCTTCAGACGAATAATTGTTTGTTTGTTTTCTAATTCGATGTATTCTGCTTTTTCGATATCTTTAACAAAATTAATTGTCCAATGTTTGGTATATTTTGGAACAACAATACATGAAGATTCAAGTTTTATTTGATTTCAATTGCAATTGGGAAAATATGACGACTGCAATTTTATCTCATTTAGAAAATTATGCCCAACAATAGAACATCAATTATTTTAGTTTCTTGGGATTTCGTTTTACCCTCATCTTAATTCATCAGTTGCTTTCATCGAAACTTGTTATCAGGTTGATTTTCCTTCGGCAGTAAGTAAATAGTGTTTGATCAAAAATGAAGAATAAGTCTTAAATGAGATTCGAACCAGCATCCTCAACGTGAAGCACATATTACGCCGGCTTTCTCTAACAATTTAACAACGAAAACGCAGCCTGAACACCGAAGTTCAGATAACATACTTAAACACATCCTTCAGTTCGATTGGCAGCCAGCTTTGTTTACATTTTGGTGGTTTCAGTACCTATAATACATTTTGGGATATTTGTATTAGATATAGTAGTATAAATAATTATTGTTTTGAAATATTACGACTATCTTTTACCTTCATCTTAATAAATTACCTTCTTTTTATCAGCCCGTTTCCTTTTTACTCTGGACTATTTCCCTCCGATAGTGACTAAATAGCGTTTGATTAAAAATAAGGAATATGCTTTAAGTTGGATTCAAAAATAAAGAAAAAGCTTTGAGTTGGATTTTAATACAAAGGAAAGGTCTTCGACAAGCTTCAAATTGGTTTATTCTTTATTTTCTGATCAAACACAATCCACTCCCTGCATGATAAAAGCAACTAAAAAAACAATTGAAATAATAATTTTTATACTTTCGCTTAAAAAATAAAATGTATTTAGCAAACAGTTTTTTTTTCATTTGGAACATGACCAAAAGCCTCTTTTTTTTCTTGAAAAATAGTTTCGTAAGTCAAATTTACTAATAATGTTATCAGGAGACGTCAATACTTATAATGAAATAATCATTCAAATCATGAAAAATTTTGAAGATTCAAATGTCAAACGCATACCATTTTGAAACAGGTGTGAATGGACTTGAATATCAATGCTTTAACGTTATAAATTTGCTGGAGAATCATTTAAAATAATTCATCTAGAATAATCATAGACAAAGTTTCCCTTATGCTAGAATGTTTGTATTCGTTAGAGGTATAATAATAAAAACGAAAAAGTAAAAAAAAAGTTCTTTGTTGATATGTACTTCTGTTATCATTCACCAAAATGCTTGTAAAATCTTGTATACTTCTGGGTTAACAAAAATGAAGAAAAAATAATTCTTCCTGAAAAGTTTAATATTCAAACAATGCCTCTGCGATTTTGTCCTCAAAATTAAATCTGTGTTGATATTCTTTTTAATCTAATCAGATCGTCAGTTCTGAATTTCTGTGAGAGTTTGTCTCTTCTAGCTAATCTAGTTCGTTTTTTTTTTTTTTGCTTTTACTTTATCGATTTCTTTGATGCGTGTCTGATAAGAAGCATCATTTGAATAATTCAAATATTTGCGCTTCGGTGATTAAAGAGATTTATTTTCTCAAACTAGATTTGCTTTCAATAAATCCAATAATGAATTCTTACTTCACCACTTCTGAGTCGGTATGATGAAAATTTAAATAACCAGATAAGGAGATGTGTCATTATTGCATCAGCTTTGTTGTATACTCTGATACAGCTCATAGAAAACAGACAAAGGCAAAGGAGAACGAACACTGCATACCTGTCGCAAAATGGACATCAGGTGTGAAATAGCTGCATTTATTGAACCAACGCTGTGACACATACGATGTAGTAGATAGTGGACCCGTACCTTGCGTGATCTTTTCTGTATTTGCGCACCGTCGAAGATTTCAGGTGTGCAATGACAAAGAAGCAGTATCTGTGAATAGAAACATGGATGCCTGACACAATGCCAATTCTTGGCTACTCATAACTTAAACTTCGTGAATCAACACAAATCATATGGTTTATTTGCTTATCATTTTGTGCATCTGAGAAAACCTGTGGACAGCTTGCAAAAGTTATTCGCGGGTTTTAAAATTCCGAATAGATTTACGACAAATATGCCCAAATCCATATTGTAACGCGTTGCTACTCTCACAGATAGTTTCAGCCTAGTTCTTTCATTCTATCTGGCTGCTTTTCTTATGCCTAGCTGTGTCAGTCCATTTTTCTCCTTGTCTGTCTGTCTGTCTGACTGTCCGTCTCTCTCTGTCTTTCTCTCTCTCTGATGTTCCACGATAAGCTTTCATCTCTGTCCCAATTGATCACACACACACACACACACACACACACACTCACACACTCGCACGCACATATATACATATATATGTATGAACATATATATATATATATATATATATATATATATATATATATATATATACATATATATACATATATATATATTATACGACCCCAACTGTTAGCAGAGGAAGGAGGGGATTTAAAAAAAACCTACATGGTAGTGGTAGTATGAACCACAGCACTGGTGTGATAGGTGAGGGATAGATGAAATAAGAGGAAGGCTGGAGATCTGAGGAGACTTACTGTCACTCAACTTTCAGTAATAACCACCGGGCAACTGGTGTGAAACTTTAAACCACAGTACCACACACACACACACACACACACACACATATATATATATATATATATATATATATATATATATATATATATATATAGAGAGAGAGAGAGAGAGAGAGAGAGAGAGAGAGAGAGAGACAAGCATGCTGTCGGGTCAAACTCCTCTCTTACTTCCAGACCAACTGAAATTGATTATTACAACTTTTGTATCATATACATAATACATAAATCCGTAAGTATATAAGACTTGTCAGTTTATCTGGTTATAAAGCCACCTATCAATCAGTGAAGATTCCTCTCGATGTTGTGCTTGTTACGGGGGATGACAAAGTCGAATATAGATCGATACAAACTTCAGCTTTATCAAACAGGTAGAAATACGCGGACCTGCCGTGGATAGGTAGTGTTTTGCGCCTGCCTCCATGGATAACAGGGTCTGTCTCCTTCAATTCCTTTGAATATATCTGAGTAGTTCTATTTCAAATCTCTGGAATTATCTGGGCTCCAACATCAATGATAGAAGACTGGGGGCAAATACGTAAGTATGTTATCCATCACAGAATTTCGTATGGGTTCATATGGATTTTTTTTGCGTATGATTATTTCACTGATTAAGGAATTCACAAGGGTAATTCATCTCTGTATCCAGAAGAAAATGTAGAATCCTCTATCTTTGAAACCTGCGAACAACCACGGAAATATATGCCATCAGATTTAGCGTGGGATGATGAGATTTTACTCGTGAGAAAAACGCCTATAAACACCTGCACCAAGTGACCTTCCATACACAGGTTACTTGGAACAGGTATGATCGGAAAGCTGCATGGAGGGTGAAAAAAATCGAGGGAAAGATATCAATTACCTTATTTTGATTGATAAAAATGTGTTTTTTTAAGTATCGTGGAAACTAGTTTTGAAAGCTCAGGGGTTGTCGAGAGTTATGAGTGATTGGAAAATATCTTCTCGGAACAAGTACCATACACCTTCACAGATACAGA
Source organism: Thysanoteuthis rhombus (assembly GCA_963457665.1). NCBI lineage: Eukaryota > Metazoa > Mollusca > Cephalopoda > Oegopsida > Thysanoteuthidae > Thysanoteuthis > Thysanoteuthis major. The sequence continues at coordinate 58,176,420 of OY735206.1, read as the reverse complement.
AGAATACTGCTGCCTGTATATTATCAAGCATATATATATATATATATATATATATATATATATATATATATATATATATATTGTATCATCCACAGACAGCTGTTTCGATGTATTACATCAGTTTAGTGTGGCTATAGACTTTCCATTATCCCCAGGCAGAATAGAAACCTTCACTTCAGACCCGTACACCGATATCCACCCTGTGGACCATGGAACTGGACAGCCAATAAGGCTGAATTTAAGCGATATATTTATTTACACATAAATCCCTCATCCAACAGATTGCTCCAATCAGATAGATAGATAGATAGATTGAGAGAGAGAGAAAGAGAGAGAGAGAGAGAGAGAGATGGATACATATGAGGAAGTAAGGATTCACTACACAAGCTCGTCAATGTTAGTATCCTATTTAGTTTCTCATCGATGAATAAAAAAAATCTGAATTATTCGTCCGATTAAGCCATAATACGATAGAAACATAAACGTGTTTGCAGAGCAAATCCTTCCAACATTATATTTCATACTTTACTCTAAACCAACTCACCGCTAGATGTTGAATATATTGAGCAGAAAATAGGTAACATTTTTGCATGTTCTGCTAATGATTTTAAAATTTTACGAAGGTTAAAAAAGGAACATTTTGTGCTGTTTATAGACAAGGTACTGTATGTGACCGAAATCGTCAAAAGTGGTTCTCAAAATTTTGTGTCGTGTCCTACTGAATGTTGCTTCACGATGGATTGGAATAGTTAAAATTGATTGCAATCAAATCAATATATTACTTGGAAATAATAAGTATTATCCAAAGTAACAGAGAGCCAACTAACTCAGAATATCAATAAATCAAGCATTACGAATCATCCGGAACGGACTGATTTTGTTAGCTGCTGTGACGTACGTTGAATGAATAACGACATGGGATGAAAAAGTGGGTGTTTAAAAACAACGTAGAACATGAATGAGTGCAGTTAAACGAAATAAATCACCACTACCAGTATTGAGTACTGGGGGTCCTGTAACAAAAAAAGGTGTGTATATGCTAGGCATCGATCGGGTCCACTAACATGAGATTCATATAGGAATTAAAACAATTAAATCAATCAAGTAGGGGGTATGGTTTGATTTTCCCATCAGGATAAGGCTAAATCACATGTTTCTTGGTTGGGCCATGCAAAAATTGCCCTACTGCAGTTTAGAAGATTTCACTAGTCTATCGTATTCAGTGGACATTGTACATTTGGATTACTACTGTAAATTGTCCAAAAGAAAACACGATTTTTTCCCTGCTTATCACTATACGATTCGAACTCCTCCGTCGCTGAGACTGTTGCCGAAGGGTGTCTTTGTTTGGAAAAACTACCCATGAGAAGAGAGAACGACTTTCAAGCTATACACAGAATGATTAGGAGAGTTAAGGAGGGAGACTGCCATTCGCCGGTTGACCCCTAAACCAATTCCTGCTAAAACTGATGGAAACCTCTTCCTTTTTTTTGTTGAACAAACACATTTTTCGGAGTGCAACTTTGTATGGAATGACATTTATAGAGACCAACGACTGATAAAACTCTAAACTTCCATCTATCATTAAATTTTTTTTTCTATTTCAGAATGATCTTTTCTTAAAATTTGTCACATCCTTTGTAAGGTATACTGCAATTTGCCAGACGACCCCATAACCAATTTTCGCTAAAGCTAAATGCACCCTTTTCCTTTGATCGATGAGCGAACGTGTGTTTCGTATCAACTGATCCCTTAAATGGTCAAGTCCCCTTCCCAACTCTGACATTTCCAGCTATGCCTATTGGCATGTACACTGACTAGTTGGTAATTCAATTGAAAAAAAATAGTTTTCTTGTTTTGTTGCAAAAAGTGAAAGGTGAGAGAAAAAAAACCCCAAACGAAACAAAAAAAAAAAAAAGACTGGTATTGACCTCAGTTCATTTGTATGCAATTATGTTTTGGTCTGCGTATTCATTTTTAGCTCAGGTGCTCACTGTTATTACTAACAGCCTTGTCATGCGTGTTATTGCCTTGTGTATGTATATATATATATATATATATATATATATATATATATATATATATATATATATATATATATATATGTATATATGTATATATATATATATATATATATATATATAAAAGCTTTCGACAAGGCTACCACAATAGATTGCGCCACGATGGTACTAATTATGGCATCTCTGGTGAAGTGCATCCAATCATATGGTTCTTTCTGTGTGGATCAGTTAGTGATTAGATATCCGACCTGATGTGACAAGCCAGGCATTTTTCACGTTATTTTCTCAGAGAGTATCCAGAGGAGCTCCATCAAATGATATCAACAGTGAGAGATTTTTCCAGTCAGAACACAATTTGCTACTGAATCCTTTCCACATTTCCTGACCATTCCACACACCGTTGCAATTTCCACTCAAAAAGCTTCTTACCTGGAACAACTGTTTCGTTGGACAAACTCTCCTGATAGCGCTTTCCTGACATCCATATTTTCGAATCTGGGGTCAATAGATACCTTGTGAACATGAAATTACTTGAACCCTATATATAGAATGGACATCGGGTTTTATATACTGTTAGACATTTGAACCTCCCGGAAATTGGTTATATTTGAGAAGAAAATTCACAGTTTTACAAGGGGGCGGTCTTTTTAACATATAACAAGAATAATGCAAAACAAAGAACTTCATATATACCAGTTTAAGGGAGTACTGATGGAAGTACGGCTCAAACGAATCTTTTTCCCTTTGATGCGATTTTATTCGTCATGAATTCTCGTATTTCTTTCATTTTTCAATATCAAACAGCTTGCGCTATTTTTAGCATGGAGTTTTGTGAACCGTATCCCAGTAGAAAATGAAAAAAAGCAAGACCCAGTTTAGCATTATAGTTACATTGCAAAATAGAAGTCAGTCATAAAACTGTAACATTTTTCTCGAGACTAGATTCTTTTGGGGGGATTCCGAAGCCCAATTGGGTGAATACACCTGAAATTGATGGTAAAAAAAAGGTCTGAAAAAAGTATTTTATGTAGGTGAAAAGTACAATCACCTGATTTCATACTGTACTTCAGTTCTTATATATAGGTAACTCAGAAATACTATCAAAAGCTTGATCTTGGTTTTCACGTGTAATTCAACACTTGGAACTTTTCAGTCGCATAGAATCCAAACTCAAATGTCTTTGAAGGATCATTAAGGGTCATGATGTATCAATTATCTTTTTATTATGAAAACATATATATGTAAAATATAATTACTATGATATGAATAGAAAACCTTCTCGCCGCTGGACCAAATCGACTTTCACGTCTATTCCAACTGAAAAGATTAATGCATTGTATATACGATAAATTAATTCGTGAATATATGAGACTTATCTCTGTCCAAGTCGGTCAGAGACCTGCATAGCAGTCACACGATAGTGATCTCAAATCACGGACAGGAATGCTAAGACTAAACATGTATAGGAGAGTTTACTACCCTAAATTAAGTGAGGCTTGTTCTTGTCCTCATCATGGAGGAAAAACAATCTAAACTCGAAGTTGAACTGGAGTTTGCCTGACTTGATGTCAGTTTCTTCTAACCAAGTTTGATGTTTAGAATATGGAATAAAAAGGTATTTTCTGCATTTTTTAGACTAATTCTTGAACGATTTCATGGTAAAATAATGGCAGAAACTGACTCCTAAAATGATTTGAAAAAAAAAAGTGAAAGTTTTTCACAAATCGTTTTATCTGGCAAAACTGCGTACACACTGAAGGTGAAATCTTCATGCACTTCTGGCATACACTTAAAATTTAGTAAATCATGCTTACTTGAATGAAAAAAAACTGGTGCTCTGTATGATGTGCCTCGCTACCCCAATATACATCTGTGAAAATGAGGACAAGAAAAAATGTCTCCTAACTATTAACCCAATGTCTCCTAACTATTCTAGAACACCACACGAGTCAGACGTTTTTAAATTCAAATGAAACAATACAACACGTCATTTCGAATGGCAAAAACAGCATGCTCCTGTTTTTGATAGTTTATGAGATATAGTACGGTACTGTGGCCAATACATTAGGTAAAGCTCCTAATTTTAATAAAAACAGAGGGAAATTCAGACTTACTCTCTGAATTATCAGCAACTATATTTTAAGCTATTTGCTGGTCTCTGTTATTTATTATCTGTACATGTACATAATAGATTCTTTCATTCCTTAAGATGCAAATGTTACTCTTGACGTTATGTGTGTTATAATAATAGAAAAAAAATCATTTGACCCCTCTTATAAAATTAATTAGAAGAATCAAATGATAGTGGATCAGTCAAGTCGAAAAAATGGCAGACAACCGATGGACAATACAATTCACAACGTTGATCCCCGGAGATCATATTCAAAACTGAGGCCGGTAGAAAAAAAGATTTTGAGAGTACACCAACCACAGAAGGGTCTGACTAGTCTTGATGATAAAAGGGTAATGATGATGATGATGATTTTAGCGTGTGTATGTATTCACTCTAGATATATAACTCATTTAACTTTCCTATGTATGCAATATTTGTGAATTTCGGTAAAAATCCAATTAATAGATTTTCATGTTTGAAATTTATGATATGCTAAGTTTATAACTTTCAGTGTATGAGGGGGATCCCGTAAACTTGAAATGCACTTGGGACCCTTGGTTTGAATCCTGCCCTGGTGGCTGACAAGTTTCAAAATACGATGGATATCTTCCTTTCCTATGTAGAGCTAACCAACCATTGTGGATGTAACCACTTGGTCGAGGGGGATAGATAATTTTTCATACTTATCTAAGCCAGACGGTAACGCTCCAAGAGATAAATTCTATTGCATTTTTTTATAACCATCATTGAAAGATTTTCTCTGCGTATAATCGGTTCTGAAGATTCTGTCTTTAGTCTGGGAATTTACTCCTTTTTACCAATGGCTGCCATTTGTCGGTTTTCGTCTACTGCTCAAAATTGACACGGTTGAGAAGGTATGAGTATCTGCATAAATGTTAGAAAAAAGGAATTAGTTCAACCGTAAGAAATACTAAGAATCAAACTGGTGGTCTTTTATACGTTACACTAACGTTCGCTGCTAACCAAATCTTCTCATTCAACAATGCAAAAAATCAATAAATATGTTTGAAACTAACAGAGGTTTTTGATAAAAAAAAATTTGCATTAGAAATGTGCATGAGAAGGTCCAGTATACGATTCAATGCTCTGTGAAGGAACTGCTTTTAAAGCAATAAAGCAGGTTGCAAGGGTAGCCTGACTGTTGAGACTCCGAAATTGGTATCGGAGAACCAATTTTTAATTACGGTCGAGCTCGGTTGCGATCATTCCATAGAAATGCCCCTGAGGGGGCAATCAAACCATTTCCCTGCTTCCAGATATAGAGCAGATAGGGGCTTTCAGTGATTTCAGGCAGTCAATCCAGGAGAAGGGTATTCTGACCAAAAATCTACAGCTCAGCTTTCGCTTTAGTCAGCTTGATTCGTCGAGCTACTAAGGAATGGTACCAAACAACAGGGGTTGTGAGCAGTCTGATCCCCAGTTTAATGAAAGAACCAGTACAGTCAGACGTATAGTCCTCTTCCTGGTCCACTCTAATGTGGGATATACAAGGAAAACCAACAAAGCAGAAAAATACACAAAACCGACAATTTATCAATGTTCCAAGGGAAACAACAAAATTATTTCTGACAACGTTGCATATAGCCAGATTTGTTTTGACTCGATAATTTTCATTTCTAAAAGTGAAAAGGAGCCTGTTCAAATGAGCTCTGTCTCCTAAAAGGCACCCCTCCATCTCGGTAAGAGGGTATTCTTATGGGTACATCTAATATATTATAGGGATATAATTGAGTTACACTTTATTACATCAATGAATGCCCTGTGTTGCATATTCATTTGACTGTCTCGTGAATTGGATAAGCGACCAGAAGAGGAATAACAGACTGATGATGCAGCCTCGTTACCCTGCACAAAATCTATGGGTTTTATTTTGGAGAGCAAGTTTTTTGGCTGCTCCCTCGTGTGTGGGACGAAGACTGAAGAAGATAAGATATCCTCGAGTCATTGGGGGCTTTAAGCCCTCTATGATTTAATATAGTAATTAAAAATTTCTCTGTTGGTGATAGTAAATCTGTTCAATTATCATTTAACAAGCAAACATTATTTTCGATTTTAATTTTGATTTTGATGGTGTAGAGTGTACAAAAATATGTCTCCAATTTTCTCAGCCACTGCAAGTGATTTTTATATACTTCTAACACTTCTCCATGATAGGCCTTTCCATTGGTCGGTTCTTAATGTGTTGAATATCAATTTTATCGTGTTGGGTAGATATGATACTTGGTGCAGACCTTCTATTGAACCATCCCCATAATCATCTATCCGTTTTCTTTGCCCGTACCGTTGTTACAATCACATCTAGAAATGTCGAACATAAATTTTCGAGCTAAATTTTCGTATTAGATTGATATGGAACTTGGTCAAGACTTTTACATTAACCAACTTTATCCTATCTTCCTTAGTCAGCTTCCTCTGTTCAGCTTCCGAAATTTTGTATTGTTAAGTATCAGTTTTCTCAGCCATATCGTCGATTATTATGAAACTTGTTTTCGGACCTTCGGGGGAACCATCTTTACCTTCCTCTTTTTCTTCCTCCTCTTCTTCCCTCCCTTACTGCTATTACCACCACGACTAGTAATATTTAATGCAAATTTCTCTGGTTGCATTATGTTGGATTGATATGAAACTTGATTCAGACCTTCAGGTGAACTGTCCTCATCCAATCCCACCTCCACTTCACCCCTCTTCCTGCTATCATTATCACATCTGATAATGTTAAATATCATGTTAGAGAGGGATAGGAAATAATCAAGTTGGCATAGACTAACATTCCTTGATTGGAACAAAAATTTATGCAATTTTCGGAACAACCAACATAATCTATCAGCTGAGGTTGCATGACAAAATGCGACATGGGCGTTACAAGAAGATCGGATCCACGATTTTACGAATCAAAGAAAACACCCTCGAGATGACAGACGTTTTTCAGTGATCACAAGAAACAGTTTAGAAAAATCGAAATCAGTGCACTAGATAATCTCGGTATCTTTGTTACTTGATATTATGGCAAAGGAATTCTTGAACTATGCAACGGGTAGGCTGGAGCTCTATAAGACATTCTGGGAAGAGAAGCTTTAAGGTAAAAAAATCAATATCGGATGAAATAATACAAATACAAAGTAAAGATAAAATACCAACCTTGAATGAGGAACCCCCATGACCTGTTTCATAATTACACCCTAGGAAAGAACAGAAATGAATTTACAGAAGTATTTTGCGATAACAAATTTTTCTGTTGTTTCATGTTCCATTTTTTCTGGTGATATCCTCAGGTTTTGGGGAGGATATAAAGCTACTATGATACACCAGATTGAAAGAAATCTTCCATGATTCTCCCGAATAGCATAATCCTATTGAAAAAAAAACCTGATTCAAGTTCAAATTGGCCATTATACTATTTGACATCTTCAGACTCTATAAAGTATTAGTCTTTTTGATCGATACATTGATAATCGTTGAAAAAATTGATTAAAAAAATTAAAATTTACAGACAAATCACGGATTGATTATCTACTTTGGGAGGTTTTCGGCGGAAGCGTTAAGAGAAACACAAGAAATATAGCCTTTTTTTTTGGACACAACAATTGTTTACAAAATTGCAAACATTAATACACCATTAGATGGAAAGTCATAGAGCATCAGACACTTTAATGATACTTCATGCAGTAGACGTGACAAATCAAAATTCATTCCGGAAGCTTGAAGTGGTCTTTCCAGACACAAATGTTTTGATACTCCTACGGTATATTCCAGACCTTCCCTCACTAACAAGTTTTATCACTGAAAGAAGGAATAACGAGCAATCAACAAGTCAGGAGAGCGCTTGTCTACCTAAACAAAACTCAGAACAAGTGGTTTTGGAATCAGTTAAATGTATATGTTAAAACTGCAAATGGAGAGTTAATTTAACAAAGCACTGGAGTGTATACTACGGTTAACAGATCATTTCAACTAACGTATATTACTTCCCAACTCCTATTGGAGACGTAAAAATTCATAAATACGATTCAATAATCCCCCCCCGGCATTGATTCCCCCCAAATAATCCAATCAGCAGTCTTTTATCTTCTGATCCTCAAAGTAAACCTTCTCTGCTTTCGTGGTCCATTCTCAATGTCTGTTTCAAATCTGACAAAAAGTTCCCTATAAGTGTTTTTTTTTTTGTTTTAGTAACTCTTTGATAAACTTCAGTTGGATGGAGCTTTAGTTCTTACGCGTATTCAGAAGCTGATGTAAGATCTCCACCGTTGTCATTGAGTACATAACTGAGCAATGATAGGTTTTGTAACATTACTGATACGGAAACAACGCGCACTTTGTTGCTTAACCTTCTGTCGTATATCGAACGAAAATTATTCCAGATAATACTGAACGCCAGTTTGTCTGAGGTACTTATCGATCCAGCAACGTTGTGTGGAAGATTTCAAAAATGCTCCTTGTGCTCTTTATGCCCTTCTTAGCAAAGCCGTTTTGCTGGCTGTGTTTAGCTAACGATCATCGTTTACCTATGATAAAAGCTCTACAAACCTCGTAGATGATTTGTCCTTCGATGTATGATCCCTGATCAGGAAGTAGATACGTAGGACACCTGTTCGTCAAAATTCATCATTAAAAAACGCATCTGCTGCTGTTTCAGCTGTTTGTTCTTGAAGTGGAACTCCCTTGATAATTTTTGAGAATATGTCACTAATAAGTAAAATATATTTGTACTTTTCATGATCATTTATGTATATAGAGATGAGTTGCATCGGATTGTCAGGGCATAAGTGTTGATCATATTCATTTTCTTCATGTTGGCATATGTCTCAGGCTTGCACGAAATCTTTGGTGTACAGGGATACGTTAGGCCTGTAAAATATCTCCTCGTGTCTTTTCTTACTTGTCTTACCTCCTGTAGCTTGGAACAACCAATCCTCTCATAAATGGAAGCAATATTTTTGTAAAACCATCATCTTCAAATGAAAACGTGTTCGAATCTAAAACTTGTAATACTGCCTTCATTTAGAGTCACCTTTTGGGCACATTCAATCATTGGATCGCTATCCAGCAGCCTGATAATATGATCCTTAAAGTGTTGATCATATGCGTTCGTGGCATAAAATTCTTTCGTATATTGAAACATTTTTAATGTGCACAGCATCTTCTCTTATGTTTCGTCGTCCGGGTAAGTGATTTATGGTGTAGTCGTAGCCGTCCAACTTGGGAAAACATAGCAAAACCTTGCCAGGTCGAACCTTTGTCTTTCTGATATATTGAAGGACTGATGTACGAATTTGGAATAAACGATGTACAAGCCAAATATTCGAGCCGTTTGCAAACTGCTATCAAAGAAGCAAAACTTTCTTTTGTGTGTGGAGAGCAGTAGAGTTGAAATTCAATCAACGTAATAGAGAAATAAACAAGTGGGCGGAGAAGTCAATCTTCCTTCCTGTTCTTGAGATAAAACTCAACCCATGGCAAAATTATAGGTATTTACTTCGACAGTAAATAATTCTCAACATTGTAAGAATTTGTGCTGGGCATAGAGCATAAACAGACCCTATGATTAGTAAACACTTTGTTGCATATTTTATTCAATTTGTTTATATCTTGGTAATTGCTGAGTCCATTCAACGGCTTGCAAATCCCTGATGTAAAATCACGTTAGCTTTAGAAACCATTTTAGTTCTTTCTTTAAAAGCGGTCTAGGGAATTATTGAATAGCGGTTGCTAGTTTTTCTCGTGGCTTATTTCCTGCAGATGGTTATTCATACCCTCGAAATTCCACTTTCGGCTCGCAATAATAAAATACAATGTCTTTAATGCGATTTCTCCAGAACGTAGGCGTTTGAAAACTGGTCAGATTATGTAAATGCTGGAGAAAAGTAGTACTAACAATCTTTATATCTTCAATGTAGGCAAAGACTCGATAGGAAGTCCTGCAAGGCATGAACTAATATGATGCACCTGCATTACACAATCCGAAGGGCGTTACATTGAACTCATATGTTCTGCGTGGAAATTTTTTCTTTTTCTTTTATTTTACCCGGGCATTGAAAAGTAGACAGTCACTGAATCAAGTGTAGATATATATAGAGAGAGATAATGTAGATATATGAAGATAATTTACTGATTTAGTCATCTTGTCAAGTACGTAAAATGAGGGACAGAATATGTGTTACCTTAATTACAGCATTCAATCCCCTAAAATCAGTGACAAATCCCCTTTACTGATCTTTTTCTTTCAGCAAAAATATTTGGACTGGTCCAGTGTGATTTAGAAGGTCTAATAATTCTATTCGCTAGCATTCTTTCACTTGGTCATGCACTTCTTTTTCCAGGCAACTGGAACTCGTCTCTTTCTTATAAATTAATAGCGTATTATTGGTAATAACTTTACGCACAACAAGTTTGTTTCACTGTCGACATTTTGAATTAATGACCAAAATATCTCTGGGTTCAGTATTTCTATCATTGATATTATTCTGTTGGTCTCTGGAAAGATGATCATTTAAAATAACATCATAAACCTGCAGAGTTTTGGTTGGAAATTTATTTCCCAGCGTATACAGTATATAACTAGTAGCATTGACCCTGACAACTCTATTATTTTTCTGGTGTTTAATTGAATATTTTGCTGAGTAAAATCCACCACCATGACATAGTCCTTCGGAATTAGTAGGGGTCACAAAGGTTCCAAGTCAAAACGCCCAATCTAAAAGGTCAAATATCAAAAGCGTCCTAAAAACATGTTCAAAGTTGATGATATCAATTGAAAATTGTCCAAAGACAAAACATCTAAAATGCAACAATGACCAATAATGCAAACATGGCAAATGCTCAAAGGGTCAATCCAAAAAGGAATCAATCGTGCAAAGACGCTGAATGTCAAACAGCCAATGCAAAAAAGGCCGATAATGCAAACAAGTACAATTAAGTCTGATGGAAAATGACTCAAATAAAAAATCGGCCAATGCAAAAAGGCCGATTTATACATAAATGCACAAAACATATATGGGCATATGTACACGCAAACACACAGACAGACACACACATGCACACATACATACATACGTCTGTGCCTTACACCTTCCCCAAGAAGAATTACCAAGACGTGCTTCCCGGTGTCGCTGAAATTGCTTTTCTCACCTCTGTCATTGAAATTTTAACTGACTATTATTTCGATTGTTTGGTTTCCTGATGAGGCTGAAATTGATTTTACAAGAATTATATACAAGATGATAAAAAGCAGTTTCAACAACGTGTACATACATATTTAGCGGGGTTAACTTTTTCTCATTTAGGAGTTATTGCATTGTTTCCAGCAGCTTGAACTGACTGTAGTAATTTTTTTAATTTCAGTCCGGTAAGTCACATAGTACCCAACTTCATTCATTTTTTTCAACATCGGAAGTTAGTGACCCGAATAATTCAGATACATCGCGTTCAAATAGAATATCCTTGTGTGATGTTGCAAGGAATTCATGAAGTTGTTTCATAACTTTTTCTTTCATAGAAAGATTCAGTTCAATTTTTCGTAACATTTCGATTTCAGTTCACGATTCATCAATGAAATAAGTAGAAGATGGAATAATTTTTTAAGTTCTGTTGCTTTAATACTTAGCTATTAATGATATTCTTATGCAGGTTTTAACATAACGATTATCAAAATCCCATCAACTTCTCCTTTCAATACTACCATTTATAAAGTGGATCTATCTCTGCAGGTATCAATATCCATTTCAATTTCATTTTCTATGATTTCATCTAGCCATATGTGATTTTGGTAACTCTTGTCCCAAGCATCGTGTTCCCTGCCATCAGAAACGTTGAGGAAAAAAAATTAAGTACGGAGTCACTCATTTAGGGACGTTGTGATTGGGGGGTCTCCCTCCTCGTTCTGCCATTGAAATCTCGGATCAGCACAATTTTCTTGCCTCTCCATGGAATTGATACCTCTCAGAACATTGCCCATGTGCAGAGTGCCAAGCCTGACCCTTTTTTCATTACCCTGTCAGTTATGGTGTCTGTCACCGTAGTCTTGTTGGTTTCTTGGTAACCAATGTTAACAGTGCTGAACTGTCAAATTGGTGGTTGCAAAGTTTGAATTCAAGCTGATTCAAGACGTATTTTTTCGTCTGCGATCTCAGTTAAATTTCTCATTCAAATGTTCTTAAACATTTCTGAGTTTTTTTGCATTTCTGTATGGATCAAATTTATGAAACAGTCCTTTGCGATTTTTTCTTGTACTTAGTTTTAAAATAAGGTGTGTGCGAGCTTGAGAGGTTCTTTCAATTTCTATGCAAAGCTTTGCAATAATTATGTCCCCTTAGCACCCCAAGAACGCTGACTGCTTCTCCACTGTTTCTTTTTCTTCGTTCTTCCAATAGTTACCTTTTCGATATCTCCAAATCCTTTCTATCTTTGGGTTTTGTCCGAAATACATGTCGAAAGCAAGCCCCCGGGTGTGCTGGATATGATTTTGGTGCCTTTTCTCCAGTGTAACCTCTTACCAAATTGTGAATATAAACTCTTGCCTTAAATGCTTGAATGACCATTGAAAGTAAATATAACATCTTTTCTTAAGTCCATTTATTTGCATCCAGTCGCAGTAATGTTACCTAAAGGATCTCAAATTCGAGTAAACAGACCTTTGTATCTCACCAGTGGACTTTGGCTAAACAAGACATGAACGTTTGAAGTCATATATGAGTGCTGCATTGCTTGGTTTTCACCCTGACATCGGTTGTGACCAAACGAGCTGATTTTGAGGCAACTTTCTATCAGCTTGTTGGAAAATAATCACAGTGTTCACCGAAATCATTATTTAATCTTTCCAGTGAATTGGTCAAATCCAATATGATTTTTCAGAAGATTCGGTCGGTAATGAACTTTTCGAGTTCGTAGTCCGCTGGCAAACATTGGAATGACACTGGCTGAGGCAAAATAGCAATCTTTCGTAAATTTCAGAAAGTACACTTTCTCCAGCAGCCACTTCGCGGAAGATTTAAGGAAAAAACACACACATTTCGACGACGACGGATCAGCTATCTACACATGGATCAATACTCGAGATAAATCTTTGCATGTATGAGAAAGGTTGTGACATAATGCAATGCAAGAGCCACAGGAACAAATTTACGTACAACAAGATGTGTTCATGCATAAACTGAGAAAATACTGAACTTGACTCGAATAAGTTTTTGAAAGAAGATGATGAAAAATATGTTGAAGTTATTGGATTATCAGTCTTTGTATCTTAATCTTCTAATCAAAGATCATGATTTTTTTGGATAAAAAGCGACCATTTTAAAGACATATTATTTATTAATTCCTTTTTATGGACACGAGCAGACAAACATGAAGAAATGTGCCTCTTATCAACACATTTGGGTGATATAGGAAGGGTATTAGAGCTTTCATTTATACATCTACACGTATATATTATACTTATTCAATCAAATACACACCCTTTAAAGGGAAAATTGGAGACATATTGTCCTCAAGTTCCTGCAAAAGATTGATATTAATAAAAACTTTACTTGTAACACAGAAATTCAATAAGATTCCCTGACCATATATTAAACCTGACTCTATAATATCAGGAGACTTTTTCATTTTCCGTTTCATTTCACTCCATGACTCATACCTGATGGAGAAACTCAAGCAGAATGAGTCACAGACGCTTAATTTCTTTTGATCACAATCTAACAGTTTAAAGTTGTGGGTGGATATATTATACAAGTAATGAAAAGACTAAAATGGAGATGGAAAAATGTTCAGCAAAGAAATAGATCGACAGATTGAGTAAATGATTAACCAACTGTAGTCCATAGGAACACAAACGTAGTGAGAAAAGTCTGAACATAAAGTGAAAGGATGAGTAAAAAGGTATGCTGGTAAGACACAAGAGAAGTCAGCGCAATGACGGATCATGGAAAGGCTTTAGTTCAAGAGCAGACTCACGATGTATATATATGTACATATACATATAAAGATATCCTGATTTCGTTCCAATATCAGTCTCACTAGTATTGCAAACACGTGAACTCTTGAATCAACATCAACATCTGTCTCTTATCGCCCGTCGTTGGACATAGACCCCCCCCCAGGATTTGCTACATTTCTGTATTATGGGCATCGCAGGGCCGGTATTTTCTGAATTTGCCCAGTTCATCTCTCCATCTTGTTTTTTGTCGGCGTCGGTTTCGCATGTGATCTTTGGCAATCCATGTTATGAGCAGTGATGTCCTTTGGTTGCCTGCCATTCTTGCAACAAGGTTTGCCCATTGCCATTTCAGTTTTCTAATAGATTCTATGATGTTTCTGATTCCCGTTTTTTCTATATATACTGTGCTGTCATGACCTCTCCATGAGATGTTGAGCATGATTCCCTCATATGCACGTTGCATGTTTCTCAGTTTGTGAGTCCGTCTTTTGGTTAAATTCCTTGTTTCAGCTCAAAGAGTGACAATTGGGATGATATATTGGTTGTATAGTCTTCTTTTTAGGAATAACGGGATCGACTTGCTCGTGAAGATTGAGCTTGCTCTGCCAAAAGCTTGCCATCCTAGGGTGACTCTTCGCTTGATGTCTTCCTCCTTTGTGGATTTTATGGAGATTCGTTGTCCTAAGTTGATGTAGTAGTCTAGTTCTCCAGTTTTGCATCTCCAATTTTCACAGTTAAGTCCTGATTCTCAATCTTATCGTTGCACATGATTTTCATTTTACTGAAGTTCATATATAGGCTCTCTTCATCCTGTTCATCTAGCATTAGTTGGAAGTCGTGTAGGTTCTCTACCAAAAGGACGATGTCATCTGCAAATCTTAGGTTGCTTAGGTTGCTGTGATTGTATATGTGTTGAAGTTCTTTGACGTATACAGGGTGTATACCTTGCAGGGTGATAACTTTCATGACCATGGGATATTCTACGGAGTCGAATGCCTTCTTGAAGTCTGTAAATGCTACAGCGAGTGGCATTTTGTATTCTGCTGCTTTCCTCTTCAGCTGATTTATTGAATGGCGATGGTCCATTGTTGAGTAGCTTCTTTTAAATCTAGTCTGTTCTCGTGGTTGATTTTCATCTAGTGTTTTAGCAATCTGGTTGGTGATGATTTTTGCGAACAGTTTATTAATGGATTTCATTAGGCTTGTTGGCCTAAAGTTGTTGAGTTCGTTTTCGAGTCTTTGAAAACGTTACTTTGTTTTAGGTATAAGTTGAATAGAATTTTTAGTTTTTTGTCAATGATCTTACCAGCTTTCTCGAGTAGATCGATAGTGGTGCTATCTGGTCCAGGGGTTTTCCTTCATTTGTTTGTTTGATGAATTGTTTAACCTCAAAGTATGTAAAGTTCTGGGAAGTCTTCGAACTGATCGTCCGGGTTGCGCGTATCGTAGTCATTGTTTTGTTCCCTCTGTCTTGAAGAGTCAAATCCTCGGTAGAATTCTTTGGCACGTTCGACAATTCTGTCTCTGTCTGTTGTTGCGTCTCTGTTTGCATCGAGTATGCTAGTTATTTGTTACTGTCTAATACCGAGAGCTTTGTTTATTGCTTTAAAGCCCCGACGTTTTTCGAGAGTGGTCTCGATGATTGCTGTCGTATATTTTCTTTTGTCTTCTCTTAGTTTTTTTTTTATTGTTTTGTTTAGTTTGGTCTCATCCATTTTTTTCTCTTGGTGTTGGTGGTGCTTTAAGATTTTTGCGTTTCTCTCTCAGACAAAACCAGGCACACTTGAGTCAGTCAGCATTATCGTCTGAATGTGATACATTATACCTGAGAGAGTTCGGGAATTCTCTTTTTTTTTTTTTAGGGGGCAAGATAATGAAAATACCGTGTGTTTTTTTTCTTGTGATTCTTTTTTGTCTCTCTTCCAGTATCAGGAGAAAATTCGTGTAAATACATACGCACACACACACACACATACACACACACACACACACATACACACATATATATACATATATATATATATATATATATACGTGTGTGTGTGTATGTGTATGTGTGTGTGTGAGTGTGTGTGTGAAAACAAGATAAAATCAGAGAAAAAACATCCCTTAGTATTTTCATTATCTCTTCCTCCTATTCTTGGAAATCTCTCATTAAAACCATCCCTAGTAATACAACTTTGCCCACTGCTGATATTGATTGATTAAAGACGATTCTTCTTCCAAGTTTTCCTATTAAATATTTTGGCTGATTCATGAAAATAAAAGAATCTTTGCCAATTTACAAAGGATTATTTCTCTTCCGTTTATCTTTTTCCATCTCTTTCTATATCTCATAAATGCGTATATACGATTAATATACGTGTATATTAATTCATAATCATATCTATATAAAACATGTATGCGGTGACGAATATCATTTCTATACCTCTATAGTATTTTTGAACTTTCTCAATATCCTAAGCCATACTAGGACAACATATAGTGAGGATCGACATTAATTTTACACAAGAAAACTTTTTGGCAAAACTGACCCAAATAACTACCCTTTTACATTGGGTGCCCCTTGTAATCAACTAAACCCATCCCTAAACCAGCAGAAGATCACAATAGCGGTTCCTTTAGGGAGGGTCAGCTGGCTGATTGGCTTGCGATACAAACTTATTAAAACACGGGTCGCGGAACGTATTTATTGTGCAAGGGATTCCAAACTCAGTGAGAAAAGACTAAACACAAGGTTTGTTTGGCAAAGAGATACGGTTATTTTAACTGATTGGACACGATTTATCCTACCATTCAAGGTTTCTGCCTCAGCAATTTCAGTTTATGTCAAAGTTATCGTAAAGATGAGACTGCCGTAGGGATATCAGCTGATAGATGAAGCCCAGTAAATAGGATTATGTAGATTAGGTAATTCTTTGCATGCATTCTGAGGGTGAGGAGTTGTTGTTTTCTTGTCATAGATATTCGATTAATCGATGGTCCGGAGGAATGTCGATGATTCAACTAATCACTCCATCGATTTGGCGAAGTAGCGATACAATCTCCAGGCCGCTGTAAATGTTAGTCGCATGCAAGGACATTGCGTGTCCAAAAACTACCGTCATCGGGCAGGGTGCCTAAATCTTCTTTCAAAATATCGACTTCAACTTTGCCAATCTGAAACTGAGCCAGTTCCAAAAAGAAAACAAATTTCCTTTTTTCTATTATTGTCTGGAACAATTTATTTCATTGATATACTTTTATCTGTAAGGTTCTTCAACGCTATTTCGTGTCTAAACTGTCTTACCGGAAACTGAAATGTATATGATAGGAACATTTATTTGATTAAAACTAGGGAAAAATACTTTCCTTTGTTTCCCCTTCCATCAATGTCACGAGTAAGAAATATGTTGAAGACAACATCACGACGATCAACATAGAAACACAAAGCTAGAAAAGTAGATCAGTGTGTCTACTTGAGACAACCTCTTCTATGAAACCTCAAAAGGGAAATAAATCAGGCAGAGATTCGCCTTACGTTGATATGTTTTTGCAGAGTGAGGTTAAACTTCAAGAACGAAAAAATCCCAAGGACGGATATACAACCATTCAATCGTTTCGATAATCACCTATGGAAGTGAAACATGGATTAAAAAGGTTTGTTCTCAGACTAAGAACAATACAACAAGCACAAGAGAGTATCATGCTAAACATGATATGGTGAGATCAGAAGACAGTGATGACAGAATTCTAGTGATGTGTCCAGGGAAAAAGGAAAATGCAGATGAGGGGGACATCTGAAAAGTGAAGCGCAGATCAAAGGATAACTAAAAGGTAAACTGCGGATAAAGGGCAACTGAAATAAGAACCGCAGATAAGGGGATCGATAAGAAGGAAATCATATAAACAAAGACATGCCCATTTAAAGAAAAAGTGTCCTCCGTTTCATGAAAAACTTTTGAAGGTTTAAACTTGAAATTATGAGACGTTGTTCTATATTTGAATATTTATATATATGACGTCATCAATAGCAACAATCAAATCAGAAAAATCACTGTTAATTGTAACAACAAATTTTTTTTTTGAAAAATCGTCACGTCACGTAACTAGGATTTAATTCAATCAGGCAGTATAGAAAAATCCGACGGAATCTGGTACCTAATTCTTTCTTCCCTGTTTCCCTCGCAATTTTATTGCAAAAGGACTTCAAAACGATTAGTGATACACAATGTGTCATAAAAAACATCATCTTTATGGTCACAAATTATGTGCCCATTTCAGTTCAGGTTTTCCGTGTAAATCAAGTACCCTCGGAAAACACAAACATACTCACACAAGCGCACATACGACAAGGACCACAGACATATACGACTTTGAAATTGACTCTGCAATGTCAGGTGCACAGAACAACAAACCTTCAAAATATCAACTCCTTACAATGGCCCGTTTTTGAGTTATCTTGGTACATTAAACCACGTGCATGCAGATTTCATAAATCGTAGATGCTATCTAAAAATCAATTTCGATGTTTAATCACAGTATCGTGAATGCTGATGACGTATCTTAATATCAATTTTGAGAATACCTTGGAAAAAAAATAAATGATTGTCCTTTGATGACCAAAATACGAAACAAAGCATACCATTAAGAGGCAAACAATAAAATCTTCCTCTATCACAAGTATTGATTAAGAATGCCAGAAAATCGCTGGTCATCATGACTCAAATTATGGATCCCTGGAGATCATATGCAAAATTGAGGCCGGCAAAAAGTAAGATGGCGTGATGATTTTGACAAATTCAAAAAAATATAGGGCCAAGGGGGATGGCAAATTCTTGGGAGAAGGCCTTTGTCCAACATGGACGTTAAAAGGGTGATGACCATGATTATGTTGATGATGATGAGGCTACATCCAATTGACTACAAATATATGTTTTTATATTTTGTTTAACAGTAAATATATCATTTCAACATCGTTATGCAGTATCGTGTAAGGTTTAGCAAAACAGGAAACGTAGTCAGCAATCAGTGTCCAGATATATGCTGTAATCGATAAATTCTCTTTACACTTTTTCCTGTTAAATGTATGATAAATAAATCTCTCCACTGCTTAAAGTACCATTGCCGGGGATTTCGTCAAAATATATCGTCTTTGGTAAGCTACAATGCTCGATAGAGATTAGAGAAGAAAGGTACCAAATTCCAATAATCATGAATTGTCATCAAATATTGTGAAGCTTTTTTGTATCTGCTATCATATTTGTAGTTGTAAATTTTTGAAATATATTTTGAATAGTTCTATTGATTTCTTTGTGTCAAGTGAGTTTTTTTCATTCTTTTCTTTTATCAAACGGCATTATGTAATTGAGTTTTTCTTCTGTTTGATTAGTGCGTTTTCCTGAAAATGTTCATTAATTTGTTCCAGTGTTGTGATATGCTCTTTATAGCGAAATAGAATCAGCAGTTTCATCACAAATAAGTTTCCGTGTTTCATTATTTCATTCTCGTATGATTTGTGAATTAAACTGTTCATCTGAAAACTATGCCGTTTAATTTGTTTTTTCTTAACAAGTGGTGTATCGTAAGTTTGTTGCATTCTGATAACTTTCAGAATTTTTTTCCTTTCAGTGGTTTCACCGCTAGCATTGCCATAATTTAAAATGAAATTAATAAACAGTTGTCTATGATAATCTTTTCTTAAGGTAAGTTTTTAGGTTCAGAAAACTTTAGGGTTTTAATTTCTTTTAATTTTTTGTGCTTCAGTTTTCCTTGCCTCTGAGGGATTTCGCTGTACGCCTACATATCCTATCCATCTCTGACTCGGATTTAGGTGATTTATCTCTCATATGCACTCTGAATGTTAGTATCTCCAGTTATTCTCCCAGATGATTGAGTATGTTTCTTCATGTATTCGCTTATCTTATTATTTTTCATTTCACAGTGGGATTCTTTACTCTAGTTCCCAGGGATGACTTGATATACAATACTGATAAAACCATATTATTCAAGAACCTAGTAAATTGGATTTTAAAAGATCTCGAATTTGACTTTACAATGGGTGCACAGATTGGGCCTGGATACCAGACTATATATTTAATGCATTCTATCCAATATCGTTTCCATCAACACTAGAATTGGCAGGGTCATACCGAAACAAAAAATCAAAAGAAATGAATGGAAATTGGTTTACATATAGAAATAAATGTGAAATGTAAAATAGTCAACTATCTCAACGTAACATTCAATCATAATAAAAAAAATCTTCCTACAATCTGCCAAACCTGACAGTAGTCAGATGTTTTATGATATGAAATCCAATTATTTGCTCTTTATTCAGAAAGAAATTTCCACACCAGCCGGATTCATTGCAAAGTACTTGAAACAGGTAGGTTTATAAAACGTGAACTTGGATTTAATAAAGAACGCCCCCCCCAAAAAAAAAACTAACAACTAAAATGACTTAAGCAAAAAATGAAATGTTATAGCGTCTTATTACTTCTTTATGAGCTAGCTATTACCAACATTTCTAAAATCTTTTTGGAATCAGTTAAAATTGATTTCCCATACACTAGGTAAAAATATAAACCATTTTCAAATCAAACATGGCCGAATTAAGGTATAGCCTCACTAACAATATCGGAAAAAATATCAAAATGACAAAATATCTAACCCAAAAAATGAAATGAATTTCATTTTTAAAAGAAATTGAAAATGCATCCCAGTTACAGAATTTTTTGTTTCTACAAACATTTTGAAACAGTCTTTCATTAATCGTCTTACGTTCTAATTTCTTTACTATTTGTCACTTTTTACAAACTGTAAACTATCTTTACATTTATTCATCGGTAACTCAGAGCAACGTCGTAATGCATGGCACCATACACCCACAACTGACACACACATACACACACACACACACACACACACACATATATATATATATATATATATATATATATATATATATATATATATATATATATATATATATATATATATATATATGTGTGTGTGTTTGTGTGTGTGTGTGTTTGTCAGCTTGTTCACCCAAACACTGGAAATGTAACTTATACCAGTTCTTTAGCTAATTTGGCATTTTCCAGTTACATCTGAAGCTTCTCCCCTGAAAAAAGTATGCGATATTGGATTGGAAAACATATAACAGTTTGATCCAAGTATGTCTACAATAGAATAGAATGATATTATCATACATAGACGCACAAATACGTGGCCATAATTTGTGTTTGTAAACTAATATATATATATGCATATATATATATATATATATATATATATATATATATATATATATATATATATATATATATATGCAAGAAGTGAATAAATACTAGGAACTTTGCCTAAAAATTTATTCGATCATTTACAGGTCAAAATGAAATTTTGGCTTCCCCTCAGACGTTCTGAGAACAATAACTCGTCTTGGCAGAGATTAATAAGTTCCAAAATTGCATTTTAAGGATGTTCAGACCATGCTATGCGCAAGGGATTCACCAAATTCAAATGTGTTACTGGCTTTCTCAAATGTGCTAAATTAGATCCATGTCAGGGGATTGACTTAGCCGAGAAAGTTGCTTGATGCAGTACCGGGAAATTTATTGTTCCAGAATTTTTTCTTGTGAATTTATGTCTCGTTTAAAGGCTAAGGGTACATTGCTCATGTAGATCAGATACTTTTTTTCTTTTTATTGGTAGTGGTTGTAAGAGGCTTGTCCAGTCTGCTCGTCTATAATAACCAAGTTGATAAGAATAACTTTTTCCTGCTCTTTGGCTAATTTGACCATTTCCAGCTCCACATGACACTTTCCTCTGACTTGTCTCAACATAAAACTTAATAACTTCTTGCTGGTAGCTGTCACCCTCTTTCCCCCCCCTCTCTCTCTCTCTCTCTCTATGTGTATATATATATATATATATATATATGCGTGAGTGTGTGTATGTGTGTGTGTGCGTGCGTATGTGTGTATAAGTGTGTGCGTGTTTATTTTATGATGATTTTGGATAAATTGTTCGTGGGAAGTGATGCAAAAAACACAGAGAAAACAGGCAAATGTGTTTCGATATATTAGATAATTAAAACACCTTTGTTTCTTCCATTAAATCATTCCCCCAGAATGATGCAGCTGTATTGCATAAAAATACATTAATCAAATAAAGATGTTGACAAAGGCAAAACAAGCTGCCTGTATTGAGGGAGAGAGACTACGGAAAATGATTATTAAACAAAAGTCAAAAACCCGTTGAATAATCGACTGGGCAAAATTGAGAGTCCAGTTTACAGCATGGTCTTATTCATCCCGGACTGCTGTGTAAACTGTCCATCATTCGAAAGATAATTTTTTCTATTGCACATATCGAGCAAAAACATTGTGGTATTCTTGAACAACGAAGACAATTTTTAAACTAAGCTTAAATCTTGAATTGGGCCACAATAACGAGTATTGATTTTTTCGCAAGCCAGATTTGCATACTAGTGATCAAATTGAGGAAGTCTGAAAAAACTATTTGCAATGATGAATTTCACGGGGAAAGGGTGACAAGAAAATATTCAAACACAGGGATTTAAGGAAACCTTTCTGTTTGTACTATAGATCTGTTTGACATTGAGTGAGGTTGGTTGAATGGTTATTAACAAATGGAATATATTTGATAGATAAAGTATGTTACTTGTTTCTAATATGATTTATCTAAGAAGTTTAATATTTTTTTCCACAAATAAACAATCGGCAAGTCATATCTTTCTTTGCAGCCCGTCAACACAAGCTTTACATCTAAGTGGTTGGGACCATTCATCTAACTGAAGCAGAAACCAATAAAATTGCATCCTGGTTTTCAAAAGCATGCTATATATCAATGGAAACATGTCAATATCAATATAAATGAGGTTAAGTTCGTCAAGATTGGAGGAATTTAATCAATCAGTTTGTTTTTCTTCCGATTGAATTCGGAAAAATCGACCTATATATATGTATTCCGAAAAACAAACGGATAAATAAACCCAGTAAAACAAGAAAGTATGATATCGTACAATTTCCAATATGTGATGGGTTAATTTCAGAAATTGCTCGAAACATCCAACATTAAACGATACGATGATTTACAGTATAGTTTAACATATGATGTACAAGTAAGGATTCGTTACACAAACACGTTTCAGTTTCTGCTTCTGGTTTGGGCTTCTTAAGTTATTGTATAACAACTAATCTCAACATTAAGAGGGATAAAAAAAAAAAGATTCGTGCGACACGACATCACAGGATAACATCGTCTGGAAAGCTGTTAATATTTAAAAGAATATATCAAATCTCTGAACTAAGATGATTTTCAGTTAAATATATATACATATGTATGTATCTATGTATGTATATATATATATATATATATATATATATATATATATATATATATATATGTGTGTGTGTGTGTGTGTGTGTGTGTGTGTGTGTGTGTGTGTAATAAAGAAATTGAAAAATGGATGTTCTATCCAACAGAATAATTATAAATTGTGATATATATATATATATATATATATATATATATATATATATATATATATTATATATATATATATATATATATATATATATATATATATATATATATATATGCATGCATTCATATAAATATATAATTCTGTATTATGCTCAGCCATAACAATCGCTGCAATCTCTAGGATATTTTCAAAAACGAAAAAAAAAAAATGGAAAATCTTATTACGCTGATTTTCTTCCTTAGTGGATTATCTACATATGATTAAAAGAGATATTCAAAATCGTGGGCTCCAAAGGCTTTTGGATATATTCTCATTACACGTGTGGCACTAAGCCAACCCTGGATGGTCCATAAACAATAGATGGTTCTACAGATAATAAATTCAGCTTTGTGTACGGTTCAGCCCCTCGAGGCCTAATATAACTGAAACATCGTGTTCCTCTGTTTGATAGATAGATAGATAGGGTGGGATTGCAATAATAGGATCTCAAGATTCGAGATTTATTCATACCTTTTAGAAAATAATGTTTTACTCCTAGGCAAATATTATAACATGGAGAACACAATAGACTTAGTTCCTTTGCCTTTGGCCAAATCAGATTTTTATTGCCAATCAAATAGATGAAATAAAGAAAAAAAAGAATATTGCAAAGACTTTCATCTTTTGAAAGTGCAGTATTATCCAGTATTTATACGTTATTACCAGGGGGGGTTGACTGTACATTTGATGCGCAGTGAATCAACTTTTTTTTTCTATTTGCCTGAGGACAAACATGAATATATTTCTGAAGGTTTCTCCTTTGAGTATGACACAAGGATAGTAAACATTCAGTTTATGTCTGTATTGATATAAGCCACGTACAAAAAGACTCCGAAGTTCATTCTTAGGAATTTATTATCTTGAACACGGGTGCGTTCTTCCCCTTACTTATACTCAGATATACATTTCATGCGCGTATTCCAGTTCTTTAGCAATTCATTTCATATATTTATATGGTTCATGAGAGATCAACTTCTGAGGGCAAGCACACGTGCGCATATGCACCCGTTCACTGACATCTATGACCATCGAGGGGAACTTGGGTGTGTTATTATGCAACACACCTTTACGTGAATTCTTAGTTTTTCTTCTCAATCCTCAGTATTTTAGTTGCACTAACACACACACACACACACACACACACACACACACACACACATACACACACGCACACACACACATACACATACACACATACACGTATATATATATAGTATTTACGTAGGGTGTGCAAGTATGTTTGTGCTCGCATTCCGTGTGCCAATGTGTGTAAAATAAAGAAAATTAATTATGTTTGTCCGAACAATATAGTATGTGGGTGAGTTCATCGTGTAATGTGGTGAATTTCGTGAACCAATATCCATTGATCCCGTCAGGATCCGGTGCTTTCCAGTTGGCTATTTTCCTAAGAGCATGTTTCAATGTAGTTTCATTCAATAACATTGGTTTTCCATTGTCTATATCTTCAAGTTCTTTTTCCATGTTTCCAAACCATCGCAGTGTTACCTTGTGTCTTTTCGGGTGCCCCCATATGCTGTTCCAGTAGTTCTTGGTCTCTGTGGCGTCTGGTTTGATGTTCTGTCATCAAACTTTCTCTCGTTGTTTTTCGAATGTGCAGTTTTGTGTTTATTAGGCCGCTCTTAGTTTGCAACTCTTCAGTCTTACCTCCTTGGCTAATTTCTTCTGATGTATCTCTTCCACTGAAGTGGGGATGCCTTTTTGTGTTATCTTGTGTTTGTTCCAAAGTCTTACTCGTGGTCAGTCTTTATGTGGAACATTTCTCAGTAGTACTTCATCTCTCTTGAGTTGAGAGATCTGCTTTTGTAATCTTCTTTCCCAGTTAGGTTTTTCGTCCCTATTACTACTTGGGGTTCTTTCTTGTGTCGTGAAGCTTTGTGTTACCATTTCACCCAAGCATAAATTGAGTTGTTGAGTTCCAGTTGACGACGCCGAGGACTGAGTGACAGCAAGTCTTCTCAAGTTTCGAGCATTCCCTTTGACACTCTCACGTTCCACAGCTGTGCCGTGGGGTTCAGTTTCACACCAGTTACGAGTTGGTTAAAAAAAAAAGAAAGCTGTGACAGTAAAAATCTTTAGGTCTCCAGCTGTGCTCCAATATCGTTCTCATCTATCATACCTGTGCTGTGATTAATTCCGTCCCCACCATGTGTTTTCCTGGGCTGTTATGCTATTTGTAACAGTTAGGGGGCGAATATCTCATGTAACCAGCACTGTCGTGATTTTTCGTGCAGTCCATGGTAGTGTTGTATAGTTCCAAATATTCCTCTTGTCCCCAGTTCTTCCACTTTTGTTTTCAGTGCTTTGGGTATGGTTCTGAATGCACCTACTACTACTACTACTACTACTACTACTACTACTACTGCTGCTGCTATTTATTTACCCTCCTACCAGAGCAAAATGAGACACAAGGTCTGGCTTCACGTTGGGAATATAGGTAACACCCTTCAAAAATAGCTCCATCCGACGCGACCTATCTCTCAAAGTGCAAAAGGACAGTGCTGCGCCGGGGCAACGGATCCCCCTGCAGCTGGGCCAAGTAATAGTGGGAGATTCCAAGGACGAATCGAAAGGCTTCCAATGCACGTAGCAATGTGCAGTCTCAGTATAACCTCATTGGCAGACGCATTGCACCAGTGCATTCGGTCTTTGACACTCACCACAGCACAATCTCCGGCCCATTTGACAGGCCAGTGTCCGTACTGGCGTCTCGGGTTCTGCTGGGAAACTGATATTACACTTTGATCCATGCCAAAAAAGCCAGAAAAAGGTATTACCTTGACTTTCATATCCCACACCCTTTTCAGTTTCCCTTCCCGGGTCCTGGTATTTTCCCTAGTTATTTCTCACCTTTTGATCTGCAGGCGCAGCCAAGTTTTTCTTCCGACAGGTTCTCTTTCCTTTGTCTGCGACTGCCCGTCTGGTATTCTCACTACGATAGGGGTCAATTTGAATGCCAAAGTCCCAGAGTCATTTGCAGCTTCTATTTTGCAAGGTTTTCCCCAGTTTGCACTGAAACCGCTTGTTGACATGGTTGAAACCCAGTCGCTTGCTGAGTATGCAGTGTATCACTATTGCTACCCTGTCATGTCTGTTTTTAATATTCTCTCTGGCCTATTAAACTACATCACTGATTATGTGGTTTAAGTTTTCACCTCATTCTTCACATGTGTCATTTGCTTTTTGTTAGGGTTCTGTCGATTTTCGCCGTAGTTTGTCTTGAGGCATTTGTTTATGGCAGCCAGGATAAGAGATTATGTTTCCTGTTTCAGGTCTCCTTCGCATAGCCATACCCATGATCCACTGTCTGTGACATTATTCATCTGTCGTTAGAATTTACAGAGTAGTTTTTTTATGTTCCCATTTTCCTTTCGTTTTTTACTATGCTGCCTCTTCGTTTACTAGTTTGTTGTTGTTTGTTGCACTGTTTCAGGCACTTCTTCTATTGTCTTCATTGTTTGCTTGCACATACTTTTTAAAATTCCTGCCTTGGCTTTTCAGACACGGTGTTCTATGCTGATGAGTCTTCATCCACCTTCTTTCCTCTCCACAGTTTATCTCTTTTCATAAAAATGACGGGACTAATTAATTGTTTTGGTAATCCTACCCATATGTTTTGGAGCAAAACACACACACACACACACACACACACACACGCACACACACACACACACAAATATATATATATAATGAAGTATTGTTCACATCTTTGAAGAGTAAATTGAAGTGGGGAAAATGGCGTTAATTGTTCGTAATTATTGCATGTCATTCTATCTACTATTCTAAGGCTTCACTGCCTTTCTTGTGTATGTATATTATACCACATGTAATCATTATGCAACTGAAAAGATTATGTCTGTTCGTTCGTGTCCAGTGTGTGCGCATGTGTACTTGTGTGCATGTGCAGTGTATGCGTTCGTCTGTATGTACTGATTACACACCGCCCTAATCGCATCTGTATACATGTATGTATGCATGTGCACATGTACGTGCGTACTTTTGTGTCCACACAGCAAATCAAGAGAATTGGTTGAGCCTATATAAGGCACCACATTTTGAACCCAACCAATGTGTTAGACATGAGATCGCATCAAATCTTTGTTGTAAAAAAAAAGTGTTATTTGACAAGTATCTGACGAAGAAACTTATCATATGTTACACTCATTGTTAATCCTTCTTCCCAAGATGCTCTGACTTTCGATCGTCTTGAAGAAGTAATAATTTTGTTCAAAATAGAAGAGACTGCTATTTGAATCACATATTTATTATCAGAAGATATACATATGTGTCAAATGGATAATATTTCAATGATATTGAATATACGATTGACGGAGTGACTGTCTGGATGTTATTATAGATCTTGCTTAATAAGTAACTGGTTATTCAAGACACTTCTTTTTATTCGTGCCCACCATTATAAAAACATAAAAAAAGATATGAAGCCTAATTGTAATATTTGTTTTCACTTTTGGGCCACCAAATCGTTTTATTGAACGAGGCTGAACAAACCAAAGCAACATTTTATTTAACATTACAACCGTTGAATCTGCTTTGCATCTCTCGTGAAGAGTTATTCGGAGCAAAGATATAACTTATGCCATTTATGATGATACATTACACGGGATTTTAATTTCACTGAGTACACTAAGTACCCATTGATTTGTTTTTTTTTGTTTTACATGCAGTCACTTCGAAATTATAGCAGGGAACGGCCCAAAATTGAACAATCATAAGGATTATACTGATGATATTCATTCATTAATGTTTGCATGACAAAAAATGATCTTGGAAGTTCGTGTGGGAAGATTTACTGCATTTATCTCAATTCTCAAGAGTAACTGATAGAACGATTATAAAAAAAAAAATTTTCCTTGGTTTTCTACTGTTTTATTTTTATACTACTTAAACCCACGTTTAGTTGAACTTTTCTAAACTTGACCCCTGTAGTTGATCTTCAAGTGGAAATTATGGATTAATCCAATATGTGTACCCTCCAGATGTACAAGTGCTGTTTTCGTGATTTCTTTGGTCCTATCTTCAAGCTGATTCGAGGAAAACGCCTTTATTCATTGTAAAGATCTCGTTTCTATTCTCATCACCTACTATACTTACTTTATAGTAAATTTGCAGATACCTTTTCAACTTGTTAATATATTCTTTGTATAAGCATGAAAGTTGCATAACAAATGGCTCTGTATTTTTTGTCCAAATCAAACGGGATATACCAATCAGAAATAATGCAAAAGAATATTTCAATGAAGAATAGACTCTGGTCAAACCCTACAACGTTGTTTATACGATTTCTGTTTCCTTATGACCTCGTGACGTTCTATTACGTCGTTGTGAGCAATAGGTCAGAAATATATTCATTTGAAATCTCTCTCACCCATTCACTATATATATATGTGTGTGTGTGTGTGTGTGTTTGTATGTGTGTGTGTGTGTGTGCGTGTATGTACTTTTTCCTTTTTCAATTTTGTTTGGCTCTGATAGACCTTCCAACTTTAGCTGACTGTAACAAAGCATAAATGATGGTCAACTATTCAATATATGTGTATGGAATGTTTCCAGAGAAGCTTCACATGATTTCTTCTTTCCACGAGAAAAAATTAAATTCACCGTGCTGGAAATAAGGTTAACCTTAGCAGGCGCCTATACCAATGAAATTGCATCACTTATAACACAAAAACAAAGGCAAAAAATCAAAATTGAGTAGCAGCGAATTTTTTCTCAATAATTTGCTGTAGATATTTGTGTTTATTGTGCAAGTGTGTATGTGTGTGTGTGTGTGTGTCTGCGTGTGTGTGTGTGTGTGTGTGTGTGCATGTGCATGCTTGTGTTTGTTTTATTGTTCGTATGTGTTTGTACGTGCATGCGTCATTTAATTTCGTGTTTACTATGTTTAGGTTTGTGTGACTGATAATAATAAATGAATATAACCTTCACTGAAAAAACAAAAAAAAAGTGTATATGGGAAAAGAACTCGTGTAGAATTAGTGTAAGTTTGTTGGAATGAATAATTTTCAATCCGTCAGATTCTTTCCAATCACTGTATCTAGATATGAGTGCATTAATGTATGAATTCATGCATGTATGTAAGTTCGTAGGTATATTGGTTGGTATGTAGGTAGTTAGACAGGCTGAGAGGTATAAAAAAATATATAGATGGATATAAAGAAATAGCCCATGGGAAGAAGAAATACATTTTTCGGTTACAAAATTTGCTGAGAATTTGAATATTACCACTTATTGAAAATCGTTGGAATTAGAAATTAGCCTTAAGGTGAAAATTTCAAATTTCATTTTCCAGTTTAAGCATTGTTGATAAAAATTCACCCAAGTAAATGAAACTCTCACCTTAATTCCTGAGTTTTAATTCTCTTTTGGAGCGCCCCCATCCCCTAAAAGAAACAAACAATCATACTGGTTTAGTTCACTGATAGGTTGAATGTCACCTCATCAACCATATTAATATCATCCACTATACTGTGGGGTATCATTTATAGGAATGGTGAATATAATTGTTGTGTTCACACTCCTATACAGACGTGATGATACATTTTATATCAGTGATATATCGGTACTAATTTATTTTTCTATTTTTCTCACGTTCAAACCTCAAGAGAAATTGTTTAAGAACAGGAGTGTACATTTTGCAAATCCAATATTTTCTGCAAATTGGGTATTGACACCGAGCCAAAATAAATGAATAAATAAATAAATAAGATGACGAATTAATAAGTTAGATTAGCTGTATGACTTGGTTGAATCAATCATCAGCAATTGCAAGCTCTGTCCAGAAAGTATCCAGTCGTTTGAATATCTCGGTAACGGATAACACTTACCTGAACTAACTGTTCAATCATTCAAAAGAGACCTCAGTGTGTCTGATTGACCAAAGACTCTCTTGTTGGGGTTATCTAATCAGCAACAGTACGTGTTCTGGTGATCTTGAGTAGTTTGTGACGATTGCATTCACAGTGACAGAGCTCGTTATTCTTAGCCTCTGGTGCAATATTTTGTCTGTTTGGGCAAATCACATCCACAGGTACTCCATCTCTCTAAAATCAAGACCTAACTCCCTACAACTTCTTGCTTTTAAGATTACGGTTAGGGAAAAAGGTTAAGGGAAACGCGACATTGGAGCTGATTATAATCTTTGAAATGTGTAAGGCGCATCGAATAAGATATCTAGGTTTCATATTGACGTTGTCTTAGGCTGGCTATTCTTCTGTTAATATCAAATAGATATATTTTCAATGGATAAACATCGTATGTATTCCTTTTGGGGGTATAGTTTCATTATTGAAAGTTTCTAATACTCAGCTGCGTTTAACATGAAGAAACGTCTGGAAGACTCTGTTTCTTGCTTTGAATATCTTTAAGAAATAACATCATAGATAAGAGGAATGAATCGTGTCAGATGCATAGTAATAAAGTGAAATCCTATCTATTTTGTATGCAAAATTGTACGCTGCAATCGTGATCATAGACCACAAACAATTCCTTGGCGTCAAATCACTTCCCCTTGTGTTGTGGCATCAGCATTTAATTTGATATCAGCACAGACATATGCCCTCTCTCTCTCTCTCTCTCTCTCTCTTTGAATTCTTGTGATTTGTTTTTGTTATTATTCACTTATATATCATTTAAAAATGAAATATAAAATTGAGAATGTTAATATACGAGGCCATTCAAAGCTGGTTGTAGACCAAGCCCAGGTTTGGAATGTGAGCTCTGTTTCAAACTGCTGATTAGGTATTTTTCAATGATAAAAAGAAAACAAGTCTGAATAAAAGAAAAAAAATAGTATGAAGAACGGCGTTAACAACAAAACTTAGTTCTCTCTTAGTTGAGAGTTCTCACTTTAAACCAACTTGGGGCCCCCTTGGTCGATATATATATATATATATATATATATATATATATATATATATATATATATATAGAGAGAGAGAGAGAGAGAGAGAGAGAGAGAGAGAGAGAGAGGGAGAGTCACCCACCTCAAAATCGTACGTCTATGTCAACTAACCCAAACAAACCAGCCGTTTTTTCTAGACTGTTGATAAACTTTCAAGAAAGGAAGATCTCTCAAATGCCTTTAGTCCTTGAGAGATGAGTATATGACCAATGCCTCCTTCCAATATTCACTTATGGAGCTGACACATTGAATCCTAATCAAGAGACAGACCTGCTAACTGAGAACTATGCAGGGTATACCTGAGAAAATCAAGTTCAACATCACGAATTGAGACCACAAGACAGTACAGTGTATTACGGGTAAAACAGTATTCAAAGGCATCAGAAGAATCATTAGTAAATCGTCGTTGCAAGAATGGATGACAACCGATGGACACAACATAGATCCCAAGAGATCAACCAGCAGAAAATAAGATGGCGAGACAAACACGGCAGGTTAAGAGAATATTGGCCCTGCGATGCTCACGATAGATAGATATGGCCAATCCTGGGAAAGGTCTATGTCCAACAACGGACGGTGAAAGACATGATGATGATGATGATGATGATGATGATGATGATGATGATCATGATCATGATCATGATCATGATGATGATCATGATGATCATGATGATGATCATCATCATCATGATGATCATGATCATGATCATGAAGAATTATAAAATCATTGTCTTATAACAACCGGAAAGAAAGAAATCTTATGGATTCGAAAATCTACAAACAACTTGTGTATGCAGGGTACATGAAATTGTTATTCCAGTTTGTTGCAAATTTGTCTCAACTATAGAAAAGTCTTAACCGTAAATTCTGGCACCACTAAATAAGGGATCTGATATCATCACTGAAAATTCCCAAGATAATATTTTCTTTGGAACACAGTCTGAGATTGACTCTTTGATTTCCCAGAAGCACCGTTGACATTTTTCTCCGATTTGTAATGATCTGATGTCATAATCTTATTGGGTTTATAAAAGACACAAATCGTATTTCTGGATGGAATAAATGAAATCCATTTCGCGCCGACGGATGTTTTTAATTTGGTGAAAACTTGTGATTGAACTCAAACAGCTACTGACCTCTGAATGGTTAGATGTAGTGTCTTGATGTAGTTGTCTTTCCTTAAAAGTTTAGTAAGTAGCTTTTTTGTCAAAGAATTCTATCTCTTTCAAATGAATTACGTCTGTTTTGAATATTATTTTAAGTGTTCATGATTTCTTTTCTTATTCTATCTATTTTTATCCGTTATTGTTCCTTGATATCATCGTTTCTGTACTGACCTTTATATTTTTGGGTTATTTTACCTGAAAAAAATACAAGCTCCATGCACACGCGCATACATACATACGCATATATATATATATATATATATATATATATATATATATATATATATATTGAATTTATTTTTACAGTATGGTTGTTAAGATGTATATACACACATAATTCCTTTATCAAAAAATAGTATCAGTGTCTTCTAAGAATGCTTTGTTATTTTCCTTTTACTACAAACCTTTGAAGATATATGATGAAAAGAATGTTTCCCCGACAAACACAAACACGAATTAATAGCACCACAACATGAGAACATATACACAATAGTGAATTTGGGCTCGTTCATCAGTTTAAGTATGTAGAAACATTCCCCCTCGCACACATACGCATATACGCAAACACATATATACATATTGGTCAATGAGTCCAGAGCATGACACGTTGTAATGCCAACAAGTTTTGCTATATTCAATTCATTTTATTTTGTTAAGTCGATATTACTTATTTAAAATTTCATATCACCCAGTCAATGATCCCCCAAATGCTATATACCTCTAT
Source organism: Thysanoteuthis rhombus (assembly GCA_963457665.1). Taxonomy (NCBI): domain Eukaryota; kingdom Metazoa; phylum Mollusca; class Cephalopoda; order Oegopsida; family Thysanoteuthidae; genus Thysanoteuthis; species Thysanoteuthis major. Next base: position 58,142,976 of record OY735206.1, on the reverse strand, counting down.
ATCAAAGTGAACGTACCATAAGCAACGCAGATGCTGAGGCACCTTCTCTATTAAATCATTTTCTAGTGATGCATAAAACTACTCAACCTGAGTTTCAAACTACACAATGTTCAGCCAGTAATGCAAAGATCTATACTGTTATTCGTTTGATCACACATTTGTACTGATTTTCTCACTTCCATACTCGGTGTCAGCAGATTTTGATTCGGCAAGATCGCTTATGCACATTAGTAGCAGCGTGAAAAGAAAGAGAGAGAGACATAACAGATATTTGGTCCCTGTTAAAATGTTAGTGAATTTCCGAAAAAAAAAAAGTTCAAATTCTGTTTCTCAGAATGTAAGTGTGTGAGGTCAGAACGGAGGAACAATATTAGATTTGTTTCGTTTCGTTTTCATCCAAATAACTCAATGATCAGACTTTTGGAAAAAGGGTTGGCAGGTAGGCACGAATTAAAATGTCTCTGTCTCCACTTATACATCACAAAAACCATGCATGAAACTAAAATGTTTGAAAGAACCGATCATCATTGTATCAATTTTCAAAATTAAAAAGAGTCCGTCTGACTTTAACAGCTGCATTCAAAACCTGCGCCTTTATATGCACTCGAATAACCAACCGAAATCTATGAACGGTAAAAAAAATTATCAAATACTTCAACCGACATATAAGCTCATCTATTTGAATCTTCGATATGAAGTCGTTGTACGCATCAGATAGTCCGAGTATGGTCGATTTCCTGCAATTTACATTATTTTGTTTGAATTGTTAGCTTAAACTTAATCACTTATCATACTTCTTTTCACACCAAAATAGAGCGTGAACCTCGGAAACCTTTAACATTAAGAGAGACGTGTCATATTGAAAAGTCACCATTTCATAATTATTTGATTAACAGGAGATGGAAAAGAAAAACATTATATCCTAATTGAATAGAAACGCGTGAAATCAATTCAAATATGTCATGTTGAGATACAGGAGGAATGCTACATGACTAATTCAGCTATAATGGAACAGTAATTAGCAATTGATCTCATACGGATTGGATTAAGCAATAAACTTGATAACGGAAGTAAATGTAACATTCAAATAAAAATCCAAAAGATTCAATTTTTCTGAAACAGAACGACCTATCTAAACACGATTAAGGATGCACGTATGAACACGACGCTGTAACCATATCTTATGAATATTTTTTCCCTCTTTGTCTCAAATCGTTGGACACAATGAAAAGCAGGTCTTTCAAATTGTGGATTTTGCTGTCTGAAGGAGGCACTCAGTCAAGCTAAAAAAAAGTAAAAATCTTAAATTTGGATCACGAAAGGGAACCAAAAATCATTGTGGGACAAGAAGTAGACCGACCTATTCATTGTTATAGATGCACATATATCATCCCAGAGGAGTTTTGGAAAGAGTTGAGAAGAACTAGGAATTCGTAAGAGAATTGGAGACATTCATATAACAACCACAAATACACTGCTAAGATACTAAGGAGAGTGCAGATACTGAGAATATTTTCTATTACTTGATCCCCGGTGGAAGCCACCTGATTCTAACCGTGTTGAAGATCAACGAGTATGAACAGCAGTTATAAAAAGAGTAGAGAAACAGAAAGGACTGGGTTCGAACGGGAATCATGATGATATGTGCAAATGGTTTGCATTTCATGATAGAGAATTCTTGCACGAACGAGAATAAGAGAATGTAAAATAGCTTATCATAGTAAACTAAAGCGAAACAGGTATTCATCATCCAAATAGCCATTCAAGCACACCACAGAGAGAAAAAGGAAAAAAATTGAAAGGATAAATCAAAATCGGAGAGATGTAGAATATGAAGGTGAAAATAACAGCTATGATTACTGGAACTCTTTGGACACTTACAACTACCCCAGGAACTGAAAAAGAAAATCCCAAAGAGAAAACACGCAAAATGAATCGGGCCATTCCCTACAATCTTACTGATAGATTCTGACACTTATATGCAGAGAAAGATTAACATTTTTGAGAATAAGGATACATTGATTGATCATGAGATCAATCAAAAGATAGAGAGCAACTAAATGAAATATTAATGGTCTGTAATGAAGAGACCAAAAGAGAATAATTTATCATTTCCTAGAAAACTAGGTCGTTGATCAAGAAATGGGAGTGCTGAAAGAATTAGAAAATCAGAAAATAAAAATAAAATATTTATTTCGATTGACCTATTAGTTCAATGATTCATACATACATTTTTACAGATAAAAATGCACACGAAAGTTTACTAAGGTAAAGATAAGTAAAGAGAAAGACACAAAGTGACATGATCTTTAAGTATATATGTGTTTGTACGTACATAACCACAAATACATACATAGTACAGACATACAAATGTACGTGTCGACAGACAGGCAGACAAAAACAAATACGTTCGGCCATAAATGAAGATGAAATGCTTTTCTCACACCATAATACTTTAGATTAGTTTGATTGACAAGGGAAAGATTGGAATTAAGATTTAATTGCCACTGAGCCATAGCTGTGTACTTGAACCTTTTTCCACGGATGATGTCCGGACAGACAGGGTGACAGTAATTTGGCACTAAATTAACCCATAATATCTGTGTCTATTTTAGAATTGTAAATTGATTGAACAAGAGGCCAGATTTTGGTCAAACATGATTTTCTTTCGTGTACAAAATTAAAAAAGGGGATGGAATCTATGAGGATTGATAAGGTAGTCAATAGGCATGAAACACGTATTTCGTCGTAGAATTTCAATAAATTCCGATATATACGGTTTATATTCATCATTTGATTTAGAACATTCACAAAAATTGTGTTTATATTTGAAAACATATCGTATAAAATCAATATTGTTTTCATCAACATGACATCGACATATTAAGTTACCTCCAAGATCAATAAATACGTAACTGTCGGTTGTTTAGAGTCTCATTTCAGAGAAATGCATGGACAAAATCAGAATATCATTGAATCGAAGCACCAGAACAACTTCTCGTCTGAATATTCCAAACTAGTGCAGAGCCTTTACGAATTTGAAACACACTTATTGAAGAAATGATTGGATATCCTGCAATCGATTCTCGATACATGGATACAAGTGATTGTATGAATTGTCAAACTCCTTTTATTACGTTTTGACTTAATTGTTATTTGGTATAACAAAGGTAATTTTAATTACCATACCAAACAGTGACGTCAAACATGAATGACTTACGTAAGTAAGAATGGAATTTACTTCCACTTTTAAAGCAGTTGAAATTGGACTCACTCTTCTTGAATAATAATGGATGGAGAAATGAATTCTATTTTGTTTACCTTTTTAGATTTTAATGAAGTTAAGGAGTTTGACCCAAGCGCAGCCGAGCTTTTCCTTTTTTTTCCTCTTCTTTTCTTTATTCCTCAGTTTCAAAGTCGATGGCTGATTAATCGTTAGGCTCGATTTTTTCTTTTCATCTTTCTCTTTTTTTCTTCAAGCTAAGCGAGAGGAAGATTATCCTTTAGGCTGGGTTGGCTTTTCTCTCTTCTTTGCTGTCAAGGCCATTGACAGATTGAACATTGGATTGAGTTGGCTTCGTCCTTTCTCATCTTTCTTTCTTGCTTTCTTGCCTTTGTGGGATTAACTATTCGGCTGTATAGGGTCTTTCTTTTTTTGCCAAACTCCTACTATTTAGTTTTCACTTCTTGTTGTATGTAATAACAATGGCGGGCGAAGGATGGTAATAACCAGACTAAAAACAATGACATCATGCACGAATAATAACAACACATTAACGCAGGCTAAAACTGATGACGAATTCAGTCCAATTTCTCCAGCCTAACATGGATTGATTTGTTCTTATAAAGTTTGCAAATCCTTTTCACAGGAGATACAAATAGAAGTGCTGAAATTTGACAATTAGTTGTTAAATAGTATAGTAAGGAAAATTAATATTGCTTTGTTTACCTTTCAGATCTTTATTCAGCAAGTGAGTTTGACGTTTGCACAACCGAGCTTTTTTTGTGTGTTATTCTATTAAGATATTATGTACAGAAAAAAAATGGATGATCAAATAGGAACTCTGAGATCTTGACAACCTTTAAATAAATATTCTGTTTTTAACTTAGTGGAAGATTTTAAGGAAATTACCCCCTCTTAGTAAGGAGTTCTAAAGCCAGCTTGCTCTTATGATCGGTTTAACTGGAAGGTTGAACGAACAAACGCACAAATGAACTGATCGTGGATACGGCAATTTTGGCACTTGGCTGACCAAAGATGGAATGGAAAAAAATCGAGAATTAACAGAAGATAGCCAATGAACCGAAGAAACTTTGTTACATGAGGATGGAGATAAAATTGTGCTCATAGTAACTGGCTCATTCGGAACCCTGCCCAAGATCGAAGAAGATTAGACGAAATAGAAATAAACAAAAAGAAAAAAAACGGAAATGATAACTATTATGTTGAGATCGATTATTATGGTATTACACTACTTCACTGAGAAACTATAGGGAATAAAAGATATGTTTGCACGCAATGTATTTTTATGTTGAACCTTTCATCAATATACGCAGGGGATACCAAGGTTAGTAGGTTAATTTTCAATTAGAATGGCAGTAACTCACTAGATAATAGTTCCATTGAAACATTTCATTATATTCCTATTGAAATGCTCAGAAAAAATTGTGCCAACTTATCAAAATAGTTGGCATCGTTGGCACAATCTGTTAGAGCAAGTAAATTACCTTGCTGAGTGTTACTGGTATAATGCATACATCTTATCATAATACTCAAAAAGTCTGTTTATCTTTATGTACGTACTCGTCTACAACACATAAATCCATAAAATTTTCTTGAGTGGAGATTTGATCTCCGGGTGTTTAGGAGATTTTTTGGAGGTTTTAAATCAAGTGGGGTGTATTCATATGTTTATTCATTAATGGTACGAATATCTATTGATGACACAATAAATAATATTTTCATTCTCTTTTCAGAGAGAGTGAGGGAGAGAAAGAGAGGGACGGATAGACGGATAACGATGCAAAATGAGTGATTGAGGAAGACGGATACGTTATATTTCTCATGCCATCTGGTGTCGCTAATAATGATGAATTTTGATTAATTTTTCTTCTGTGGAGAGAGAAAATTATCTAATTCATAATAAGTATTACTAGGAAAATAGTGCATGTTTTAATGCAGAACGGTTAAGATACAATTTTCTGAGGCACAAATTCTAATGATAACTGATTATGTCAATCACATGGAAGAAACTTACATTCCCACCTCTTAGGAGGTGCAAAATCTAAAGGAAGTTTCTCTTTTCTCTCTTTTCTAAGGGGCCAAATCAGACATTAGTATTTTATTCTTTCTCTGTTTTCTTCTCTTTTTTTTCGAGGGGGTAACTTTCCTTATTTTCAGAGGTTGGGATCGAGGAGAAAGACAAAGAGAGAGGGGAAGAAAGAGAATAGAAGAGAGTGAAAGAAAAAGGGAGTGAAAGAAAGATTGAATGGAAATCGAATGGAGAGAAGAGGTAACAGAGAGAAAGACACAAAATAAGATTGCTTTTATCACGTCAGCACACATCAAACTTGTGTTGCTAATATTGATAAATTTGAATCAATCATTTTTTCCCCAATTGTAAGTTCAGCCGCTCAATTCGACTGGGAAGGTTCAAATTCAAAGACTAGATCTTTCTTTTCACTTTGAGGAGTAAAATTATAATTGGAATTCAATTTATTTTCCATATTTTAGTATTTAAAGTGCCAGGAAACTTATTTTTTTCTTTTTGGGGTCGAAATCAAACGGAATTTTATTTCTATTTTTACTTTTAGGGGTTAATGTTTAGTAGTAATTTTTTCTTCACGCAAAATCAAGAGGGCAATTTCTCCCACTCTTAGGGGTCGAAATCCAAAAGATATCTTTCTACTTTTAGTGGTCAAAAACGCGTGGGAGGACGGGATCAAGAGAAATTTTTTTTTTTTTAATTTTTAGGGGTCCACATTGAGAGAAAGATGGGTTTTTATTTTATTTTCATGAATTGAAATTGGCGGGGTAGGGTTTTTTGGGGGTGGGGAGTAAAACAAGAACATTCTTCCTTTGCTTTTTGTGGTCAGAATCGATTCTTTTCTATTTCAGGGCAAAAGATTTCAATTTTTTTCCCAGATTCGAGAGGGTCGAAATCATGGAGTTTTTTTATTTTATTTGGGGGGGTTAATATCGTGTAGGAATATCCTCCCCACTGTAAGGGCCCAAAATCGAGGGGTTATTTTAGTTTTATTTCAAGGGCAGAATCTCAGGGACTCTCTTACCACGTTAGGGGTATCAATCGAGGGGGATAATCTTTTCACCTTCGGTGGTTGAAATTGAGGATGAAAGGTTTTTTTTTCTCTTTTAAAGAAAATAAGTGCAATTTCATGATTGTCATCGTCGAAATTATTTTCATTTTTATTTTCAGGAGACAAAATCCAGTGAAAACTATCAAAATCACAGGGTGAACTTTTTTATGTTAGGGGTCAACATAGAGAGATAACGTTTACTTTTATTTCATGGGCTCAAAACAAAGTGGGAACTCTTATTTTCTTCAACATTAATCCTTCCCTTCCAACATTTGTTTCCATCACTCTTTTTTTTACTAAGGCCAAATATTTTGACATTTATTCCCTTTTCGATATCAGTCTTCTATCAATAATAGTCCACTTCTCATTGAAATTACATCCTCATTTTAACATCTGAACTCTTAAAAAAAACAAAAACCGTTATACCGTTTTTCATCATCAGACCCCTTTTCTCGAAGAACCTCTCATTGAAGATTAGTCTTACTTTTTCTAAGCCTCCCTTTCTGATGATATCTATTACCTACTACAATCCTCTCTTTCCACCTCAGTCCGACCCTTTTCCACATTAGCCGAAAATCATTCTTTGCATGAGTATCCCACTTCTCCAACATTGGCTCCCTTTTTTTCCAGCAGAGTAAATGGTTATGTTAAATCATTTTAAAAACGAATCAAATTGAAGGCTATCTGATTTCTATCTAATTCTATTTCTTTCCAGGGCAGCAATCATTTGGGCAGGTATTTTGGGTTTTTCTTTTTTGTAATTGAGGAATGTACATTTTTCAAACAAATAGTAATGTCGAAAAGAATAGAAAACGTATCTGCGTGTAAAGACAGATTTCTGGAATATCATGATCTCTTGGGATTCATTGTTGTCATTAGTTTTTCTCTTTCTCTTGTTCCTGGCCTTTTCCTGCATTTTTTTCTTTGAATGATTTTTGACTCGTTTGAATTTTATTTTCTTACTTTGCGAACTTTTTTGTTTTCCCTCAGCTTCAATTGCAAACAATTACAGAGTATCAAGTAGTTAAATTTACAATGTATCAACCAACGTCAAACACAAGAAAAAGTTCTGACTGAATATATTCCTTATGCCGTACATATACTTTCTAATTACAATTTCTTATAAATATAGATTGTCCTACTATCAACATCAAATACAACATGAACAAAAAGCACTCGTTCGTCGAAGTGGAAAAGGTTACTAAGAGGGTAAAAAAATGGTTTGAGGGTAATAATATTTGTGCTCCCAACATGTCAGAGGAAAATAACAGGAATTAACAGTGCCACCATCAAGTGGCAAGAGCAGAAATCAAAGCATATGATTCAACCTGCCCCTCCACCCGAATAGTCCCAGTATTTCATACATCAGTTATAAGTCCATAGCTTTTGCTAGAATATATATTCATTTTTCAGCATAAACCTCATTCTTGTCGATGTATTCAGTTCACATAGACCAAATCCCAGACCACATTTAAGCAAAAACGTATATTACGTGAATGTCAGCACATCAGGCACTGATTTTACATTCGGGTAATTTGCAAACCTCTTGAAGAAAACCTCTTGAAATTATTCTCTCCATTTTGCCTTTTGCAGCACGAAAATTACTGAGAAGTATAAAATGCAAGAGCGATTGGCTGAAAGATTGTGACTGTTAATGAATAAAAATTTTATTTCACAAGAACTGTCCTCAGTGTTTGAAAATCCTCGATGGATTTTATGCATTTTTCCTCTTCTGCAGGCAATATTATGTTGTTTTTTTATGAAAGAATACAGCTTTCCAATGCAACTGGAAAGTATAGCATTCCTATAAAACCATTTCATAAGCTAAACGCCGAGAAACGAAAAAGTAATAACCATAAATCTACATAGAAAAATGTTTTTGCATTTTTAGACGCAAATTGGGATGGTATGTGAGGCTGAGTATTCAGATTCGCTGTGGTCGGACGTACACAGGACTGGGTTATCAAGTAGAAACGATGATTGGACTTGCTGGCTCTCTGATAGCTCGAAGCTATATTTGCTTTTCACCTCTCAGTATGAGGAAGAAATTGCTTAAAGCAAACAGTAGAGGAAAACAAACAAAACAAAACTGGGTTTGTATATAAGGAGGGTATTTTAATTGGGCAATCTTTTTAATGTTGATATATCAAGTCCGCCTCCGGCACTAATATTTTTCAAGCGTTGTTCAACAGAAGCACATTCTTCTTGTCAGGCTACTAGACAGTTGTGACAGTGATAAAAGTCAATCAACAAATTATTTACATTTTCATTGCAGCCGTTAAAGACTAGCCTCTTGGATCTAACATGGTTCTTGCAGATTTCAAATTCACTTGCAATAAACTATTTCTTAGAAAATATTTCTTTGTTAAATTTCATAGAAACTCCTATTTCCTTCTTTTTTTTTGTAGAGTCATAAAACAGTAGGATTGGTTTGATATATTTGTTTTTTTACTTATTTCTTCAGAATTATGGTAAAATCATTTTACAAAAAATTCCAATTATCGTAGATGAGTAGGTTTTGAAGAATACATGATAAAAAAATGTCAATTGAATCAAATATTTCTCATTTACTTTTCATAGACAGTACAGGATTGGTGAAAAAAAATTTTCTCCTATGAGAAAATCTGAAAGACGAAATGGAAATGACGTCTGCAGATGTTTTAAAGGATAAAACCATAAATATTGTTTCGTGCAATGATGTCATGTTGATCGATTTCCTTCCAAAATTTCCAAATAAGGCATAAACAAGAATATTTTTGTAACATATAAAAAAACGGAGTTTTATTTGGAAACCTGTATCTTTACAGAAAGGAGCAATTTGAAACAATAGTCTGGTATTTTCCTGCTTTTCTTTTCATTCTTACTCAGATACACAGAAATAGAGCGGGAAAATTATAAGAAACAGAAAGTAAAAAATAAGCAGTCAAAATATATCTATTTACATACCCCCACACAGACAAAAGTACATTTATAAGTTATATTTAAATATAAAATACACACAAACACAAGAATAAAAAACACAAAATCCGTTACTGCTACTTCTGACACGACTTTTCAAAACATACCTATGCATATTTCACCACGGAGAGAACACAGTCCTAATTCATAATGACCCAAAAGATATCTATTTTCTTGATTTCCAGTAAGGGAATATATATATATATATAAATATAATCATAAATACATCTATTCACCAAAAGCATAGATTGATTTTTACAAGAAGAAAATCGTCGATTCCCATGGACTCTGTTTTTGCATTCATTCTTAAAGGATTCATTTAAAGCAGGAATACTCAGGCGTTCAGAAATAATATGAATACAATTGATAGACCGAGTTCAAAATGCAACAGAGAAATTTCCAATTATTTCTCCTTCAAATGTCTCTTGTGCTTTCAATCTGTATACTTTCAAACCTTCCGGCAAGTTTGTCAGTTTTGAAAAAAACAAAACAAAATCATTTGAGGTTTTACAAGAGAAGGTTTTTACTTGCAATTTAGGTATGATACTAAAAGATATCTTTCTATTCAACATAGGTAATAGAAGATATAGATTTCTGTGAGTGTGATGATCCAGTGGGGATTAGTATCCCTCCTTTCATTTGATTTTGTGAAATATCTGTGAAATATCATTCGCTCTCCAATGTTGTTATATTTGGAGTTCTGTCCCTCGAGCAAGGTGGGGTACCCAAGTTATTATACGGAATTTGAACTCGTGATTATCCTAACCTTTCGTCGATAGTTTAGTAAAATAACAGTACATAATTCACAAATACATGAACTTTTGAAACATTCCTATTGCCTTGCTATGCACCTGGTCCAGCTTTCTATAAGTTTTTGGTTTCCCTCCGACTGACGTACATACGGCATGTCCCACTTCTTGATTTGGTAGGAGCATCTTAGAGAAGACCGAACTGATTGTCATCTATGGAAGCGAGATCAAAACTACTGAGAAAGTGCTCGAATCATAGTTTCTGAAGCAGTGTATGCAGGCTTCATCTTGACCCAAAGCATCACGTTTTAGTGTGCACTGTTCAGAGTTGAGCCTTTATACAGAACATGTTCCAGCGTAGGCCCATGCAAGTTCCCTGGAATCGTGAGCATGACTTTTCCTGCAAAGAGATTAGATATGAATTTATAGATAATGTTTGCAGTCTTATTACATACCTGCATCGCCATCTCACTCTCTTTGAATCTAAGTCCAACCACATTATTTTCATTCATATTCTCATCTCACGTTTTGATTATTTCCGGGTCGAAAACATCTGAAACATGTCACGTTGATAGATGATTATTTTCCAGAATCTTGTCTCAACAATTGTTATCGATAATACTATTATGTTGGATAAACTGGTTCACATATTCATCATTATATATATATATATATATATATATATATATATATATATATATATATATATATATATATAGAGAGAGAGAGAGAGAGAGAGAGAGAGAGAGAGGTGAGTGAGTACCCGTGTGTGTCCTAGGCGCAAGAGCATTTCTAAGTTGATGTTCGACCATACAAGAACGTGAACGAGTACAAATCTTTTGGCAGCAATAAATGGCTGCATGTATCATAGATATTCTCTGCTTTACGGAAGTTAGCTTCACGCCATTTTGCTTCCACGATAGACCTCAAGTCACTTTGGCTTTGAACCGTATCTGTGAGCAGATGAGCTTTATTTCGAGTTCAATTGAGAAATCACTTAGCAATACAGTGTTCTAGATCATCAAATAAATCAAAGAAGACATTACGCTCGGTGCAAATATGGCAGACTTAGAAGTGCGTTGTTTTTGGTAAGGGAGATTTTTTTTGGAAACCTATTTTTCCATATAAATCAATGGTATGCTATTTCAGCTCTCACTTGATACCATAGAAACGCTCAACGTTTTAATATCGGGGGAGGTTTGTAATTCAAAATTGCA